>OZ038383.1:43610415-44279756 GCA_964036045.1 Eutreptiella sp. 'Long Island Sound 2002' | reverse complement strand
GAGAAACTCGATGGTGGCGACCGGCAACGGGCATCGCGGGTAGCGCACCCAGGTTTCAAAATCTGTCAAAAATGACCAGAAAATGCCATTTTTGGGTAGTTACAGGTGCCTAGCATGTCCTTGTAGGGGGGAATTGGCATGGAAACCAATGTAGATGTCGAACGAACACCTTTGGAACCAGTCTTGGTTTTATAACCCTTTCTAGTGTCTAGGGTGGACCTACCGGGTTTAGCAACAAGCAAGCAAGCAAGCAAGCAAGCAAGCAAGCAAGCAGCAAGCAGCAAGCAAGCAGCACGCGCCAAATGGGTAAAAATCAGAACTCCGTCGTGGTGCTTCAGATTTGGTTGAAATTTTGGTGCATGATACCTATGGGTGTAAAGTACAATCACACAAAGTTTGAGCGAGAAACTCGACGGTGGCGGCCGGGAACGGGATTCGCAAGTGGCGGACCTCAGTTTCAAAAACTGCAGTTTAGGGCCAAAAACAGCCATTTTTGGGCCAAAAAAGCCCTGGAACACATTCAAAACGGCCAAACGAAGGGAAACGGTGGGTACACTCCACGTGCGGCTTGACTTCCCCGTGTCAACAAGCCCTTTGCGGCCCTCTAACTCCATGATATGTCCCGGAAATGGCCCAAAAAGGCCCCCAGAAGCTCCAAATGCCGACAGCCACAAACCAAGAATAGGCCATATCTTTGGCTACATGGCTCAAAATGCGATTCCGAGGGCACCTACTCCACCCGCAACCCCCCCACTTTTTGTGGTTTCCACCCCTCAGAATTGCCCAAACGGACGCCTAGACCCCTATACCTAGGCCCACTAGGCTGCGGCAAGCTGCAAGCTCAAGCCCAAACAGGTGGGTGCCCAAATGGGTCAACAGGGTCCAGTAGGGGCAAAAAGATGACTTTTCTCAAAAAGGATCCTACACCATGTGTGATGCTAAAACAAGTGTTTTGGGACTGTTTTGAGCTTGTGGTGGCCCATTTTGGTCCTCCGAAAATCCCAAAATGCCTTGAAAATGGGCTGTTTTGGGCCAAAAATGGGTGAAAAACGTATTTTTCCAAACCTCATCCTAGACCATTTGGGGTGCACAAACGGGTGAAATGAGCCCATTTTGAGCCCATTTTGGGGCATTTTGGCCCCTCTGGAGTCCTAAAAAGCCTTGAAAGTGGGCCTCGTGGTGATGGGGTTCACTTGCAAGCTGATTTCACTTTGTTAAGAGCCATCAATGTGTGAATCATTCTTGATGTCCCTCACCAGTCATAGCTGGTGTTCCCTCCCCCACCAGCTCGGTCCCAATATTCAGTCTTGATTAGGGTTAGGGTCATGGGTAGGGTTAGGTGTAGGGTTAGGAGCATGCTGAGGGTTGGGGTGGGTGTTAGAGTCAAGGTTGGGTTCAAGTATAGCGTTGGGGTGCTCCACCGCCTGGGCGGAGAGGGATGCTATGTTGGCAAGGGGAATGAAAAAAATTTTCGGGCGCCACCATATGTATGGCCGGTAGCTATTGACCCTTGGTAACTAAGTGGGCTCGGAGGGCAGGGAGGGGGGGGGGGGGGAGGGGGGGGGGTCGCGTACCCAAACCGAGGAGACGGCCCACCCGTGACCACAGTACATGGCAGTACATGGACTGGATGTTTCTGGGATGGTACGTATTGCATCAACAGTATTGCGGCAACCTTCACTGTGCTCTGTTGGGATGGGCTGGTACTGAAGCTGCATTTTTTACTGCTGAAAATCCTGCAGAGTTGCTCCGTGGGCTTCAGGCTTCGCCACAGGGAAATGATGTCACTGGAAACCTTACATTCAGGCCGGGAATCATTGTCAAGGCAGGGCTTTTCGTTGGTCGTGGTTTCTCCAACACTGCTGATGTGTATTGGTTCATGTGTGTTGGCTCTTATCTGTAGGTACATGTTGCATACATTCGGGCATCTCTGCATGTTTATGGATGCATATGTACATGTGTGCGCTGTCATCCGCATCTTAGATACGTACATGCACATGCACCCGTTTGTTCTCAATTTATCCTGTCAGGGTGTGAGAAGCTTGGATCTTGGACCATGTGTGGAGGGAACAAGAATGCGATTGTGAGATGGCTTTGCACTTGTGATGTGGAACATGGGGACTGTGGGATTAGGGTTTGTCTTGGCAGAGCCGGTCAAGCATGCATCGTGTTTGATTTGGGGGGGCTGACCTGCAGCATTATATCCCACTTGCAATGAAAATTCTTTTCCTCATAAAAAGTACACACCCAGATCTGTTGTATGGATACCCAGCCCTCCCCCCCCCCCCCCCCCGTGTCCAAGAACCACCTTGCGCAAGAACCAACCCCTGGTTCCGCGGTCAAATTCTCGCATCACTTTTTTTACCAGGGTAGTAGGTTTTTCATGTTTATGGTGGATGTAGGACAGCTATTCAGCCCACTACAGCCCAGTCAGCTGCGATTCACTCCTTTGGTGTTCATTTGTCAACGTGGTTAACTGTGGGAAAGGTGAGGGCATGCATGTCCCGGCGCAACGCGCCGGAAATTTTTTTTCCCGCGGTACGGGGTTCCCCACGGCTGTGCGCAAGAACCAACCCCTGGTTCCGCGGTCAAATTTAGGGGGGAAAGTGTGCGCAAGAACCAACCCCTGGTTCCGCGGTCAAACATTGCTGGTTCTTGGACACGGGGGGGGGGTACATGGCTTTGGGGTGTGGTTCTTACATATTTTCTTGGTGTTTGTGTGCTTTCGTTCACAACTGGTGCCCCATGTGCAGGATACTCTTCCAGTTTTATTGCATTTCAGGGACAGGCCACAGCGAAACCAGAACCTCTCAGCGACATTACTGGAGCAGGCCTACCCGACCAAATTTATTCTGTATCCTGGTGTTTTTTTGTTGTTGGAGCTCAAATGCTCAGGATAGGGCATTTTTAAGCCTGGATGTAGTTCTTGCTGGATGTATTGTTGGCATGCACCAGGCTCCTTACCTGCTAGCATCAAAATGTAATAAGCTCAAGCGTCTGTGTGTAGTGTCCCGCTAGTGCCTGCGGCAATTGTTTAAGTGTGGGGATGGTTGCAATCGCTGATGTGGCTGCTTTCATGTTTATTGACCAGTCTCCTCTCACGACAAGCAAATAGAGGCCTACTCTTCAAACATATCTGCTGAGACAAATTCATATGTTATCAATCCTACCAACACCAAGCTGCCAACCTACCGACAGAGACGAGGCCTCCTAATTTGAAGAATATTTCTGGTGGTCTTTGATGGCCTGTCGCTGATGTCAAATTCGGTGTCGATATGGCGATGATCCCATGGACCATTGCTCCTTAAAATGAACTCCTTCCTTCAAGTTGTACTTCGTGGCTTCGGAACTATGGGGGCACCCAATCACAGTGCAACTATTTGGCCGTTTGGCCGCATTAGAAACCTGTACTACGTGATACTGGGGGCATCATCGTTGTTTGACAACAGGTTTTTGATGCTTCTTCCACATCAAAGATACGGCATATTTGGGTTTTCACCCATTTTCACCCATTTTCACCTTTTTTTACACATTTTTTGCTCATTTCTCTGCATGGTCTCCTTTCTACATTGATTTTCTGGTTGCGAAGAGATAGGCCAAGCCTGAAAGCAAGGAGACTTGGTCCCTCATACAATGTTGCGCTGACTTGGTTCCATTGTTAGGGGGTGATGCATAGGTCCATGCTGCCATAGCAGCCATGCTTATCGCTTTGTTGGGGACCCCCTCATGTCCTCATACCTCTTTTGCTGCTTGTTATGGAGTTGACCATTAGGGACTAGGGGGGAACGTTAGCGCGCCGGGCATCTTTTGTGACCCGTGCCCTACCGGTGGACTGTTGCCGTTGATATGTTGGGCAATATTATATGGATTTGCCCCTTGCCCCCCGGGACATCAACAGATGTTTTGATTTGGGATGGGTATGGACCTTCTCGTACCCGAGGTGATTTCTTTGTTTTCGAATTTGGGGGCCATGATGGTGCTTATAAGGGCCAGATTCATGTCATTGTGCCATTCATTGGAAGAAAGAATGGCACTTTGACAGCCCGCCAACAATGTTACAATGACGTGCACGTGTGGTATAGGGCACGCATTGAGCAGCTGTTTGCTCGGTTGTGGCACGCAAGATGAGGCAGAGGATGAGGCAGAAGTGTGTGTGTTGTGTTGCCAGAATGCTCCACCGTCGCAGTTTGTGATGAGTGTAAGGAGCACTATTGTACTGAATGTATTGACACCCACACTTGTGGGACCAATGTTATGATGCAGCTCTACTGTTCGCGATACCTCAATAACGCCTATCGCTTCTATCGGAGATCGATGCGGTTGTGCTATCCTAACCCCCCATTCTCCCAACTTGCTAAGGTGTTGACCAAGATCGCCTTTAAAGGAGCGAGAGTGGTACTGTGTACCCCAGTTTGCAACTTTCTTGAGCTCGGGCAATTTGGGTCACCTCATTCTAAGGGTGTTTCCAAGGGGTGTGCTTGGGGGCTCTTCGGGGGGAACATAGTCTAAAAGTAGCGCGCCGGGCGCGCGCCGGGCAAACATCCCCCCTAGGTACACCCGGTAGAATGGGCTTGAAGTTCCCGCAAAAGTAGCAGGCCATTCTGATGAAGGATATGTGAAGTTAGAGTATCCTCAGGGTGGTGTGTGGGTCGTCATCATCAATGCCCAATGGACTCCATCTCCTTTGGTATCCGAATGTCGATTCACCTGCACCATCTCCGGGGAAGTCCCTCCCAACGTCCCCGGTGATGGGGGTTGTTACAGCCCTCTTCATGGGGGGACTGTGGGGGGACGTGGGCATCTGCCCGCACTGAACACCTATGTTTCGTTATAATGTAGGCATCATTGCTGTTTGACAACGAGTCTTGTGGCTTCTTCCACATTAAGGATGTGGGATTTTTGGATTTTCACCAAATTTGACCCCTTTCCACCCCTTTTCACATGTTTTTTTGCTCCTTTCCACCACATTCACTCCTTTCTAGGTTGATTTCTCCCCACTATGGGGAGAAAGGATTTCTCCCCACTATGGGGACCCCAAGAAGGCAGGGGTGATGTAGCCATGTTGATCTCTCCCCACTATGGGGACCCCGAGAAGGTAGGGGTGATGTTGGGATGTTGATCTCTCCCCACTATGGGGATTCCGAGAAGGCAGGGGTGGTGCGGCCATATTGATTTCTCCCCACCGATTTTGTCCCTCCTTATTGGGGACCCCCGGAGGGTAGGGGTTAGGTAGCCAATTGCGATTTTGTCCCCGTGTGTGGAACCCCGAGAAGGTAGGGGTGATGTAGGTGTTCCGCCCACATGTGGGCCCCCAAGACGGTAGGGGTTAAGCAGCCAACTACTGAGTGGCAAAGGAAGCCGAAGTACGTACGATGTGCGCTTCCGGGGACAAGTGTTAACGAAGTACCTTCGGGGAACCCAAGGCCTTCAAATTCAGGTGTCATCCAACCCTTTTAGTCTTCTCAACCCCCTGTACCTTCGCGTCTCAACCCCAATCCAATTCTAACCACACAGGAAAGGAGCAAGTCAGCTCATCGCAACCTAAGCCCCGTGCCAAAAAAAGCAAGAAAAGGAAGAACGTTGATGATCCTCAAACATTTACCGAGGAGGAGGTGGCAAAAATGAGCAAATAGATGGAAGACAAGATCCTTGAGATGTTGTTCCATATCCATGAGAAAAGTAGGGGAGCACACCCTCTTGACCGCCAGACAGAAGGTGTCAACTGGTGGATTAGCGTTGCGGCAAGTCCAAGTCATTGAAGCAAGAATTCAATTATATGGGTATTGATGCCGTTTGCACCGAAGAGGCTTGGTTGAAGTTTGGGCACGACGACATATTTCTGCAAACATTTGATTCGTTTCTTTTTCTTCATGAAGCACACACCACCTCATTGATGTGCTCACCTCCTCTTTGGAGGAACGTGCTCCGAGGAGGCTTGGTGGGCTAGTGTGCATCATGTTCGTTCTTACTCGAACGGCGTTGTAGCCAAGATTCGCTGGGCGGAAAGGTTGTCGGAGTGGAACAACGTCGCACTATTTCCTTATTTTGTCACACATCATGTGGACAGCATGCCCATAGTGTCCATGCGCGGCATCCTTTGTGATGTCCTGTTTGATCTAAAGTATGCCGGTTGTGTATACAAAGTAGCTGTTGCCATTGACGCTATGGGCAACATTATTTGGATTTGTCCGTTGTCCCCCGGGACTTCAGCGGATGTGCTCATTTGGGATCGCGAAGAACTTAAAAGGGCGAAGGGACATTGTTTGGACTATGAAATGGGCGCCATGGATGGTGCATACAAGGGGGGCCTCCATGTGGCATAGCCATTTATCGCTCGAAAACTTGGACCAATCGGTCAAAGGAGTACAACAACATCCATCGTTTCTATGGGCCACATATTGAGCACTTGTTTGCACGCATGTGGCATTGGGGCATCGCAAGGATCATATGCAGGGGATCCGGTACCGAGTTGCATGAGTATGTGCGTGTACTCTCCCATGTGCAACAATTTTTGATTCAACGGCAAGTACGGTACCCTCCATAGGGTCTATGGGAACACATACCCACACATGTATGGGTCGCACATACACCGGAGGACAATGATGAGGGGGATGTTGTGGGTGATGATGAGGATATGTGTGCCCTTTGTTGCACCAAATCTGACCCTCAGAAGATGTCCATTTGTGACAAGTGCCAGCCGCAATATTGTACTGATTGCATTGACACGCATAGATGTGACAACATGACAATACTTTAAATCTTCAAATGTGTCATGTTGTGCACACAAGTTGCTCATTGTGATTTTGTACTTGGGGGACATTCACCAAAGAAAGAAGGACATGTTTTGTTGAGCGTGGACATTTGCGGTGGCGACCATTGCCGTTCATGGCTTTCTACATTTTGCATGGTGTCTTATCTGTAGAGAAGGTTTGCAATAGTTCCTGAGGTAGGGTAGCTTGGGTTCCTCATTTTAAGACCCTTCAGAAGGGGCGATCCTGGGGCTCTCCCGGGGGAACCTAGTCTAGAAGTAGCGTGTGCTGCGCGCGCAGTGCAAAGGTTCCCCTTACACTTGATACCCCCCTTGTAACCCCCCCCCTTGCACCCCCCCCCCTTGGGGGGGAACGTTCATTTCGCTCAAAAAGCATAGAAAATACTAGGCGCCAAAGAAAGGCGCCGGAGAGGGGGGGGGGGGGTAATAGTGACGGTGATAGTGTCGGCGACAGTCTCCCATCCACACACCGCACCCTATTTGCCCATGCATCAGATGTCCTTTGTGAGCGACATGCTTACAAGGGTCCGCACTATTATGTAGCGTTGCCAACGCGGCCATCATATGGCCCAATCATGGGTGAGCCCCCAGACGGTGAAGGTAAAGAAGATCATGAACGACCAATGTGCTGTGCTCTCCAATTTCGACTACCAAATGCATGCTGTGCTGGCCGCTGAGGGTCTATTTGAGAACTAGGCCTCTCGCGTCGCCGACGCATTCGCTCTGAACGGCCTGCCTAGCACTTTTGTGACCCAGTTGGCACCTTCCACTGTGGCAGTGCGCGACACCACCGGCCCCTCATGCTCTAGCCCTGATTGTTGGGGGGGTTACGCCCCTGCACCGATGGTTCGTCCCCTAGCTAACTCGTTGGTGCGTACTCTATTGACTACAGTTGGGACACCGCCGACTTGGCCGATGACCTCAAGACCATCGAGAAGTACCGCAAGGCTGGGGTCCCCTAGGATCGCGGGGACATGTTGGGTGCTGTGGGGTGCTTGACCCCTAAGTTGTTGGCCAAGTGCGCTATTGTGCCTAGTGCCGAGCTTGTGTGGTTGTGGGCTAGTATTGAGGTCCTCTTCAAGGGCAATCTAGGGTTTTTTGGGACCCGCAACCTGGTGTATGCCCAAATTGTCTTCGCCGGCTTGGTCTGCAAAGCTATCCCGATGGGTACCGTTGCCACTACTATGTGAACAGCCGCCCTTTGTGGGAGGATTTGCATCACCCTAGTGAAGCCCTAGACACCGTGGATTTGGTTGATGGTACTGACGTTGTCGTTGAGCTCAAAGTAAAGAAGATCATGAACGACCAGTTGGCCATCGGCTCCAGTTTCGACTACCAAATGCAGGCTATGGTGATTGTTGAGGGTCCAGTTGAGAACTAGGCCTCCCGCGTTGCCAACCCATTTGCGGTGAGCGGCCTTAGCATCACCTCTGTGACCCAGTTCGCTCCTTCCACTGTGGCAGTCTGGGACACCACAGGCCCCCCCATGCTCTTCTACTCTTCTCTATTGCTCTTACATTGTTACAACCACTCCTGTCACGGGGGCACACCCCAGCGTCATGACGCGGGGAGGACGGCAGACAAATCGTGGGAGAGGGCAACAGCTTGGACGGCCGAGACGGCCCGGACCGCCTACACCACAAGAAGCATGCCAACGATTCAAAGTGCAAGCACTCAAAAAACCGCAGGAGGTGGAAGATGAGGCCCTGGGGTTCCTCAACTTCACCCATGACGCCATCCAGTGGCGTCGAAACCAACGAGTGTGGATCCGGCTACAGATTTAGGGACCATCACGCATGAAGGTCGAAATCGTAACAACGCTCGGCACACCAGAACCCATGTCGCACCAGGAGTTGTTTTCGCTGATGGTCGCCATGTACTGGCTGCTTAAACAGCGTGCTTGTGAAATTATGCGCATCAATTGGATCCGAGAAAGAGAAGACTAGATGCACACCTTTAATTGGGAGGCCATTTTGATGGTACCCACTGAAGCAGGGCGCTGGTCATTGCGCACCTCAGCCGGCATGTCGAGGGATTATTTTTACATCTAGTTTGCACTTTCAACAAACATTATTCCATACCAGTGACCCCATTTCAGGGGATGCGACACGTTTTTTGTACACATTGTTGCTGACTCTCCCATCAGTCAGGCAGTATTGGTGAAAGCAGCCGCGTGTTTTGTCACGGGCACAGCTCAGGGTGTGCTATCACCCAGAGCACATATACCTTTATTGCCAGGAAGATGAGAGCGTGATGAGAGCATTGCTTTTCAAGGCCTGCCTTCGCAGGTTCTATCTGTTGTTTGACTCTTTCGGTTGAGCAAGGGTACAAGGGGGACAAGTAGGGGGATGCAGCAAGACGGAACAGATCACAGGCAGAGCGGGCCGGCATAGAGCCAGCACTTATGTACCTCTGACGGTACATACCGAACTTCAAGAACCTCTTGAACACCGTAGTGGCTACGATCCCAGCTTTGAGGGGCTGAGGGGAGCGTTCGAAAGCCTTGAAAGAGACCCATGCTCTTAGGCCACGCAAACTATCCCCTTGTGAAGACCCCCTTATGTGCACTTTCTTACATATTTGGCTGTGTCATTTTTGTACATGTTTTTTTGTGTTGCCGTCTCTGCGTTACCGGATGGTGCATGAGAAATATGTGTTTTTGCGTGTTCTGTGCGTGCACAACTGCAATTTCAAATTTCATGTTGCTATTTGCGGTTACGGCCAGTTTTTGACGAAATTTTGGCCACGTGAGAGTGAATAGCAAACAAAGTATGCACATTTCAAGCATTTTATGAAACTGGATCAAATCCCGTCCAACCCTTCCCGTCCTTCCAAAATCTAGACTCCAAAACGACTTTAATTGGTTGTGGACGAAATTTAGGCCCGCACCCCCCCCCCCCCTTGCTGTTTCATTGTTCCCATTGGCATCACCCCCACTTGCACTGTTCCTTTGTGCTTAGGCAATCGGTACGTCTGTGGTATCAGACTAGTTTGCTGTCAACTTCATAGACCCAGTTTGGTTACATTTGTTGGGCCGCATTGAGTTATGTTGTGATTGTTGCTGCCGCAGATATTTTTGCTCGATGCCTTTAGAATGATTGAGATTCACCTTCTTTAAAGAGCCCTAGGGGGTACACGGGCTAGGACCCCAAAGGCTGTGATGCGCCTCGCACTGAACAAAGGCGGGACCCTGCCCCTGTTGGTGTTGCCACTTGAGTTGCGACCCAACACAAAGACTAGGCGCACTGTGGGGGATGTGCGTGTTGTGTGGGATCGTGTGCGTCGGACAAGATGGCTACGTTGTACGAGTCCTCACATGTTCATACGCTGAGAGGGCCACGGGGGCTTCATATCGGGGCACTATGACTCAGTCTATTAGACGCAAGCTAGCCATGTCAAGGGAATGCAGCGGCAACACACGTACAATTTCAAAGGTCGCCAGTGCCAGGGCTACGCATCTCTAGAGGTCATTGGAGAGACAGCAAATTGTACCGTGGTATGACAACTACCGTCGCTACATCAATACGGTGGACCCCCACAACCCTGATAAGACCTTGAATGTGACTGTTGTCGCTGTTTTGCACACTATTCAGCTACCACAATACCCTAGTCTTCCTGATTTGGATGTTGTTGCACAAGGAGGCCCTGCAGTCGTTGCCTATTTTGTCCATCGTGTTGGTTTGCTTTACAAAAGAGTACACTTCTAGATGGGCCTATGCTGAGGACCTGGGTTTGTGCACCGCTGGATTTGGCTCCTACTGCCGTTGTGTCCCCCACCTGCAGGTCTTTTTGGTTGTCGGAATTGAAATGTGGAACTCATGTTAAGTTTGTTGAATTTGTCAGGGGCTAGAATGTTTGCACCTCAAGACAAGATGGATTGTGCCATTTTTGATAGAGATGAAGATTTTCTATGCATTGTTGAAGATGTCGTACGGAGCTAGCTACGCCCCTTGGCGCGTAGAGCGGTCTTTATTGGCACACCCATTGATGTATGGAGTCTGGCACCCTGTAGTTTTCAGGGAACGGAAGTTTTGATGTAACCTTGTCTTCCCCAACTTGTGTGTATTACGGGCTATTTAAATTGCCTTCTGTCTTTTGCACCATGAATGAGTTCAAGCATGCTACGGCAGTGTCGACGGACGTAGACTGGTCCTAGGAACGGCTGATCTCATAACAGCAGGACATCTTGGACGCAGCCTGGTCTGCAGCCGTGGCCCAGCCGAAACTGGCGACCAAAAGTCTAGCGGACCATCGGGCGACAGTTTTGCTGGCGGGATCGGCGACATGGACTTCTTCCAACCGGGTGAACACGACCTCACTGGCCCGCATCTTCTTTGACTAGCTTGGAGTTACAATATTCAAAAGCTCATTCTCTTACCGCCGTGACGCGCTGCTGTTCGGTATGATGCTGAACTGGGGGCTGGAGGTGCAGTCCCTCGACCTCACGCTTGAACAATCACCGGTGGCGTTTGCCGAGGCTCGGCGCTTGACCGTGGTACCGCCTCCCTTAGTGTCCCAGGCTCCAGTGGCGACAGACGGGGCCCAGGACAACCAACCCCGGACAAGTCAGAGAAGGTGCGTTACGATGCCTTGACCATCAAGAACGTCAAGGGCATTTGGAAGCGACCAGGTGGACGCAAAAGCTGGCGAAGGCCCCGGAGCACTATCTCAAGGCACATGGTGAGCTGCCGGAAGAGGAGTACACCCCATGACAACCAGCGCTGGAAATGCACGTGCAAATGGGTGAAGAGCTGGTGGCTGATGTATGGTCAATCATCCTGGATTGTGATGACCTTGGGCGAAAGGCGCTGACGTCAGCGGACAAACACAACAAGAAGAAAGAAAAACTCAAGAGGGAGCAGAGGAAGAAAGGCAAAGGCAAGGGTCGCGGATCACGAAAGCACCTCTCCAATTCATGAGGCTTAGAAGAGGACTCTAGCACCAATTCTAGCGACCCGTCATCCTCATCATCCTCCGGCGTGACACTGAGGAAGCACATGTCGCGCAGCGCAAGCTCTTCATCATCCTTGTCCCCGGCGAGGCGCACAATGGTAATCATCGATGGCAAAGAGCATTTCCGTGGGAAAACGAGCAACAACCTGATCGACTGCTCACGCCCACCGCAAATGATCTGCCGGTTTTGCAACGCCCATCACTGGTTCTTGGGAGGCCTAGCCTTCACGTGCCCTGGGCCGAAGTCCAAATGACTATCCAGAGCGAGGCGAGCTGGTCAATGGGGACGGGGCGCCAGAAGATTTCTGCGGGCCGTCGACCAGCTGGAGGCAGCAGTGGCAGGAGACTATGCAACATCGTATGCGGCAACAGCAGTGCACGGCCTGAGGATAGCATCAGTCAAAGGATACCTACAACAACTCCGAAGAGTGCTGCACAGACTAGCCAAACATCCGGGTGAATCGCCGCGCAAACCACTCGGCGAACAACTCCTGTTGGAAGTCCAGCAAGAGCACATGGAGTCAAACAACAAAAAGCTTGTGTCAAGAGTGCGACTCCTCGAAAAATTCACCTGGCTGCCGTCCACCATCGTCCCCGCCGACTGGCTGTTCATCCAAGCATGCCCAAAAGTGCCGCAGCAAAAACACGAAGGGAGGTCCAAACAGTGGGCAACAATGCACTGTCTTCGACGGCTCTTCCAAGCAGCAAAGACCAAACTGGACTGGGAAGTTGTTGCCATGTCCGCCGTCTCCATCGCTTTCGGGACGCGCATCTCAGAGGCAGCTACCGCGGCCCCCGACAAAGCCGAGCTCCCACACAGGGGCACGAAGGGCAGGGCAGGCTTGCACCGTCCAAAGCCACCAAAGGTCTTGGAGAGGAAGGGGCAGTGCACCTTGCACCCAGCATATGGGGCCGCCTTGTCCCTTGGGACCTGCGCAAGCACTACACCACATGTACGCGAGCTGCGCAACAGCCGAAGTTTGCATCCTAGTCCGAGAAAACCATCACTCGCATGCTTTAATCAGTCAGGGTAGCTACCAGGGGTATGCAGCACACCAAGGCCCCAATCTCCTCCTCTGTCTTCTTGTGTTACAAAAATACAGAAATGTGTAGGCTCCTGCTCATGCATGCTCATGCAGTCCGTATTAATGCCAGAAACCAGAGAGCACCGAAGGCAGTGCGTTTGCCGACCCTCAACCATGTGGCGCACACCATCAAAGGCTCCAAATCTGGCAAATTGCTCTGCAAAATTGATCTTCAAAACTACTACTGGACCATCAAGTTGCCGCGCTCCTGGCACCGGGTTTTTCGTGGTTCAGGCAAGATATCACCGATGCAAATATACCCGCCTTCCGTTTGGTTCGCATAATTCGCCATCCATCGTCCAGACTCTCGTCAAACGTTCGGGGAGGTCTGCCATTTGCGCTACTGCCCTAGGTACCTGTATGAAAAGTAGTATTGTTCATAATTCATTTTTCATATATGAACGGTTCATATATGAGCCATGAATTATGAATAGCTTTTATGAACGCCTCTTGGTCCACAGATTGTGTTATGTCTTACTCTCCCTCCGTCTTCACGGAGCTTAACGTGATGCTTGTTCGGCTCAGTGATACCACAACTCTTCGGGACTGCAAGGGTTCCGACCTGTTGGCCCAATGGATGTCATCGCCCCCCCTCATCCGGGCCCGTTTCATGGAGGCAATGGACCACGCTCCCTCCCGGCGGTCCACAAAACCAAGGTGCAGGCCATCCGTACGTATGCGGAGGCCCTCTTTCCCGCACCCTATCTCATAGGGCTCCTTTTGGAGTTGGGTGCACCCCCGTCCGGCTTCCGGGTGTTGTCTGAGTACATCACCCGCCGGGGCGACACCTACACCGCCCGCACGGGACTGCTCTCCCACGGCCCATCCCCACACGGAACCAATTTGACACAACGTGGAAGTCATTCACCGCTCTGCTTGCGTTGTCCCCCCCGGCGGAATGTGCCGACCCTCCATCGTCGGGTCGCTGCTTGCCCCTGCGGTCGCGGGCACAGTACGTGCAATCCCAGCCGGCAATGTGCCAGTCTATTGACTGGACCTGCCCCCTCACCTTTGTGGTGCCTGGGCACGGGTATCCTTGCGCCGGTGGGAATTTGGTTGCAGCTATCGGTGGGGCTATTGAACCATGGGGAAAAGGCGTGCACACCCGCCTTCCTATGGGTCATCGGCATGGCCGTCACGGGGGACAAGGATATGGTTGCCCTGGGCCAAACTTGGGCTGAGGTGCTACAGGTTTGTAGTCTGCATCTTCGTGTTCACAAATTGTTCATAATTCTTAGGCGTCACAAGTTGCCCACCCTCTAGGACCCCGTATACGCGCGATTTGACAATATTCTACATTTCTACTTTGAGTATGTTATTTGACGTATGTGACCAAAGTTGTTGGCAGAGCTGTGTGACACCCGTTGAATCACGTGTTGATGTGTTAGCCTTGTGTATCCCCGTCTTCTAGTGTGTTGTATTTGACGTTTTTCTGAAGCTGGCCGAAATTTCGGCCAGGTTTGGGGTAACATCGCAAACAACTATGTGTATATGCAGTTTTTGACCCTTCTGGCCGAAATTTCGGCCAGCTTTTTGGTTTCCTAGTGAATAGGCATAGTTATTTTCATTTTTCTTAGGGCTAGCCGAAATTTCGGCCGGCTTTTTGGTCTGTTCACTATTCAAGCACTTATATTCTGGTTTTTGGGCGGTCTGGCCGAAATTTCGGCTGCTTTTCCTATTTTTGAACATTTAAGCAATTATTTCCCCTTTGAACACACCTGGCAAAAATTTCGGCCAGCTTGCAATTGTCGTTGTTCATGAGTATTACACCATACACTCCTACATAACTGTTTTCTTGTCTCAGCATTAATGTCTTCTGCTATTACTGTCAATGTTGTACATGTTGCGGTTACTGGTGCTTTTGCTACTACAGCCAAAGGGCTGTTGCGAAATGCATTACGTGGTGGGACTCTGCAAAAGCTTTTGCAATTCTGCCTCATGTTGCGGAAGAATCGCAGGAGCCGGCACTCCCTGACACAGTTGAAGGCTGCCGCCACTGAGAAGAAGCCCCCACGATGGTACATGACATTTTTGTCACAGTTCCATGCCCTATACTGCTTGCTGTGTCGTATGGCCCTCCCATACTCTAACTGTGGGTCTGGTTACAACTGGGGTATTATGTCCTGCCGCCAACGCCGTAAGGTAGGAGTCCTTGGTCAGTGCAACACTAAGCAGGAGTCCATTCACCATCGTGCTGGACTAGCAGCACACAACTTGTGGAACACCATGCACCGTAGGCAAGTTTGTATATGGTTTGACAACCTGAGGCGTTACAGGTCGGGAGCTGATCCCCATTCACCCGACTTAACCCCAAACTGTATAGCTGTTGCTGTTTTGCACACTACTGCCCTACCTGCATACCGGGGTCTGCCGGAGCTGGCCGAAATTGAGGCCAGGGTACCAAAGGTTGCAGATGACATTTTTCGCTCACATAGAGCATTGTTTGATCGTATTGATGTTGCCAACCAAGGTATTCAGAGAGTTTGGGTTCGTGCTCCTTTGGATATTGCCAGAAAAAATATTCGTTTCCTCAAGTGGAGACCCTTTTTCCTGTCTGAGCTCCGCTCCAGCACACACAAAGAGCTTTTGCAACTCGTGGTTGATTTGTCATGTGTGGAACACCGCACCAGACACTGTGTTCCGTTGCTTGTGGACATGAAAATACACTTTGCCCTACTTAAGCTGTGTTATGGTGCTGCTTATGTTCCGTGGAATGTACCACAATTACTGTTGGGTTTTCCTTTGGTGTACGGAGTATGGCATAGCTATAAGTATTGCGTTGAATTGATCTACAGGGCGGCCCTGCCGTTCATTAAGTTTTTGGAGCAGGGGAACAGCCTTCAGGTTGGGTCTATCCTCCCTCGCAAGGTCAAGGTCATCCATATGGAGAAGACGTTGCTTGGACTCATGCTAGCCACATCGTCCAATAGAGGCAGACTAGATGAGCGCGTCACTTCCCTGCTCAATAGCCAGCGGGACTTGACACCCATTCAGCGCAAGGGTTTGCGTATGTTATTAGCCCTTAAGGCTTTGCTGTACACATACTGTCCAGCTGCTTTCAGCATTGGGACTTTGGTTCGTGAGTGCAACTGGGAGGGACGGGGGGCAGGTTCCGGGATTGTAGCTAAGCAGGCACTTGAGATGACCCTACTGCTCATGCTGAACATCCTAAAGCCCGAGGAACAGTTAACCACGGAGTATGTGAAAACCACCGCTGTTGCTCTTTTGTTTTGGAGTCAGTGGCATTCCGCCTCCCTAGGGTGTATCCACTCTGAGGAGCTGGGTGAGGCACTTCTTGGACCTGGACTGAAGAAAACCCCTGGCCACCGTGGTCAGCAGTAATTAAGGCCCCTCTTTGGAAGGAACCCAAATATGAGGGGTTGCGGGGATTGTTGCAAAAGCCTGTTGCTATGCCGGTTTGTGAAAAATCTGATACTGGTCTGGTCAGTATCCAGTGTGCTAGGGAGTTCCTCGTTGAGTAAAGCACAGGCAAAGTCATTGCAGAGTCAGGCCGTGTGGAACTGATGGCAATGCGTTGTGGAGTCCCTGTTCCGAGTATCATTAGTTCACTGCCCTTTGCTGCTTGTGTCATTGAGGTGCCCCGCCTCTATACAGCCGGATTGCATAACGTGGTTGCGCAGCTGCTTTTGTCCCGTGTGCCTGTGTTCATTGCGGGTGAGTCTGCTGATGTGAAAGCCACTGTTGCTGCTTTGAAGGCCACTGTGGCTGAGGATTTGTATCAGTGAGATGTTGCAATTTACAATTTGTCGAGCAAGACCCCGGTGTACACTTCTACGTCCCATCTGGTTTCCATTTGTTCTGCCACTGCCTTTGATAACAGGCTGCCCCGTTACGTGGCTTTTACTGAAGGACCCATGTCATCTGTGATGCCTGTTGAAATATTCTCATTTCTTTTGAGCCTGTTTCCGGTCCCAGAACGGGCAGGCAACTGGTTTTTGCTGGGGACTGTGTCTGTGTATTTTGCAAGCATGATGTCTACCAGGTTTTCCAAGGACTGTAATGTTGTGTGTGCCCTTTTGGGTGAGGAGACTGTTGTGCCTGGGGAGTTTGTTCAGTCCATCAGAGCAACTATCACCAACGCGGACATGTGCCCCCCCAAGTCATGGGAGGATGTGTACCACGACTTGGGGGCAGGTTTTTCTGTGGATTGTTCTGGGGTTGGGTATGTAGATGAGGATCCTGAGGAGCAAGATGGGGAGGCAGAGTCGCAACCAGAGACACACACTCCAAAGAAGAAACCCAAAACTGCCCCTGCCCCCTCACCCAGTGGCACGCAGTGCGCTCAGGCCACCCCAGCTTCCTCCTCAGGCACTATTGCCCCTACTGGCAAAGGTATGAATACTTTTGTGAATCATTTTTCACCATCCCAGGGTGGAAACACACAGTCACAGAACACTGCCACTGCCAAGCCTGGTGCTGCCACCCCTGCCAAGCCACTTGCTAACAGGGGTGCTAAGAAGCCCCGTGCATCTGGTCTGCGCAGGCGCTAGTGCCAGTCGTGCTGCTTATATTGCCTGTCAGTATGAATTCTGGCCAAAATTTCGGCCAGCATGCAGTCCTCAGCCTCTTCAGCCTTTTATTATTGTGTTTCCCCATAGGCAGTGCAAAAGTCTGCTTTGATTCGTCAGGTGGCAAGTATTTGCTTGTAATTGAGTATATTATGTTGCACACCCTGTTCAAATGTCACTGCTCCTGTGTTCCTTGCTCATGTCTACTGTCTTAGGTACCCATTTCAGTGATCATATTCGGAGTTTCGATGGACCTGGTTGAAATTTCGGCCAGCTTAGGCCCGTCTGTCAAATAGGACCATGTGTTTGGACATTTTTCGAAGAGCTGGCCGAAATTTCTGCCAGGATGGTGAAAATAGGAAATACAACTACATGCTTTGGGATAGTTTTCTGTGTGCTTCAATGAAAGGTATGTTTGGGGTTCCCTCATCTGTGGTGTATAGGGGGGTTCTGTGATCAACCTGGAACAAAGGGGAGAGAAAAATAGGCAGCCCCCCCCCCCCCCGCACCGGAATGCAGTGGTCTAAATTTAAAACAACACTACATTTTGGTGATTGAATGTCCTTATTTTGAAAATCTGTGTGTCTCCAGAAATGCAAATAATGGCATATATTTGAAATACACACCTTGTTTTTGCATGTTGCCACCAGGGGGGTTTGGATACCCAAAAAATAACACCCCTTTTCACATACTTTTCCCCTCATTACAACATGGCCTTCCGTGGGCCATAGCGCCAGGTGGGGGGTGGGCAACTTGTGACGCCTAAGTATTTCGCGCGTTCATAATTCCAGAACTGCCGTCATAAAACGCTGTGCTGCCCATTTATGAATTTTGAACGCGTTTTATGAACGCGGATTATCAACACCTTCTATGAACACACGTCCTGCACTCCATCATTGACCTCCAAAAAATTTTACTGGTGCGACAGCTGGGTGCGTGCAGCGGTCATCCTTGGTGAGTACCAGCCGTGGCTTCGGCGGCTGCTCGGTGGCTTCCCAAGTGGGGAGCATTTTCAACGAGGCCGTGCGTGACAACACGGCCAAGCAGCGGAATGGCCTTGTTGCTCGGAGGACAACGCAGTTGGATGCGAACAATCATCGTCGCTATTAGGTGACCCGCAAAAGTTTGGATGCGGCAGGATGCACCCGCGAGCCGTTGCTGGTCATTGCTAGAAACCGGGTATTTTTGTGCAGTTTGCACTGCTGCATGGCCTTCAGGAGGCTCTTCGTGGACTTCCTGGAGGCCCAGGTGGGAAATCATCCCCCTCAGTTTGCAGGGGAGGTGCAAAAAATTTTGCACCGCAACCGGTGTGGCGTGCGTTTGGGGGCGCACAACGCACCGGACAGTGAGGAGGCCCACAACCTGTTGTCGGCCTGGGAGCAGATTGCGCCGCTGCTTGCATACGTCGAGGAGGAACCCACGTGGCAAGCGGTTGTAGGGCTGCGAACATTGCTGCGCACTTTGTACTCGCCGATTCCGGTTGTGCCGCGCCCTTCGTGACGACCCATTGCTGCTGCGTTTCGGGAACGTTGCTGCGGGGAGTAGGGGTCGCACTATTTGTTGTTCCTCGAAGAGGACTGTGATGCCATGCTCGAGAGTGCGAATGCATGTGGGGTGGGATTGGGTGCTATGTCAGGGGACGTTGTGGAGAGCGTAAGTTACATTTTGAAGAAGGGATACAATGGGCATAGCTCCAGGTGTGGGGGTGCGGGTAAGAGTGCAGTGGAACGGGAAGCAATGGTCGTCCAGCAGGTTTGGGAATGGTGGTTTCTAACCTTTGACCTGCTGTTGCTCCACTACAACACCCCACACACCGCGGCGTGCACTGCGGCTTCACTTCTAAGCACTACCCCCCAAGCACCCTCCACCCACGCGCCCTCTGCGACCCAGCCTTCTTAATCTTCCGCCCATCCATGCACACCGTCGCGATGAGGAAGCTGCGGGAGGAGAGCCAGAGGGCGACGCTGGCCCTGGTGGTATGCTGTCTGTCGCGTTCATATTGCGTTCATAATGGGGCGTTCATAAAACCGAAACTGCCGTCATAAATGAATTATGAACCGATTTATGAACTGATGAATTATGAACCGCGTTTATGGACGAATTATGAACAGCTTCCTCCATGTCCACAGGAGCAGCGACTGGCAGCCCATGGCTCAGCTCCTCCGCCTCGTCCGCATCCTCAAGCTCCACCTCCACCTCCACCTCCACCTGAAGCTCCTCCGCCTCCTCAAGCCCACCCCCATCCCCACGCCGCTCACCCTGCTTCGGCCTCCCGACCCGCCGCCGACTCCTCGAGTGAGGAGTCAACAGACTCCTCAGAGCGGGAGAGGAAGAGGTGGTCGTGGACATGGAAGTGAACCCGGCAGACGTCGCGGGGGTCCGCTTCTGGTACAAGTTGGGCACCGCGGAGTTCAGCATCGCCCTGTCCGCCCTGTACCAGCTGCTGCTGCTCAACCCCCAGCGGGGATGCGCCATCCTGTCCGGGTTGTGGGAGTGGGAGCGCTCCCGCCGCCTAACGGACACGTCGGCGGCGAATATGCCCTGCTGGGGGAGCCTGGGAGAGTTGAGGTGCGAGGGGTGTTCTGACGAGGAGATCCTGCTGTCCAGTTGTGGGTTGAATATCCCCACGCCGGCCAGCCCCCGCAGCGCCTCCCAGCAAAGCCCGCCCCCGCCGAGAGACCCAAACCCCTTGCCATGCCCCCCCCTCCCCAAACCCACGCAACCCAAAAGACCCCCTCACCGAAGCGCAAGTCCTTCGAATCGGGCAGCAGCTCGTCGTCGGGCCAAGGCACTCCCCCGTCCCCATGGCAAGGGGAAGGGGAAGCAGCCGCAACAACAAAAGCGGCGCGAGGAGCCCCCCTCTTTGGAGGGGAATGAGTCACCTTACCCCCTGTTTGGTGAACAGGTGTATATGCCCTACACCGATGGTGTCTACCCGGGGGTTGTGACCTCGGTTGTGGGGGGGGCGGTGGGGAGAGTCTGGGCGGAACACCCAGGCGAAAAGTAGATGTTTCGGGTTGAGACGCATGCCTGTTGTATGCCTGTCATGCTGCAGCAGTGACCCATTCAGAGCAGTAGAAGGCTGCGGCTGCACGTAAGAAGGCCGCCTAGGCCAAAAAGAAGCATAACCCCAAACCGAACGCTGACCCGCCGGCTGAGCCGGACCCCAAGCCACCCAACCCTGAACCCAAGCCTGAGGCCAAGCAGGCTCCTCAGCCCGAGCACAAAGCTGCCCCTCAGGCCGCCCCCATGGAGGAGGATGCCCCAGCGCACGCCTCGTCCCAACCGTCACCCCAACCACCTGCCCAAACCCATGGCCAAGCCCCGGATGGGGGCGAAACCTAGGCCACGGCCCCCCTTTGGGAGGACCCGACAAGCCCCAGCCCTAAGGTGTAGGGCGGCATGAACAAGCAAGGACAAGCAAGTACAGGAAAGTTTGAAGCCTGAGCGATTTTTGTGTGCCTGTGCAGCTGTTCATAAAACGCGTTCATAAAACGCGTTCATAAAACGCTCGACGCGTTCATAAAACGAGAGCTGAATTATGAACCGAATTGTGAACCAAATTATGAACAATGGAGGATGCTTTCATAATTCTCAAAAACTGGCAAAAATGGCAATTTTTCCAAAAAAAACCCCGGCAGAGAAAAAAAAACTCACCCCAAGGGTGTTGACCCAACCCCCCCAATTTTGAACGAAAATGGCCCATGGGTACGCTAGCAAGAGCAAAATCCGTTCATATTTCATAAAACCATTTATGATGAACAAAATTGCCTTTCATACAGGTACCAAGGGTAAGGTCCCCGTGGGCCATAAAGTATATGTGGACGACGTCCTGCTTGATGCCAAGAGCAAGCACTAGCTGAACAATGGCAGGCTGGCAGTTGTGTTAAAGCTCCGAAGAGCGGGTTTCATAATTAGCATCAAAAGTGAGACTCGTCCCACGAAGCGCATTGGTTTTGTGCGGAAATGGTTGGACACTCTCCGCAAATACATACAAAACCAACTGGCGGTCGTGGCTGGCGCTTTTCGCATGTGGATACGGGCGGTGGGCACGGGCACGATCACTGCTTCTGACCTCATGCGTCTGTTGGGCCGCATGCAACCTTCCTCTCTTGCTTTCTGTCCGGTGCCCACAAGGCGGCATACTCGGGGCAGGGCAGGTTCACTAGGGGCCTCATCCGATCCACAGCCACCGCTCTCGTTTTTTCCCCAGTCCCCCGATCATATACATCGGCCAGTGCAAGACGGGCACGTCTATTTTGCTCATGCGGCCCCACCTTCTAGGGCCTCCACCCGGCACACTAAAGGTGTAGTAGGTCCTAAGGGATGCTACCGCTCGCGCCGTTTCCCGCCATGGGTCACCACTATGGCCCAGTCCGAGCTTTACGGACTCTACACCGCCGCCTAAAATCGCCGCTTATAAGGGTCATGGCACTGCTTGTATGGGGGTAGACGGTGACACAGCCAGATACCAGGCACTACGTGAGCGGGCCACCGCTCACTGCCTTGTGCAAAACAGGCTGCTCCGCAATTTTTTCTGGCTTCGCCTTTGGAGCATTATAAAAATGGTTCTTTTTAGGGTGCACACGTCACGAAATCCGGCAAACACTTTGTCGCGGCGGTCCAGCTTTCCCTCTGCGGCCGCGGCCACAAAGGAAGTGCATGCACGTCAAGCTAGCTGGAGTTCATGTGAGCAACCATATGCACACATGCAATCTCCGCAACCGGTGCCCTGGTCACTGCATACCTGACCCCCCACCCCCCTGAAGTTCACAGCAGACGTCACAGCGACCTCGCTAAATGTTCTGCCCTCGCTCTGGGGCAGCAACTCTGCTATGCGCACATGCCGCTTATAGTCTGTGCAGTCGGGGTGTGTTACATGCCAAAACTAACCATCTCCCCGCCAGCTCTCCGCCAATTTCCTCTGTCCCTCCTTCGCGCTCTGCCCATCACAGCCGACACATTATAGGTCCTATTTGAGGTGCTCTGAGCTTCATGGGTGCCGGGAAAAGTGGGAACAACGAATATTTCCCTAGATGTTGTGCTTTCGGCACAGGACGCGCTGTCCCGGTTTTGGGGAGACCGGTTGACCTGTTTGTCGCTCTCATTTCCTGTGTTTGCCCACAGGCTAGCTGCCCGCGGCGACTCAGATGGTTGCTATTTTGATTTTAGGCAAGCCAAGCGCTCGCATCTCTTCGCATGCTTTAGGGCGTGCACATCATTTCAGTGCCTCGGGTGACAGGGAGACAGGGAGAACGGGGTGTGAAGAACTGTAGTTTTCCGGGACCGGAAGGTGTGTTGTAACCCTGTCTCCCCAGCTTGTGTGTATTACAGGCTATTTAAGTTGCCTTCTGTCTTTTGCGCCATGAGTCAGTCCCCCCCGTCGGACTATGTATCTTTGTTCCCAGAGGTTGGGAGCTTGGACACCCTGCAGTGTACATAGCAGAGACATCTTGACTACGAGCAGTGTCGAATGAAATGAAATGAAACGAAATGTGCACGTCAGTTCAGTGCGTCGGATGACAGGGCGACAAGGAGAGCGGGGTCTGAAGAACATACAAGTGCTCTGTGGAAATGACCTACAAAGCATTTGTATCAAATGTTAAATTTCTCGAGCAAGGTTGGGACCTCAAAATTGGGGTTGTGCTACCACTTAAATTGAAGTTGCATCACATAGAGAAAACAATTGTTGGCGTGCTGCTTGCCACTGCTGCCAACAAGGCTCGGTTGGATAGTACGGCACAGGTACTCTTGGACAGTTATAGAGCAGCTGGTGTGCAAAGGGTTGGTCTCAGATGCGTACTGGGACTAAAAGCCTTGTTGTATTCCTATTGTCCGGCATTCCTTGCCTTGGGTATTCTTGGGCCTGAATGTAATTGGAATGGTCAGATAGCCTCTTCCACCACTGTTGCTAAGGAATGTATTGCAATGAGTACTGTTCAACTGATGCACATAATACCTTCTGACAAGTGGCTGACTACTGAGTAGCTGCGTCCAAATAGTGTGGCACTATTTTTTTGTTGTGACTGGCACAGCCGCGCACTTGTTTGTGTGTTTTCTTAGGAGTATGGCGAGGTAATGTTGAGCCGTCTACTCACGAGGTCAAAGGAGGTTGGCGATGCACAGTCGGTGCAACAAACGTCTGACATTTTTCTAAGGCTGCCACCCACACTACCGGGCCTGAAAGTTGTGCTAGTGTTTTGACTGAGAAATCCGTTGAAAAGTACACCAAAAATGTCCGCCTGTTCATTTAGAATGTCTCACATGCCTGGTTCCCCAAACTTGTTCTTCAAGAGAACAAATGTGTTGTCAAACGGCTTGAGGTAGCCCCTGCGATGTGTTTTCTGCGAGTGTTGTCCCGTACTAGGATTAAAGAGCAAGATTTCGCCAAACTGCTTAGGCATATCATTGCCTCTCATTGCAAGGACACGAATACAAAATGGTGTGGAGGATTTTGTTAACACCTATGCTCAAAAACGCTTTGATGTGGATGGGAGGCAACGCCATGTGCAGGTCCAAAATATTAACAGAATAGGTGCCCATGCCGCAAAAGCACCACCCAAGCAAGCCCATTGTGCGCAGCCTGCAACCCCCCCCCCCCCACCACCACCACCAACCCCCCCCCTTGCTCCACCCGCCCCCCCCCCCCATGCCTGCGCCTGCACTTGTTGATGATTTGAATTATGTGGAGAGTGACAGCGACGGGCCTCAAGATGTTTGGCTAGTTGACCCAATCCCGTCGCCCTCCTGACATGGCACAGTAAAAGTGGAACATCCAGCTGAGGAGTGGGAGCGCGCGGCAAGGGGCCGGCCTCCATTCGTGCTAAACCACTAGCATGGCTCTGAGCCAAAATTGAACCGCACACTGTGAACAAGAGGGGTAGTGGGGCCAAACTGGGGTTTCTGGAGAACCCTGGGTTCACATCGACTCGTCCCTGAGATGCTTGATGATGATGTGGAAGTGGGACAGAGTAAACGGGGTTGGGATTAAATGGCCTGTGTTATTTGTTGTTATAGCTCAAAGCTGGACCAAATTTCGACCAGCTTTCGGACTTCCTGATTTCATTGTATTATTTGTTGTCATGGTTGAAGTTGGATTAAATTTCGTCTAGACCCGCCTTTGTTGTGAATTCGCTAGTGTGCAGCCATGTCCCATCGCTGTTGCACATCTACTAAAAATCCTGAATTCATTTTCTGTCCGACCCCTAATATTGTTTTTATTCTACAGTGTAGTGTCCCTAATTTCTTCATATGAACAGTGCCCGTTTGTGTCTTTTGCCGTTCCCAAGCCATGTCTGCGACTAATGAGTTTGAAAATGTCATTTGTGAGCCCACGGACCATACCAATGATGAGGCACCTACAAATGGATATCAAGAAACTTATCCGCTTTAGACCACAGTTGAGGAACCAGCCCCCAACCTCTTGCGAAGCCAAAGCCAAAGGCGAAGCCCAAAGGGAAGGCCAATATTTGTCTGGTTGCCTACCTCACTTCAACCAAGCGCGTTCGGGTCCGCTAGGGTCAATTTCTGATTGATGCTTATCGTACTGAAGGGCAGGTTCGTGGGCTGAACCCCGGTTGCGTCCAAGCGCTATGAGGATTTGCTGCGGGTACCACCCTTGATGTTGTAGATGATTTATTACTGATACCCGGAGTCCGTATGTTCTGCACATGTTTACTCGTCGGCCACTGTCATTTTATTGTGTATTGTGCTCAATGTTGCTGTGTGTTTAGCTGGCTTTTGGTATGCCATTGGGGGTCAACACATCTACATCGCTACCATGCAGCATCCCAAGGAAATGGAAAAGAAAAATCACCCAGTGCCAATTTGGACAAAAGAGTTGGAAGCCTTCGAAATTAAACATGGCACAATGTTACCCATCTGAAGACAACTGGCCGGGCTTCATCAAGTGTAGACGACGAGCAGCTCTGTGTCAACCTCCAGTGAACGCACACAGCTTCTTTTGGAGCATATTGCGGATGACCTAGGTGCCCCACTGTTGACCCATGTTCAAAGTATTTTGGCGGAAGTGGGAATGACAGACGAAGAAGCCTCCATGGTGTGTGGCACATGTTTCCATGGTTAATAGTCGATACCAATCCCATTGAGCATTGTTGCATCAGCTGCTTGTCTCTCAAGATCACAGTAGCTAAACCTGGTTGGGGAAATTGGTGAAATTTGTTGGGTACCCCGCTGATGATGCTGTGTATGGCATGGAAATGAGAACCTCTGAGCCTGCTTCGGTGTTTTCAAGGAGTGTGATGGTATGCTGCGTGATAGGGTGTCTCGTATCGTTCACGTACTGCTTTTTCACGGTGAATTTTGTGATTTCCTGCCGCCAATTTGGGTACAATTGCCATGTGCAAGCAACGGTGTTGCATTATGGCCCTCATCCATGTGATTTATGGCAGCTGGTTTGGACAGAGAAGTCACCATGGCCTCCTTGGGCCTCTATCATCAGGGCCATTTTTTGGTGTCCCCGAATGTACGACGGGTTGATAGCGAGGCTCCGGAAGCCCCGAGTCACACTGAATAGTGAGAAAGCCGATGGTGGGCATATTAGCCTTAAGTTGGGTGACAGAGGTATTGAAAGCCACACGGAAGGTTCTCAAGGAAGAGGGAAGACTGGAAGTACTCCCTTTGTCATATGGTTGACTAGTTCCCACATTTATTGCTGCACTGCCCTTTGTTTGTTGTTTGATTGAGGTCCCGCGTATGTAGACTCTGCAGTGCACAATATTGTGGCTCAGTTTTTGCTGAATTGTTTTGATTGCTGTAAATGGGGAAGCTGCAGATGTGCGAGCATGTATTAGTAATCTGAAGGTTTCATGTTGTGAGGAATTTTTCATGCTGATGTTTGTGTCTATAATCTGTGTAAGAGCTATGTAGTCTACATCATGGGACAATCTGCACGGGCACTCTGCAGGTTGCACCAGTTCAATTCCCATCTGCCCCAGTATATGTGGTTTACACAGGGTACACTGTCAAGTCCCCTTCTTTTTGAAATTGTCTGTTTTTTTTGCTATGTCATCTGAATTTAGTGAAGCAGAAGAGCACGTTGATCATGGTTGCCACACAGTAACCATATTTTGCCGCGGCATTGTATTTGGAGAGTATGTTTCCAATTAACATTGCTGTAGTGTATTTGTGTGAAGACAAAGCGGGGCCAGAGGCCTTTATTACGGATTTGAGGGCCGGTGTGTCAAACGGCGACTCTGTGCCGCCCATTAACTGAGATAGGGCCTCTAACGACCTAGAAGACGGGTTTCCTTTGGATTCTTCTGTAATGAGGTATGTAGAGCAAGAAGAGGAGGCCCCCTCACAAGAGAAAGAGGGAGGTGACAGGCAGAAGTGCCCCCGGGCCCAAGGATCAGGTATGGGGGGGGCGGAGGCACACCAGCTAAGGCAAACAAACCAAAGCCCGGTGCCAATGGCACTCCCACGCAGTCCATCCCCCAGCCTTCAGCAAGACCCATGGCCAACAAGGGGATGAGTGCCTTTGCGGTCCATTATACCCCCTCCCAACAGACACAGGCATCGAGTGTTGCTGCTGCTGCCCCCAAGCCTGATGTGGATGCCCAATAGGCACAATAGGCCAATGCACCGAAGGGTGGAGGTAAGCGGGGTATTGGCGTGCGCAAGAGGCGGTAGGTTATGTGTTTTGCTGTTCTGGCCTATCTAATGGGTGTATTTGATTTATGAACGCGGCTCCTTCGTCCTACGCGGCCTTTGCATGTGTTGTTGCCATTTTCATACCTGTTTTTTTCCGTTTGGGTTGAGCTGGTAGAAATTTCGTCAAGGTTTGTTCTTTTTGAAAAATGCATACTGCATTTTCAGAGTTTTTGCAAGATGTGGCACAAATTTCGTCCAAGGCTCCCGACATTGCAAATACAGACCTCATTTGTGGTGACTGGATGTCGGTGAATGTTGGTTGACAATTTTTGCACACTCACACACTGTGTGTGTGACTGTCAAGGTTGTGACATAGTGTTTCTTGTCATGCAGTGCAGTGGTGCATGTTCCATATGTGTGGTACACTTGACATGGTTGATGTTTTACAAAAAGTTGCTGCAGCTGCAGTCTCTCTCCATATGCATGCATGGTTATTGTGTGGCACTCCCTTGGATCGGGTTGCATGAGAATTCTATTTTCCGAATACAAAAGACTCCTTTTCCCCTCACCAGGTGGAAGGGGTCCCGTGGGTGAAAAATTCATACCCCATTCTTGGGTGTACCCCCCCAAGGCTAGCATTGCCCTACGTAGCCCCGGGGGGGGGTGTGTGCCTAAGATGCTGTGGCCCTCATTCTCTGGGGTGGTTGGGCCCTTGCACCAATGGTTCGTCCCGTGGCTACCTCACGTACCATGGTGACTATGGTTGGGACACTGCCGACTTGCCTAATGACCCCAAGATCTTCGAGAATTACGGCAAGGCTGTGGTCCTCTAGGATCGTTGCTTGACCCCTAAGTTGTTGGCCAAGTACGCCGCCGAACCTAGGGCCGCGCTTGTGTGGCAGTTACTTAGTAGTACTTAGGTCTTCTCGAAGGGCAGTTTTGGCTACCTTGGGACCCGCAACCTAGTGCATGGCCAATTTGACTTTGTCGGCTTGGCCTGCAAAGGTATCCCTACGGGTGCCATTGACACGTACTATGTGAACGGCTGCCCTTTGTGTGAGGATTTGCATCCCCCTGTCGAAGCCCTCAACACTCTAGATTTGGTTGATGGTCCTAACGTGACGATCGTTTGGCTATGCTCTCCACTTTCGACTACGTGCAGATTATGGTGAATGGTGAAGCGCCACTTCAAGTCAGCGTTGTCTCAACCATAGTCACCAAGGTAGGCGCCGGTGAGGTAGCAAGGGGCCAAACCATCGGTGCACGTGCCCAACCACCCCATACAATCGAAGCCAATGCATGGGAGGCTAGTGGTGTCGCAAAGGGCCCTGGTGGAAGGAGCGAATTTGGTCAAGCAGGTGCTGGTGAAGCCGTTCCATGCAAATGGGTTGGCGACGCGGGAGGCCACTCTCGGCCAATGACCCCGAGAGCTTCAGAAAGTGCCGTGAGGGTACCGTTGTCCAGTATCGTCGGGACATGTTGGGAACTGTTGGCTGCTTGACATATTCGCGCCAATTTGGTACACATTCACGCGATTTTCGCGAGAATACGAATGCGACTGTGAATGTGAACGCCATTGCACACGACCATGCGAATATTAGCGCGAATCTAGCAATTTTTTATGAATGTAAGCTGCGCTTTCAACGATTCGAACTACATTTTGCATATTTAGAGTTTTCTTTGATTTTTGGCGAAGGAAGCGCGGTAAAAGGGCACAAAGACTTAGGCCACGCAAACTGCCCACCCCCGTGGCACACTTTTGCCCGGTTCTATACCCAAAAAGAGCAGTGTAAAAAACTCCCCTTTTTTGAACGTGTATTTTCGCGGCTGATGAAGTTAGGGGTTCAAAACACCTTTTCTACACTACTACTTCATGATGATTGAAAATGCTGATCTCAAAAGTATGTTTCCCATGATTGCAGCTGGGGCCAGCACCTTCCTTGACGAAAAGTACTTGTGGGATGTCCCGCAATTACATTTGTAGGTGATATTCAATCGTGCACATGTTGGTTACTATAGTCACCGCGGATTGGACATGTCTTGTTACTATGTATCTTTGGTATCAAGTTTATCATTGAAGCAGCTGGGGCTAGCACCTTTGCAAGCAATTTCACCTTTCCTTGGTTCTCTTTGGCAGCACCTGCTGATTCAAATGGTCTTCTCGAATCCCTTTTTGGCTCAAAGTAGCGGGTGCCAGCACCTTTCAACGCAATCGAGTCTCTGAGATGATGTTCCGGACTATGAGTGTTGGCACCAGCACCAACTCAAGTGAGCAACCTGGTTATCACCATTCCCATATCCATTCCACCGATGTTTATCTTCATAAGGTACGTGCATCTCATTGAAGGATAGGGAGTGTGCTGTGTTTTGCCACCATGTGCATCGTGTATTTCACTTGCATCACCAGACTTTTGTAATGAAATTTTCCTACTCCGTTGTTCGGCATCTACTACGTACTGGACATTATTCAAATGGGTCTTCTTTATTACGTGATGCCCATGCTGGCGAGCCGGGGGTTCTGATGTTAGTGCACCTATTGGCACAGGTCCGCTGCAACTGTCGTACTCGTAAGACTGTACCTCAAATTGTTGTTGCAAGTAAGCAAAATAGGAAGCCTCGTTGGTTGTCCGTTTTCACGAAACAGTTATATATGCTATGGTCTGTCCTGCACAAGGCTGCACGTCCAACTAGTAAGGTATCACGGAAAGACACACTTACAGGTCAACCTTTGACGCAGGCTGTTCGCCGTGTTTTAGCAAACTGTGGTGTTGTTACCAATCGCCCTGTACCACTAACTGCCAAGGCTACCTCGGCTGCACAACAACTGTGGTCGTCCATGTCTAACCACCAAATGGCTATGTGGTTTGATAACTGGTGGTGTAAGAGGTCTACTACTGACCCAGAGCATCCCAATCCCAGCATGAACCTGACAGTGTTTGCAATGTTGCACATTACAGACCTATGTCCCTTCCCCGGGCATCCGTCTTTGGTAACCGTGTTGGGACAGCTGGACTCAGCTGTGCATTCCACTGCTACTGCACTTCGCTCCTTGAACGATGTTACACGGGTTTCGCTTGATGCGGAGCCTGAGTTTATTCGTGTTCCCCTCGGTATTAAACGGGACAACGTTAGGTCACTACAATTCCGGCCACTGTTGTTGACCGATTTGACTACCGGTGGGATCCTTGATTTGCTACACATTCTACAAGAGATCCAGGACATACAGCGGCACACCCGGCGCCCCATGCCCCTAATAATTGATATGAAAATACATTTTTATTTACTGCGTTTTTTGTACGGGGAGTCATATGTGCAGTACAATTTCCATGAGCATCTGTCCATGTTGCCTTGTATGTACGGTGCGTGGCACCCTTACAAACACACTGCCCTTGAGGTATACAAGGCCTTCTTTCCTATCTTTGCTGCCTTGGAAAATTGTAATTTGCAAGTGGGTGCCATGGTGTACCACCACCGTAAGCTGCTCCACATTGAGAAAGTGGTAGCAGCACTACTACTTGTAGGTAACTCTGTACGTGTACGTATTCAACGCAAATTGGAATGGTTGCAGCTGGCACCAGCATCTCTCTCATCAGTTCAAGTGGATACAGCTACCCGTTGGTTGCAAGGCCTGCAGTCCTCGCTGTTTAGTTATGTCCCTGCGCTTTTTGCGTTAGGCGTACAGGTACGCAACTGCAACTGGTCAGGGCGACAGCAAGGCACTGGTCAGGCAGCCCACACAGTTTTGCAATGGAGCCTGTTGCTACATCTGTTTCTTACTGGCTACTGGGACGCCAAAACAGAATACGTTCGCAGTTTGAGTGTCACACTTGCAGTGTGGCAGGAGTGCATGAGTAATACCGTAGGTTGTCTCTTTGCTGAAGAGATTGGTGAGGCCCTGTTGTCCCGGCTCTTCGCCCGGGTCAAGCTCCATCCAACTGCATTATCGCAACCCGCTCTAATGAACTTGTTCCTCAGCATGCCACACCCGCGCATGGGCACCAAAACCCTTCGCGGCAAGCTACGCACTGGTCTGTGCGATCTTTTTCGAGCACGCCTCCGTCGCTTTATCGCCTTGTGCACCAGTCCCCAGCTTTTGTTTGCCCCATTTACTACAGCTAAAACCACTGCTTTTGTTGGCCTTCTACCTGAAGGACACACGTTTCCCAAGCCCATCCCTGATTCGGTCAATGAGGCTGCTCTGCGAAAGGTTTTTCGCAGGAGTGTGCTGTTATTATTATCCAACCGGGCCCCTCCGGAAGGTGTCACTGAGTACTTGGATCAATGCAATTTTAGGAGAGACCCTGCAGAGGTTGCACAGCTCACTGGCCTAATGGAACGGTTCCGCACACGGAACAGGCGCGGGAAAGGGGGGGGGAAGGGCAAGGGTAAGGGTGCCCCTGATGCTGATGATGCTGATGCACCAGATCGGTTTGTGGGGGTAGAGGATGACCACATATCCGTGTCCAGTGCTGATTTCCTTGGCTCCCTGGGGCATCTGGTAGTTGATGTGGATACCATGAGTGATGCCCCCCCCCCCCTTGGTTTTGCTTCAAGAGGAAGACGAATTCAGTTTGTCTCCCAGTGACGAGGAGGAGGGGGCAGTGTTCCAAGAATGACCCCCCCCTCCCTGCCTAACTATAGGGTAGGGTTACGCTTGTCTGCATGAGTAGCTGGTGCCAGCATTCCCTCCTATTGTTCCTGCTTTCCTCGCTGCACATTGCACACGCACCGTTGTCTGTTGTCTGTCGCACTGTTTTCTATTCGGTCTGTTTGGTCTGGATGCAATGGAATCAAAGTCTGGCACGTGTACCGACCAGTCACGGAAACATGATCATTTGAGACGGCCGTCTCCTTCCAGGGCTTTGGAACAAGTACGCAATTTACCAGTGCCATGTCAGTAGTAGCGAAGCGGATGCCGCTGTCGGGGATTAATTGACTGCGATGTGCGCTGCCCTTCGTATGGACAGAGCCACTGACACACCGCGCAATTTGCGCCATTTTGTGCTGAAACTGCTGTTCCATTACTGATTTCCGTCGATTTGCCACACCATTTCCCTTCAAATGCGACTCTTCATCATAATGTCAGATGCAACCCCTGCTGAGGGTGCTGGTGCAATGTCACCTCTACCAATGACACCGTCAACGAACGGGGGATTCCTGAGCCAGTCTCAGGATGTGACAGCATCACAGCCAGTTCCAGCGGCAGGTGGTAAAGGAGGCAAGAAAGACAGTGCACTGAAGATCAAGCTCGCGGACCACTGTGAAAAAAAGGAGGTGGAAATACCCTTGGAGAAACAGCGATGGGACGAGAAGATGCAGTTTGGGCAGATACGAAAGTGGTCCGAGGATGAGGTACTGAACAAGGTCAAGGATCCCAAGGAGCGACCGCCGACTACCCTTATCCGGATTGTAATATGGGGTGATGGAAGTATGCTGCCTTCTGTGCGCACAGTTTGCTGTTTCGTTACCAATAACGTTCGTCGGTGCTGGTGCCAGCATCGCTTGTCCAAAATTGCCGTTGACTTTGATCATTTGTGACCGGGTGCAATATCAGGTGGGATCTACTGGATACTGTCTGGCCAGCACATAGTGGAGGCTGCTCGGCGCGAGAAACTGGAGCTGCAGAAGCCAAACTTGCCCCCTCCCCGATGGTGTTCCCATTTCTTGGCGACTGTTGTGCGGCCTGAGACCCCGTTAACCATTCGTGAGTCCCTGGCAGAAATCAGTCAAGCCAACCAGACAGCACGAGCACCAACTTTGTGTGAGAGAGTTCAGCGACTGGTGGTGGAATACGAAAGGGATACCGAGGGGAACTTGACTGCCAGAGAGCACCTGACGAATTTGTGGGTGAAAGGTGGATTCAGCGCTCAAGATGGCACACTGGTGTGTGCCTGCCCGTCAGCACGTCCGTTTGTTTGTGGTTTCATCGCCCTTTCAACGTACTCCGCCATCTGTTGCCCGGTGTGAATCCTGTGGTACCCCTTGTAGGCCAATATGATAAATCAGTGGTCTCCTGTGGCTCTGTTGGTGAGTACTTGTGGACGTGAAGCAGCGTTTGCAGTGCAGATTCTGGAGGCCCGCGGTCATAGCATGACTGTGAATCAAATGCGTCGCTTCCAAGGACAGGTGCCCCCCGATATCCGGACAATCTGCAAGTTTATGGCTCACACGGCCAATGGTGGAGGAGCACAACTCAAGAAGATGGGAAAGCGATTGAAACTGGATCGGTTATGGAGTTGGCATCTGTGTCATCCTGAGAACAATCTCATCCATGAATCTCGCCGTATGTTCGCCCTCCCATAAGGATGCATCTGCGGTGGCTGTTCGATTGCAATTTGTTGTGAGAGGTGCTGGGGCCAGCACCCATCGTTCGGAAATGCCGTTTTGGTGCCTGCAAACACTGGGGTCTCAAAGTTTGTACTATGATTGCTAAGGTGGACTGGGTGAACGAGAAAAGTGTGAATCCCTCCCGGCAAGCCGAAGTGACTTGTATTTCAAGACATAACACGTGGCGTTGGACAGAAGAGGACCCTATTCCACCATGGAAATACGTTGTAAGTGCGCCGATTTGGAAGGATGTCAGCTATGTTGGTCTGCGAGAATCTTTGTCGAAACCACTGGTGTTACGAACCATCCAGGCGAATCAGGACAATTTTCTCACCGTCGACCCGCACATGGGTGCCCTTGAGGAGAATTCACAGGTCTGTGTGCTACCCCGGTTGCAAAGCGATTCACTGACGTCACTGCATGGCCTTCACTCGGAACTTCACTTGGAACATGAATGTGTTGCAGTTGGAAGAGGACTCGGACGGAAAACTACTGGTGCTGCCAGCTGCAATTGGCTCGGCCATCCCAGCAGCAGTGGCTGGTATCTCTTTTACAATGGTGTACATTGAGCCCCCCCGTGGCTTTACCCTGGGCATCCATGCATTGGTCAGTACAGTGCTGCAGCGTGGCGTTCTTGTTGTTGTTGCCGGTGAGCCTGGTGATTGTCGTGGCATTGTGGACAGTCTTCGTGAACAGCACCAAGATACGGGGTTCTGTGCTATTAAGCCGTCAGTGTACCACCTCAACAAGAAGTCACCACAATTTACTATGGGGTGTACTGAAGTGAATCTTCTCTCGAAACATCCGCTGCCACAAAAGGTATCTAGACCACAGTGCGACCCTGGTTGTTCGGACACGCGCTCAAAAATCACAACAAAATGGTCGTTTCACCTCGTTGCAGCTGGGGCCAGCTCCTTTCATTGAAGAATTGCTTTTTTCCCCCCTTTAAGGTGCCTCGATACATTACTGTGACGGATTTCCCAAGTGGGGGGTACCTGCCCGTGGAGATTGTTGGTTACTTGCTGACCCTGGCTGGTGAAATGGTGGTGTACCAAGAAATATGGCCGCTGCTATTGTCCTCCTCCCACGCATTGCCCGGGGCCCTCACAGTTCGATTTCATATTCCTGTCAATGTGGTGGTTGGTATCCTTGGGGATACGGCAATTCAGGACTTCGTCACACATGCTGTTGCTGGATGCAAGGAAGCTGATGGCCTGCCGAATATTGACTGGACTGGGGTGACAAATCAGATGCTCCATGGGGTACCCATTGATTGCAGGGGAAAATTCCGCAAGCTTGAGGACGTAGAACAGGGGGACGAGGATGAGGATGGAGAGGAAGTGGCCGAGCATGAAGCAGAGCCGTTGGCCCAAAAGCCGAAGCCCAAAAAAGCCCGTGCCAAGCGGAAGCAGGATGAGGAGAGCAGTAGTTCGAAACGTGCAACTCCAGGGAAGGCTACGAGCAATGGGGCACAGCAGTGTGCGACTGGCGGGGAGAAGTCCAACAGTGAAGGCGCCGCTGGTGATCTTGCTGACACTGTGAAACCCAAACGACTTGGATTTACCAATTGGACTGCCCGGATGAACAGGGCTGCCGCAGCAAAGAAGTAATCATGTTTCTTGATCCCATAAAGACTGGTCCAGTGCTTTGCACTACAGCGCTGTCAGTGTTCGTCTTGCACAGTCATGCACTTGTCCGTTGGTTTTGTTGTTACACAGCACTCACAATACCTCTGCTTGGTTTGCACCTACTATTTCTTTGTTTTCCTCAGGAAGTGCTGGCACCAGCTACTCTTTGCCCAATTGCTTGTCTTCATTACCATTTTTTCAGGTGTTGGTGCTGGCCACAGCTGCTCAGCTGAATTTTCATGTAAACAGCCCTGTCTTTCAGGTACAACAATTTACAGGTGAATTTTGCATATGCTTCGCAGCGTTGACTCCTATGTATGGTTGTGTATGTGCATGTGATACTACTACTATATTACAAAGCATGCGATTCGACGTTCCCAATGTGGAAATAGAGACACTGTGTCAGTGTGCTTGTTCGTGTCCACAGTTGAGGGGGGGTCCAGAACAGCGTGATTTTACAGCTTCGTGTTTACATGGTGCAATAAGCCCTACACGTGCTTTTCTTCCGATATCACACCTTCAATCCAGGAAATGGGAACTGGGTTCAATAGATGAAAATGAAAGAAACGTGTTTGAGACCCCCCAAAAAGGCCCTGTTTTTGTGCCTACAATAAGACACCATCAAAATGAGCCCACAAACCCCCCCATCTGGTGCTGGCACCAGCACCAGACGCAGATGCTGGTCTGCCACCTATGCTTCCGTGAAGGTGGGCAGTTTGCGTGGCCTAAGAAAGACGCAGAACCATGGGCAAAACGGGCCAAAAGTCACCGAAGTGAGCGAGGTCATTCAAAAGTGAGGTGCACAAAGGGTACACAATGAGGTGCCCAAGGACCCATCCATCGTAGTAGTGGCCCCACCACGTATGATGGTCAAGGCCGGAGTACGGGCAGCCAGTTGTGGTGAACACTGCCATGCGGGACGAAGCGAGTTGCATCAGGCAAATGTTGGTTAGGCCGCTCACGGCAAATGGGTCGGCGATGCGCAAGGCCCAGTTTTCATCTGGACCCTTACTGGTCACCATAGCCTGCTCGTAGTAGCCGAACATGTGGGCTTTCAATTCCTTCACCTTCAGATCATTGAAGGTGTGAGGACCACACTAACCCAGAATGTCGTCAGCTTCGCGAGTGTTGTGCAGATCCACACCCTCACAGAGAAGGCAACCTTACACACGGTAGGCTTCACCAGCACCGATTAAGACCATTACGCAGGCCAAGCCGCAAAGGACGAGCTTGGCGTGCGCTAAGTCGGAGCTCCCAAGGTGGCCTATGCCGCCATCAAAAAGCACCTGAGTAGGAGCCTACAACCCCACAACCTCGGCGCTAGGCACAACAGCGCACTCGGCCAACAACTCAGGGGCACGCACTTTTCACAGTTTTTGTCGAAGACGACTCACACGACCCCACACCACACCACATCACCCAACATCACACCACACCACACCACACTACCCATGCCACGCCACGCCACACCACAACACTCCACACCACCCTGCACCACAGCACCTCACACCACACAACACCACACCACACCACACCACGCCACACCACACCACGCCGTACTACACTACATCACAGCACACCACCCCACCTCACACATCACCACACCACACCACACTACACCACAGCACCTACCACCCGACACCCCCACTAGTTCCTTCTTTTTGCCCGTCCATTCCACTTGTCCTGCCCTTCCACTTGTCCTGCCCTTCCCCTCATTTGTTTTTTTTTTATGTGTGGTGCATCGAGTAGCAGACATGGGCTCGCAAAGCGGAAGGCTTTGGAGGTGATGACGCAGTGAAGTTTATTTGGGACACAACAATAGGACAAACGGGAGGGGGGGCTGTCGCGTGTCACCAATGCTGCAACCCAGGACCAGGGTTGTGATTGAAGTGGGTGCTGCACGGGGTGGGGTGGGGGGGGGGGGGGGGCTGGGGGGGGGGGTTGACAGCCCCCAAATGGCACTGTGGTGCTGTGGGTCCAAAAATATATGCGCGAAAGTCGCGAAATGGACACGAAATGGCGCCAATTGCCTGCATTCTTTTTCTTTCAAGTATGCTTTTGTGTTTGTTCGTGTGCGCTCATGCGTGTGTATGCGTCTGTGGGTGTGTGTGTGCATTGGTGTGTGGCTTTTTGTGGGTGCGTGCGAGGCGGATGGGTGGTTCGAGTTGTCTGTGCGCCCCCCTACAGAACAATAAATTTATTGGGCTCGGGCAGCGGAGGGATTTGGAAGTGATGACACGGGGAAGTTTATTTGGGACACAGCAACACGACACAAGGGGGGGGGTGTTGCGTATCACGAATGCTGCGCCCCAGGGCCAGGACTATGTTCCATTGGGTGCTGCACGGGGGGGGGGGGGGGCGTAGCAAGGGAGTGTAAACTGCACAACTGTGCAATTTATGTTGTTGAATCGAAACCAGCCTTCATAGACACCAATTAAATCATGAAACAATCATCACTACATCAAATGTGGTCAGCCACCTTACACTTGCGTGACACATGAGGTGTCACACGTCCGACATCTAGTGATACCAACCAAGCTAAGTATGGTATTGTCATAACCCCATCATTTCAACCTTTGAATTTTGTCTGTTGAAACTATTTGGTAGGAAATTTTGTGAGCAAGCCGGACACAATCGGTTTTGACCTGCATTCTCTCAAAGGATGAAAACCCATGTTCCACGAATAGTCTTTCGTGGGTGTTTCATTCATGGGAAGGGTTAGATAGGTTTGGCAAGGTTTACAATGGTGGACAGTGAAACTATATGCGCGGTAGAGGGGATGAAAGGGTTGGTATGTTGCGCCAAGGGTTTGGGAGGGGGAGGGGGGGGGACACCTGTTCGTCGGCATTTGCCGCATTCAGGTCCATGGGACGGGAACATCAACCGTTCCTAGTGCTACCCTGCCTGGCGGCACGGCTCACTTTGATGGGCCAAATAGCTGTCCCCTTGTCCTTCAAGTGGGCGAGGGCCGACACTGCGGTTGGAAAACGGCACCAGTTGTCTCCGGATTCGGGGTGTAAGCACACTCTTAGCATGGTGGAAGAAGTAAAAGGGTGAATAAAAGAGCACCGGAGATTTTGTTTTAGGCATACGGCAAGGGGAAATTTTTTTGTTCGACCTTATGTGTGTGTCCTTAAAATACTCAAAATTTGGCGGAGAATTCAAAAACGGCTAAAAAGCACAAAAAAGGATTTTGACCCCGGCGCGGCCTCCGGGTCGGAATCAGGCTAATGGGAGCCTGAGTTGATGGGCAATTTTTTTGTGAAAAAAATTTTACCTCACTTGTGCATATTCAAAATGATCGGTGTGTCATGGGGATCAATCTGAGGTATGTATGTTGGGGTATTCACCGACCCCCCCTGGGGCGCCCGGCGGCTGACCGCCCAACCCGCCGACCCCCAAGGTTTGGGTCAACCAAGGGGGGGGGTCCCCTCCCCCCCCCCCTTTGGGGGGCTAGGGTCCTCCACCCCTACAGCCCCCCAAAACTATCAAACATCCTTCGGGGTCAGACATTGGCTGGCGGCGGCCCGCGTGCCTGCTGTGCTCGGGGTGCAATCAACGTATTTACCCACTTTGCTCCCAGCGGGCTCTAATGTTTCAAATGTGTGTGCTGCATTTGTGATTCTCCACTCGGAGATGTCATTCGCCCATACAGTGTGCAAGCATCGGCTTCATGCCGGTTGTGTTGTTCCCGTGCCATACCGCATTCAATTGGTATATAAGCCACATATCCCGAAGTCAGTGGTGAATGTCCCGCTAGCCAAAAAGAAGTTCAGGCGCTACGTCAAGCCCGCCCGGCAAGTTGGTTGTCCATGACTTATGCACGCCAATGGGGTGCTGTAGAACCTTGCGTGTAGGGTCTACCCTGAACCAGGTATGCAGATGGCTTGGCAACCGGGAACACGTTCTTTGCGCCGTAAGGCTGTGTTGGAACACAACAAGTGGGGACTCCATGCAATGGCTCTCGCCCTTTGGAAAAGCGGCGGCACATCGACCGTCAGTGGCGGACTACCCGAGTAGGTGCGCATGGCCATTTTTGGCTTGTTCATGCTCGTGTACCGCATCCTGAAGCGGTTGGCGCCGTTCAAGAATTCGCCTGCGGACGCTGAAGTGGCAACCATGGTGTGCGGTACACTGCCGCTGGCGTATCGAAACCGGAGTTTGTGATACTGGTACTCATTTATGTTAAGCCACGCTAACTACCCGCCCCTTACGACCCAAACATGTGCACTTTGTCGCCTTTTCTGTGTCTTGTTTTTGTGCCTATGTTCTCCATGTGTCGCCTGTACTGTAATAGGTGGTGTAGAATAACTGTACATTTATTGCGTGTACTATGCATACACACTTTGAAACTCAAATTCAGTGTCTCTATTTGCCAATTTGCCAAGACCTGGGCGAAATTTCCCTCAGCCCCCCCCGGATAGCAAAAAAGGTATACATGTTTTGATGTCTTGATGACCCTGAGCGAAATTTCGCCCAACTCTGCCTTTTCTGCAACATATATAGCTTAAAAACACCAATCAGTGATCGTGGGCGAAATTTCTTCCACCCCCCCCCCCCTGTTGTTTATTTCCTTGTGCTGTGCATGATATGTTGCCCTCTGCCTACCTGTCGCTTAGGCCCACCAGTCGATAAAGTTGAACCTAGGCGAAATTTCTTCCAGCTTGCCTTGACACCCTTTACCTATAGGGTGGTACCTCCGTTGGGTTCTGTTCACTGACTCTTAGGGGTGCTTCTACCAATGTGGCTGTGAGACATGATTGATGTGCGCTTTCGGCAAACAGCCGTGGGAGGTACTCGCGTTCGTACCCCGAAGGCTCTCATTCGGCTGGCATTGAACAAAGGGAGGACACTCCCGCTGCTGCAGCTGGCACTGGATTTGCGTCACAATAGAAAGACTAGACGTAATGTTTGGCTTGTGCGGGCTGCCTTCAGTTCTAGTCGTGTACCAAGATGGTTGTTGGTCCTGCACAAGCAAGTTTTCTCACTATATAACATTGTGCGAGTGCTGACATATCCCCGTGATGAGAGAGCCACTGGAGCCTCATATCGCGGTACAATGACCCAGTCCATCCGCCGTAAGCTGGCAATGGCAGGGGAATGCACTATCAATGCCCCTACTATCTCGGCACAGGCCAGTGTTCAAGCGTCACACCTGTGGGATTCATTTGAGAGACAGCAAATTACCCTGTGGTTCGACAATTACCGTCGTTGCATCAATGGGGTGGACCCCCATAGCCCTGATAAGACTTTGAATGTGACTGCTGTCGGTGTGTTGCACACTACTGGGCTGCCCCAGTACCACGGTCTGCCCGGTTTGGATGCTGTTACGCAATATATACCCGGGGTTGTGGACTACCTTGTTCGCTGTGTTGGGTTGCTGTTGCAAAGAAGTACAGTCCCAGATGGGCCTATTCTGCGGACCCGGGTTCGTGCACCTCTGGACTATGCTCGCAATGCTGTGGTATCCCTCAACTGGAGGCCCTTTTTGTTATCACACCTTAAATGCGGAAGTCATTTTGAGTTACTGGAGTTTGTCAAGGGGCTAGAATGCTTGCAGGTGAAGACGAGACGGACTGTGCCATTTTTGATTGACATGAAGATTTTTTACGCACTCCTCAAAATGTTGTTTGGACCAAGCTATGCCCCCTTGCACATAGACCAGTTCCTGTTGGGACACCCCTTCCTTTACGGTTTCTGGCACCCATATAAGTATTCTGTGGAAATACCCTACAAGGCATTTGCCCGTATTGTTAAATTTCTTGAGCAGGGTTCGGACCTGAAGGCTGGAGCTGTGGTGCCCACGAAAGTCAAACTGCGTCACATGGAAAAAACCATTGTTGGTTTGTTCCTGGCTACAGCTGCTAACAAAGCACGGCTTGATAGTACTACCCAGGTCCTTATGAGTAATCTTGCTGAGTTGTCCGATGCTTCAAAGACTGGGTTTGAAATGTCTGTTAGCCCTGAAGGCCCTATTGTATTCGTACTGCCTAGCACTTCTGGCACTAGGGGTTCTTGTGCGTGAATGTAACTAGGACGGTCGCCCTCTGAATTCCAGTGCAGCTGCAAAAAAATGCATTGGAATGAGTACTGTCTTGATGATGAATATCATACCCTCTAAAAAGTGGCTGAGCACTTACTACCTGCGTACCAATACTGTAGCACTTCTTCTCTGGTGTGACTGGCACACCCGGGCACTTGGTTGCCTGTTTTCTAAGGAGTACGGCGAAGCAATGCTTAGTCGCCTACTCATGCGGTCAAGGGAGGTTGGTAATGCCCAACTAATATTTTTTTAACTCTCCCCCCCACACTTCCAGGAGAGAAAAAATGCCAGAGTGTCCCGATGCAGAAGTCTGTGGACAAGTACACAAAGCACGTGCGTTTGTTCATTCAGAACATATCACATCCTTGGTTCTGCATTGCTCTCCTGGAAGAGGATAAGTATGTGGTCAAACGTCGAGTGTTGTCGCGTACAAGGGTTACAGAGCAGCAATTTTTGACCCTTCTTCCTGTAGCCTACGGTGTCTGATTGCCAGGACCAAAATACCCAATGGTGTTTAGGATTTTCTGAATGCATACAGTCAGAAACGCTCCAATGTTGATCACAGGCAGCGAAGTGCACACTACCAGAGTGTCAACACAACTCCAAAACCAGCAGCAAAACCAGACACCAAACCCCCAGCGCGCGGTGGGCCGGTGGTCGTCCCCCCAGCCCCTCCCCCCTCCTCCTAGACCCCCCCCCCAAAAAAAAAACCCCCACCCTCCACCCCATGCCTGCTGCTGTACCGGTGGTAGATGATTTCGATTGTGTTGACAGTGCCAGTGAGGGCCTAGAAACGGTGTGCAGTGACTCGTCCCTGGAAGTGCTTGATGAGGAAGAGGAGTTGGGACGTAGTACACAGGGTTGGGACTGATGTGACTGTTTTATTTGCTATTGTGCTTCTAGCTGGACGAAATTTCGCCCAGGCGCCTGACTTTCATGATTTTAAGCTTGATATTATTTGTTATCGCCAAAGCTGCGCGAAATTTCGCCCAGCTTTCCAGTCAGTATGAAGTTGGCATCCTTCGGCACTGTCTCATCCCTGTTGCACAGCAGCTTGTGTTTTTGAACCTGGGTTCTATAAATTTGATCTGATTTAGCTAATATCTCTTTCCGAGCACCTGGATATCACCATATCTGCACTCTGCACCTGCTGTTTTGTTACCTTCCAAGCAATGTCGTCTATGGAAACCTCTCAAAATGTTGGTACACCGCCCGAAAACCTGGCCAATGATGAAGATCATCTCAGTGGAAGTGAGGGAACTCCTGCTACTGAAGCCCTTGCACCAGAATCACAGCCCAAACTAGCCGCCAAAGCGAAGCCAAACCCCAAACCGAAAGGAAAGGCAACCATCAATCTGGGAGATTACGTCACTTCCACAAAACGCATTCGTATCGGATGGGATCAGATCTTGATTGATATCGATCGCTTTGAAGGCCAGGTTCGTGCGCTGAACCCCGACCGAGTCCAGGCCCGCTATGACGATTTATCACGGGCACCACCTCCTGATTGTATTGATGATTTACTGCTGGTACCTGGCGTGCCTATGTTCTGCCCTGTCCTGTTTGGATTGTACTCGATCTTTAGTGCCATTTGATTTGACTCTGTACTGCCTGTCACCTCTTGTACAATTGGGTTTTGGTATGCCATTGGGGGCCAGCACATCTACACGGCTGCTATGCAACATCGCAAGGAAAAGGAAGCCAAAAATCACCCCCTGCCTACATGGACCAGAGAGTTTGAAGTCTTTGAGGTTACAAGAGACACTCTTTTGCCCATACGAAGAAAGCTAGCAGGGCTTCATCAAGTGCAGACCACAAGCAATAGTGTGTCAACAACTAGTGAGCGGATGGCACTTCTACTAGAGCACATTGCGGAGGATCCAGGTGCCCCCCTGCTCACCCATACTCAGAATGTGTTGGCTCAAATTGGTATTACAGCTGATGAAGGCAACGTGGTGTGTTCAACGTTTCGACTGTATCCATTATACCTTAATGTAGGCCTGTATTTTTACCTGTCTCTTGCTGTCTCAAGGTCACTATATCCAGGCGTTGGGCAGGGTTGGGCAAGCTTGTCAAATTCATTGGGCAGCAAGCTGTTGACACAGTCTATGGGATGGAGAAGCGAGATGTTGAACCGGCGCTTGGGGTTTTCAAAGAGTGCGAAGGATTGATGCCAGATGGACTGTCGGGCATTGTCCTCTACATGTCGGGTACTAAAAGCTCAGTACCGAGTATCAAACGTGAAATAAAGTTGGCCAGAGTTGAGCAGTTGTGGAGGTGGCATGTGCTCCATCCGGATGCAGTCACAGAGGGGTTTGTGCACGAGTCCAGGGGTATGCTGACTTTTTCTGCATTATTCTGCACTGTCGGTGGTAGTGATTTCGTGGTGTTTATGTCGTTGCTGACGCTGAGCTAGGCTAAACCTCGCCCAGGTCCCTCGATTTCGTTCGTAAGCATACCATTTTTGAAATGCCTCATTTGTGTCCTGTGTATACCCTCTGCAGCAAATCTGGATACTGTGACCATGTGCAAAGAACAATGTCGTATTATGGCCCATATCCGGGTCCTGTATGGCAGCTGGGTGTGGAGTACTGAGTCACCTTGGCCACCATGGGCTTCTGTTGTCAATAACCTTGCAGAGCCAATTGGCAACATCCGTCACGAGGTCATCAACGTTCTAAAACTCACGACTTGCCACTGCCACCCTTAGCACTGCCGGATCCATGTCATGTGGTCACCTCAAAGCAAATACTCACATATTTGCCTCGGAGCAAGGAACATACTGCATACCAAGATTGTTAGAATGTTCATGAAATTCATCAAAGGCACAAATTTCGGCACAAATCAAATCAAATTAACACACACAAATGCAAACACACAAAAAGGCCATTAATTCATCAAATGATCAAGGAGTGACGAAATTTCGCGTCTGATGAGTGAAAAAATGCATGAAAAAAGGGTATGATATCGGCCAATTTCAAAGGAGTGGCGAAATTTCGCTTCATTTTTGGTATTTGGCTGATTTGGGCGTTGAAATTGAATATTCTGAATTGGGACATTGGTATGGTTCAAAAAATGGCTTTTAAAACACAAACCGAAACAGCGACTCGCCCCCCCCCCCCCCCCCCTTGCATTTCATACCCGAAAAAACCAGTTCGGGGGATCAAATACAACTTCTTGAAGATCACCACGGCAGGCAATTAAGGCCTCCTAAGAATTTCACTATTGCGAACTTCCTGAACTTCATCTTCACTCTCATTTGCATTACCTTCTCAGGTGTGGCTTTTTGTAGGGTCATTATTTGCGTTGTCTCGATCATAGGGGTCTTCAGGGCAAAATGCGTTCACCAAGTAGGCAAATGTCAAAACACCTAACCTGAGAGTACAAAAAAAGACCAAAACACCAACGACAGTGATGGACACAAATGACACAAAAAACAGGCAAACTCTTTCCATGGGGCTGCAGAATGGTACTGCTTGGAGCCGCAACATCGGCTAACATGCACCTAGTTTAAAAAATGGACCGCACAAAAAAAAGGAGAATAGGTAAATTCTCCAAATACCGGACTCAAAATTCTCCGGCGAGAATGAATCTTGCAAACCTGCCACATGCACATTTCTTAATTATAATATTTCATGGCATGGCACCTTTTGGTAGCTAGCTATCAACCACTTCTCGCAGTTGGCTATCCGCAACCTGGTGTAGAAGAGGGGTGGGCTAAACGTCCGTCACCAAATCTGTTGCCGGGTTGACGGGTTGGTCCAAAAAAAGTGTTTTTTTCAATTTTAGGTGTTTTTCCTTGCGTTTTTTGTTGTTTTTTGGGGGGCACAACTCGTTGCCAAAAGCCCATTTTGGGGGGTTTCGGGGGGGGGGGGGGTATGGGGTATGGGGTATGCGGCGGGGGGAGTTGTTGGGCTGGGGTGAGTGGCTGCTGTGAACCAATGTACTGTGTTTGTCTTGGCTTAGCTTGCATTTTTTCCCTACCACAACATTGTTTTTTTCCACTTTTTTTTGCTTTGGTTTTTTATATCAACAAGCCAGGAATCTGGTCGGATGTTTGCCGTAGGTCCCAATGTCCCAATTTTTGCTGGTCTTGGCCTCTGCTAGCGTACCATGCATTTCAAATTTTTAGTCGGAGGTGGCTGTAGGTTCCAACATCACCGTTCTTTCCTTTGTAGGTCTATGCAGGTGTACGACGAATTTGAAATTTGTAGTCTGATGTTTGCAATAGGTCCTAGTGTGCCAACAAATGACAATCAATGCAATAAACGTACAACATAAGGCTAAATACATATGAATTCATGTGTGCATGGTGGTAGATTGCGACAATTCCTCTGCGACTTGTGCCCCTGTGCTAATATTTTGGGGATTTTTGGGACCCCTACCTCTAATGACAGTTCTTGACTCAAGACATCTTCCGCAAAAAAAATGGGTAGGCGACGGAAATAGCAATAACTTGGGATTTGGTGGACGTATATCCATGCATACAACCATGTGAGTACCTTGCGGGGCTTGGTCTTCTTGGGATGGAAGGGGGCCTTGTGCCGCGCTTTCCGCCTACCCCTGTGATGTGTTGTGAGTGCAGACATCTCCATAGGAAATAAATTTAGGCCACGCTAACTGCCCACCCCCCTACCCACTAGCTGGGCTCCACGGGGCCATACTGTATCCCCGCACCAAAAACAGAGTATGAATTTTGCACCTAGGGGACCCCTTGCTCTTGATAGGAAAAAATGAGTATCTCTATTCACCTAAAATGCCATTCTCATGTAACCACATCGTAGTTGTCAAAACACAAGCATGTATGCATACTGGAAAAGCAGAGGAAGAATGCAGGTTTCTTCAATACAACAAACCTTTCTGTGTGACACACGAATGTATCAACTTGCGAAGCAATGCAGCGTAAGAAGTAGGGTAGGACACACTTGGCAAGGGTTGCTGCACCCTGTGTGTGCCCCAAAAACCGTCAATTGACAGCCACTCAAATTCATGCATCATAATCAAGGTCTCCATTTGCCATGAATGAGACCTCTGGGCGAAATTTACTCCAGCTTTGCAAAAATGTAAAAACGAACCGCGTATTCCAAGAAATACCTCAACCTGGGCGAAATTTCTTCCAGCTTTAGTAAACACAAAAAAACAGTGTGCAAGACGTCAATGGTATCTGCACAGACAGCGCAAAACGCCATTCTGACGTGTAACACGCATCACAGCAGTCAGAGCACACACCACTGTCACTCTATCCCCGCTTCCTCAGGCCAGGTGCCTTTGGTTTGGCACCCTTACCAGTAAACTGCCCACCATTTGCTTGTCTTGCCTGGTCACCAGGCAACTCAGTGTTAGCACTACCAATGGCACCACGTCCATTCTGTGTCTGCTGGGACGGTGTGAAGTGGGCTGCAAATGTGCCCAGCGCCTTGTTTGGTGGAGGCTTTGCACCAGGCTTGGGGCTCTGCTGTGAGGGGCTTGCTGGAGCCTTTGATTTTTTGGCCTTGGCGCGGGTGCCGTCCCCCTGCTTGCCGGTTGCCTTGGGGGGGGGGGGGGCGTTTCTGGGATTCACCGTCCTCTTCCTCTGGTTGGGTGGCCTCCTCTTCTTGCTCTACACACCTCCTTCCCGTACAATCTACTGGAAACCCATCTGCAAGGTCTTCACACACTCGGTCCCACTGGATTGGTGCCACAGTGTCGCAGTTCGACACAACAACCCTCCAAATCAGTAACAAATGACTCAGGAATAGACTTCTCCTCAGACAGGTATGCAACTGCAATGTTCACACGAAACATGCTCTGAATGGATAGGGCTGCAGAAAAATCTGCCTGTTGTGTGCAGACCATTACCCATGTACTATTCTGCTGAATCAAATCCAAAGCATACAACAAATAACAGAACACTTCGACAGGAATGGCAGTCGTCAGGGGGGCCCGGATATAAGAAAGATTTCGAGGTAGGAGTGCAGAAAACTGGTGCAGACTACACAGTGCAAGAGAAGTTTGTTGCATGTTGTACAGTGCTGACGGTTTGGACAGGTTGTACACACATCCATGAGCATCGAAAAATTCCTCAGCACACGCAGCGTTCAGGTTGCCAACACAGGACCGAACATCAGCAGTCTCACCAGTGACTGCCACCAAAATACCATTCAAAACAAATTGTGCCACAATATTGTGCAGTGCTAACGTCCACATATGTGGGACTTCAATCGGGATGCAGACAAATGGCAGTGCACTAATTAAGCTGGGAACAGGGCAGCCTGCCCACAAAGGGAGTAGCTCAACTCTGCCCTCCTCCTTCAAAACTTTCCCTATGTCCGTCTCAATAATGGTGTCACCCAACTTAAGACTCTTATTCCCCCGTCAGCCTTTACAATATTAGGTGTCACACGGGGCTTGCGAAGCCTGTGACGTAACCCTTGGTAAAGGTCGGAGGTCCAAAAGACTGCCTTGACACCGTCTGGGCACTGGCAATGCGAACAAATTGACGCTCACAAAAGGATCTTACACGGTTCCTGTTTGCTCATGGAATACGGAACAAGCCCCGTTGGTACACTGTTTTTTCAAATCAATTGAATGCTTGTGGCGACTTTAGGGGGGTCCTTAAAGGACGAGATATTTTTTTGTTCAGGACCCCCCTTAAGGACGGCTCCTAGAGGCCTTTTCGCCCCGGCCCAACGTGGGCCATGTCTATCCCCCCTTTTTTGGGGATCGCCGAGAAAGCCGGAGTTACGTACCAATTCCGCCCTCTTTTGGGCGCCACTTCTAATTCTGCGCCCCGCTTTGAAGCGGAGGGGACCCCCGAGGCGGCAGGGGTTACGTAGTCAAGAGCGCTCACGTGACGCCGACATTGGCGATGTGTATGGGGTTGGGTTGGATGGTGAGGACGAAGACAGTGAGGACGAGGATTTGGAGCAGGCAGGTGAAGTTGCAAGTAGCTCCTCTTCTGACCTTCGTAACCCCTCACTTGTCCCCTCCACCTCTTCTAACCCTGCCGCGCAGTTGGTGTTTCGGTATGATGTCGGTGCGGCAATGTTGAAGGCAATGGAGAGGGGGAGGTTGCATGAGTGGACTAAAGTTGAGTTTAAGGCCATTTCTAGGAAGTATGGTTTGAGTGTGAACGAGGGGAAGGGTGAGCTTATGGAGCGTGTCAGGGTGCACTTCCAGAGGTTGTACCAGCTGTAGGGAGTTTGTTATCAGCTGTGCCACCGGCGATGAAACATTCGGGTGGTCGAACGCTGCATCACTGGATTTGAGCGAAAAAAGTATTGCTCTTGTTCATGTTGAATTGTGCAGGGTGTGAGGTAGGGTTCTCATGCTATCATGCAACACATGTGGGGCTAGGATCATATGGTTGTGTGCTTACACAAATTTGGGGCTAGGGACTCATGGTTAAACCATTGGGAACACCGGGGTGGAGACATGTACCGTCCGCGGGCTCTTTTGAAATTACCAGGTTCTGGAACAACTTTTTTTTCCCCCGTTAAGGACACCCCCGGACGACTTTTGAGAAAGATGGCAGCCCCTGATGCCCAATCCGAGGATGTACCAATGCCTATTTCATTGAGCCGGAGGACACGCCGTTTGTTGGCTCCCACGGGACTTGTCCATGCAGCTATGCCCTCATTTACTGCCAATGCAGGATAACAAGCAACTTGGCTTTGGCAAAGCATGTTCAACCACCAGATGGCGCTCTTGTACGGCAACTGGGTGAAAAGGAGTCATGGGGTGGACCTGCAGCATCCTGACCACTCCATAAATTGCACAGCTGTGGCCGTGTTACATTTGCCAGCGCTACCACTGTTTCCGGGTCATGTCTCACTAATTCATGCCGTCCACACAATTGGGGCACGTGTTGATGCTTTACAACTTTGTCATGCGGATCTGTTTCGGCGGGTTCATGCTCTTCCTTACATGATTCAGCGTACCTTTGTTAGAGTCTCCCTGGACATTTTGCGGCAGAATGTGCTATCTCTCCGTTGGCAGCCAATGATGCTGTCTCAACTACGGTGTGGAACCAAACTGGATCACTTGAAACTTCTAAATACAATTCGGCATGTGCAGCAGGCAACCCGTCATGTTTTACCTCTGTGTTTGGATATGAAGATTCACTATGAGCTCTTGAAATACGTGTATGGGCAGAGTCAGGGATTGTGGTATTTCCGTGGCAGGAAAATCACGGAAAATCACGGAAATCGGCCAACGCTGAAAATCACGGAAATCATGGAAAATCACGGTAAATCACGGAAAATCACAGAAACGGAAACGAAAGTTCCTATTGTTTGCTATCGCTGTTGCACGGAAATCACGGGAAATCACGGAAACGGAAATGAAAGTTCCCATTGTTTGCTAGTGTTGTTGCTAGTTGCTAAGTGTTGGAGTGATCACGGAAATACAAATCAAAGTTCCCATTGTTTGCTATTCTTGTTGCTAGTTGCCAAGTGTTGGAGTGTGTATTTCTTTGTGTGTTTTCAGCTGTGACATGTCTTCTTCTGATGATAATGGCACTTCTGATGCAAAGAAACAAAAGGTTTGGCAGCGGGGGTCAAAGATGTCAGGACACATTCGGGCACAGCAATTTCCTGGTATTATGGAAGCCCGGGGTGAGGAGATACGACCGTTTGGGTGACTACCCAAACATCACATTGCTAAGGATGTTATCAAATTTTGGCAGTCAAGACGTCCGGTTTTGCAGGAGGCCGTGGCTCCATATTGGTGGTACCCTGTCACATGCGCGGCGATAGAGTGGTCATACAGTCTGGCTGGACTGATTGATGTTAAAAGTAGGCAGCGCATGGGCAAGGACTTGCGCGAGGCCTATGTGACCTTGTTTTGCAATGGAGATGTTGAAAGAATGGTTCATCAAATGGCAGTAGACCGCCCCCAAATGTCTTGTGCTTTGTTTCGTCTCTCGTGGGTGTCCAGGTGAGGCAAAGCGGATGCGTAAGGAACATTTTTGTACCACGGAAACACCAGAGAAAATCACGGAAATGTCACGGAAATGCCACGGAAAATTACGGAAAATCACGGAAAATCACGGAAGGGGTTTTTCATGCCAATCACGGAAATAGTAGAATCCCTGCCAGAGTTACACCTCATGGAACTTCCACTTGCAATGGTAAAGCCTCCCCCTCATCTACGGGGTTTGGCACCCGTACACGCATATGATCACTATCCTTTACCGCAACTTTATGCCCATTCTTTGTCTGATCGAGAGAGTACACACCGATTTCAAGGAAGGGGACGCAGTACCAACAAAGGTGAAGCTCCTTCATATGGAGAAGACAATAGTTGCGCTTTGTCTAAATGCTGGCACTTACCTACCAAGAGTTCAAGCAAAACTTGATGCATTTGCTGTGGCGACGCAGAATGGACCACTGACGGACATGCAGTCTAAAAGCAAGGAGCTACTTTTGGGGTTGAAGGTGTTGTTGAAGGAGTATTGGCTAGCTGCAATTTGGATTGGTGTCCTTGTGAGGGACTGCAATTGGGCTCGTAGAGATCCCGGAAGTGGGAAGAATGCCTTGGCAGTGCTGGAGTCCTGTTTGTTGGTTATGCTTTCTTTGGTGGGGGATCAATGGGCGAATGTGGAGTACATCAAGACATTGGTGGCCGGTCTGGTTACATGGCAGCGTTGGCACTCCCGAACGCCTGGTTGTATTCACAGCGAGGAATATGGGGAGGCAATGTTGAGCAGGGTGCGTGCACAGTACCGGATTTGGACTACCATCACATCTCTCAGTGGCACCTCCGAAATTTTTGTAACCTTGAGTCACACCCTGACAGGGAGGAAGAACCTGCGGTTCTCACTGACGGACAAGTGTGTGACGCGGTATGGGTCCAATATGAGAAAGTTTATTGTGAGTGTGTCTGTTGCATCCTTGCCCATTGTGCAATGCAAGCCGCCACTCCTCTGGGTTGTAGAAGCAATTGTGTTGCGTAGTGTAGATGACCTTCGTTTTCCCAGAACATTTGCGGCACTTCCACCACGTAGCGTTGTTTTCAGTGTCTTCCACAATTATATTAGGACCCTTTTTCGTAAAAACCCCCCAAGCGATGACCTTCTTGAATCAGGTGAGTGCCATGGTGTACAACACGGGCAACCGCAGTCCGGATTTCACTATGATGCAATCAATGATGGCGATTGTCACGTTGACTCCAATTGCAAGAAAGGTACGTTGCCCTTTATGAATGGTACCCCCCAAAAAGCAAAATCTCACAATCGAGCAAAATTTCGCCATCCTCTCATTTTGTCCAATTTGTACCATCTGTTTAGCTGCCGATGTACGTTACGTTCAGTGAAGGCTCATTACCCAGTATGTTGTGTCCTCAGGCTATTCAATGCGTATTGGAGGTTCTGAAAGTCCTTATGAATCTTATAAACTGGGTGCTGGTGGGCTCCTCCTCCCCAATTTTGGCTGTTGAACTGCACATTCGGCTCACGTCGGAAATTTCCGTTGTATTTGGTTTCCTCAAAGCTGCGGTTGATGAACTACCAAAGGAAAGTATTGAGCTCACAACTGGTACATTAAGAGAGGCTGACTCTCTGGCCCCAATCTGCTGGGAGTTCGTGTTGCCGCAACGGGACAAGGATGTGCCTGTCGACAGGATCAGAATGACTTATGTACTTGATGACCTTGATGAACAGAACTGCATGGATAGTATGCCGGACGTGGATGCCAAGCCTAAGCGAACCCCAAAGCCGAAGGCATCTAAGCCAAAGCCCAAGAATGGGACTGCCAGCAATCCCCCCGGTGTCAATGCAGGTGGCAGTACCGAACCCCAAGCAACGCCTACAAAAAGGGCTCGATCACCCTCTGTTGAGGCTCCAGCGGTGCAGGATGATGAGGAGCAGACACAACAGCAGAGTCAGCAGTTGGTCGCACCACACAAAGGAAATACACATCCACGAGTTGAGCAGAAAGGACAGTCACCGTCACCGGACGGATTGGAGAACTTTGCGAATTTGGTGAGTGGTGGGACTGCACCAGTAGCCCCGCCACAACAACAGCCTCAAAAAGGAACACGTTTGGGGAACAAACGACGATGGTGGTTTAGTGTTGAGTGCTATGATGAGACACTGGTGCCTGCAGAACCACCATCCTCTAAGCAGTGGACTTCAATTTTAATTTGTGTCCGACTCAATTTGATTTGTTAATGTGACTCACCCTTTGTGGGTGTTGGCACATGGAATTGCCTTCTGTAGGCAACATTTGGTAGTTTCTCTGACGTATGTTTGTGTATTGATTGATTATAGAGAGTTCTTTATGGTTCGAATCGTATGTCTGTGATATTCTGTATCAATCTTGTACCGTGGCAAGCAGGCAATCGACCGACAGTATTTTATACCTCAGTATGCCGCATTTTGCCAAATGTGGCGAAATTTCGCGTGTCATTGAAATTCCCTGAAAATGGGGGTCTGTTTCAACATGCATCAGTGTACTGTTTCACAGAGTGTCATCTGCATACAACACAAACCTTTCAATGCACAACGCACTTTGTCCTTTAATGCTATTTCTTTGAATTTGGATGCCTGTTTGGGATGGTTTACAAGTGTCCTCAATTGCAGGCAAAAAGGGCAAAGTGGACAATATGGGGCATGATTGCAGTCAAAAACTTCACTCGTTGTGCGCTGTGTGCAATTGGGGGGTAGTAATTCACCATTTTGTTCACCCCATGAATGGCCTTCATCTCGCAGACCCCCCCCCCCCCCCCGGGCAATTAAGGCCTCCTAAGAAATCGGGGAGAGTGTCACCCCAACACCGAAGTCTTGGGCGGCCGTTTCCGCAAACAACCTTGTGATAAGGGGGGGTCCAAAAAGGCCTCACAAAGAATTTGGTTTTCGCACTCATTAAAAGTGCGTTTGCAGTTAACATTGGTCACGGCTAGAGGAAATTTTAATACCCAAGTCTGGAGCCATGCAGTCTACCACAAAAACGAAACACCCTTTGCCGTGTGGAAACACATATCACTACAAGCGGGGGGTATTTGCCAGTTTTTGTACCTCCACTGTGGTGCACGGCCCTTTTGCTCGATTTGCTCGTTTGTCCAATGGTTGTAGAGGTTTTTCAAAAACCATTTCAATTTTTGCTCCAGCGCGCCTTTTTAATTTTCTTTATTTTCACGCCCTTCTCTAGGTTGCACATTTGTCCTCCAGGAGACCTAGTTCCGATTGATCATTATTCACTGAAATTGTGTGAATTTAAATTCATGGTTTGCTTGCGGTGCGCTGCAACGCAATTTATTTTTGAAAAGTGGATTTGGGTGTGTACTTGTTTGTATCTGTTTTTGGGGTACACTCATTGATGTTTTAAATTCTCAAAGCATATGATCGAGACAAAGTTGACGTTCTTTGTCACAACGATGGTCATGGGTTGCATGGAACTCCAATGTATGCATGTTGCAGTAGTCATAGTACTTTGTGTATGCCTTGCTGATACGGGTACTATTATGCGCCATGGAATCTATACCGTTCCGTGAGTCCTTCGTACAATCGGTGTTCATGTATGCTCAAGACCCGCCAAGTACCGCACTGCCCGTCACTGCTACCAGGGAACTAGTCAACTCGTCCCTTTAATTGCGGGGTCATGAACGCCGTGAATATAACTTGGGTGTTTTTTTGTAGCAAGGGAAACCGGTCGCACTGGGATCCCAGCCTCTCGGTGCTACAACACACGCCTACAAGAAACTTTCAATCTTTGGATACGTATGCATGCGTGTTACTTGCATCGGTCCAAGCATCCATTGGTGATAATGAGTGGGATTGGCCGCAAAGAACGGCGTCTCTTGAGCAACGCTAGACTAGGTGCTCCAAGGGTTGAGTCACAAGCTCGTTGCTGTAGCTGCAGCGTTGTGGGAACAATTATGTGGGTCATAGGATGTCTTCCGGATAGACAATTTCAATCGGCGGCGTTTCCGACCTTTGCTGGTCTGATAATGTGTCCCTCAATTGCACAATCGCTGCCATTCTACCTATGCCTTGGCGGCTAAACATGTATACAGGGTGTGCCTCATTTTGTTCCCTGTTGGGCCGTGTTGGGGACGTTGCAGGTGCATTGCGACACAGCCCGTGAGTTTTGCAGTTCTTTTCAGACTATTGTTGTTGGACCGTTGCCAGTGAAGGACATCCCCTACCGTGTTGATGTCAGTCGGAGGCGTGTACGCAGCCAGCCACTGACCCATGGAGAGCATTTCCGTTGTCACCACTGGCGGTTGGTGCACAAGGGGATTTGGCAGGGTTCCCGCACATGTTGCTGGAAGTGCAACAACACACAGTCTGCATTAAGCCTATTGTTGTTGATGCTAACATGTATTAGCGCATTTGTTAATTTGTGTGTGGGCGGTCGTATGCACGGTGGAACTCAGGTAGCTTTGTAGGCCAAATACCTCCGTTGTACGCCAGCTGCTACCCCTAGCAGTATGCCGTGCCCAGGTGTCATTTTGTGTTCTTCCGGTTCCTTATGTACGTACATACTGACAAATTGCCTGCCGGACATGAGGTACCTACGTCACGCAAGCTGATTTTCAAGGAGAGGCTATTGCTTATGTGCTAGTTCTTGCTCATAAGGTGCGGGACATGCTGAATCTGCAGGTTATGGCTCTTTGTACGCGGACTAGGCCGCACTGTATTGCAACCCAGCTTCAACTCTCCCATTTGAATGCTGCCCTTTTTTTCGTTGGTACCCGGGTGGTTCGAGAAGGTCGCTGGGGCGGGGCCATTGGCCAAACCGCACGGGACATTTTGGATGAACGACTGCACACAATGCACCTTGGTCCGCCTAAAAAGCAGCACAATTAGTATGTACGTGCATTATGGTTGCCCGCCTGCTATGGTCTTGTTGGTATGAGCGCTTACCTCCATCGGCATTTCCAGAGGAGGCGTGGGAGGCATTGCTGAGTTGTGCGGTGCATCGCCTCGCCTGCAACACCGGTGCGACATTCTTAGAGCATCATTTCGATGAGTTTGTGTAGGTGTCACTAGCTAGCACTGACGAGCGTGATACATCGCAAGCTTGTATTGCAGCTGATAGTGTGTCTCTGGTTGAGCGTAAAATGAGGGGCCCGATACAAGCTGTGAGACAGGATATCGTTCCGTTTGAGCGCTGCAACGCGAAAAACCTAAAGGTTTCATTTTCTTTGGTATGGCCTGCAGGCTTTTCTTTTCCAAGACCATTGTCGCAGCTTATTGACCGCTCCAACTTTTCTGATGTGGCTCTAAAATGTGTGCAAACACTGCTTTTGCCTAGTGATGTAGATGCGGCTCTGTCTGCCACATTGGAGGCTCACATTGTGGGCCACATTGCGTATCCCTTCGAACGGATGCATGGCAACAAGACCACATTGCTATCAATGAGGACATGCTTGAAAGAAGGAACGCCGTGTAGCGTTATGTAACCGCACGTTGGCCTGCGCGGGGGGGGGGGGGGCACATGGCGGACAGAGCACATGTCCTTCAGTACGCGCACAAGGGTGCACACAGCGTGTGTGTGTGTGGGTGGGCGGGGGGGGGGGCAAGCTAAGATTGTTCAATGTGACGATGCATGTTGCTCGCAGAACCTTTCGACGTACAATCTCCATTGGACCTGCTTAACGGCTGTGTTGGTGATGTAGAGTGGTGAAGCCCGGTTTGCCCTGTAACTGTCAATTTCCTCATGGGAAGTGCCGGTTGTCCGTTTTTGAGGATGTTTCTGCTTCTGACTGCGTCACGTGCTTCCTTATAGGACCACTGTTTTGTAATGTGGAGTGCCCACCCTACCAATTCACCTAACTTGTTGCAGGGTATAGTTGATGAGGATCTCTCCTTGAGCTAGGTGGTGCCCCACATCCGAGCGGGAAGTCCGAGGAAGGGTGTGACCAAAAGAAAGTATGATGTCTTACTGAAAGAAGAGGTATGTGGGAAAAAGGTACGTAAGGACCTACACAAACCCTTAGTATCCAAACTGAGGTTTGCCAACAACGTGCACCATGGACAAGCCAGAACCCCAAATGCAAAAGTGGTCATGCCACGTCGGGAGGCCAATCCCCCAAGTCGACTCATCACTGTACCGTGCTTGTTGGATGCTGGTGTATGTTGTGTGTCGTGTGCTGTTGAACTTATCTAGTGAACGTCCTCCGTCTCAGTTCTGTGCCGTGGCGCGCTTTTGTTGTTGTATTACAGCCACATGCACCGTTGTTTGCAGCTAGGAAGTATCGGGTGGTTGGGGGGCAGCATGTATCATTTGCTCCGTTTGAAGTGTGGAAGGCTGCTCTAAAGTGTGGCAAAGGAGTGCCTGACTGGCTAAGCCATGTGATGGTGCAAGTTATTGTCATTGCACATTGAATGTCCCCCGCAATCACCGCAATCACTGATTTCTGGTGACCACAATGCAATGGAGCATGCTACCACAAGTCTCACCATCGGACAAATGTGCCCTTGCTTGGGCACCGAAATGCAGATATGTCATGACCCCAAGCTAGCTGTTCTTACTGCTCTGTGTATGTCCACTTTGTGATTGGGCGATAACGCTCCTGTTGAATTGGCGTTGAACCTAGTGTGAATGTTGCAGTGTTTTGCCATAAATCCTTCCTTTCCGCCCCTCTTGCAGGGTAGTTATCTCGGCGACTAAAGTGCATGTTGCGCAATAGTGGGGGTTTAAACCTCTGCCGAGGCAGGTTTGGGCTTGCACATGGTTGTGGATGACCACACCATTGATGACAATCTCCACCGCGAGGGATAGGATCCCACCAAGTGGAGCATGCGTGGCGAAGGCCCCGAAAGTGTGTGCCTCCTTGCCGCTCGAGCACGCCGGGCACTTTGTTACCTACACTTTGAAGCATTGATTCCCAGCCCGGAAGAGGCGACGTTAGCATCGGAACTTGATATCAAGAAATGGTACCTCTTCTTTTGCATACCATGTGGTTTTGTGCATTGTCATGAGGGAGTTCACCGAACGCGATGTGAATTTCCGGCCAATTTCACGCGAATTTGGCATTTCACATTAGGTTTGCACTCACAAGCTATCTGGGAGGATGCAGGCTTGGACCCAGGTGCATGCAATATGTTTCTACAATGTTGCGGCAGGTGGCCCCCCTCCATTACACAACATGCAAATTTGGAGAGGATTCGCCAGTGGCAGGAAAACGAATACATGTGGTCTGCATCAAAGTAGGGCCACAATGGTTTCCCCCACTGCAATTGTAGATGGGCTTCACCCCTTGGAATACTACACTCCCTCAACCGCTTTACGTCACCCCCCGTGAACCGCTGTGTTCCCCATGCAAACACACACATGGCACCAAATTCACCCTTTGCGGCATATGTCCACCCGGAGGTGTCCTACAACGCGAACCCGTTCCACCCCCCCCCCCCCCTGTGGACACACTCATCTATCATCGTTTCCCACTGATTCTTCCGCTTGAGGTGCACTTTTGTAGCACACTCAAGTTGGATCTTTCCCCTTTTATTGGCCCCCTCGCAATTTACAGTCCCTCGCGTACATATTTTGGCCGCTAGGTGGGCCAAGTTTAGTATTGGTTCGAGAAGGGTGCAGGCCACGGTGGCAAGCGACGTGCCAGTGGCTACCAGTGCAGCAGGTCTCCTACCATGTATGCTACATATACAAACTGGCATAACACCATGCAACCCGTAATCGGGGATGCGGCGTGCAACTGAGATGTGCCGGCAACATCAATGATGGGGAAGTTGGCATCCCACATCATTTGTATTCTTTGCTTGGTGCCTAAGCCAGCCAAGCAATAGCCTTATTACGACCGCATACCCAACCATTGTGTGTGGGGTAGCCGGCCTCGAGCGGGTTCGGGCCTTCCATGGCTATGGGAAGCCTTTGGTACCGGGGGGGGGGGGGGGGTCAAGGGTACATCTACGGGAGGTATGGGGCGGCACTTGCACAAGTGCCCCACCCGCGAGGTTAAGGGGCACACTGCACCGTAGATGATGGTGCCGTTCCCGGCTGAGGGCTTTGATGGCTGCAGCGGCTGGTTGAGGTAACTGCCGTAGGGTGCCGTAGACAACGGGCCTGTTGCTAGCTTCCCCGTGAGGTATCCGGCCTCCGCGGGCGATAGGTGCAGGCACCAGAAGCACCATACCGCGCAGATGGTCTTGTCCCATATGGTCGGTTTCGGTGGCGGGACCTAGTGACGTGATCTGTTTCTCGGGGGTTAGCACTTTTTGCCGCGTTTTCGGGATAAGTTGGCATGTGCAAGGGGCTCCCAACTCCTTCCCAAATGCCTCCTGGAGTGATTTTTGTGTGCGGTGGCCGTGGGTTTGGGAACACACAGTGTGGAAGGCACTAGGGGCCTTGTTTGCAGTTCTGCGGGGCATTGTTCACAAGCTGAACAAAGCAGAATGCAACAAGGGTCAATTTCACAAAATGTTGGATGTCCGTAGAGCACGAGTGCCGTTCCACACAACCCCCGGAATCATGGTTCCACGGCGCGAAAGCTCGAGTAACAAATCGAAACATCATTACTGAATTCGTGCAAACGCTCGACATTTACCTTTACAGCCACATGCTAGCACACATGTGAATCTGCAGTGGATGCGAATTTCGTGCGAATTTTCTGCGAAATTTGCACGAATATGGTTCGCACAAATGGATACCATAGTGCCCATTGGCTGGCTGTCCCTTGGCCAGTTTGTGGGCTTCGTGGACCCTTTAGACGACCATTCATCCTAAGCCCGCGCTCTGTTGGCGTTGTTGCTGCATGGGCGGGGTGTAGTCGCCCTAGACACGTGCATGCGACCTCATGTGCGGCAGAATGCTCAAGAATGGCGTGTTGAGGCTGTTCGTTTGGAACCGGAACTGAACAAACCCCTGTGCCGCATCTAAATGCCCCCTTGTCGTCTTTGCTACCCCCATCCATGCTTGCACACGTGCAAGCAAAAATCGCACTTCCTCGTGTCTTCTCCCCCCGGTCACTAGAGGAAATGCAGATGTATGAGAAAAGAGCCACCCCGTTCTATGATTTGCTCACGAGGCTCATGGACGATCCCTAAGACACGAACCTTGGTCGCCATTTCCAAAACGTGCCTGATTTATGTTGGTAACACCCGCCTGAAGTGGATCACGACAGTACTCTTGATTCAGGTTGAGGACATTCTAGCGCAGCTGGTACACGCTCCGCAAGTACGTTCTATTAAGGGCAGACAAATGCAATATCACCTCTGGTCGCTTCGCTCTCTCTGTGAGGTCCAGCCCAGATATGTGGCTGTGGGGGTGGACTTTGTATCGGCATTCACGTCGCTGTCTCATGTGTTTAGTTCCGCAGTTTTGAGGTTTTTCCGTTTACTTGCGAGCTATGTACTTTTGGTTATGATTGTCATGGAATCTCCACATAAGTTTCTGGTTAGAGTCCGCCAAGTTCATTCCGTCATGTGCTTGCCTCGCTGTGGCATTCGTCAGGGAGATTGCGTATCCCGGGCAATCTTTTCTCTGTGTGCTTCCATGTTTGTGTGGCAGTTACAATCTAAAGGTCTGTTAGAATTGATTCTTGCCTGCATGTATGTGCTTAGGAGGCCCATAGTGCACCCTATCGTTTTAGCGAAAAAAGGGGTGATGGGTGGTGTTTTGCGTATGGTAAAATGGGGGTTCAAATTTGCATTTTTTCATCGAGCTGGGCTCTGCAGAGCCCAGACCAGCCGTGTAAGTCATTTCTGGCCCCAATATTACACATCTTAGATCTCTAGGCTCTTCAAAGCCCAGGTTACAAGTTATACCCTCTGTACCTACCCCCCGGTACAACACTCGGCACCTGTATACAGTGGTCAAGTGGCCACGCTACATGGCGCTGGGTTAAGTGGTATACTCTCGTTGACATTGCAACACATTCAACCTAAACATTGTCCCCGGACAGGTCAGCAGTAACAGTATTCAAGGATACAACTCCTACATACATTACCAGTGGGCAATGATCCAAGACGCTTACCACACCAGGCATCACATAATCTAGATGGAACTGCCTAAACAAGGCTTATATTAGCATTTTTCAACAATCTGGGCTCTGCAGAGCCCAAAGTTCATAAACTTGGTGCTTGAGGGGTGCTTATTAGGGTCTCCCTGTTTGCTAGGCTCTGCAGAGCCCAGATCTTCACAACTTCCCATTTTGCCCCCTTTTGTGTGACATAATAGCGCTATGACACTTTGAAACTTATTCAACATGTGGTCTGGTAGTATTTTTTTCTATGCCTTTCTGCCGCGTTGCTGTTGTATCGTGTATTACAATGGTGCACCCATGGCATTGTGTAAGTATGACAGTCGCCATTCAGGAGTACGCTACCACAAGCCTTGGACTGTTTGCACGCAGTGTAGTCCAACAGGGTCCAGTGGGGTAGTGTTTCTATTGTTGTGGTGCGTCCGATACTATGGGAGTTTTAGGACACATTGTTTGCAATATACCCTAATCTATTGTAGTTTCTGTTTATGCATACTGTGCAGTGCTCGTACATTTACTATCTGGTCATACGTCCCGTATATTAAGTACATGTAACACGCTATCTTCCTTTTACAACAGCCATGGCTGATTTTCCACATGCTAGAGGTACGGAGGTGGATGTACCGGGTTCCGGCCAGGATACTGAAGGAGATGAGGCTGTAGGACCTGTACCCTTACCGGTCCCATCAACCAGTGGAACAGCATGCTGCAGCTACGCTCGCCTTGCAAGAGGCGATTATGTTTACGGGGTCAGCACCCCCATCCCCACCGCGGCCACCAAAGCTTGTCCCCAAGGACCAGCCAACCCCACCAAAGGCCTCCCTCAATGACCCATTGACTCCAAAGACAATGGAGTTGCTGAGGGACAACAGTGGTGACCAGGCACGATGGTTCGTGCAGTACATTTGGGGGCTTCGTGCACGGTTCCGTTTTGCATTGCGGAACCCAATGCGCAACCCCCTCGTCACATGGCAACAAGGGGATCGGATATGCCGATCCCATTTTCTGTCACGCAGCGAGGAGCGGGCTGCATTGATCCTGGATACACTGAATCCAGAATCACGTCCCCCTGTTGAGTTGTCTCCCCATCCCCGTATCCCACCTCCTCGGCCACTTCCTCCCCCGGATGCCGACCAACCCACACTTACACAGATTGATCGGCACCCCTCCGATCGCCAGCACGTAAGGTCCCTTCCATTACCTGTGGAAGCAGCTGCACCGGTGGGCAGTCAAAATACAGCCTGTTGCCACCAGTGACTGTACCACATCGAGGCACCCCCCCCCCCCCCCCCCGCCCTGAGTCACAGTTCAGTCACCTCCAGTGGTAGGCGGTTAGTTAGCGCCCCGCTGCCCCTTTCTGATAATGCACTACCCCCAAGGAGTTCCCTCCTGCATTCCCCCCCGCGCACTTCTCTGTTGCCCACTGCCGCTTATGCGGACAACCGACATACCCCCAGGCACTCACTTTTGCCACATGCGCATGTAGGATTGTCGCCGGATGTGGCTCCATCTGCCCCCCCACAACCATCTACTATCCCGGTAAGGAAGGATGGTCCGTATCCGTCACGGTGGTCAATACTACCTGATATGCCCCCGGCCAAATACCGGAAAACTCTGTGATGCATTAAGTGGTTGGTCTACTCCCCAAATGGGTGGTATGCACCCCCAAGTATCATTTCTTGGGACCCTGGGCTTTGCAGAGCCCAGCTTGCGCCAAATGCTACTTTTACCCCTCCTCAATTCTTTGCCTGTGGCACGTCCCTCCCTCTTTTTCCTCTGTCTATTACACGGCCCGCCATTACTGATTACGGGACGCTGGGCTCTGCAGAGCCCAGCACTCATAACCTTGGTACTTGAGGGGTGCTTATTGGGGTTTCTCTGTTGGCTGGGCTCTGCAGAGCCCAGACCTTCACCACTTCCCATTTTGCCGCCTTTTGTGTGCTAGTCTACGCCTCTAGTTACCTGTTCTGGTCACCACTTTTTCCTGTTGTGCCACCCAGACTGTCTTATAACTATGGCACCGGTTTCTATGTCGTTGCATGTCAGCTACATGCGGTCTCTTTGTATGACAGAATGGCGCACTGGTCGCCAAATGATATTGTCGGCTGTGCGCCATGGTGTGGCAAAGGAATTCATAAATTTCTGTGCGGGTCTACGTGTCAACAAGCGGATCCGCATTACGCTCGACCGCATTCGCAAGGTGTTGGCACGAAAACATTGGCCGCGTTGGCTAACTAATTTTTCCAAGGAGGCCTATTATGTATGGCTGGGATGCGTCGCATGGCCTTGCCACAAGCGGCCGTCCCCAGTGGTGAGAGCACCATTGCTGTAATGCGGGCAGACAGCCGCAAGCTGGTGCACGCTGGTCTCACCAAGCCATCCCGGTTGTCTATTGCAGACCAGGGGGCATTGCAGTTCGGGAAACTGTGGCGTAGCATTGTTCGCCGTGATATTGTGGTGTGGGTGGACAACTGGTGGCATGCCCAGTTTCGGGCCAATCCGGTGAAACCCAATGTCTGTCTAGATGTGACCGCCATAGCGGTGTTGCACACAACCCCCCTTCCTCATTTTCTTGGCCACCCGAGTCTGCGTGACCTAGTGGACCGGGTGGACACCGTGGCCATGGCAGTTGTTCAACAGCACAGAGAAATGTTGAAGGTGTGCACTGATATGTGCAATACACCCATTTCTCGGAGAACCATCCGTGCCCCCCTCGATGTTGCCCGGGAGGCTGGTAGACAGCAACTCTTTTGGAAGCCATTCGGCATATATGAGTCCCGTACAGACAGGTCAGAACCAAGAGCTCTTGGATCTCCTCGATATGCTACGCACTACCCAACGGCATTGTCAAAAACCTATGGCATTGCTCGTTGATTGCAACATCCACTACCGGGTGCTCAAATTTTTGTACTCTAGAGCAACCATTGACTGGAATTTTCCGGATTGGTTGCGGGGTATCTCGTTGATTTACGGCGTCTGGCACCCCTACAAACATGTTTGCAATATCATTTGGCGTAAATTCTTTCCTCTGTTTTCGTACATCACCGCTCCCGTGTTTGGGGCCGGTGCGTGCATATATAACCATCCCAAACTCATTGTAATAGAGAAAACCATCGCTGCCCTCCTTCTCTCAGCCCCGGACATACGGGCACAACTTCGGCAGAAAATTACCCTGTTTGAGGGACGCGCCAACCAAGCAGCCCTAAACACACAGGATGGGTTGCGCATCCTTCGGGGCCTTGAATCCCTCCTGAATTATTACCTCCCAGCCACCTTTGTAGTAGGACACTTAGTGCGCAATTGCACTTGGGCTGGGCGCGCCGACGGGACTGGTATAGTGGCCACGTGTGTACTTCAGCGCTGCGTGGGTCTGCTTGTTGACCTAGCCGGTCCAGCTGCAGCAAAAATGGACTATGTCCGTACCATATGCTCTGCACTTCTGTACAATACACAATGGCACGACGACACGCCTGGTGCTGCCCATGTGGAGGAATGTTGTGAGGCCCTGCTTGCAAAATTGCGGGCACGGTGCAAGCAACACCCCGACAAGCACACGGCGGATGAGGCTGGTGACCTATTCCGCACCATGCCCCCCCGTCAGGAGGCACGTGCAACGGAGTCCCTCTCCGAAAGTGTGTGTGTTGAGGTGCGCGACAGGGTATGGGCACTCATGCGTGGTGCAGGACGGGAGGAGCATCCATTTGTGCGATGGTCCTCGGGTCCAGTTAGTGTGGTTGAGGCAGAAAGAGACACAACGTACGTGTTCCCCGAAAAGGGAACCGGGGGTACCCTAACAGTTGTGTTCATGAAATCTATTCTAAAGCGCTTTCTGCGCACCCTAGTAGGTGGACAAGGGCTCCGCGATGATGCCATGGCTTACATACGTCAACATATCCCACGTAGGCCACCTGCGAACCGACGCGAGGCCCGGGCAGCTGTAGAAACAGTTGGGTTCATACCAATTGCAATAGAGCACATTGTTCCCCCAGTGCCAAATGCAATGTTCATTGATCATGTGCGTGCCCCCCCTGAGGATGGCGTACCTGTGATCCGGGCGAGGGATGCTGTAGATGTTGATGCCCTGTCTGATGGCCCTGTACCTTTTGTGCTCAGTGAGGAGTTGCGTGAATTTGACCTGATAGATTCGGACTAATCACGGGGGGGGGTGGCAATGCAGACCCCCCCCCCCCCAAGACAGGCCAATCTGCTGTGTACAGGCCCCTTATTGCTGTACCCCAGAGTTTGGGCTCTGCAGAGCCCAGCTTTCTCCGCCACTGAGTTTTCAAGGGTTGTAATACTGGTTTTTGACACTCTAGGCTCTGCAGAGCCTAGCCGGTCCCCACTGTCTGATATGTACCCGTATCTGGTCATTTTCAGTCGCTTTCTTGTTGCTTTCATAGACTCAGACTGATCATCGAGGGGGGTGGCAATGCAACCCCCCCCCCCCCAGATAGGCAAATATGATGTTTACACCCCTGCTATCACTGTACCCCAAGTCTCTGGGCTCTGCAGAGCCCAGCTTTGCCTGACACTGAGTTTTAAGGGGTCGTATTACTGGTTGTTGTTACTGTGGGCTCTGCAGAGCCCAGCCTGTCACCACTGCCCGATATGTACTCCCATCTGGTCATTTGCTGTTCCTTTCTTAGGGCTGGGCCAGTCCTGGACCATGCCATCTTCGTGCTTTGATCTGTGCACACATCTCCATTCTTTCGTATTGTAGTGTGCACCCGCTGCGTCAGCCTGTGTGACCCTCGAAGAGGTGTGCCTGGCACTGCTGTACTCACTGTTACGATTATTGGAGTTGAATTGCCACAAGCAGGTTTGGCTGTGGTGTTGCAGGCCATTTGCACAGGCCCAATTTCCAGCTGGTTCATACCTGTGTCAACGAGGGACGTTTTAGTGGGCCTGTTTGATGCTGTGACCATCAATGTGCCCTGGACATTGTACTTGAGATGCCTCTGCAGTGATTTGCTGTTTTGAAGATAGTTTTGGCTATTTCAACCCATGTGGGTGCCAATTTGAATGCTTTGATCCGACTAATTTGCTGTCCAAATCTGCCAGTTGCCACCATTGATGCTTTGAACTGTGTGATTGTTGTGCTGTTTTTGGTGACTTGATTTGTCCTGTACAGTCCGTGTGTTTTTGGACCATGTGTGACATACCAAACGCAGTTGCCATGGATGGCCACACCGCTGAGACACCACCGAAGGACACACTGGAAGTCGAGAAAGTGGACGCACTGCAGTCAGAGCCCTCCATAGAGGATGCCGTACAGGGCAGCACTGTTGCTGGGGCAAGCCAGGCCAGTCAATCTCCCTCGCAAGTGGTGAACAAGGGTCGTGTCGCAAGGAAGATGGGCAGTATCAAGGACTCCTCAACCGTACTGGCCATTCAAAACTACGTGGAGGTGCGGAGAGCGACGGTGCCGCGCAAGGAACTGAAGATTGACAGGTGCATGGAGTATGGCCAATCCAGGCTCATTGATTGGGACCACGTGGCGGAGGTGAAGGAGGACGTACTGGCAAACCCCCCCGATGGCCGACTGCAGCTTCTGGTTTGGGACGACAAAGGTATGGGATTGTTGCGACGCAACTCGATCAACGTAATTGGCTACGTGGCCTGCCCTGTGTGACCTGCCATGCTGTTGTATTCAGTGGGAGCCCTGTGGGTGATTGGAGGCCAACACGGCGTTGCGGCGTGTGATGAAATTTGCAAGGATGTGACAGCAAGGATGGGCGAGGTCGAGGACTGGATGACTAACTTTGACGTGCGCATCATCAAGTTTGATACATCCGTCGAGATCAGGCGAAAGTTGGCCGGACAACACAATAGGGCGCAGCACAGTGGGCGTGAGAGCAGTGTACCCCAACTGTTGAACAATTTCCTACAACTGGCGGCTGAGGACACACAATGCAAGAAGACAGTTGTCACCTTGATGTGTGAGGCAATCGTGGAGGCGGGGCTGACTGCGAAATCCGGCAATACGGATACAATCGTCAAGCAAATGAGGCCAGCTGCCCATATGGCCCTGACCTGTGGTGCCACCTTCACGGACGCACTCGGCAAGATGGTGGAACGCAAGCAGGTGATTGCCCTTTACACAATGCGATGCTTTGCTGGAATGCAACCCGACAATTTGTGGCGCGTATGCAACTACATGGCCTCGCCGAAGAGTACAGTACCGGGCTTCCAGAAGCTGGCAAAGGAGCTCCGCGCTGGGGAATTGTGGTGGTATCACTTTGGTCATCCCGACATGCCAGTTGAGCGCATCCACCCTTCACGACGTATGCTGTTGCTTTGTAAGCCCCTGCCTTTTGTTGTGATTGGGCCGGTGCGACAGGGAGCCTGGATGAAGTGTAATGACCGATTTCAGTGTGACAGTTTGGGTCTGCTGGGCTCTGCAGAGCCCAGGATCCCCTGGGTTGCCAATTGACTGCATGCAAGCTTGCAAAGAGACGCTGGATCTGTTGGATTGTTCGAACTTCCGCAACTTCACTCATGATGACCGGTGCACTCTTGCCTTATGATGTCCAAGCCCCCCCCCCCCCCGGGAGAACCCCTAATTCACCATTTTGGTCATGCTAGGCTCTGCATAGCCCAGAAGGAGGGAGTTGACCAATTTCAGACGCCATATTACCATCTGGAGAGTTCTGGGCTCTGCAGAGCCCAGGATCCCCTGGGATGCCAATTGACTGCATGTACAGAGACGCTGGATCTGTTGGATTGTCCGAACTTCCGCAACTTCACTCCCGATTACCGGTGCACTCTTGCCTAATGATGTCCAAGCCCCCCCCCCCCCCCCGGGACACCCCCTAATTCACCATTTTCGTCATGCTAGGCTCTGCAGAGCCCAGATGGAGGGAGTTGACCAAATTTCAGACGCCATATTACCATTTAGAGAGTTCTGGGCTCTGTAGAGCCCAGGATCCCTTGGGATGCCAATTGACTGCATGTACAGAGACGCTGGACCTGTTGAAGCTTCCTTGACGCTGGACCTGTTGACCACTGCGGCCTGGCCTATTGATGTCCCACGAACCCCCCCCCCCCCGCGGGCCACCCCTTAAGTTGCCAATTTAGTCATGCTGGGCTCTGCAGAGCCCAGATGAACCACAGTGACCAATTTCAGCCTTCATGTTACCAATTTGACAGTACTGGGCTCTGCAGAGCCCAGGATCCAACAAAATGCAAATTTACGCTTTGCCGGATCGCTATGACTTGGTGGATCGCTGCCCTCCTGCCCTCCTCTATGGCTCCTGTACACACAGGCACAAAGACTGAAGTGGCTCGCATCTCAAAGAAGTTTAGTCCCCGTCTGGCGAATTTTGGTGCATGGCAAGGGAGCTGGGAGTACAGCGAGAGCACGCCCCGGCCACCGCTCCAGGCGCTGTTGAAGGCAGGTCTGTGGGTCAGCGATCGAGAAGATGTCGAAGCCCATCGTAGACTGCTTGTGAGACCAGTGTTGAACCCAGCTGTTGAGCTGTCTGGTGGCGAGGTGGCAAAGGTCAATGTTGGCAAGGGGTCAGAATCTGGAGAAATTTGGGCGTACGATGGATCGGTGACCGCAGTCCCAAATGAGATCAAAATGCTGAAGTACAATCTCGTCATTGTTGAAGTCCCGCGGCGTGGAGGGTGGATCCCTGGTGCGCAGATCGTGCGTGTGCTGTCTCAAGGGGTACTTGGCTGCGTCTGGCTATTTTGTGGTGGTTGGTGAATTTGCTGGAGGACCCCAACGACGACTCGGACGACACGCACATGGATGGTGATGCATCGCGCTGCCTGTGGGCACTGAACTATGGCCGCCGCCCCGACCTCATCAGTCTGGGCTGTATTCACTTGCCTGTCCCGTTGAATTGCGCATGGGGTGTACTATCTGATGGTCCCTACAATGCAGCTGATGTGGTGAACCTGCTAAAGACGAGCGTCCGGAAAGGGGACACGGAGGAGGATGTTGAGTGGCGGAGTGTCACGCACTGGGCAAGCACCGGGCAGCCGCTGTTCCGGCAGGAGTCCCCTGACCAGGCAGCCGACGCGGACACGAGTGAGTCAGAAGTCGAGGAGGTGCCGGATCCGCAAACTCCCAAGCCAAAGGGGAGAAACACCGAAAAGCAGCGGCAGAAAGAGCATGGGAAGGCGGAGCGCGAGTTGCGGAAGCAAGAGGAGGCACGGGAGAAGCAATGTAAAAAGGAGGAGAAGGAGAAGGAGAAAAAGGCTAAAGAGGACGAACGAGCAAATCGCAAGAGGAAAGAGGAGGAGGATAAGTTGGCAACGGCAGCCGCTACGGCGTCCCCATCGCAGAAAAAAAGGGCAGTTGAGGGCCTGCAGGCCACCTTGCAACGTGGTGTCCGGGTTGGCTTGGCCAAGAGCAACGGCAAGAGCAACGGCAAGTGACTAGAGGCCCCACATACCGCTGGATCATGACTGTCGCTGGACCATACCGGACATACAACCACAGACGCGTCCGTGTTACTGTGCTGGTTTTGTGAGCGCCTGATGTGACTGGGCCTGTCCTGTGCAGTCCCAAATGGTTGTGGGACAGTGAATGATGTGCCTGTTTGACGCTGTACGTGTTTGTGGCTGAATTTGACGCTCATTTTTTTAATTTGCACTGAGCTGGGATCTGCAGAGCCCAGCTTGCCAGATTTGCTTGATTTGCCCCCGAATATGAACAATTTTGTACTGCTGGGCTCTGCAGAGCCCAGCATGCTGTTTCAGGCCAATTTGCATGCCTCCTGGTGGTACGCAGTGCTGCTTTCATCTCAACAGTGTCCCTATGTCCCTGTGTGAATTTGGTTGTATCAGCACAACATTGTGCTCTGGCATTTCTTTTGGTACGTCCCTCGTTGACACAGTGTGCCAACTGTCGACTTTTCTCACAATTGTGGTCCATATACGGTGCCAGGTTTGTGTGTATGAGCCCTAGATCATTTAATTCTTGCTTTTTTTTTACCAGTCCATGCCCTGCAAAGTCCAGATGCCTTTTGTAACCCTGATTTGGTCCTGACATGTTCTGTTGCCCGTGCCTGGGCCCTGCAGAGCTCAGCTGAACGTGTCTGTCATTTCGAGTTTACCAGGTATGCCCTGAGTCCAATTTCAAGTCAGTAGTTTGGGCACAGGTTTGCTTTTTATCGCTGAGCCACGCTTTATTCCTCGCTGTCATGTATGCTCAATTGCATTGATCTGTTGGGCCTGTGTCTTTTCATTTCTCCAGCGGTTGACAGTGCGTATGTTGGACAGTGGCCTGACACTGTCTATTGTGCGATGCTTAATTTTTTGATGCGATTTGTGGCAGGTTTTTGTTGGTGTCAACCATTTATCGATAGTTCAACATTTGCTCGGAATTTAGAAGGGGGAACAGTCTTTGTGTGGCCAGGTGTTAGTAGGTGCTTGTGAACCACATTTGGGGACACATCAGTCTGTAGTCAATACAGCATCCAATTTTGTTGTTCTGGCGGACCTCCTACAGCGCACATAACGGTTTTTACAACTTCTGTGCCTTGTTTTGTGTGTGTTCGTGCCTTAGACTCGTCAACTAGTGTGTACAGCTTCCATGCCTTGTGTATGACTGGTGCTCTAGTGGTCTATCGCTTATTGGACTGGGATTTTTTTCGCGGGGGGGGGGGGGGGGGTATAGTCCGATGCCTATTGTAGCCATTACTACACTGGTGGTCTGGCTTGTTTATCAATAGCGTAATTCATGGGTGCTTTGTGATGTTTGTATTGAGCTGAGCTCTGCAGAGCCCAGCCAGTAGGAATTCCCTATTTAACGCCCTGTTACTACCTGTTTGCCTGTACACTGTTGTGTTGGTGTACCACCCTGTACTATTACCCTTGTTTTTAGTGAATTTCATGTATCTGGGCTCTGCAGAGCCCAGCCTTTGAGAAATGCTGCCTTGCACCCTCCTTTTGTACAGGTGCTGTTCTCTGTTGTGATAGGGGACACCTTCTTCACAGGCGGTGCATGTAAGGTCATGATTGCCGTTACAATACCACGGGTGCTAGAAGAACCGTAGCACGTGCCGTTGCCAACTACGTGCTCCATTTGTGATATCAGACTGTGAAACATAGTTTTATGGTGCGAGTGGTCCATTTTCGGTATTTCAGACCTCCAAAATTGGAAAAAACAGTGGGTGCGCTTGCATGTTGTGGGGGCCCAAAATGGTGCCTTTTGGCTGCTTCGCACCCCTAAATTGCATGTCGTTCCTCCTCCCCATACACCCAGGCTGGGAACCACCCCTCCGTTACGCTTGGCTATGCAGCAGAGAGGCTAGGCTCTGTGCAGGACATGAATTTTTTTTTGAAAAAACGATAGGGGGCACTATGGGCCTCCTAAGATGTGGATGTTCTGATGGTGTATTTCCGTATTGAACACGATTTTGAACTGGTTCAGCGAGTATTGGATTGTATGGAACGTTTTTTTGTTGTCTCTGGTTTGAAGATTAACCCTGATAAGACCGAGTGGATGAATAAGAACGCATGGATTAGTATGGAACTACTCATGTATGATTTAGTGCAGGGTGGTCCTTTAGGACCTTTTTTTTTTTAACGACCGCCTTTAAGGACCCCCACTATGGGATTTTTTCTAGGAGCCCGGTGCATGCCAATTCGAAGGCCTTTTCGGGGACCCCGGAGAACGTACGGGTTACACAGCACTTCCGCCCACTTGTGGGGCACGTTTGACTTTGTCCCCTTGTTTGGGGACCGCCGAGAACGGAGTGGTAACATAGCACTTCCACCCTTTTGTGGGCCACTTTTGCTTTCATCCCCTTGTGTAGGGGACCCCCGAGAACGCAGGGGTGACGTAGTATTGCCCCCCGCGCTTGGCGTTGGGGATCCCGGAGCATGCAGGGGTGACATAGCATTTCCGCCCTCTTTTGGGCCCCCGAGAAGGCAGAGGTGAGGCAGCCACTTCTGATTTTGCGCCCCTCTTGTTGCGGACCACTTCTGATTTTTCTCCTTTTGTTGGACGTATGGCCCTTTCTTGCGCTTGTACGCATGTGGTTTTTTTTAGGTAAGTGGTTGTAGGGGCGGTTCCCCTAATGAAGTGTAAGGCAACAAATGATGCACAAACCCAAACGTATGTGTGCCCAAACCTAAACAAAACCCAATGTAGTCGTTGCAAAGCGATGGGAGTGGGCGCCATTTGTTGCATTTTGTTGCTTTTTAGAAGATAATCTACGATTCGTTCTATGCTCTATGGTGCTACATATTGAATAGTATTTCCTCAAGCCATGCATGTGCTCATTGTCACGTACCACGCTCCCACGCCGGAAGCTGCCAATGCCGGACCCTAGCACAGTGGTCGCGTCCATTAAGTCTCCATGATGACCTTGGATGCCTTGATCCCTAGAGGTGGGGAGGTGCCACTTGATTCGGCGTTAGTACGGGGGTGCAACATGGCATTCACCTTTGACGCGCCACTTCCAGGCGGACGAGGTGTGTGTTCGGACAGTGCTGTTGTCGTTTTGAATTGTGCAGGGTGTTAGGTGGGGTTCAGATGCCATCTTTGAACACATTTGGGGGCAGGAACAAATGCTTCAAGAATTGCACCCATGAGGGGATGGGAACCAATGGTTGAGCAACTGCGAACCCATGGTTAAAGACATTCAGGGCTAGGAACCCATGGTGAACCGGAGTGCCTGCGGGCGTTTTTGGGAAACCTGTGCACAGGAACATTTTTTTTTTGTGTTAAGGACCACCGTGATTTAGGCTATCAGGAGGTTCGTGCTATAAAATACCTGGGGGTATTTATGGGGGATGTCACGACTAAACAGGCCTTTCGACTCCCATGGCCCAAGCTCTCCAAAAGGTTCGGGTGTTGGCTCCGGGCTAACTACCGTTCATAAAGCTCAGCTGTCGAAACAATGGGTGCTACGGGTTCTGTGCCTGGTGTCTCGTACATATTGGCCCTCCTCGTTGGTTGTGTCATCCCTTCTTGACGTCATGAAATGTGCCTTGGTCTGGTCAATAGGGGATTGACGACCTCAGTGTTGAGTCAAGCAGTGGAGGTTGGAGGTTGTCATATCCTTAAGCCAGAAGTGTACCTGTAAGCTCAGTCTGGTCTGGTAGCAGTCCGCATGCTAATGAGCAGTTACACTTTCCCTACTATTGCCCAACGAAGGCCTATCAGTGACTGCAGGCTATTTGGAATTGTTCTTGACTCCACTTCGCTTGTCCAATTCCAATTGGGACTCGTTCTAGGGGTTCGGTTGTCATACGGGATGTCACATGTAGCCTCTAGGGTAGCATAGAATATTGGCGTACCACGGAATTAGCGTACGCTCTTTCCTCCCGATTTATTTTTTTCGGATACGTTTTGCTGCCGCAATGGATGCCACAAGGCGGTTGGAATTTTTTTGGTTTGGTCCCATGGAGCCCGGAAATTTCGGCTGAAAATCCACGTCCAAAGGAGCCCCCGATATCGGGTCCGATGCCCAGGCCGACTTGGCTGGCACACAGGTCCCATGGAGCCCGGAAATTTTCGGCTGAAGATCCACCTCCAAAGGAGCCCCCGATATCGGGTCCGATGCCCAGGCCGACTTGGCTCGCACACAGGGCCCAAAAAAACTGCTTGCCGGACCCGGTTTGTAGCCTTTGTTTTTCATTTCAATGACCAGGTGATCACACACATGCCGTGCCCTACCCTTCCCTGCCCTGACCAGCCCTGCCCACTCTCCGTACAAGTTTTTTTTTTACCGGAGAGCCCCTTAAGTGCCGGCCGCGTCCGATGAAGGTGTCTATTGGTATGGCACTGGAGGGATGGGGGACCATGGAAACAAATGATACCATGCTCAGTGACATGCATGTTGAGGTCCCCTATCCGCCCAAACCGGCCGGATGTGATTGTACAATGTGCGAATTTTTGGTAGGTGCCGGCGTTGGATGTACTCCACCTTTGGTTGACTGCCTGCCATTTTGTTGCTTGCCTTTGTGCCTGTCTTGCACCGCAAACGTAACAGTAGAGGGGGTTGAGTGACTCAGTTGTAGGCAGACAAGGGGATGTCACACAGCAAACTCACTACGCCCCCCCCCCCCCCCCATGCCAATGGACCCCCCCAGTTTCCCCCAGTTTCCTGAGTGTGACATTGTGTGTCTCATGCCTAATTCTCCGCCTTGCTTTGCTCTCACAGAATTTGACTATTGCTCTGCCCGAGAGCGGATAAAGGGGCTAGTTCGGGTCCTTTGATTGTTGCAGTCCTGAGTATTAGAATTTGCCTGGTGCTGTGCCCCAAAGCATATAAAGGGGCTAGTTCGGGTCTCTTGATTGTTGCAGTCCTGAGTTTTAGAATTTGGTGGAAACAGGTGCCTAGACCCTGAAATTTCTAACTGCTGATGGTCTCACACCTCAAAACAGGTGCCCAGACCCTGAAATTTCTAACTGCTGATGGTCTCACACCTCAAAACAGGTGTCCAGACCCTGAAATTTCTAACTGCTGATGGTCTCACACCTCAAAACAGGTGCCCAGACCCTGAAATTTCTAACTGCTGATGGTCTCACACCTCAAAACAGGTGCCCAGACCCTGAAATTTCTAACTGATGGTCTCACACCTCAAAACAGGTGCCCAGACCCTGAAATTTCTAACCGCTGATGGTCTCACACCTCAAAACATGTGCCCAGACCCTGAAATTTCTAGCTGCTGATGGTCTCACACCTCAAAACAGGTGCCCAGACCCTGAAATTTCTAACTGCCGATAGTCTCACACCTCAAAACAGGTGCCGAGACCCTGAAATTTCTAACTGCTGATGTTCTCACACCTCAAAACAGGTGCCCAGACCCTAAAATTTCGAACTGCCCATGGTCTCACACCTCAAAACAGGTGCCCAGACCCTGAAATTTCTAACTGCTGATGGTCTCACACCTCAAAACAGGTGCCCAGACCCTGAAATTTCTAACTGATGGTCTCACACCTCAAAACGGGTGCCCAGACCCTGAAATTTCTAGCTGCTGATGGTCTCGCACCTCAAAACAGGTGCCCAGACCATGAAATTTCTAACTGCCGATAGTCTCACACCTCAAAACAGGTGCCGAGACCCTGAAATTTCTAACTGCTGATGTTCTCACACCTCAAAACAGGTGCCCAGACCCTGAAATTTCTAACTGCTGATGGTCTCACACCTCACAACAGGTGCCCAGACCCTAAAATTTCGAACTGCCCATGGTCTCACACCTCAAAACAGGTGCCCAGACCCTGAAATTTCTAACTGCTGATGGTCTCACACCTCAAAACAGGTGCCCAGACCCTAAAATTTCGAACTGCTGATGGTCATACATCTCAAAACAGGTGCCCAGACCCTGAAATTTCTAACTGCTGATGGTCTCACACCTCAAAACAGGTGCCCAGACCCTGAAATTTCTAACTGCTGATGGTCTCACACCTCCAAACAGGTGCCCAGACCCTGAAATTTCTAACTGCTGATGGTCTCACACCTCAAAACAGGTGCCCAGACCCTGAAATTTCGAACTGCTGATGGTCTCACACCTCAAAACATGTGCCCAGACCCTGAAATTTCGAACTGCTGATGGTCTCACACCTCAAAACAGGTGCCCAGACCCTGAAATTTCTAACTGCTGATGGTCTCACACCTCAAAACAGGTGCCCAGACCCTGAAATTTCGAACTGCTGATGGTCTCACACCTCAAAACAGGTGCCCAGACCCTGAAATTTAGAACTGCTGATGGTCTCACACCTCAAATCAGGTGCCCAGACCCTGAAATCCCTACCTGCTTATGGTCCCACACCTCAAAACAGGTGCCCAAACCCCGAAATTTCGAACTGCTGATGGTCTCACACCTCAAAACAGGTGCCCAGACCCTGAAATTTCTAACTGCTGATGGTCTCACACCTCAAAACAGGTGCCCAGACCCTGAAATTTCTAACTGCTGATGGTCTCACACCTCAAAACAGGTGCCCAGACCCTGAAATTTCTAACTGCCGATGGTCTCACACCTCAAAACAGGTGCCCAGACCCTGAAATTTCTAACTGCTGATGTTCTCGCACCTCAAAACAGGTGTCCAGACCCTAAAATTTCGAACTGCCCATGGTCTCACACCTCAAAACAGGTGCCCAGACCCTGAAATTTCTAACCGCTGATGGTCTCACACCTCAAAACAGGTGCCCAGACCCTGAAATTTCTAGCTGCTGATGGTCTCACACCTCAAAACAGGTGCCCAGACCCTGAAATTTCTAACTGCCGATAGTCTCACACCTCAAAACAGGTGTCGAGACCCTGAAATTTCTAACTGCTGATGTTCTCACACCTCAAAACAGGTGCCCAGACCCTAAAATTTCGAACTGCCCATGGTCTCACACCTCAAAACAGGTGCCCAGACCCTGAAATTTCTAACCGCTGATGGTCTCACACCTCAAAACAGGTGCCCAGACCCTGAAATTTCTAACTGATGGTCTCACACCTCAAAACAGGTGCCCAGACCCTGAAATTTCTAACCGCTGATGGTCTCACACCTCAAAACATGTGCCCAGACCCTGAAATTTCTAGCTGCTGATGGTCTCGCACCTCAAAACAGGTGCCCAGACCCTGAAATTTCTAACTGCCGATAGTCTCACACCTCAAAACAGGTGCCCAGACCCTGAAATTTCTAACTGCTGATGGTCTCACACCTCAAAACAGGTGCCCGACCCTAAAATTTCGAACTGCCGATGGTCTCACATCTCAAAACAGGTGCCCAGACCCTGAAATTTCTAACTGCTGATGGTCTCACACCTCAAAACAGGTGCCCAGACCCTGAAATTTCTAACTGATGATGGTCTCACACCTCAAAACAGGTGCCCAGACCCTGAAATTTCTAACTGCTGATGGTCTCACACCTCAAAACAGGTGCCCAGACCCTGAAATTTCGAACTGCTGATGGTCTCACACCTCAAAACATGTGCCCAGACCCTGAAATTTCTAACTGCTGATGGTCTCACACCTCAAAACAGGTGCCCAGACCCTGAAATTTCTAACTGCCGATGGTCTCACACCTCAAAACAGGTGCCCAGACCCTGAAATTTCGAACTGCTGATGGTCTCACACCTCAAAACAGGTGCCCAGACCCTGAAATTTCTAACTGCTGATGTTCTCGCACCTCAAAACAGGTGCCCAGACCCTAAAATTTCGAACTGCCCATGGTCTCACACCTCAAAACAGGTGCCCAGACCCTGAAATTTCTAACCGCTGATGGTCTCACACCTCAAAACAGGTGCCCAGACCCTGAAATTTCTAGCTGCTGATGGTCTCACACCTCAAAACAGGTGCCCAGACCCTGAAATTTCTAACTGCCGATAGTCTCACACCTCAAAACAGGTGTCGAGACCCTGAAATTTCTAACTGCTGATGTTCTCACACCTCAAAACAGGTGCCCAGACCCTAAAATTTCGAACTGCCCATGGTCTCACACCTCAAAACAGGTGCCCAGACCCTGAAATTTCTAACCGCTGATGGTCTCACACCTCAAAACAGGTGCCCAGACCCTGAAATTTCTAACTGATGGTCTCACACCTCAAAACAGGTGCCCACACCCTGAAATTTCTAACCGCTGATGGTCTCACACCTCAAAACATGTGCCCAGACCCTGAAATTTCTAGCTGCTGATGGTCTCGCACCTCAAAACAGGTGCCCAGACCCTGAAATTTCTAACTGCCGATAGTCTCACACCTCAAAACAGGTGCCCAGACCCTGAAATTTCTAACTGCTGATGGTCTCACACCTCAAAACAGGTGCCCGACCCTAAAATTTCGAACTGCCGATGGTCTCACATCTCAAAACAGGTGCCCAGACCCTGAAATTTCTAACTGCTGATGGTCTCACACCTCAAAACAGGTGCCCAGACCCTGAAATTTCTAACTGCTGATGGTCTCACACCTCAAAACAGGTGCCCAGACCCTGAAATTTCTAACTGCTGATGGTCTCACACCTCAAAACAGGTGCCCAGACCCTGAAATTTCGAACTGCTGATGGTCTCACACCTCAAAACATGTGCCCAGACCCTGAAATTTCTAACTGCTGATGGTCTCACACCTCAAAACAGGTGCCCAGACCCTGAAATTTCTAACTGCCGATGGTCTCACACCTCAAAACAGGTGCCCAGACCCTGAAATTTCGAACTGCTGATGGTCTCACACCTCAAAACAGGTGCCCAGACCCTGAAATTTCGAACTGCTGATGGTCTCACACCTCAAATCAGGTGCCCAGACCCTGAAATCCCTACCTGCTGATGGTCCCACACCTCAAAACAGGTGCCCAAACCCTGAAATTTCGAACTGCTGATGGTCTCACACCTCAAAACAGGTGCCCAGACCCTGAAATTTCTAACTGCTGATGGTCTCACACCTCAAAACAGGTGCCCAGACCCTGAAATTTCTAACTGCTGATGGTCTCACACCTCAAAACAGGTGCCCAGACCCTGAAATTTCTAATTGCCGATGGTCTCACACCTCAAAACAGGTGCCCAGACCCTGAAATTTCGAACTGCTGATGGTCTCACACCTCAAAACATGTGCCCAGACCCTGAAATTTCTAACTGCTGATGGTCTCACACCTCAAAACAGGTGCCCAGACCCTGAAATTTCTAACTGCTGATGGTCTCACACCTCAAAACAGGTGCCCAGACCCTGAAATTTCGAACTGCTGATGGTCTCACACCTCAAAACATGTGCCCAGACCCTGAAATTTCTAGCTGCTGATGGTCTCACACCTCAAAACAGGTGCCCAGACCCTGAAATTTCTAACTGCCGATAGTCTCACACCTCAAAACAGGTGCCGAGACCCTGAAATTTCTAACTGCTGATGTTCTCACACCTCAAAACAGGTGCCCAGACCCTAAAATTTCGAACTGCCCATGGTCTCACACCTCAAAACAGGTGCCCAGACCCTGAAATTTCTAACCGCTGATGGTCTCACACCTCAAAACAGGTGCCCAGACCCTGAAATTTCTAACTGATGGTCTCACACCTCAAAACAGGTGCCCAGACCCTGAAATTTCTAACCGCTGATGGTCTCACACCTCAAAACATGTGCCCAGACCCTGAAATTTCTAGCTGCTGATGGTCTCGCACCTCAAAACAGGTGCCCAGACCCTGAAATTTCTAACTGCCGATAGTCTCACACCTCAAAACAGGTGCCGAGACCCTGAAATTTCTAACTGCTGATGTTCTCACACCTCAAAACAGGTGCCCAGACCCTGAAATTTCTAACTGCTCATGGTCTCACACCTCACAACAGGTGCCCAGACCCTAAAATTTCGAACTGCGCATGGTCTCACACCTCAAAACAGGTGCCCAGACCTTGAACTTTCTAACTGCTGATGGTCTCACACCTCAAAACAGGTGCCCAGACCCTAAAATTTCGAACTGCTGATGGTCATACATCTCAAAACAGGTGCCCAGACCCTGAAATTTCTAACTGCTGATGGTCTCACACCTCAAAACAGGTGCCCAAACCCTGAGATTTCTAACTGCTGATGGTCTCACACCTCAAAACAGGTGCCCAGACCCTGAAATTTCTAACTGCTGATGGTCTCACACCTCAAAACAGGTGCCCAGACCCTGAAATTTCTAACTGCTGATGGTCTCACACCTCAAAACAGGTGCCCAGACCCTGAAATTTCTAACTGCTGATGGTCTCACACCTCAAAACAGGTGCCCAGACCCTGAAATTTCTAACTGCCGATGGTCTCACACCTCAAAACAGGTGCCCAGACCCTGAAATTTCTAACTGCTGATGGTCTCACACCTCAAAACAGGTGCCCAGACCCTGAAATTTCGAACTGCTGATGGTCTCACACCTCAAATCAGGTGCCCAAACCCTGAAATATACCTGCTGATGGTCCCACACCTCAAAACAGGTGCCCAAACCCTGAAATTTCGAGCTGCTGATGGTCTCACACCTCAAAACAGGTGCCCAGACCCTGAAATTTCTAACTGCCGATGGTCTCACACCTCAAAACAGGTGCCCAGACCCTGAAATCTCTAACTGCTGATGGTCTCACACCTCAAAACAGGTGCCCAGACCCTGAAATTTCTAACTGCCGATGGTCTCACACCTCAAAACAGGTGCCCAGACCCTGAAATTTCTAACTGCTGATGGTCTCACACCTCAAAACAGGTGCCCAGACCCTGAAATTTCTAACTGCCGATGGTCTCACACCTCAAAACAGGTGCCCAGACCCTGAAATTTCTAACTGCTGATGGTCTCACACCTCAAAACAGGTGCCCGGACCCTGAAATTTCTAACTGCTGATGGTCTCACACCTCAAAACAGGTGCCCAGACCCTGAAATTTCTAACTGCCGATGGTCTCACACCTCAAAACAGGTGCCCAGACCCTGAAATTTCTAACTGCTGATGGTCTCACACCTCAAAACAGGTGCCCAGACCCTGAAATTTCGAACTGCTGATGGTCTCACACCTCAAAACATGTGCCCAGACCCTGAAATTTCTAACTGCCGATGGTCTCACACCTCAAAACAGGTGCCCAGACCCTGAAATTTCGAACTGCTGATGGTCTCACACCTCAAAACAGGTGCCCAGACCCTGAAATTTCTAACTGCTGATGGTCTCACACCTCAAAACAGGTGCCCAGACCCTGAAATCTCTAACTGCTGATGGTCTCACACCTCAAAACAGGTGCCCAGACCCTGAAATTTCTAACTGCCGATGGTCTCACACCTCAAAACAGGTGCCCAGACCCTGAAATTTCTAACTGCTGATGGTCTCACACCTCAAAACAGGTGCCCGGACCCTGAAATTTCTAACTGCTGATGGTCTCACACCTCAAAACAGGTGCCCAGACCCTGAAATTTCTAACTGCCGATGGTCTCACACCTCAAAACAGGTGCCCAGACCCTGAAATTTCGAACTGCTGATGGTCTCACACCTCAAAATAGGTGCCCAGACCCTGAAATTTCTAACTGCCGATGGTCTCACACCTCAAAACAGGTGCCCAGACCCTGAAATTTCGAACTGCTGATGGTCTCACACCTCAAAACATGTGCCCAGACCCTGAAATTTCTAGCTGCTGATGGTCTCACACCTCAAAACAGGTGCCCAGACCCTGAAATTTCTAACTGCCGATAGTCTCACACCTCAAAACAGGTGCCGAGACCCTGAAATTTCTAACTGCTGATGTTCTCACACCTCAAAACAGGTGCCCAGACCCTAAAATTTCGAACTGCCCATGGTCTCACACCTCAAAACAGGTGCCCAGACCCTGAAATTTCTAACTGCTGATGGTCTCACACCTCAAAACAGGTGCCCAGACCCTGAAATTTCTAACTGATGGTCTCACACCTCAAAACAGGTGCCCAGACCCTGAAATTTCTAACCGCTGATGGTCTCACACCTCAAAACATGTGCCCAGATCCTGAAATTTCTAGCTGCTGATGGTCTCGCACCTCAAAACAGGTGCCCAGACCCTGAAATTTCTAACTGCCGATAGTCTCACACCTCAAAACAGGTGCCGAGACCCTGAAATTTCTAACTGCTGATGTTCTCACACCTCAAAACAGGTGCCCAGACCCTGAAATTTCGAACTGCCCATGGTCTCACACCTCAAAACAGGTGCCCAGACCCTGAAATTTCTAACTGCTGATGGTCTCACACCTCACAACAGGTGCCCAGACCCTAAAATTTCGAACTGCCCATGGTCTCACACCTCAAAACAGGTGCCCAGACCCTGAAATTTCTAACTGCTGATGGTCTCACACCTCAAAACAGGTGCCCAGACCCTAAAATTTCTAACTGCTGATGGTCTCACACCTCAAAACAGGTGCCCAGACCCTGAAATTTCTAACTGCTGATGGTCTCACACCTCAAAACAGGTGCCCAGACCCTGAGATTTCGAACTGCTGATGGTCTCACACCTCAAAACAGGTGCCCAGACCCTGAAATTTCGAACTGCTGATGGTCTCACACCTCAAAACAGGTGCCCAGACCCTGAAATTTCTAACTGCTGATGGTCTCACACCTCAAAACAGGTGCCCAGACCCTGAAATTTCTAACTGCTGATGGTCTCACACCTCAAAACAGGTGCCCAGACCCTGAAATTTCTAACTGCCGATGGTCTCACACCTCAAAACAGGTGCCCAGACCCTGAAATTTCTAACTGCTGATGGTCTCGCACCTCAAAACAGGTGCCCAGACCCTGAAATTTCGAACTTCTGATGGTCTCACACCTCAAAACAGGTGCCCAAACCCTGAAATCCCTACCTGCTGATGGTCCCACACCTCAAAACAGGTGCCCAAACCCTGAAATTTCGAACTGCTGATGGTCTCACACCTCAAAACAGGTGCCCAGACCCTGAAATTTCTAACTGCTGATGGTCTCACACCTCAAAACAGGTGCCCAGACCCTGAAATTTCTAACTGCTGATGGTCTCACACCTCAAAACAGGTGCCCAGACCCTGAAATTTCTAACTGCCGATGGTCTCACACCTCAAAACAGGTGCCCAGACCCTGAAATTTCGAACTGCTGATGGTCTCACACCTCAAAACAGGTGCCCAAACCCTGAAATTCCTACCTGCTGATGGTCCCACACCTCAAAACAGGTGCCCAAACCCTGAAATTTCGAACTGCTGATGGTCTCACACCTCAAAACAGGTGCCCAGACCCTGAAATTTCTAACTGCTGATGGTCTCACACCTCAAAACAGGTGCCCAGACCCTGAAATTTCTAACTGCTGATGGTCTCACACCTCAAAACAGGTGCCCAGACCCTGAAATTTCTAACTGCTGATGGTCTCACACCTCAAAACAGGTGCCCAGACCCTGAAATTTCCAACTGCTGATGGTCTCACACCTCAAAACAGGTGCCCAGACCCTGAATTTTCTAACTGCTGATGGTCTCACACCTCAAAACAGGTGCCCAGACCCTAAAATTTCTAACTGCTGATGGTCTCACACCTCAAAACAGGTGCCCAGACCCTGAAATTTCGAACTGCCGATGGTCTCGCACCTCAAAACAGGTGCCCAGACCCTAAAATTTCGGACTGCTGATGGTCTTACACCTCAAAACAGGTGCCCAGACCCTGAAATTTCTAACTGCTGATGGTCTCACACCTCAAAACAGGTGCCCAGACCCTGAAATTTCGAACTGCTGATGGTCTCACACCTCAAAACAGGTGCCCAGACCCTGAAATTTCTAACTGCTCATGGTCTCACACCTCAAAACAGGTGCCCAGACCCTAAAATTTCTAACTGCTGATGGTCTCACACCTCAAAACATGTGCCCAGACCCTGAAATTTCTAACTGCTGATGGTCTCGCACCTCAAAACAGGTGCCCAGACCCTGAAATTTTGAACTGCCGATAGTCTCACACCTCAAAACAGGTGCCCAGACCCTAAAATTTCTAACTGCCGATGGTCTCACACCTCGAAACAGGTGTCCAGACCCTGAAATTTCTAACTGCTGATGTTCTGACACCTCAAAACAGGTGCCTAGACCCTAAAATTTCGAACTGCCGATGGTCTCACACCTCAAAACAGGTGTCCAGACCCTGAAATTTCTAACTGCTGATGGTCTCACACCTCAAAACAGGTGCCCAGACCCTAAAATTTCGAACTGCTGATGATCATACACCTCAAAACAGGTGCCCAGACCCTGAAATTTCTAACTGCTGATGGTCTCACACCTCAAAACAGGTGCCAAGGCCCTGAAATTTCTAACTGCTGATGGTCTCACACCTCAAAACAGGTGCCCAGACCCTGAAATTTCGAACTGCCGATGGTCTCACACCTCAAAACAGGTGCCCAGACCCTGAAATTTCTAACTGCCGATGGTCTCACACCTCAAAACAGGTGCCCAGACCCTGAAATTTCTAACTGCTGATGGTCTCACACCTCAAAACAGGTGCCCAGACCCTGAAATTTCTAACTGCTGATGGTCTCACACCTCAAAACAAGTGCCCAGACCCTGAAATTTCGAACTGCCGATGGTCTCACACCTCAAAACAGGTGCCCAGACACTGAAATTTCGAACTGCTGATGGTCTCACACCTCAAAACAGGTGCCCAGACCCTGAAATTTCTAACTGCTGATGGTCTCACACCTCAAAACAGGTGCCCAGACCCTCAAATTTCTAACTGCTGATGGTCTTACCCCTCAAAACAGGTGCCCAGACCCTGAAATTTCGAACTGCTGATGGTCTCACACCTCAAAACAGGTGCCCAGACCCTGAAATTTCCAACTGCTGATGGTCTCACACCTCAAAACAGGTGCCCAGACCCTGAAATTTCTAACTGCCGATGGTCTCACACCTCAAAACAGGTGCCCAGACCCTGAAATTTCTAACTGCTGCTGGTCTCACACCTCAAAACAGGTGCCCAGACCCTGAAATTTCTAACTGCTGATGGTCTCACACCTCAAAACAGGTGCCCAGACCCTGAAATCCCTACCTGCTGATGGTCTCACACCTGAAAACAGGTGCCCAGACCCTGAAATTTCTAACTGCTGATGGTCTCACACCTCAAAACAAGTGCCCAGACCCTGAAATTTCTAACTGCCGATGGTCTCACACCTCAAAACAGGTGCCCAGACCCTGAAATTTCTAACTGCTGATGGTCTCACACCTCAAAACAGGTGCCCAGACCCTGAAATTTCTAACTGCCGATGGTCTCACACCTCAAAACAGGTGCCCAGACCCTGAAATTTCTAACTGCTGATGGTCTCACACCTCAAAACAGGTGCCCAGACCCTGAAATTTCGACCTGCTGATGGTCTCACACCTCAAAACAGGTGCCCAGACCCTAAAATTTCGAACTGCCCATGGTCTCACACCTCAAAACAGGTGCCCAGACCCTGAAATTTCTAACTGCTGATGGTCTCACACCTCAAAACAGGTGCCCAGACCCTGAAATTTCTAACTGATGGTCTCACACCTCAAAACAGGTGCCCAAACCCTGAAATTTCTAACCGCTGATGGTCTCACACCTCAAAACATGTGCCCAGATCCTGAAATTTCTAGCTGCTGATGGTCTCGCACCTCAAAACAGGTGCCCAGACCCTGAAATTTCTAACTGCCGATAGTCTCACACCTCAAAACAGGTGCCGAGACCCTGAAATTTCTAACTGCTGATGTTCTCACACCTCAAAACAGGTGCCCAGACCCTGAAATTTCGAACTGCCCATGGTCTCACACCTCAAAACAGGTGCCCAGACCCTGAAATTTCTAACTGCTGATGGTCTCACACCTCACAACAGGTGCCCAGACCCTAAAATTTCGAACTGCCCATGGTCTCACACCTCAAAACAGGTGCCCAGACCCTGAAATTTCTAACTGCTGATGGTCTCACACCTCAAAACAGGTGCCCAGACCCTAAAATTTCTAACTGCTGATGGTCTCACACCTCAAAACAGGTGCCCAGACCCTGAAATTTCTAACTGCTGATGGTCTCACACCTCAAAACAGGTGCCCAGACCCTGAGATTTCGAACTGCTGATGGTCTCACACCTCAAAACAGGTGCCCAGACCCTGAAATTTCGAACTGCTGATGGTCTCACACCTCAAAACAGGTGCCCAGACCCTGAAATTTCTAACTGCTGATGGTCTCACACCTCAAAACAGGTGCCCAAACCCTGAAATTTCTAACTGCTGATGGTCTCACACCTCAAAACAGGTGCCCAGACCCTGAAATTTCTAACTGCCGATGGTCTCACACCTCAAAACAGGTGCCCAGACCCTGAAATTTCTAACTGCTGATGGTCTCGCACCTCAAAACAGGTGCCCAGACCCTGAAATTTCGAACTTCTGATGGTCTCACACCTCAAAACAGGTGCCCAAACCCTGAAATCCCTACCTGCTGATGGTCCCACACCTCAAAACAGGTGCCCAAACCCTGAAATTTCGAACTGCTGATGGTCTCACACCTCAAAACAGGTGCCCAGACCCTGAAATTTCTAACTGCTGATGGTCTCACACCTCAAAACAGGTGCCCAGACCCTGAAATTTCTAACTGCTGATGGTCTCACACCTCAAAACAGGTGCCCAGACCCTGAAATTTCTAACTGCCGATGGTCTCACACCTCAAAACAGGTGCCCAGACCCTGAAATTTCTAACTGCTGATGGTCTCACACCTCAAAACAGGTGCCCAAACCCTGAAATTCCTACCTGCTGATGGTCCCACACCTCAAAACAGGTGCCCAAACCGTGAAATTTCGAACTGCTGATGGTCTCACACCTCAAAACAGGTGCCCAGACCCTGAAATTTCTAACTGCTGATGGTCTCACACCTCAAAACAGGTGCCCAGACCCTGAAATTTCTAACTGCTGATGGTCTCACACCTCAAAACAGGTGCCCAGACCCTGAAATTTCCAACTGCTGATGGTCTCACACCTCAAAACAGGTGCCCAGACCCTGAATTTTCTAACTGCTGATGGTCTCACACCTCAAAACAGGTGCCCAGACCCTAAAATTTCTAACTGCTGATGGTCTCACACCTCAAAACAGGTGCCCAGACCCTGAAATTTCGAACTGCCGATGGTCTCGCACCTCAAAACAGGTGCCCAGACCCTAAAATTTCGGACCGCTGATGGTCTTACACCTCAAAACAGGTGCCCAGACCCTGAAATTTCTAACTGCTGATGGTCTCACACCTCAAAACAGGTGCCCAGACCCTGAAATTTCGAACTGCTGATGGTCTCACACCTCAAAACAGGTGCCCAGACCCTGAAATTTCTAACTGCTCATGGTCTCACACCTCAAAACAGGTGCCCAGACCCTAAAATTTCTAACTGCTGATGGTCTCACACCTCAAAACATGTGCCCAGACCCTGAAATTTCTAACTGCTGATGGTCTCGCACCTCAAAACAGGTGCCCAGACCCTGAAATTTTGAACTGCCGATAGTCTCACACCTCAAAACAGGTGCCCAGACCCTAAAATTTCTAACTGCCGATGGTCTCACACCTCGAAACAGGTGTCCAGACCCTGAAATTTCTAACTGCTGATGTTCTGACACCTCAAAACAGGTGCCTAGACCCTAAAATTTCGAACTGCCGATGGTCTCACACCTCAAAACAGGTGTCCAGACCCTGAAATTTCTAACTGCTGATGGTCTCACACCTCAAAACAGGTGCCCAGACCCTAAAATTTCGAACTGCTGATGATCATACACCTCAAAACAGGTGCCCAGACCCTGAAATTTCTAACTGCTGATGGTCTCACACCTCAAAACAGGTGCCAAGGCCCCGAAATTTCTAACTGCTGATGGTCTCACACCTCAAAACAGGTGCCCAGACCCTGAAATTTCGAACTGCTGATGGTCTCACACCTCAAAACAGGTGCCCAGACCCTGAAATTTCTAACTGCCGATGGTCTCACACCTCAAAACAGGTGCCCAGACCCTGAAATTTCTAACTGCTGATGGTCTCACACCTCAAAACAGGTGCCCAGACCCTGAAATTTCTAACTGCTGATGGTCTCACACCTCAAAACAAGTGCCCAGACCCTGAAATTTCGAACTGCCGATGGTCTCACACCTCAAAACAGGTGCCCAGACACTGAAATTTCGAACTGCTGATGGTCTCACACCTCAAAACAGGTGCCCAGACCCTGAAATTTCTAACTGCTGATGGTCTCACACCTCAAAACAGGTGCCCAGACCCTGAAATTTCTAACTGCTGATGGTCTTACCCCTCAAAACAGGTGCCCAGACCCTGAAATTTCGAACTGCTGATGGTCTCACACCTCAAAACAGGTGCCCAGACCCTGAAATTTCCAACTGCTGATGGTCTCACACCTCAAAACAGGTGCCCAGACCCTGAAATTTCTAACTGCCGATGGTCTCACACCTCAAAACAGGTGCCCAGACCCTGAAATTTCTAACTGCTGCTGGTCTCACACCTCAAAACAGGTTCCCAGACCCTGAAATTTCTAACTGCTGATGGTCTCACACCTCAAAACAGGTGCCCAGACCCTGAAATCCCTACCTGCTGATGGTCTCACACCTCAAAACAGGTGCCCAGACCCTGAAATTTCTAACTGCTGATGGTCTCACACCTCAAAACAAGTGCCCAGACCCTGAAATTTCTAACTGCTGATGGTCTCACACCTCAAAACAGGTGCCCAGACCCTGAAATTTCTAACTGCTGATGGTCTCACACCTCAAAACAGGTGCCCAGACCCTGAAATTTCTAACTGCCGATGGTCTCACACCTCAAAACAGGTGCCCAGACCCTGAAATTTCTAACTGCTGATGGTCTCACACCTCAAAACAGGTGCCCAGACCCTGAAATTTCGACCTGCTGATGGTCTCACACCTCAAAACAGGTGCCCAGACCCTGAAATTTCTAACTGCTGATGGTCTCACACCTCAAAACAGGTGCCCAGACCCTGAAATTTCTAACCGCTGATGGTCTCACACCTCAAAACAGGTGCCCAGACCCTGAAATTTCGACCTGCTGATGGTCTCACACCTCAAAACAGGTGCCCAGTCCCTGAAATTTCGAACTGCTGATGGTCTCACACCTCAAAACAAGTGCCCAGACCCTGAAATTTCTAACTGCTGATGGTCTCACACCTCAAAACAGGTGCCCAGACCCTGAAATTTCTAACTGCTGATGGTCTCACACCTCAAAACAGGTGTCCAGACCCTGAAATTTCTAACTGCTGATGGTCTCACACCTCAAAACAGGTGCCCAGACCCTAAAATTTCGAACTGCTGATGGTCATACACCTCAAAACAGGTGCCCAGACCCTAAAATTTCGAACTGCTGATGGTCTCACACCTCAAAACAGGTGGCCAGGCCCTGAAATTTCTAACTGCTGATGGTCTCACACCTCAAAACAGGTGCCCAGACCCTGAAATTTCTGACTGCTGATGGTCTCACACCTCAAAACAGGTGCCCAGACCCTAAAATTTCGAACCGTTGATGGTCTCACACCTCAAAACAGGTGCCCAGACCCTGAAATTTCTAACTGCCGATGGTCTCACACCTCAAAACAGGTGCCCAGACCCTGAAATTTCTAACCGCTGATGGTCTCACACCTCAAAACAGGTGCCCAGACCCTGAAATTTCCAACTGCTGATGGTCTCACACCTCAAAACAGGTGCCCAGACCCTAAAATTTCGAACTGCTGATGGTCTCACACCTCAAAACAGGTGCCCAGACCCTGAAATTTCTAACTGCTGATGGTCTCACACCTCAAAACAGGTGCCCAGACCCTGAAATTTCTAACTGCCGATGGTCTCACACCTCAAAACAGGTGCCCAGACCCTGAAATTTCTAACCGCTGATGGTCTCACACCTCAAAACAGGTGCCCAGACCCTGAAATTTCAACCTGCTGATGGTCTCACACCTCAAAACAGGTGCCCAGACCCTGAAATTTCTAACTGCTGATGGTCTCACACCTCAAAACAGGTGCCCAGACCCTGAAATTTCTAACCGCTGATGGTCTCACACCTCAAAACAGGTGCCCAGACCCTGAAATTTCGACCTGCTGATGGTCTCACACCTCAAAACAGGTGCCCAGTCCCTGAAATTTCGAACTGCTGATGGTCTCACACCTCAAAACAAGTGCCCAGACCCTGAAATTTCTAACTGCTGATGGTCTCACACCTCAAAACAGGTGCCCAGACCCTGAAATTTCTAACTGCTGATGGTCTCACACCTCAAAACAGGTGTCCAGACCCTGAAATTTCTAACTGCTGATGGTCTCACACCTCAAAACAGGTGCCCAGACCCTAAAATTTCGAACTGCTGATGGTCATACACCTCGAAACAGGTGCCCAGACCCTAAAATTTCTAACTGCTGATGGTCTCACACCTCAAAACAGGTGCCCAGGCCCTGAAATTTCTAACTGCTGATGGTCTCACACCTCAAAACAGGTGCCCAGACCCTGAAATTTCTGACTGCTGATGGTCTCACACCTCAAAACAGGTGCCCAGACCCTAAAATTTCGAACTGCTGATGGTCTCACACCTCAAAACAGGTGCCCAGACCCTGAAATTTCTAACTGCTGCTGGTCTCACACCTGAAAACAGGTGCCCAGACCCTGAATTTTCTAATTGCTGATGGTCTCACACCTCAAAACAGGTGCCCAAACCCTGAAATTTCTAACTGCCGATGGTCTCACACCTCAAAACAGGTGCCCAGACCCTGAAATTTCGAACTGCTGATGGTCTCACACCTCAAAACAGGTGCCCAGACCCTGAAATTTCGAACTGCCGATGGTCTCACACCTCAAAACAGGTGCCCAGACCCTGAAATTTCGAACTGCCGATGGTCTCACACCTCAAAACAGGTGCCCAGACCCTGAAATTTCGAACTGCTGATGGTCTCACACCTCAAAACAGGTGCCCAGACCCTGAAATTTCTAACTGCCGATGGTCTCACACCTCAAAACAGGTGCCCAGTCCCTGAAATTTCGAACTGCTGATGGTCTCACACCTCAAAACAAGTGCCCAGACCCTGAAATTTCTAACTGCCGATGGTCTCACACCTCAAAACAGGTGCCCAGACCCTGAAATTTCGAACTGCTGATGGTCTCACACCTCAAAACAGGTGCCCAGACCCTGAAATTTCGAACTGCCGATGGTCTCACACCTCAAAACAGGTGCCCAGACCCTGAAATTTCGAACTGCCGATGGTCTCACACCTCAAAACAGGTGCCCAGACCCTGAAATTTCGAACTGCCGATGGTCTCACACCTCAAAACAGGTGCCCAGACCCTGAAATTTCGACCTGCTGATGGTCTCACACCTCAAAACAGGTGCCCAGTCCCTGAAATTTCGAACTGCTGATGGTCTCACACCTCAAAACAAGTGCCCAGACCCTGAAATTTCTAACTGCTGATGGTCTCACACCTCAAAACAGGTGCCCAGACCGTGAAATTTCTAACTGCTGATGGTCTCACACCTCAAAACAGGTGCCCAGACCCTGAAATTTCGAACTGCTGATGGTCTCACACCTCAAAACAGGTGCCCAGACCCTGAAATTTCGAACTGCCGATGGTCTCACACCTCAAAACAGGTGCCCAGACCCTGAAATTTCTAACTGCTGATGGTCTCACACCTCAAAACAGGTGCCCAGACCCTGAAATTTCTAACTGCTGATGGTCTCACACCTCAAAACAGGTGCCCAGACCCTGAAATTTCTGACTGCTGATGGTCTCACACCTCAAAACAGGTGCCCAGACCCTGAAATTTCGAACTGCTGATGGTCTCACACCTCAAAACAGGTGCCCAGACCCTGAAATTTCTAACTGCTGATGGTCTCACACCTCAAAACAGGTGCCCAGACCCTGAAATTTCTAACCGCTGATGGTCTCACACCTCAAAACAGGTGCCCAGACCCTGAAATTTCCAACTGCTGATGGTCTCACACCTCAAAACAGGTGCCCAGACCCTAAAATTTCGAACCGCCGATGGTCTCACACCTCAAAACAGGTGCCCAGACCCTGAAATTTCTAACTGCTGATGGTCTCACACCTCAAAACAGGTGCCCAGACCCTGAAATTTCGACCTGCTGATGGTCTCACACCTCAAAACAGGTGCCCAGACCCTGAAATTTCTAACTGCTGATGGTCTCACACCTCAAAACAGGTGCCCAGACCCTGAAATTTCTAACCGCTGATGGTCTCACACCTCAAAACAGGTGCCCAGACCCTGAAATTTCGACCTGCTGATGGTCTCACACCTCAAAACAAGTGCCCAGACCCTGAAATTTCTAACTGCTGATGGTCTCACACCTCAAAACAGGTGCCCAGACCCTAAAATTTCGAACTGCTGATGGTCATACACCTCAAAACAGGTGCCCAGACCCTAAAATTTCTAACTGCTGATGGTCTCACACCTCAAAACAGGTGCCCAGGCCCTGAAATTTCTAACTGCTGATGGTCTCACACCTCAAAACAGGTGCCCAGACCCTGAAATTTCTGACTGCTGATGGTCTCACACCTCAAAACAGGTGCCCAGACCCTAAAATTTCGAACTGCTGATGGTCTCACACCTCAAAACAGGTGCCCAGACCCTGAAATTTCTAACTGCTGCTGGTCTCACACCTGAAAACAGGTGCCCAGACCCTGAATTTTCTAACTGCTGATGGTCTCACACCTCAAAACAGGTGCCCAGACCCTGAAATTTCTAACTGCTGATGGTCTCACACCTCAAAACAGGTGCCCAGACCCTGAAATTTCTAACTGCCGATGGTCTCACACCTCAAAACAGGTGCCCAGACCCTGAAATTTCGAACTGCTGATGGTCTCACACCTCAAAACAGGTGCCCAGACCCTGAAATTTCTAACTGCTGATGGTCTCACACCTCAAAACAGGTGCCCAGACCCTGAAATTTCTAACTGCTGATGGTCTCACACCTCAAAACAGGTGCCCAGACCCTGAAATTTCGAACTGCCGATGGTCTCACACCTCAAAACAGGTGCCCAGACCCTGAAATTTCTAACTGCTGATGGTCTCACACCTCAAAACAGGTGCCCAGACCCTGAAATTTCGAACTGCCGATGGTCTCACACCTCAAAACAGGTGCCCAGACCCTGAAATTTCGAACTGCTGATGGTCTCACACCTCAAAACAGGTGCCCAGACCCTGAAATTTCTAACTGCTGATGGTCTCACACCTCAAAACAGGTGCCCAGACCCTGAAATTTCTAACTGCTGATGGTCTCACACCTCAAAACAGGTGCCCAGACCCTGAAATTTCGAACTGCCGATGGTCTCACACCTCAAAACAGGTGCCCAGACCCTGAAATTTCTAACTGCTGATGGTCTCACACCTCAAAACAGGTGCCCAGACCCTGAAATTTCTAACTGCTGATGGTCTCACACCTCAAAACAGGTGCCCAGACCCTGAAATTTCTAACTGCTGATGGTCTCACACCTCAAAACAGGTGCCCAGACCCTGAAATTTCGAACTGCCGATGGTCTCACACCTCAAAACAGGTGCCCAGACCCTGAAATTTCTAACTGCTGATGGTCTCACACCTCAAAACAGGTGCCCAGACCCTGAAATTTCTAACTGCTGATGGTCTCACACCTCAAAACAGGTGCCCAGACCCTGAAATTTCGAACTGCCGATGGTCTCACACCTCAAAACAGGTGCCCAGACCCTGAAATTTCTAACTGCCGATGGTCTCACACCTCAAAACAGGTGCCCAGACCCTGAAATTTCTAACTGCTGATGGTCCCACACCTCAAAACAGGTGCCCAAACCCTGAAATTTCTAACTGCTGATGGTCTCACACCTCAAAACAAGTGCCCAGACCCTGAAATTTCTAACTGCTGATGGTCTCACACCTCAAAACAGGTGCCCAGACCCTGAAATTTCTAACTGCTGATGGTCTCACACCTCAAAACAGGTGCCCAGACCCTGAAATTTCTAACTGCTGATGGTCTCACACCTCAAAACAGGTGCCCAGACCCTGAAATTTCTAACTGCTGATGGTCTCACACCTCAAAACAGGTGCCCAGACCCTGAAATTTCTAACCGCCGATGGTCTCACACCTCAAAACAGGTGCCCAGACCCTGAAATTTCGACCTGCTGATGGTCTCACACCTCAAAACAGGTGCCCAGACCCTGAAATTTCTAACTGCTGATGGTCTCACACCTCAAAACAAGTGCCCAGACCCTGAAATTTCTAACTGCTGATGGTCTCACACCTCAAAACAGGTGCCCAGACCCTAAAATTTCGAACTGCTGATGGTCATACACCTCAAAACAGGTGCCCAGACCCTAAAATTTCTAACTGCTGATGGGCTCACACCTCAAAACAGGTGCCCAGGCCCTGAAATTTCTAACTGCTGATGGTCTCACACCTCAAAACAGGTGCCCAGACCCTGAAATTTCTGACTGCTGATGGTCTCACACCTCAAAACAGGTGCCCAGACCCTAAAATTTCTAACTGCTGATGGTCTCACACCTCAAAACAGGTGCCCAGACCCTGAAATTTCCAACTGCTGCTGGTCTCACACCTGAAAACAGGTGCCCAGACCCTGAATTTTCTAACTGCTGATGGTCTCACACCTCAAAACAGGTGCCCAGACCCTGAAATTTCTAACTGCTGATGGTCTCACACCTCAAAACAGGTGCCCAGACCCTGAAATTTCTAACTGCCGATGGTCTCACACCTCAAAACAGGTGCCCAGACCCTGAAATTTCGAACTGCTGATGGTCTCACACCTCAAAACAGGTGCCCAGACCCTGAAATTTCTAACTGCTGATGGTCTCACACCTCAAAACAGGTGCCCAGACCCTGAAATTTCGAACTGCTGATGGTCTCACACCTCAAAACAGGTGCCCAGACCCTGAAATTTCTAACTGCTGATGGTCTCACACCTCAAAACAGGTGCCCAGACCCTGAAATTTCTAACTGCTGATGGTCTCACACCTCAAAACAGGTGCCCAGACCCTGAAATTTCGAACTGCCGATGGTCTCACACCTCAAAACAGGTGCCCAGACCCTGAAATATCTAACTGCTGCTGGTCTCACACCTCAAAACAGGTGCCCAGACCCTGAAATTTCTAACTGCCGGTGGTCTCGCACCTCAAAACAGGTGCCCAGACCCTGAAATTTCTAACTGCTGATGGTCTCACACCTCAAAACAGGTGCCCAGACCCTGAAATTTCTAACTGCTGATGGTCTCACACCTCAAAACAGGTGCCCAGACCCTGAAATTTCGAACTGCCGATGGTCTCACACCTCAAAACAGGTGCCCAGACCCTGAAATTTCTAACTGCTGATGGTCTCACACCTCAAAACAGGTGCCCAGACCCTGAAATTTCTAACTGCTGATGGTCTCACACCTCAAAACAGGTGCCCAGACCCTGAAATTTCTAACTGCCGATGGTCTCACACCTCAAAACAGGTGCCCAAACCCTGAAATTTCTAACTGCTGATGGTCTCACACCTCAAAACAAGTGCCCAGACCCTGAAATTTCTAACTGCTGATGGTCTCACACCTCAAAACAGGTGCCCAGACCCTGAAATTTCTAACTGCTGATGGTCTCACACCTCAAAACAGGTGCCCAGACCCTGAAATTTCTAACTGCTGATGGTCCCACACCTCAAAACAGGTGCCCAAACCCTGAAATTTCTAACTGCTGATGGTCTCACACCTCAAAACAAGTGCCCAGACCCTGAAATTTCTAACTGCTGATGGTCTCACACCTCAAAACAGGTGCCCAGACCCTGAAATTTCTAACTGCTGATGGTCTCACACCTCAAAACAGGTGCCCAGACCCTGAAATTTCTAACTGCTGATGGTCTCACACCTCAAAACAGGTGCCCAGACCCTGAAATTTCTAACTGCTGATGGTCTCACACCTCAAAACAGGTGCCCAGACCCTGAAATTTCTAACTGCTGATGGTCTCACACCTCAAAACAGGTGCCCAGACCCTGAAATTTCTAACTGCTGATGGTCTCACACCTCAAAACAGGTGCCCAGACCCTGAAATTTCTAACTGCCGATGGTCTCACACCTCAAAACAGGTGCCCAGACCCTGAAATTTCTAACTGCTGATGGTCTCACCCCTCAAAACAGGTGCCCAAACCCTGAAATCCCTACCTGCTGATGGTCTCACACCTCAAAACAGGTGCCCAGACCCTGAAATTTCTAACTGCTGATGGTCTCACACCTCAAAACAGGTGCCCAGACCCTGAAATTTCTAACTGCTGATGGTCTCACACCTCAAAACAGGTGCCCAGACCCTGAAATTTCTAACTGCTGATGGTCTCACACCTCAAAACAGGTGCCCAGACCCTGAAATTTCTAACTGCTGATGGTCTCACACCTCAAAACAGGTGCCCAGACCCTAAAATTTCGGACTGCTGATGGTCTTACACCTCAAAACAGGCGCCCAGACCCTGAAATTTCTAACTGCTGATGGTCTCACACCTCAAAACAGGTGCCCAGACCCTGAAATTTCGAACTGCCGATGGTCTCACACCTCAAAACAGGTGCCCAGACCCTAAAATTTCGGACTGCTGATGGTCTTACACCTCAAAACAGGTGCCCAGACCCTGAAATTTCTAACTGCTGATGGTCTTACCCCTCAAAACAGGTGCCCAGACCCTAAAATTTCTAACTGCTGATGGTCTCACACCTCAAAACAGGTGCCCAGACCCTGAAATTTCGAACTGCTGATGGTCTCACACCTCAAAACAGGTGCCCAGACCCTGAAATTTCTAACTGCTGATGGTCTCACACCTCAAAACAGGTGCCCAGACCCTAAAATTTCGAACTGCCGATGGTCTCACACCTCAAAACAGGTGCCCAAACCCTGAAATTTCGAACTGCTGATGGTCTCACACCTCAAAACAGGTGCCCAGACCCTGAAATTTCGAACTGCTGATGGTCTCACACCTCAAAACAGGTGCCCAAACCCTGAAATTTCTAACTGCTGATGGTCTCACACCTCAAAACAGGTGCCCAGACCCTGAAATTTCTAACTGCTGATGGTCTCACACCTCAAAACAGGTGCCCAGACCCTAAAATTTGTAACTGCTGATGGTCTCACACCTCAAAACAGGTGCCCAGACCCTGAAATTTCTAACTGCTGATGGTCTCACACCTCAAAATAGGTGCCCAGACCCTAAAATTTCTACTGCTGGTGGTCTTACACCTCAAAACAGGTGCCTAGACACTGAAATTTCGAACTGCTGATGGTCTCACACCTCAAAACAGGTGCCCAGACCCTGAAATTTCTAACCGCTGATGGTCTCACACCTCAAAACAGGTGCCCAGACCCTGAAATTTCTAACTGCTGATGGTCTCACACCTCAAAACAGGTGCCCAGACCCTGAAATTTCTAACTGCTGATGGTCTCACACCTCAAAACAGGTGCCCAGACCCTGAAATTTCTAACTGCTGATGGTCTCACACCTCAAAACAGGTGCCCAGACCCTGAAATTTCTAACTGCTGATGGTCTCACACCTCAAAACAGGTGCCCAGACCCTGAAATTTCTAACTGCTGATGGTCTTACCCCTCAAAACAGGTGCCCAAACCCTGAAATCCCTACCTGCTGATGGTCTCACACCTCAAAACAGGTGCCCAGACCCTGAAATTTCTAACTGCTGATGGTCTCACACCTCAAAACAGGTGCCCAGACCCTGAAATTTCTAACTGCTGATGGTCTCACACCTCAAAACAGGTGCCCAGACCCTGAAATTTCTAACTGCTGATGGTCTCACACCTCAAAACAGGTGCCCAGACCCTGAAATTTCTAACTGCTGATGGTCTCACACCTCAAAACAGGTGCCCAGACCCTAAAATTTCGGACTGCTGATGGTCTTACACCTCAAAACAGGCGCCCAGACCCTGAAATTTCTAACTGCTGATGGTCTCACACCTCAAAACAGGTGCCCAGACCCTGAAATTTCGAACTGCCGATGGTCTCACACCTCAAAACAGGTGCCCAGACCCTAAAATTTCGGACTGCTGATGGTCTTACACCTCAAAACAGGTGCCCAGACCCTGAAATTTCTAACTGCTGATGGTCTTACCCCTCAAAACAGGTGCCCAGACCCTAAAATTTCTAACTGCTGATGGTCTCACACCTCAAAACAGGTGCCCAGACCCTGAAATTTCGAACTGCTGATGGTCTCACACCTCAAAACAGGTGCCCAGACCCTGAAATTTCTAACTGCTGATGGTCTCACACCTCAAAACAGGTGCCCAGACCCTGAAATTTCGAACTGCCGATGGTCTCACACCTCAAAACAGGTGCCCAGACCCTGAAATTTCGAACTGCTGATGGTCTCACACCTCAAAACAGGTGCCCAGACCCTGAAATTTCGAACTGCTGATGGTCTCACACCTCAAAACAGGTGCCCAGACCCTGAAATTTCTAACTGCTGATGGTCTCACACCTCAAAACAGGTGCCCAGACCCTGAAATTTCTAACTGCTGATGGTCTCACACCTCAAAACAGGTGCCCAGACCCTAAAATTTGTAACTGCTGATGGTCTCACACCTCAAAACAGGTGCCCAGACCCTGAAATTTCTAACTGCTGATGGTCTCACACCTCAAAATAGGTGCCCAGACCCTAAAATTTCTACTGCTGGTGGTCTTACACCTCAAAACAGGTGCCCAGACACTGAAATTTCGAACTGCTGATGGTCTCACACCTCAAAACAGGTGCCCAGACCCTGAAATTTCTAACCGCTGATGGTCTCACACCTCAAAACAGGTGCCCAGACCCTGAAATTTCTAACTGCTGATGGTCTCACACCTCAAAACAGGTGCCCAGACCCTGAAATTTCTAACTGCTGATGGTCTCACACCTCAAAACAGGTGCCCAGACCCTGAAATTTCGAACTGCTGATGGTCTCACACCTCAAAACAGGTGCCCAGACCCTAAAATTTCTAACTGCTGATGGTCATACACCTCAAAACAGGTGCCCAGACCCTGAAATTTCTAACTGCTGATGGTCTCACACCTCAAAACAGGTGCCCAGACCCTGAAATTTCTAACTACTGATGGTCTCACACCTCAAAACAGGTGCCCAGACCCTAAAATTTCTAACTGCTGATGGTCTCACACCTCAAAACAGGTGCCCAGACCCTGAAATTTCTAACTGCTGATGGTCTCACACCTCAAAACAGGTGCCCAGACCCTAAAATTTCGAACTGCTGATGGTCTCACACCTCAAAACAGGTGCCCAGACCCTGAAATTTCTAACTGCTGATGGTCTCACACCTCAAAACAGGTGCCCAGACCCTGAAATTTCGAACTGCTGATGGTCTCACACCTCAAAACAGGTGCCCAAACCCTGAAATCCCTAACTGCTGATGGTCTCACACCTCAAAACAGGTGCCCAGACCCTGAAATTTCTAACTGCTGATGGTCTCACACCTCAAAACAGGTGCCCAGACCCTGAAATTTCGAACTGCTGATGGTCTCACACCTCAAAACAGGTGCCCAGACCCTGAAATTTCGGACTGTTGATGGTCTTACACCTCAAAACAGGTGCCCAGACCCTGAAATTTCTAACTGCTGATGGTCTCACACCTCAAAACAGGTGCCCAGACCCTAAAATTTCGAACTGCCGATGGTCTCACACCTCAAAACAGGTGCCCAGACCCTGAAATTTCGAACTGCTGATGGTCTCACACCTCAAAACAGGTGCCCAGACCCTGAAATTTCGAACTGCTGATGGTCTCACACCTCAAAACAGGTGCCCAGACCCTGAAATTTCTAACTGCTGATGGTCTCACACCTCAAAACAGGTGCCCAGACCCTGAAATTTCTAACTGCTGATGGTCTCACACCTCAAAACAGGTGCCCAGACCCTAAAATTTGTAACTGCTGATGGTCTCACACCTCAAAACAGGTGCCCAGACCCTGAAATTTCTAACTGCTGATGGTCTCACACCTCAAAATAGGTGCCCAGACCCTAAAATTTCTACTGCTGGTGGTCTTACACCTCAAAACAGGTGCCCAGACACTGAAATTTCGAACTGCTGATGGTCTCACACCTCAAAACAGGTGCCCAGACCCTGAAATTTCTAACCGCTGATGGTCTCACACCTCAAAACAGGTGCCCAGACCCTGAAATTTCTAACTGCTGATGGTCTCACACCTCAAAACAGGTGCCCAGACCCTGAAATTTCTAACTGCTGATGGTCTCACACCTCAAAACAGGTGCCCAGACCCTGAAATTTCGAACTGCTGATGGTCTCACACCTCAAAACAGGTGCCCAGACCCTAAAATTTCTAACTGCTGATGGTCATACACCTCAAAACAGGTGCCCAGACCCTGAAATTTCTAACTGCTGATGGTCTCACACCTCAAAACAGGTGCCCAGACCCTGAAATTTCTAACTACTGATGGTCTCACACCTCAAAACAGGTGCCCAGACCCTAAAATTTCTAACTGCTGATGGTCTCACACCTCAAAACAGGTGCCCAGACCCTGAAATTTCTAACTGCTGATGGTCTCACACCTCAAAACAGGTGCCCAGACCCTAAAATTTCGAACTGCTGATGGTCTCACACCTCAAAACAGGTGCCCAGACCCTGAAATTTCTAACTGCTGATGGTCTCACACCTCAAAACAGGTGCCCAGACCCTGAAATTTCGAACTGCTGATGGTCTCACACCTCAAAACAGGTGCCCAAACCCTGAAATCCCTAACTGCTGATGGTCTCACACCTCAAAACAGGTGCCCAGACCCTGAAATTTCTAACTGCTGATGGTCTCACACCTCAAAACAGGTGCCCAGACCCTGAAATTTCGAACTGCTGATGGTCTCACACCTCAAAACAGGTGCCCAGACCCTGAAATTTCGGACTGTTGATGGTCTTACACCTCAAAACAGGTGCCCAGACCCTGAAATTTCGGACTGTTGATGGTCTTACACCTCAAAACAGGTGCCCAGACCCTAAAATTTCGGACTGTTGATGGTCTTACACCTCAAAACAGGTGCCCAGACCCTGAAATTTCTAACTGCTGATGGTCTTACCCCTCAAAACAGGTGCCCAGACCCTAAAATTTCTAACTGCTGATGGTCTCACACCTCAAAACAGGTGCCCAGACCCTGAAATTTCTAACTGCTGATGGTCTCACACCTCAAAACAAGTGCCCAGACCCTGAAATCTCGAACTGCTGATGGTCTCACACCTCAAAACAGGTGCCCAGACCCTGAAATTTCTAACTGCTGATGGTCTCACACCTCAAAACAAGTGCCCAGACCCTGAAATCTCGAACTGCTGATGGTCTCACACCTCAAAACAGGTGCCCAGACCCTGAAATTTCTAACTGCTGATGGTCATACACCTCAAAACAGGTGCCCAGACCCTGAAATTTCTAACTGCTGATGGTCTCACACCTCAAAACAGGTGCCCAGACCCTAAAATTTCGAACTGCCGATGGTCTCACACCTCAAAACAGGTGCCCAGACCCTGAAATTTCTAACTGCTGATGGTCTCACACCTCAAAACAGGTGCCCAGACCCTGAAATTTCGAACTGCTGATGGTCTCACACCTCAAAACAGGTGCCCAGACCCTGAAATTTCTAACTGCTGATGGTCTCACACCTCAAAACAGGTGCCCAGACCCTGAAATTTCTAACTGCTGATGGTCTCACACCTCAAAACAAGTGCCCAGACCCTGAAATCTCGAACTGCTGATGGTCTCACACCTCAAAACAGGTGCCCAGACCCTAAAATTTCGAACTGCTGATGGTCTCACACCTCAAAACAGGTGCCCAGACCCTGAAATTTCTAACTGCTGATGGTCTCACACCTCAAAACAGGTGCCCAGACCCTGAAATTTCTAACTGCTGATGGTCTCACACCTCAAAACAGGTGCCCAGACCCTAAAATTTCGAACTGCCGATGGTCTCACACCTCAAAACAGGTGCCCAGACCCTGAAATTTCCAACTGCTGATGGTCTCACACCTCAAAACAGGTGCCCAGACCCTGAAATTTCGAACTGCTGATGGTCTCACACCTCAAAACAGGTGCCCAGACCCTGAAATTTCTAACTGCTGATGGTCTCACACCTCAAAACAGGTGCCCAGACCCTGAAATTTCTAACTGCCGATGGTCTCACACTTCAAAACAGGTGCCCAGACCCTGAAATTTCTAACTGCTGAAGGTCTCACACCTCAAAACAGGTGCCCAGACCCTGAAATTTCTAACTGCTGATGGTCTCACACCTCAAAACAGGTGCCCAGACCCTGAAATTTCTAACTGCTGATGGTCTCACACCTCAAAACAGGTGCCCAGACCCTGAAATTTCTACCTGCTGATGGTCTCACACCTCAAAACAGGTGCCCAGACCCTGAAATTTCTAACTGCTGATGGTCTCACACCTCAAAACAGGTGCCCAGACCCTGAAATTTCTAACTGCTGATGGTCTCACACCTCAAAACAGGTGCCCAGACCCTGAAATTTCTAACTGCTGATGGTCTCACACCTCAAAACAGGTGCCAAAACCCTGAAATTTCGAACTGCTGATGGTCTCACACCTCAAAACAGGTGCCCAGACCCTGAAATTTCGAACTGCCGATGGTCTCACACCTCAAAACAGGTGCCCAAACCCTGAAATTTCGGACTGCCCATGGTCTTACACCTCAAAACAGGTGCCAAGACCCTGAAATTTCTAACTGCTGATGGTCTTACCCCTCAAAACAGGTGCCGAGACCCTGAAATTTCTAACTGCTGATGGTCTCACACCTCAAAACAGGTGCCCAGACCCTGAAATTTGTAACCGCTGATGGTCTCACACCTCAAAACAAGTGCCCAGACCCTGAAATCTCGAACTGCTGATGGTCTCACACCTCAAAACAGGTGCCCAGACCCTAAAATTTCTAACTGCTGATGGTCTCACACCTCAAAACAGGTGCCCAGACCCTGAAATTTCGAACTGCTGATGGTCTCACACCTCAAAACAGGTGCCCAGACCCTGAAATTTCTAACTGCTGATGGTCTCACACCTCAAAACAGGTGCCCAGACCCTGAAATTTCTAACTGCTGATGTCTCACACCTCAAAACAGGTGCCCAGACCCTGAAATTTCTAACTGCTGATGGTCTCACACCTCAAAACAGGTGCCCAGACCCTGAAATTTCGAACTGCTGATGGTCTCACACCTCAAAACAGGTGCCCAGACCCTGAAATTTCTAACTGCTGATGGTCTCACACCTCAAAACAGGTGCCCAGACCCTGAAATTTCTAACTGCTGATGGTCTCACACCTCAAAACAGGTGCCCAGACCCTGAAATTTCTAACTGCTGATGGTCTCACACCTCAAAACAGGTGCCCAGACCCTGAAATTTCTAACTGCTGATGGTCTCACACCTCAAAACAGGTGCCCAGACCCTGAAATTTCGAACTGCTGATGGTCTCACACCTCAAAACAGGTGCCCAGACCCTGAAATTTCTAACTGCTGATGGTCTCACACCTCAAAACAGGTGCCCAGACCCTGAAATTTCTAACTGCCGATGGTCTCACACCTCAAAACAGGTGCCCAGACCCTGAAATTTCTAACTGCTGATGGTCTCACACCTCAAAACAGGTGCCCAGACCCTGAAATTTCGAACTGCTGATGGTCTCACACCTCAAAACAGGTGCCCAAACCCTGAAATCCCTACCTGCCGATGGTCTCACACCTCAAAACAGGTGCCCAGACCCTGAAATTTCTAACTGCTGATGGTCTCACACCTCAAAACAGGTGCCCAGACCCTGAAATTTCTAACTGCTGATGGTCTCACACCTCAAAACAGGTGCCCAGACCCTGAAATTTCTAACTGCTGATGGTCTCACACCTCAAAACAGGTGCCCAGACCCTGAAATTTCTAACTGCTGATGGTCTCACACTTCAAAACAGGTGCCCAGACCCTAAAATTTCGAACTGCCGATGGTCTCACACCTCAAAACAGGTGCCCAGACCCTAAAATTTCGGACTGTTGATGGTCTTACACCTCAAAACAGGTGCCCAGACCCTGAAATTTCTAACTGCTGATGGTCTCACACCTCAAAACAGGTGCCCAGACCCTGAAATTTCTAACTGCTGATGGTCTCACACCTCAAAACAGGTGCCCAAACCCTGAAATCCCTAACTGCTGATGGTCTTACCCCTCAAAACAGGTGCCCAGACCCTAAAATTTCTAACTGCTGATGGTCTCAGACCTCAAAACAGGTGCCCAGACCCTGAAATTTCTAACTGCTGATGGTCTCACACCTCAAAACAAGTGCCCAGACCCTGAAATCTCGAACTGCTGATGGTCTCACACCTCAAAACAGGTGCCCAGACCCTAAAATTTCGAACTGCCGATGGTCTCACACCTCAAAACAGGTGCCCAGTCCCTGAAATTTCTAACTGCTGATGGTCTCACACCTCAAAACAGGTGCCCAGACCCTGAAATTTCTAACTGCTGATGGTCATACACCTCAAAACAGGTGCCCAGACCCTGAAATTTCTAACTGCTGATGGTCTCACACCTCAAAACAAGTGCCCAGACCCTGAAATTTCTAACTGCTGATGGTCTCACACCTCAAAACAGGTGCCCAGACCCTGAAATTTCGAACTGCCGATGGTCTCACACCTCAAAACAGGTGCCCAGACCCTGAAATTTCGAACTGCTGATGTTCTCACACCTCAAAACAGGTGCCCAAACCCTGAAATCCCTACCTGCTGATGGTCTCACACCTCAAAACAGGTGCCCAGACCCTGAAATCCCTACCTGCTGATGGTCTCACACCTCAAAACAAGTGCCCAGACCCTGAAATTTCTAACTGCTGATGGTCTCACACCTCAAAACAGGTGCCCAGACCCTGAAATTTCTAACTGCTGATGGTCTCACACCTCAAAACAGGTGCCCAGACCCTAAAATTTCTAACTGCCGATGGTCTCACACCTCAAAACAGGTGCCCAGACCCTGAAATTTCTAACTGCTGATGGTCTCACACCTCAAAACAGGTGCCCAGACCCTGAAATTTCGAACTGCTGATGGTCTCACACCTCAAAACAGGTGCCCAGACCCTGAAATTTCTAACTGCTGATGGTCTCACACCTCAAAACAGGTGCCCAGACCCTGAAATTTCTAACTGCCGATGGTCTCACACCTCAAAACAGGTGCCCAGACCCTGAAATTTCTAACTGCTGAAGGTCTCACACCTCAAAACAGGTGCCCAGACCCTGAAATTTCGAACTGCTGATGGTCTCACACCTCAAAACAGGTGCCCAAACCCTGAAATCCCTACCTGCTGATGGTCTCACACCTCAAAACAGGTGCCCAGACCCTGAAATTTCTAACTGCTGATGGTCTCACACCTCAAAACAGGTGCCCAGACCCTGAAATTTCTAACTGCTGATGGTCTCACACCTCAAAACATGTGCCCAGACCTTGAAATTTCTAACTGCTGATGGTCTCACACCTCAAAACAGGTGCCCAGACCCTGAAATTTCCAACTGCTGATGGTCTCACACCTCAAAACAGGTGCCCAGACCCTGAAATTTCGAACTGCCGATGGTCTCACACCTCAAAACAGGTGCCCAGACCCTGAAATTTCTAACTGCTGATGGTCTTACACCTCAAAACAGGTGCCCAGACCCTGAAATTTCTAACTGCTGATGGTCTTACCCCTCAAAACAGGTGCCCAGACCCTGAAATTTCTAATTGCTGATGGTCTCACACCTCAAAACAGGTGCCCAGACCCTGAAATTTCTAACCGCTGATGGTCTCACACCTCAAAACGAGTGCCCAGACCCTGAAATCTCGAACTGCTGATGGTCTCACACCTCAAAACAGGTGCCCAGACCCTAAAATTTCGAACTGCCGATGGTCTCACACCTCAAAACAGGTGCCCAGACCCTGAAATTTCTAACTGCTGATGGTCTCACACCTCAAAACAGGTGCCCAGACCCTGAAATTTCGAACTGCTGATGGTCTCACACCTCAAAACAGGTGCCCAGACCCTAAAATTTCTAACTGCTGATGGTCTCACACCTCAAAACAGGTGCCCAGACCCTGAAATTTCTAACTGCTGATGGTCTCACACCTCAAAACAGGTGCCCAGACCCTAAAATTTCTAACTGCTGATGGTCTCACACCTCAAAACAGGTGCCCAGACCCTGAAATTTCTAACCGCTGATGGTTTCACACCTCAAAACAGGTGCCCAGACCCTGAAATTTCGAACTGCCGATGGTCTCACACCTCAAAACAGGTGCCCAGACCCTGAAATTTCGAACTGCCGGTGGTCTCACACCTCAAAACAGGTGCCCAGACCCTGAAATTTCTAACTGCTGATGGTCTCACACCTCAAAACAGGTGCCCAGACCCTGAAATTTCGAACTGCTGATGGTCTCACACCTCAAAACAGGTGCCCAGACCCTGAAATTTCTAACTGCCGAAGGTCTCACACCTCAAAACAGGTGCCCAGACCCTGAAATTTCGAACTGCGGATGGTCTCACACCTCAAAACAGGTGCCCAAACCCTGAAATCCCTACCTGCTGATGGTCTCACACCTCAAAACAGGTGCCCAGACCCTGAAATTTCTAACTGCTGATGGTCTCACACCTCAAAACAGGTGCCCAGACCCTGAAATTTCCAACTGCTGATGGTCTCACACCTCAAAACAGGTGCCCAGACCCTGAAATTTCTAACTGCTGATGGTCTCACACCTCAAAACAGGTGCCCAGACCCTGAAATTTCCAACTGCTGATGGTCTCACACCTCAAAACAGGTGCCCAGACCCTGAAATTTCGAACTGCTGATGGTCTCACACCTCAAAACAGGTGCCCAGACCCTGAAATTTCGAACTGCTGATGGTCTCACACCTCAAAACAGGTGCCCAGACCCTGAAATTTCGAACTGCCGATGGTCTCACACCTCAAAACAGCTGCCCAGACCCTGAAATTTCTAACTGCTGATGGTCTCACACCTAAAAACAGGTGCCCAGACCCTGAAATTTCTAACTGCTGATGGTCTTACACCTCAAAACAGGTGCCCAGACCCTGAAATTTCTAACTGCTGATGGTCTTACACCTCAAAACAGGTGCCCAGACCCTGAAATTTCTAACTGCTGATGGTCTCACACCTCAAAACAGGTGCCCAGACCCTGAAATTTCGAACTGCTGATGGTCTCACACCTCAAAACAGGTGCCCAGACCCTGAAATTTCTAACTGCTGATGGTCTCACACCTCAAAACAGGTGCCCAGACCCTGAAATTTCGAACTGCTGATGGTCTCACACCTCAAAACAGGTGCCCAGACCCTGAAATTTCTAACTGCTGATGGTCTCACACCTCAAAACTGGTGCCCAGACCCTGAAATTTCTAACTGCTGATGGTCTTACACCTCAAAACAGGTGCCCAGACCCTGAAATTTCTAACTGCTGATGGTCTTACACCTCAAAACAGGTGCCCAGACCCTGAAATTTCTAACTGCTGATGGTCTTACCCCTCAAAACAGGTGCCCAGACCCTGAAATTTCTAACTGCTGATGGTCTCACACCTCAAAACAGGTGCCCAGACCCTAAAATTTCTAACTGCTGATGGTCTCACACCTCAAAACAGGTGCCCAGACCCTGAAATTTCTAACTGCTGATGGTCTCACACCTCAAAACAGGTGCCCAGACCCTGAAATTTCGAACTGCTGATGGTCTCACACCTCAAAACAGGTGCCCAGACCCTGAAATTTCTAACTGCTGATGGTCTCACACCTCAAAACAGGTGCCCAGACCCTGAAATTTCGAACTGCCGATGGTCTCACACCTCAAAACAGGTGCCCAGACCCTGAAATTTCTAACTGCTGATGGTCTCACACCTCAAAACAGGTGCCCAGACCCTAAAATTTCTAACCGCTGATGGTCTCACACCTCAAAACAGGTGCCCAGACCCTGAAATTTCTAACTGCTGATGGTCTCACACCTCAAAACAGGTGCCCAGACCCTAAAATTTCTAACTGCTGATGGTCTCACACCTCAAAACAGGTGCCCAGACCCTGAAATTTCTAACTGCTGATGGTCTCACACCTCAAAACAGGTGCCCAGACCCTGAAATTTCTAACTGCCGATGGTCTCACACCTCAAAACAGGTGCCCAGACCCTAAAATTTCTAACTGCTGATGGTCTTACACCTCAAAACAGGTGCCCAGACCCTGAAATTTCTAACTGCTGATGGTCTTACACCTCAAAACAGGTGTCTAGACCCTGAAATTTCTAACTGCTGATGGTCTTACCCCTCAAAACAGGTGCCCAGACCATGAAATTTCTAACTGTTGATGGTCTCACACCTCAAAACAGGTGCCCAGACCCTGAAATTTCTAACTGCTGATGGTCTTACACCTCAAAACAGGTGCCCAGACCCTGAAATTTCTAACTGCTGATGGTCTTACACCTCAAAACAGGTGCCCAGACCCTGAAATTTCTAACTGCTGATGGTCTTACCCCTCAAAACAGGTGCCCAGACCCTGAAATTTCTAACTGCTGATGGTCTCACACCTCAAAACAGGTGCCCAGACCCTGAAATTTCTAACTGCTGATGGTCTCACACCTCAAAACAGGTGCCCAGACCCTGAAATTTCTAACTGCTGATGGTCTCACACCTCAAAACAGGTTCCCAGACCCTAAAATTTCTAACTGCTGATGGTCTTACACCTCAAAACAGGTGCCCAGACACTGAAATTTCTAACTGCTGATGGTCTCACACCTCAAAACAGGTGCCCAGACCCTGAAATTTCTAACCGCTGATGGTCTCACACCTCAAAACAGGTGCCCAGACCCTGAAATTTCTAACTGCTGATGGTCTCACACCTCCAAACAGGTGCCCAGACCCTGAAATTTCTAACTGCTGATGGTCTCACACCTCAAAACAGGTGCCCAGACCCTGAAATTTCTAACTGCTGATGGTCTCACACCTCAAAACAGGTGCCCAGACCCTAAAATTTCGAACTGCCGATGGTCATACACCTCAAAACAGGTGCCCAGACCCTGAAATTTCTAACTGTTGATGGTCTCACACCTCAAAACAGGTGCCCAGACCCTGAAATTTCTAACTGCTGATGGTCTCACACCTCAAAACAGGTGCCCAGACCCTGAAATTTCGAACTGCTGATGGTCTCACACCTCAAAACAGGTGCCCAGACCCTGAAATTTCGAACTGCTGATGGTCTCACACCTCAAAACAGGTGCCCAGACCCTGAAATTTCTAACTGCCGATGGTCTCACACCTCAAAACAGGTGCCCAGACCCTGAAATTTCTAACTGCTGATGGTCTCACACCTCAAAACAGGTGCCCAGACCCTGAAATTTCTAACTGCTGATGGTCTCACACCTCAAAACAGGTGCCCAAACCCTGAAATTTCTAACTGCTGATGGTCTCACACCTCAAAACAGGTGCCCAGACCCTGAAATTTCGAACTGCTGATGGTCTCACACCTCAAAACAGGTGCCCAGACCCTGAAATTTCTAACTGCTGATGGTCTCACACCTCAAAACAGGTGCCCAGACCCTGAAATTTCTAACTGCTGATGGTCTCACACCTCAAAACAGGTGCCCAAACCCTGAAATTTCTAACTGCGAATGGTCTCACACCTCAAAACAGGTGCCCAGACCCTGAAATTTCGAACTGCTGATGGTCTCACACCTCAAAACAGGTGCCCAGACCCTGAAATTTCTAACTGCTGATGGTCTCACACCTCAAAACAGGTGCCCAGACCCTGAAATTTCTAACTGCTGATGGTCTTACACCTCAACACAGGTGCCCAGACCCTGAAATTTCTAACTGCTGATGGTCTCAAACCTCAAAACAGGTGCCCAGACCCTGAAATTTCTAACTGCTGATGGTCTCACACCTCAAAACAGGTGCCCAGACCCTGAAATTTCTAACTGCTGATGGTCTCACACCTCAAAACAGGTGCCCAGACCCTGAAATTTCTAACTGCTGATGGTCTCACACCTCAAAACAGGTGCCCAGACCCTGAAATTTCGAACTGCTGATGGTCTCACACCTCAAAACAGGTGCCCAGACCCTGAAATTTCTAACTGCTGATGGTCTCACAACTCAAAACAGGTGCCCAGACCCTGAAATTTCTAACTGCTGATGGTCTCACACCTCAAAACAGGTGCCCAGACCCTGAAATTTCTAACTGCTGATGGTCTCACACCTCAAAACAGGTGCCCAGACCCTGAAATTTCTAACTGCTGATGGTCTCACACCTCAAAACAGGTGCCCAGACCCTGAAATTTCGAACTGCTGATGGTCTCACACCTCAAAACAGGTGCCCAGACCCTGAAATTTCTAACTGCTGATGGTCTCACACCTCAAAACAGGTGCCCAGACCCTGAAATTTCTAACTGCTGATGGTCTCACACCTCAAAACAGGTGCCCAGACCCTGAAATTTCTAACTGCTGATGGTCTCACACCTCAAAACATGTGCCCAGACCCTGAAATTTCTAACTGCTGATGGTCTCGCACCTCAAAACAGGTGCCCAGACCCTGAAATTTTGAACTGCCGATAGTCTCACACCTCAAAACAGGTGCCCAGACCCTGAAATTTCTAACTGCTGATGTTCTCACACCTCAAAACAGGTGCCCAGACCCTAAAATTTCGAACTGCCGATGGTCTCACACCTCAAAACAGGTGCCCAGACCCTGAAATTTCTAACTGCTGATGGTCTCACACCTCAAAACAGGTGCCCAGACCCTGAAATTTCTAACTGCTGATGGTCTCACACCTCAAAACAGGTGCCCAGACCCTGAAATTTCTAACTGCTGATGGTCTCACACCTCAAAACAGGTGCCCAGACCCTGAAATTTCGAACTGCTGATGGTCTCACACCTCAAAACAGGTGCCCAGACCCTGAAATTTCTAACTGCTGATGGTCTCACACCTCAAAACAGGTGCCCAGACCCTGAAATTTCGAACTGCTGATGGTCTCACACCTCAAAACAGGTGCCCAGACCCTGAAATTTCTAACTGCTGATGGTCTCACACCTCAAAACAGGTGCCCAGACCCTGAAATTTCGAACTGCTGATGGTCTCACACCTCAAAACAGGTGCCGAGACCCTGAAATTTCTAACTGCTGATGGTCTCACACCTCAAAACAGGTGCCCAGACCCTGAAATTTCTAACTGCTGATGGTCTCACACCTCAAAACAGGTGCCCAGACCCTGAAATTTCTAACTGCTGATGGTCTCGCACCTCAAAACAGGTGCCCAGACCCTAAAATTTTGAACTGCCGATAGTCTCACACCTCAAAACAGGTGCCCAGACCCTGAAATTTCTAACTGCTGATGTTCTCACACCTCAAAACAGGTGCCCAGACCCTAAAATTTCGAACTGCCCATGGTCTCACACCTCAAAACAGGTGTCCAGACCCTGAAATTTCTAACTGCTGATGGTCTCACACCTCAAAACAGGTGCCCAGACCCTAAAAATTCTAACTGCTGATGGTCTCACACCTCAAAACAGGTGCCCAGACCCTGAAATTTCTAACTGCTGATGGTCTCACACCTCAAAACAGGTGCCCAGACCCTGAAATTTCTAACTGCTGATGGTCTCACACCTCAAAACAGGTGCCCAGACCCTAAAATTTCGAACTGCCGATGGTCTCACACCTCAAAACAGGTGCCCAGACCCTGAAATTTCTAACTGCTGATGGTCTCACACCTCAAAACAGGTGCCCAGACCCTGAAATTTCTAACTGCCGATGGTCTCACACCTCAAAACAGGTGCCCAGACCCTGAAATTTCTAACTGCCGATGGTCTCACACCTCAAAACAGGTGCCCAGACCCTAAAATTTCGAACTGCTGATGGTCATACACCTCAAAACAGGTGCCCAGACCCTGAAATTTCTAACTGCCGATGGTCTCACACCTCAAAACAGGTGCCCAGACCCTGAAATTTCTAACTGCTGATGGTTTCACACCTCAAAACAGGTGCCCAGACCCTGAAATTTCTAACTGATGATGGTCTCACACCTCAAAACAGGTGCCCAGACCCTAAAATTTCGAACTGCCGATGGTCTCACACCTCAAAACAGGTGCCCAGACCCTGAAATTTCTAACTGCTGATGGTCTCACACCTCAAAACAGGTGCCCAGACCCTGAAATTTCTAACTGCCGATGGTCTCACACCTCAAAACAGGTGCCCAGACCCTGAAATTTCTAACTGCCGATGGTCTCACACCTCAAAACAGGTGCCCAGACCCTGAAATTTCTAACTGCTGATGGTCTCACACCTCAAAACAGGTGCCCAGACCCTGAAATTTCTAACTGCTGATGGTCTCACACCTCAAAACAGGTGCCCAGACCCTGAAATTTCGAACTGCTGATGGTCTCACACCTCAAAACAGGTGCCCAGACCCTGAAATTTCTAACTGCTGATGGTCTCACACCTCAAAACAGGTGCCCAGACCCTGAAATTTCGAACTGCCGATGGTCTCAGACCTCAAAACAGGTGCCCAGACCCTGAAATTTCTAACTGCTGATGGTCTCACACTTCAAAACAGGTGCCCAGACCCTGAAATTTCTAACTGCTGATGGTCTCACACCTCAAAACAGGTGCCCAGACCCTGAAATTTCGAACTGCTGATGGTCTCACACCTCAAAACAGGTGCCCAGACCCTGAAATTTCTAACTGCTGATGGTCTCACACCTCAAAACAGGTGCCCAGACCCTGAAATTTCTAACTGCTGATGGTCTCACACCTCAAAACATGTGCCCAGACCCTGAAATTTCTAACTGCTGATGGTCTCACACCTCAAAACAGGTGCCCAGACCCTGAAATTTTGAACTGCCGATAGTCTCACACCTCAAAACAGGTGCCCAGACCCTGAAATTTCTAGCTGCTGATGTTCTCACACCTCAAAACAGGTGCCCAGACCCTAAAATTTCGAACTGCCCATGGTCTCACACCTCAAAACAGGTGTCCAGACCCTGAAATTTCTAACTGCTGATGGTCTCACACCTCAAAACAGGTGCCCAGACCCTAAAATTTCTAACTGCTGATGGTCTCTCACCTCAAAACAGGTGCCCAGACCCTGAAATTTCGACCTGCTGATGGTCTCACACCTCAAAACAGGTGCCCAGACCCTGAAATTTCTAACTGCTGATGGTCTCACACCTCAAAACAGGTGCCCAGACCCTGAAATTTCTAACTGCTGATGGTCTCACACCTCAAAACAGGTGCCCAGACCCTGAAATTTCTAACTGCTGATGGTCTCACACCTCAAAACAGGTGCCCAGACCCTAAAATTTCGAACTGCCGATGGTCTCACACCTCAAAACAGGTGCCCAGACCCTGAAATTTCTAACTGCTGATGGTCTCACACCTCAAAACAGGTGCCCAGACCCTGAAATTTCTAACTGCTGATGGTCTCACACCTCAAAACAGGTGCCCAGACCCTGAAATTTCTAACTGCCGATGGTCTCACACCTCAAAACAGGTGCCCAGACCCTAAAATTTCGAACTGCTGATGGTCATACACCTCAAAACAGGTGCCCAGACCCTGAAATTTCTAACTGCTGATGGTCTCACACCTCAAAACAGGTGCCCAGACCCTGAAATTTCTAACTGCTGATGGTCTCACACCTCAAAACAGGTGCCGAGACCCTGAAATTTCTAACTGCTGATGGTCTTACACCTCAAAACAGGTGCCCAGACCCTGAAATTTCTAACTGCTGATGGTCTCACACCTCAAAACAGGTGCCCAGACCCTGAAATTTCTAACTGATGATGGTCTCACACCTCAAAACAGGTGCCCAGACCCTAAAATTTCGAACTGCCGATGGTCTCACACCTCAAAACAGGTGCCCAGACCCTGAAATTTCTAACTGCTGATGGTCTCACACCTCAAAACAGGTGCCCAGACCCTGAAATTTCTAACTGCTGATGGTCTCACACCTCAAAACAGGTGCCCAGACCCTGAAATTTCTAACTGCCGATGGTCTCACACCTCAAAACAGGTGCCCAGACCCTGAAATTTCTAACTGCTGATGGTCTCACACCTCAAAACAGGTGCCCAGACCCTGAAATTTCTAACCGCCGATGGTCTCACACCTCAAAACAGGTGCCCAGACCCTGAAATTTCTAACTGCCGATGGTCTCACACCTCAAAACAGGTGCCCAGACCCTGAAATTTCTAACTGCTGATGGTCTCACACCTCAAAACAGGTGCCCAGACCCTGAAATTTCTAACCGCCGATGGTCTCACACCTCAAAACAGGTGCCCAGACCCTGAAATTTCCAACTGCTGATGGTCTCACACCTCAAAACAGGTGCCCAGACCCTGAAATTTCTAACTGCTGATGGTCTCACACCTCAAAACAGGTGCCCAGACCCTGAAATTTCTAACTGCTGATGGTCTCACACCTCAAAACAGGTGCCCAGACCCTGAAATTTCTAACTGCTGATGGTCTCACACCTCAAAACAGGTGCCCAGACCCTGAAATTTCTAACTGCCGATGGTCTCACACCTCAAAACAGGTGCCCAGACCCTGAAATTTCTAACTGCTGATGGTCTCACACCTCAAAACAGGTGCCCAGACCCTGAAATTTCTAACTGCTGATGGTCTCACACCTCAAAACAGGTGCCCAGACCCTGAAATTTCTAACTGCTGATGGTCTCAGACCTCAAAACAGGTGCCCAGACCCTGAAATTTCTAACTGCTGATGGTCTCACACCTCAAAACAGGTGCCCAGACCCTGAAATTTCTAACTGCTGATGGTCTCACACCTCAAAACAGGTGCCCAGACCCTAAAATTTCGAACTGCCGATGGTCTCACACCTCAAAACAGGTGCCCAGACCCTAAAATTTCGGACTGCTGATGGTCTTACACCTCAAAACAGGTGCCCAGACCCTGAAATTTCTAACTGCTGATGGTCTCACACCTCAAAACAGGTGCCCAGACCCTGAAATTTCTAACTGCTGATGGTCTCACACCTCAAAACAGGTGCCCAGACCCTGAAATTTCTAACTGCTGATGGTCTCACACCTCAAAACAAGTGCCCAGACCCTGAAATTTCGAACTGCTGATGGTCTCACACCTCAAAACAGGTGCCCAGACCCTGAAATTTCTAACTGCTGATGGTCTCACACCTCAAAACAGGTGCCCAGACCCTGAAATTTCTAACTGCTGATGGTCTCACACCTCAAAACAGGTGCCCAGACCCTAAAATTTCTACTGATGGTGGTCTTACACCTCAAAACAGGTGCCCAGACACTGAAATTTCTAACTGCTGATGGTCTCACACCTCAAAACAGGTGCCCAGACCCTGAAATTTCTAACCGCTGATGGTCTCACACCTCAAAACAGGTGCCCAGACCCTGAAATTTCTAACTGCTGATGGTCTCACACCTCAAAACAGGTGCCCAGACCCTGAAATTTCTAACTGCTGATGGTCTCACACCTCAAAACAGGTGCCCAGACCCTAAAATTTCGAACTGCTGCTGGTCATACACCTCAAAACAGGTGCCCAGACCCTGAAATTTCTAACTGCTGATGGTCTCACACCTCAAAACAGGTGCCCAGACCCTGAAATTTCTAACTGCTGATGGTCTCACACCTCAAAACAGGTGCCCAGACCCTGAAATTTCTAACTGCTGATGGTCTCACACCTCAAAACAAGTGCCCAGACCCTGAAATTTCGAACTGCTGATGGTCTCACACCTCAAAACAGGTGCCCAGACCCTGAAATTTCTAACTGCTGATGGTCTCACACCTCAAAACAGGTGCCCAGACCCTGAAATTTCTAACTGCTGATGGTCTCACACCTCAAAACAGGTGCCCAGACCCTGAAATTTCTAACTGCTGATGGTCTCACACCTCAAAACAGGTGCCCAGACCCTAAAATTTCTACTGCTGGTGGTCTTACACCTCAAAACAGGTGCCCAGACACCGAAATTTCTAACTGCTGATGGTCTCACACCTCAAAACAGGTGCCCAGACCCGGAAATTTCTAACTGCTGATGGTCTCACACCTCAAAACAGGTGCCCAGACCCTGAAATTTCTAACTGCTGATGGTCTCACACCTCAAAACAGGTGCCCAGACCCTAAAATTTCGAACTGCTGCTGGTCATACACCTCAAAACAGGTGCCCAAACCCTGAAATTTCTAACTGCTGATGGTCTCACACCTCAAAACAGGTGCCCAGACCCTGAAATTTCTAACTGCTGATGGTCTCACACCTCAAAACAGGTGCCCAGACCCTGAAATTTCTAACTGCTGATGGTCTCACACCTCAAAACAGGTGCCCAGACCCTGAAATTTCTAACTGCTGATGGTCTCACACCTCAAAACAGGTGCCCAGACCCTGAAATTTCTAACTGCTGATGGTCTCACACCTCAAAACAGGTGCCCAGACCCTGAAATTTCTAACTGCTGATGGTCTCACACCTCAAAACAGGTGCCCAGACCCTGAAATTTCTAACTGCTGATGGTCTCACACCTCAAAACAGGTGCCCAGACCCTGAAATTTCTAACTGCTGATGGTCTCACACCTCAAAACAGGTGCCCAGACCCTGAAATTTCTAACTGCTGATGGTCTCACACCTCAAAACAGGTGCCCAGACCCTAAAATTTCGAACTGCCGATGGTCTCACACCTCAAAACAGGTGCCCAGACCCTAAAATTTCGGACTGCTGATGGTCTTACACCTCAAAACAGGTGCCCAGACCCTGAAATTTCTAACTGCTGATGGTCTCACACCTCAAAACAGGTGCCCAGACCCTGAAATTTCTAAGTGCTGATGGTCTCACACCTCAAAACAGGTGCCCAGACCCTGAAATTTCTAACTGCTGATGGTCTCACACCTCAAAACAAGTGCCCAGACCCTGAAATTTCGAACTGCTCATGGTCTCACACCTCAAAACAGGTGCCCAGACCCTGAAATTTCTAACTGCTGATGGTCTCACACCTCAAAACAGGTGCCCAGACCCTGAAATTTCTAACTGCTGATGGTCTCACACCTCAAAACAGGTGCCCAGACCCTAAAATTTCTACTGCTGGTGGTCTTACACCTCAAAACAGGTGCCCAGACACTGAAATTTCTAACTGCTGATGGTCTCACACCTCAAAACAGGTGCCCAGACCCTGAAATTTCTAACCGCTGATGGTCTCACACCTCAAAACAGGTGCCCAGACCCTGAAATTTCTAACTGCTGATGGTCTCACACCTCAAAACAGGTGCCCAGACCCTGAAATTTCTAACTGCTGATGGTCTCACACCTCAAAACAGGTGCCCAGACCCTAAAATTTCGAACTGCTGCTGGTCATACACCTCAAAACAGGTGCCCAGACCCTGAAATTTCTAACTGCTGATGGTCTCACACCTCAAAACAGGTGCCCAGACCCTGAAATTTCTAACTGCTGATGGTCTCACACCTCAAAACAGGTGCCCAGACCCTGAAATTTCTAACTGCTGATGGTCTCACACCTCAAAACAAGTGCCCAGACCCTGAAATTTCGAACTGCTGATGGTCTCACACCTCAAAACAGGTGCCCAGACCCTGAAATTTCTAACTGCTGATGGTCTCACACCTCAAAACAGGTGCCCAGACCCTGAAATTTCTAACTGCTGATGGTCTCACACCTCAAAACAGGTGCCCAGACCCTAAAATTTCTACTGCTGGTGGTCTTACACCTCAAAACAGGTGCCCAGACACCGAAATTTCTAACTGCTGATGGTCTCACACCTCAAAACAGGTGCCCAGACCCTGAAATTTCTAACTGCTGATGGTCTCACACCTCAAAACAGGTGCCCAGACCCTGAAATTTCTAACTGCTGATGGTCTCACACCTCAAAACAGGTGCCCAGACCCTAAAATTTCGAACTGCTGCTTGTCATACACCTCAAAACAGGTGCCCAGACCCTGAAATTTCTAACTGCTGATGGTCTCACACCTCAAAACAGGTGCCCAGACCCTGAAATTTCTAACTGCTGATGGTCTCACACCTCAAAACAGGTGCCCAGACCCTGAAATTTCTAACTGCTGATGGTCTCACACCTCAAAACAGGTGCCCAGACCCTGAAATTTCTAACTGCTGATGGTCTCACACCTCAAAACAGGTGCCCAGACCCTGAAATTTCTAACTGCCGATGGTCTCACACCTCAAAACAGGTGCCCAGACCCTGAAATTTCTAACTGCTGATGGTCTCACACCTCAAAACAGGTGCCCAGACCCTGAAATTTCGAACTGCTGATGGTCTCACACCTCAAAACAGGTGCCCAAACCCTGAAATTTCTAGCTGCTCATGGTCTCACACCTCAAAACAGGTGCCCAGACCCTGAAATTTCTAACTGGTGATGGTCTCACACCTCAAAACAGGTGCCCAAACCATGAAATTTCGAACTGCTGATGGTCTCACACCTCAAAACAGGTGCCCAGGCCCTGAAATTTCTAACTGCTGATGGTCTCACACCTCAAAACAGGTGCCCAGACCCTGAAATTTCCAACTGCTGATGGTCTCACACCTCAAAACAGGTGCCCAGACCCTGAAATTTCGAACTGCCGATGGTCTCACACCTCAAAACAGGTGCCCAGACCCTGAAATTTCTAACTGCTGATGGTCTTACACCTCAAAACCGGTGCCCAGACCCTGAAATTTCTAACTGCTGATGGTCTCACACCTCAAAACAGGTGCCCAGACCCTGAAATTTCTAACTGCTGATGGTCTCACACCTCAAAACAGGTGCCCAGACCCTGAAATTTCTAACTGCTGATGGTCTCACACCTCAAAACAGGTGCCCAGACCCTGAAATTTCTAACTGCTGATGGTCTCACACCTCAAAACAGGTGCCCAGACCCTGAAATTTCTAACTGCTGATGGTCTCACACCTCAAAACAGGTGCCCACACCCTGAAATTTCTAACTGCTGATGGTCTCACACCTCAAAACAGGTGCCCAGACCCTGAGATTTCTAACTGCTGATGGTCTCACACCTCAAAACAGGTGCCCAGACCCTGAAATTTCTAACTGCTAATGGTCTCACACCTCAAAACAGGTGCCCAGACCCTAAAATTTCTAACTGCTGATGGTCTCACACCTCAAAACAGGTGCCCAGACCCTGAAATTTCTAACTGCTGATGGTCTCACACCTCAAAACAGGTGCCCAGACCCTAAAATTTCTACTGCTGGTGGTCTCACACCTCAAAACAGGTGCCCAGACACTGAAATTTCTAACTGCTGATGGTCTCACACCTCAAAACAGGTGCCCAGACCCTGAAATTTCTAACCGCTGATGGTCTCACACCTCAAAACAGGTGCCCAGACCCTGAAATTTCGAACTGCTGATGGTCTCACACCTCAAAACAGGTGCCCAGACCCTGAAATTTCTAACTGCTGATGGTCTCACACCTCAAAACAGGTGCCCAAACCCTGAAATCCCTACCTGCTGATGGTCTCACACCTCAAAACAGGTGCCCAGACCCTGAAATTTCTAACTGCTGATGGTCTCACACCTCAAAACAGGTGCCCAGACCCTGAAATTTCTAACTGCTGATGGTCTTACACCTCAAAACAGGTGCCCAGACCCTGAAATTTCTAACTGCTGATGGTCTCACACCTAAAAACAGGTGCCCAGACCCTGAAATTTCTGACTTCTGATGGTCTCACACCTCAAAACAGGTGCCCAGACCCTGAAATTTCTAACTGCTGATGGTCTCACACCTCAAAACAGGTGCCCAGACCCTGAAATTTCTAACTGCTGATGGTCTCACACCTCAAAACAGGTGCCCAGACCCTGAAATTTCTAACTGCCGATGGTCTCACACCTCAAAACAGGTGCCCAGACCCTGAAATTTCTAACTGCTGATGGTCTCACACCTCAAAACAGGTGCCCAGACCCTGAAATTTCGAACTGCTGATGGTCTCACACCTCAAAACAGGTGCCCAGACCCTGAAATTTCTAACTGCTGATGGTTTCAGACCTCAAAACAGGTGCCCAGACCCTGAAATTTCTAACTGCTGATGGTCTCACACCTCAAAACAGGTGCCCAGACCCTGAAATTTCTAACTGCTGATGGTCTCACACCTCAAAACAGGTGCCCAGACCCTGAAATCTCTAACTGCTGATGGTCTCACACCTCAAAACAGGTGCCCAGACCCTGAAATTTCTAACTGCTGATGGTCTCACACCTCAAAACAGGTGCCCAGACCCTGACATTTCTAACTGCTGATGGTCTCACACCTCAAAACAGGTGCCCAGACCCTGAAATTTCTAACTGCTGATGGTCTTACACCTCAAAACAGGTGCCCAGACCCTGAAATTTCTAACTGCTGATGGTCTCACACCTCAAAACAGGTGCCCAGACCCTGAAATTTCTAACTGCTGATGGTTTCAGACCTCAAAACAGGTGCCCAGACCCTGAAATTTCTAACTGCTGATGGTCTCACACCTCAAAACAGGTGCCCAGACCCTGAAATTTCTAACTGCTGATGGTCTCACACCTCAAAACAGGTGCCCAGACCCTGAAATCTCTAACTGCTGATGGTCTCACACCTCAAAACAGGTGCCCAGACCCTGAAATTTCTAACTGCTGATGGTCTCACACCTCAAAACAGGTGCCCAGACCCTGAAATTTCTAGCTGCTGATGGTCTCACACCTCAAAACAGGTGCCCAGACCCTGAAATTTCTAACCGCTGATGGTCTCACACCTCAAAACAGGTGCCCAGACCCTGAAATTTCTAACTGCTGATCGTCTCACACCTCAAAACAGGTGCCCAAACCCTGAAATTTCTAACTGCTGATGGTCTCACACCTCAAAACAGGTGCCCAGACCCTGAAATTTCTAACTGCTGATGGTCTTACACCTCAAAGCAGGTGCCCAGACCCTAAAATTTCTAACTGCTGATGGTCTCACACCTCAAAACAGGTGCCCAGACCCTGAAATTTCTAACTGCTGATGGTCTCACACCTCAAAACAGGTGCCCAGACCCTGAAATTTCTAACTGCTGATGGTCTTACACCTCAAAACAGGTGCCCAGACCCTGAAATTTCTAACTGCTGATGGTCTCACACCTCAAAACAGGTGCCCAGACCCTGAAATTTCTAACTGCTGATGGTCTTACACCTCAAAACAGGTGCCCAGACCCTGAAATTTCTAACTGCTGATGGTCTCACACCTCAAAACAGGTGTCCAGACCCTAAAATTTCGAACTGCTGATGGTCTCACACCTCAAAACAGGTGCCCAGACCCTGAAATTTCTAACTGCTGATGGTCTTACACCTCAAAACAGGTGCCCAGACCCTAAAATTTCTAACTGCTGATGGTCTCACACCTCAAAACAGGTGCCCAGACCCTGAAATTTCTAACAGCTGATCGGCTCACACCTCAAAACAGGTGCCCAGACCCTGAAATCTCTAACTGCTGATGGTCTTACACCTCAAAACAGGTGCCCAGACCCTGAAATTTCTAACTGCTGATGGTCTTACACCTCAAAACAGGTGCCCAGACCCTGAAATTTCTAACTGCTGATGGTCTCACACCTCAAAACAGGTGCCCAGACCCTGAAATTTCTAACTGCTGATGGTCTTACACCTCAAAACAGGTGCCCAGACCCTGAAATTTCGAACTGCTGATGGTCTTACACCTCAAAACAGGTGCCCAGACCCTGAAATTTCTAACTGCTGATGGTCTTACACCTCAAAACAGGTGCCCAGACCCTGACATTTCTAACTGCTGATGGTCTCACACCTCAAAACAGGTGCCCAGACCCTGAAATTTCTAACTGCTGATGGTCTTACACCTCAAAACAGGTGCCCAGACCCTGAAATTTCTAACTGCTGATGGTCTCACACCTCAAAACAGGTGCCCAGACCCTGAAATTTCTAACTGCTGATGGTTTCAGACCTCAAAACAGGTGCCCAGACCCTGAAATTTCTAACTGCTGATGGTCTCACACCTCAAAACAGGTGCCCAGACCCTGAAATTTCTAACTGCTGATGGTCTCACACCTCAAAACAGGTGCCCAGACCCTGAAATCTCTAACTGCTGATGGTCTCACACCTCAAAACAGGTGCCCAGACCCTGAAATTTCTAACTGCTGATGGTCTCACACCTCAAAACAGGTGCCCAGACCCTGAAATTTCTAGCTGCTGATGGTCTCACACCTCAAAACAGGTGCCCAGACCCTGAAATTTCTAACCGCTGATGGTCTCACACCTCAAAACAGGTGCCCAGACCCTGAAATTTCTAACTGCTGATCGTCTCACACCTCAAAACAGGTGCCCAAACCCTGAAATTTCTAACTGCTGATGGTCTCACACCTCAAAACAGGTGCCCAGACCCTGAAATTTCTAACTGCTGATGGTCTTACACCTCAAAGCAGGTGCCCAGACCCTAAAATTTCTAACTGCTGATGGTCTCACACCTCAAAACAGGTGCCCAGACCCTGAAATTTCTAACTGCTGATGGTCTCACACCTCAAAACAGGTGCCCAGACCCTGAAATTTCTAACTGCTGATGGTCTTACACCTCAAAACAGGTGCCCAGACCCTGAAATTTCTAACTGCTGATGGTCTCACACCTCAAAACAGGTGCCCAGACCCTGAAATTTCTAACTGCTGATGGTCTTACACCTCAAAACAGGTGCCCAGACCCTGAAATTTCTAACTGCTGATGGTCTCACACCTCAAAACAGGTGTCCAGACCCTAAAATTTCGAACTGCTGATGGTCTCACACCTCAAAACAGGTGCCCAGACCCTGAAATTTCTAACTGCTGATGGTCTTACACCTCAAAACAGGTGCCCAGACCCTAAAATTTCTAACTGCTGATGGTCTCACACCTCAAAACAGGTGCCCAGACCCTGAAATTTCTAACAGCTGATCGGCTCACACCTCAAAACAGGTGCCCAGACCCTGAAATCTCTAACTGCTGATGGTCTTACACCTCAAAACAGGTGCCCAGACCCTGAAATTTCTAACTGCTGATGGTCTTACACCTCAAAACAGGTGCCCAGACCCTGAAATTTCTAACTGCTGATGGTCTCACACCTCAAAACAGGTGCCCAGACCCTGAAATTTCTAACTGCTGATGGTCTTACACCTCAAAACAGGTGCCCAGACCCTGAAATTTCGAACTGCTGATGGTCTTACACCTCAAAACAGGTGCCCAGACCCTGAAATTTCTAACTGCTGATGGTCTCACACCTCAAAACAGGTGCCCAGACCCTGAAATTTCTAACTGCTGATGGTCTCACACCTCAAAACAGGTGCCCAGACCCTGAAATTTCTAACTGCTGATCGGCTCACACCTCAAAACAGGTGCCCAGACCCTGAAAATTCGAACTGCTGATGGTCTCACACCTCAAAACAGGTGCCCAGACCCTGAAATTTCTAACTGCTGATGGTCTTACACCTCAAAACAGGTGCCCAGACCCTGGAATTTCTAACTGCTGATGGTCTCACACCTCAAAACAGGTGCCCAGACCCTGAAATTTCTAACTGCTGATGGTCTTACACCTCAAAACAGGTGCCCAGACCCTGAAATTTCTAACCGCTGATGGGCTCACACCTCAAAACAGGTGCCCAGACCCTGAAATTTCTAACTGCTGATGGTCTTACACCTCAAAACAGGTGCCCAGACCCTGAAATTTCTAACTGCTGATGGTCTCACACCTCAAAACAGGCGCCCAGACCCTGAAATTTCTAACTGCTGATGGTCTCACACCTCAAAACAGGTGCCCAGACCCTGAAATTTCTAACTGCTGATGGGCTCACACCTCAAAACAGGTGCCCAGACCCTGAAAATTCGAACTGCCGATGGTCTCACACCTCAAAACAGGTGCCCAGACCCTAAAATTTCTAACTGCTGATGGTCTCACACCTCAAAACAGGTGCCCAGACCCTGAAATTTCTAACCGCTGATGGTCTCACACCTCAAAACAGGTGCCCAGACCCTGAAATTTCGAACTGCTGATGGTCTCACACCTCAAAACAGGTGCCCAGACCCTGAAATTTCTAACTGCTGATGGTCTCACACCTCAAAACAGGTGCCCAGACCCTAAAATTTCTAACTGCTGATGGTTTACCTCAAAACAGGTGCCCAAACCCTAAAATTTCTGACTGCTGATGGTACCACACCTCAAAACAGGTGCCCAGACCCTGAAATTTCGAACTGCTGATGGTCTCACACCTCAAAACAGGTGCGCAGACCCTGAAATTTCTAACTGCTGATGGTCTCACACCTCAAAACAGGTGCCCAGACCCTGAAATTTCTAACTGCTGATGGTCTCACACCTCAAAACAGGTGCCCAGACCCTAAAATTTCTAACTGCTGATGGTCTCACACCTCAAAACAGGTGCCCAGACCCTGAAATTTCTAACTGCTGATGGTCTCACACCTCAAAACAGGTGCCCAGACCCTGAAATTTCGAACTGCTGATGGTCTCACACCTCAAAACAGGTGCCCAGACCCTGAAATTTCTAACTGCTGATGCTCTCACACCTCAAAACAGGTGCCGAGACCCTGAAATTTCTAACTGCTGATGGTCTCACACCTCAAAACAGGTGCCCAGACCCTGAAATTTCTAACTGCTGATGGTCTCACACCTCAAAACAGGTGCCCAAACCCTGAAATTTCTAACTGCTGATGCTCTCACACCTCAAAACAGGTGCCCAGACCCTGAAATTTCTAACTGCTGATGGTCTCACACCTCAAAACAGGTGCCCAGACCCTGAAATTTCTAACTGCTGATGGTCTCACACCTCAAAACAGGTGCCCAGACCCTGAAATTTCTAACTGCTGATGGTCTCACACCTCCAAACAGGTGCCCAGACCCTGAAATTTCTAACTGCCGAGGGTCTCACACCTCAAAACAGGTGCCCAGACCCTGAAATTTCTAACTACTGATGGTCTCACACCTCAAAACAGGTGCCCAGACCCTGAAATTTCTAACTGCTGATGGTCTCACACCTCAAAACAGGTGCCCAGACCCTGAAATTTCTAACTGCTGATGGTCTCACACCTCAAAACAGGTGCCCAGACCCTGAAATTTCTAACCGCTGATGGTCTCACACCTCAAAACAGGTGCCCAGACCCTGAAATTTCTAACTGCTGATGGTCTCACACCTCAAAACAGGTGCCCAGACCCTGAAATTTCTAACTGCTGATGGTCTCACACCTCAAAACAGGTGCCCAGACCCTGAAATTTCGAACTGCTGATGGTCTCACACCTCAAAACAGGTGCCCAGACCCTGAAATTTCTAACCGCTGATGGTCTCACACCTCAAAACAGGTGCCCAGACCCTGAAATTTCTAACCGCTGATGGTCTTACACCTCAAAACAGGTGCCCAGACCCTGAAATTTCTAACTGCTGATGGTCTCACACCTCAAAACAGGTGCCCAGACCCTGAAATTTCTAACTGCTGATGGTCTCACACCTCAAAACAGGTGCCCAGACCCTGAAATTTCTAACTGCTGATGGTCTCACACCTCAAAACAGGTGCCCAGACCCTGAAATTTCGAACTGCCGATGGTCTCACACCTCAAAACAGGTGCCCAGACCCTGAAATTTCTAACTGCTGATGGTCTCAGACCTCAAAACAGGTGCCCAGACCCTGAAATTTCTAACTGCTGATGGTCTTACACCTCAAAACAGGTGCCCAGACCCTGAAATTTCTAACTGCTGATGGTCTCACACCTCAAAACAGGTGCCCAGACCCTGAAATTTCTAACTGCTGATGGTCTCACACCTCAAAACAGGTGCCCAGACCCTGAAATTTCTAACTGCTGATGGTCTCACACCTCAAAACAGGTGCCCAGACGCTGAAATTTCTAACTGCTGATGGTCTCACACCTCAAAACAGGTGCCCACACCCTGAAATTTCTAACCGCTGATGGTCTCACACCTCAAAACAGGTGCCCAGACCCTGAAATTTCTAACTGCTGATGGTCTCACACCTCAAAACAGGTGCCCAGACCCTGAAATTTCTAACTGCTGATGGTCTCACACCTCAAAACAGGTGCCCAGACCCTGAAATTTCTAACTGCTGATGGTCTCACACCTCAAAACAGGTGCCCAGACCCTGAAATTTCTAACTGCCGATGGTCTCACACCTCAAAACAGGTGCCCAGACCCTGAAATTTCAAACTGCTGATGGTCTCACACCTCAAAACAGGTGCCCAGACCCTGAAAGTTCTAACCGCTGATGGTCTTACACCTCAAAACAGGTGCCCAGACCCTGAAATTTCTAACTGCCGATGGTCTCACACCTCAAAACAGGTGCCCAGACCCTGAAATTTCTAACTGCTGATGGTCTCACACCTCAAAACAGGTGCCCAGACCCTGAAATTTCTAACTGCTGATGGTCTCACACCTCAAAACAGGTGCCCAGACCCTGAAATTTCTAACTGCTGATGGTCTCACACCTCAAAACAGGTGCCCACACCCTGAAATTTCTAACCGCTGATGGTCTCACACCTCAAAACAGGTGCCCAGACCCTGAAATTTCTAACTGCTGATGGTCTCACACCTCAAAACAGGTGCCCAGACCCTGAAATTTCTAACCGCTGATGGTCTCACACCTCAAAACAGGTGCCCAGACCCTGAAATTTCGAACTGCTGATGGTCTCACACCTCAAAACAGGTGCCCAGACCCTGAAATTTCTAACCGCTGATGGTCTTACACCTCAAAACAGGTGCCCAGACCCTGAAATTTCTAACTGCTGATGGTCTCACACCTCAGAACAGGTGCCCAGACCCTGAAATTTCTAACTGCTGATGGTCTCACACCTCAAAACAGGTGCCCAGACCCTGAAATTTCTAACTGCTGATGGTCTCACACCTCAAAACAGGTGCCCAGTCCCTGAAATTTCGAACTGCTGATGGTCTCACACCTCAAAACAGGTGCCCAGACCCTGAAATTTCTAACTGCTGATGGTCTCACACCTCAAAACAGGTGCCCAGACCCTGAAACTTCTAACTGCTGATGGTCTTACACCTCAAAACAGGTGCCCAGACCCTGAAATTTCTAACTGCTGATGGTCTCACACCTCAAAACAGGTGCCCAGACCCTGAAATTTCTAACTGCTGATGGTCTCACACCTCAAAACAGGTGCCCAGACCCTGAAATTTCTAACTGCTGATGGTCTCACACCTCAAAACAGGTGCCCAGACCCTAAAATTTCGAACTGCTGATGGTTTACCTCAAAACAGGTGCCCAGACCCTGAAATTTCTAACTGCTGATGGTCTCACACCTCAAAACAGGTGCCCAGACCCTGAAACTTCTAACTGCTGATGGTCTCACACCTCAAAACAGGTGCCCAGACCCTGAAATTTCTAACTGCTGATGGTCTCACACCTCAAAACAGGTGCCCAGACCCTGAAATTTCTAACTGCTGATGGTCTCACACCTCAAAACAGGTGCCCAGACCCTGAAATTTCTAACCGCTGATGGTCTCACACCTCAAAACAGGTGCCCAGACCCTGAAATTTCGAACTGCTGATGGTCTCACACCTCAAAACAGGTGCCCAGACCCTGAAATTTCTAACCGTTGATGGTCTCACACCTCAAAACAGGTGCCCAGACCCTGAAATTTCGAACTGCTGATGGTCTCACACCTCAAAACAGGTGCCCAGACCCTGAAATTTCTAACTGCTGATGCTCTCACACCTCAAAACAGGTGCCCAGACCCTGAAATTTCTAACTGCTGATGGTCTTACACCTCAAAACAGGTGCCCAGACCCTAAAATTTCTAACCGCTGATGGTCTCACACCTCAAAACAGGTGCCCAAACCCTGAAATTTCTAACTGCTGATGGTCTCACACCTCAAAACAGGTGCCCAGACCCTGAAATTTCTAACTGCTGATGGTCTCACACCTCAAAACAGGTGCCCAGACCCTGAAATTTCTAACCGCTGATGGTCTTGCACCTCAAAACAGGTGCCCAGACCCTGAAATTTCTAACTGCTGATGGTCTCACACCTCAAAACAGGTGCCCAAACCCTGAAATTTCTAACTGCTGATGGTCTCACACCTCAAAACAGGTGCCCAGACCCTGAAATTTCTAACTGCTGATGGTCTCACACCTCAAAACAGGTGCCCAGACCCTGAAATTTCGAACTGCTGATCGTCTCACACCTCAAAACAGGTGCCCAGACCCTGAAATTTCTAACCGCTGATGGTCTTACACCTCAAAACAGGTGCCCAGACCCTGAAATTTCTAACCGCTGATGGTCTCACACCTCAAAACAGGTGCCCAGACCCTGAAATTTCTAACTGCTGATGGTCTCACACCTCAAAACAGGTGCCCAGACCCTGAAATTTCTAACTGCTGATGGTCTCACACCTCAAAACAGGTGCCCAGACCCTGAAATTTCGAACTGCTGATGGTCTCACACCCCAAAACAGGTGCCCAGACCCTGAAATTTCTAATTGCTGATGGTCTCACACCTCAAAACAGGTGCCCAGACCCTGAAATTTCTAACCGCTGATGGTCTCACACCTCAAAACAGGTGCCCAGACCCTGAAATTTCGAACTGCTGATGGTCTCACACCTCAAAACAGGTGCCCAGACCCTGAAATTTCTAACTGCTGATGCTCTCACACCTCAAAACAGGTGCCCAGACCCTGAAATTTCTAACTGCTGATGGTCTTACACCTCAAAACAGGTGCCCAGACCCTAAATTTTTCTAACCGCTGATGGTCTCACACCTCAAAACAGGTGCCCAAACCCTGAAATTTCTAACTGCTGATGGTCTCACACCTCAAAACAGGTGCCCAGACCCTGAAATTTCTAACTGCTGATGGTCTCACACCTCAAAACAGGTGCCCAGACCCTGAAATTTCTAACCGCTGATGGTCTTGCACCTCAAAACAGGTGCCCAGACCCTGAAATTTCTAACTGCTGATGGTCTCACACCTCAAAACAGGTGCCCAAACCCTGAAATTTCTAACTGCTGATGGTCTCACACCTCAAAACAGGTGCCCAGACCCTGAAATTTCTAACTGCTGATGGTCTCACACCTCAAAACAGGTGCCCAGACCCTGAAATTTCGAACTGCTGATCGTCTCACACCTCAAAACAGGTGCCCAGACCCTGAAATTTCTAACCGCTGATGGTCTTACACCTCAAAACAGGTGCCCAGACCCTGAAATTTCTAACTGCTGATGGTCTCACACCTCAAAACAGGTGCCCAGACCCTGAAATTTCTAACTGCTGATGGTCTCACACCTCAAAACAGGTGCCCAGACCCTGAAATTTCTAACTGCTGATGGTCTCACACCTCAAAACAGGTGCCCAGACCCTGAAATTTCGAACTGCTGATGGTCTCACACCTCAAAACAGGTGCCCAGACCCTGAAATTTCTAACTGCTGATGGTCTCACACCTCAAAACAGGTGCCCAGACCCTGAAATTTCTAACCGCTGATGGTCTCACACCTCAAAACAGGTGCCCAGACCCTGAAATTTCGAACTGCTGATGGTCTCACACCTCAAAACAATTGCCCAGACCCTGAAATTTCTAACTGCTGATGCTCTCACACCTCAAAACAGGTGCCCACACCCTGAAATTTCTAACTGCTGATGGTCTTACACCTCAAAACAGGTGCCCAGACCCTAAAATTTTCTAACCGCTGATGGTCTCACACCTCAAAACAGGTGCCCGAACCCTGAAATTTCTAACTGCTGATGGTCTCACACCTCAAAACAGGTGCCCAGACCCTGAAATTTCTAACTGCTGATGGTCTCACACCTCAAAACAGGTGCCCAGACCCTGAAATTTCTAACCGCTGATGGTCTTACACCTCAAAACAGGTGCCCAGACCCTGAAATTTCTAACTGCTGATGGTCTCACACCTCAAAACAGGTGCCCAGACCCTGAAATTTCTAACCGCTGATGGTCTTACACCTCAAAACAGGTGCCCAGACCCTGAAATTTCTAACTGCTGATGGTCTCACACCTCAAAACAGGTGCCCAGACCCTGAAATTTCTAACTGCTGATGGTCTCACACCTCAAAACAGGTGCCCAGACCCTGAAATTTCTAACTGCTGATGGTCTCACACCTCAAAACAGGTGCCCAGACCCTGAAATTTCGAACTGCTGATGGTCTCACACCTCAAAACAGGTGCCCAGACCCTGAAATTTCTAACTGCTGATGGTCTCACACCTCAAAACAGGTGCCCAGACCCTGAAATTTCTAACTGCTGATGGTCTCACACCTCAAAACAGGTGCCCAGACCCTGAAATTTCTAACTGCTGATGGTCTCACACCTCAAAACAGGTGCCCAGACCCTGAAATTTCTAACTGCTGATGGTCTCACACCTCAAAACAGGTGCCCAGACCCCAAAATTTCGAACTGCTGGTGGTTTACCTCAAAACAGGTGCCCAAACCCTGAAATTTCTGACTGCTGATGGTACCAGACCTCAAAACAGGTGCCCAGACCCTGAAATTTCTAACTGCTGATGGTCTCACACCTCAAAACAGGTGCCCAGACCCTGAAATTTCTAACTGCTGATGGTCTCACACCTCAAAACAGGTGCCCAGACCCTGAAATTTCTAACTGCTGATGGTCTCACACCTCAAAACAGGTGCCCAGACCCTGAAATTTCTAACTGCTGATGGTCTCACACCTCAAAACAGGTGCCCAGACCCTGAAATTTCTAACTGCTGATGGTCTCACACCTCAAAACAGGTGCCCAGACCCTGAAATTTCGAACTGCTGATGGTCTCACACCTCAAAACAGGTGCCCAGACCCTGAAAATTCCAACTGCTGATGGTCTCACACCTCAAAACAGGTGCCCAGACCCTGAAATTTCTAACTGCTGATGGTCTTACACCTCAAAACAGGTGCCCAGACCCTAAAATTTCTAACCGCTGATGGTCTCACACCTCAAAACAGGTGCCCAAACCCTGAAATTTCTAACTGCTGATGCTCTCCCACCTCAAAACAGGTGCCCACACCCTGAAATTTCTAACTGCTGATGGTCTCACACCTCAAAACATGTGCCCAGACCCTGAAATTTCTAACTGCTGATGGTCTCACACCTCAAAACAGGTGCCCAGACCCTGAAATTTCTAACCGCTGATGGTCTCACACCTCAAAACAGGTGCCCAAACCCTGAAATTTCTAACTGGTGATGCTCTCACACCTCAAAACAGGTGCCCAGACCCTGAAATTTCTAACTGCCGATGGTCTCACACCTCAAAACAGGTGCCCAGACCCTGAAATTTCTAACTGCTGATGGTCTTACACCTCAAAACAAGTGCCCAGACCCTGAAATTTCTAACTGCTCATGGTCTCACACCTCAAAACAAGTGCCCAGACCCTGAAATTTCTAACTGCTGATGGTCTCACACCTCAAAACAGGTGCCCAGACCCTGAAATTTCTAACTGCTGATGGTCTCAGACCTCAAAACAGGTGCCCAGACCCTGAAATTTCTAACTGCTGATGGTCTCACACCTCAAAACAGGTGCCCAGACCCTGAAATTTCTAACTGCTGATGGTCTCACACCTCAAAACAGGTGCCCAGACCCTGAAATTTCTAACTGCTGATGGTCTCACACCTCAAAACAGGTGCCCAGACCCTGAAATTTCTAACCGCTGATGGTCTCACACCTCAAAACAGGTGCCCAAACCCTGAAATTTCTAACTGGTGATGCTCTCACACCTCAAAACAGGTGCCCAGACCCTGAAATTTCTAACTGCCGATGGTCTCACACCTCAAAACAGGTGCCCAGACCCTGAAATTTCTAACTGCTGATGGTCTTACACCTCAAAACAAGTGCCCAGACCCTGAAATTTCTAACTGCTCATGGTCTCACACCTCAAAACAAGTGCCCAGACCCTGAAATTTCTAACTGCTGATGGTCTCACACCTCAAAACAGGTGCCCAGACCCTGAAATTTCTAACTGCTGATGGTCTCAGACCTCAAAACAGGTGCCCAGACCCTGAAATTTCTAACTGCTGATGGTCTCACACCTCAAAACAGGTGCCCAGACCCTGAAATTTCTAACTGCTGATGGTCTCACACCTCAAAACAGGTGCCCAGACCCTGAAATTTCTAACTGCTGGTGGTCTCACACCTCAAAACAGGTGCCCAGACCCTGAAATTTCTAAATGCTGATGGTCTCACACCTCAAAACAGGTGCCCAGACCCTGAAATTTCTAACTGCTGATGGTCTCACACCTCAAAACAGGTGCCCAGACCCTGAAATTTCTAACTGCTGATGGTCTCACACCTCAAAACAGGTGCCTAGACCCTGAAATTTCTAACTGCTGATGGTCTCACACCTCAAAACAGGTGCCCAGACCCTGAAATTTCTAACTGCTGATGGTCTCACACCTCAAAACAGGTGCCCAGACCCTGAAATTTCTAACTGCTGATGGTCTCACACCTCAAAACAGGTGCCCAGACCCTGAAATTTCTGACTGCCGATGGTCTCACACCTCAAAACAGGTGCCCAGACCCTGAAATTTCTAACTGCTGATGGACTCACACCTCAAAACAAGTGCCCAGACCCTGAAATTTCTAACTGCTGATGGTCTCACACCTCAAAACAGGTGCCCAGACCCTGAAATTTCTAACTGCTGATGGTCTCAGACCTCAAAACAGGTGCCCAGACCCTGAAATTTCTAACTGCTGATGGTCTCACACCTCAAAACAGGTGCCCAGACCCTGAAATTTCTAACTGCTGATGGTCTCACACCTCAAAACAAGTGCCCAGACCCTGAAATTTCTAACTGCTGATGGTCTCACACCTCAAAACAGGTGCCCAGACCCTGAAATTTCTAACTGCTGATGGTCTCAGACCTCAAAACAGGTGCCCAGACCCTGAAATTTCTAACTGCTGATGGTCTCACACCTCAAAACAGGTGCCCAGACCCTGAAATTTCTAACTGCTGATGGACTCACACCTCAAAACAAGTGCCCAGACCCTGAAATTTCTAACTGCTGATGGTCTCACACCTCAAAACAGGTGCCCAGACCCTGAAATTTCTAACTGCTGATGGTCTCAGACCTCAAAACAGGTGCCCAGACCCTGAAATTTCTAACTGCTGATGGTCTCACACCTCAAAACAGGTGCCCAGACCCTGAAATTTCTAACTGCTGATGGTCTCACACCTCAAAACAGGTGCCCAGACCCTGAAATTTCTAACTGCTGATGGTCTCACACCTCAAAACAGGTGCCCAGACCCTGAAATTTCTAACCGCTGATGGTCTCACACCTCAAAACAGGTGCCCAAACCCTGAAATTTCTAACTGGTGATGCTCTCACACCTCAAAACAGGTGCCCAGACCCTGAAATTTCTAACTGCCGATGGTCTCACACCTCAAAACAGGTGCCCAGACCCTGAAATTTCTAACTGCTGATGGTCTTACACCTCAAAACAAGTGCCCAGACCCTGAAATTTCTAACTGCTCATGGTCTCACACCTCAAAACAAGTGCCCAGACCCTGAAATTTCTAACTGCTGATGGTCTCACACCTCAAAACAGGTGCCCAGACCCTGAAATTTCTAACTGCTGATGGTCTCAGACCTCAAAACAGGTGCCCAGACCCTGAAATTTCTAACTGCTGATGGTCTCACACCTCAAAACAGGTGCCCAGACCCTGAAATTTCTAACTGCTGATGGTCTCACACCTCAAAACAGGTGCCCAGACCCTGAAATTTCTAACTGCTGGTGGTCTCACACCTCAAAACAGGTGCCCAGACCCTGAAATTTCTAAATGCTGATGGTCTCACACCTCAAAACAGGTGCCCAGACCCTGAAATTTCTAACTGCTGATGGTCTCACACCTCAAAACAGGTGCCCAGACCCTGAAATTTCTAACTGCTGATGGTCTCACACCTCAAAACAGGTGCCTAGACCCTGAAATTTCTAACTGCTGATGGTCTCACACCTCAAAACAGGTGCCCAGACCCTGAAATTTCTAACTGCTGATGGTCTCACACCTCAAAACAGGTGCCCAGACCCTGAAATTTCTAACTGCTGATGGTCTCACACCTCAAAACAGGTGCCCAGACCCTGAAATTTCTGACTGCCGATGGTCTCACACCTCAAAACAGGTGCCCAGACCCTGAAATTTCTAACTGCTGATGGACTCACACCTCAAAACAAGTGCCCAGACCCTGAAATTTCTAACTGCTGATGGTCTCACACCTCAAAACAGGTGTCCAGACCCTGAAATTTCTAACTGCTGATGGTCTCACACCTCAAAACAGGTGCCCAGACCCTGAAATTTCTAACTGCTGATGGTCTCACACCTCAAAACAGGTGCCCAAACCCCGAAATTTCGAACTGCTGATGGTCTCACACCTCAAAACAGGTGCCCAGACCCTGAAATTTCTAACTGCTGATGGGCTCACACCTCAAAACAGGTGCCCAGACCCTGAAATCTCTAACTGCTGATGGTCTCACACCTCAAAACAGGTGCCCAGACCCTGAAAATTCGTACTGTTGATGGTCTCACACCTCAAAACAGGTGCCCAAACCCTGAAAGTTCTAAATGCTGATGGTCTCACACCTCAAAACAGGTGCCCAGACCCTGAAATTTCTAACTGCTGATGGTCTCACACCTCAAAACAGGTGCCCAAACCCTGAAATTTCTAACCGCTGATGGTCTCACACCTCAAAACAGGTGCCCAGACCCTGAAATTTCTAACTGCTGATGGTCTCACACCTCAAAACAGGTGCCCAGACCCTGAAATTTCGAACTGCTGATCGTCTCACACCTCAAAACAGGTGCCCAGACCCTGAAATTTCTAACCGCGGATGGTCTTACACCTCAAAACAGGTGCCCAGACCCTGAAATTTCTAACTGCTGATGGTCTCACACCTCAAAACAGGTGCCCAGACCCTGAAATTTCTAACTGCTGATGGTCTCACACCTCAAAACAGGTGCCCAGACCCTGAAATTTCTAACTGCTGATGGTCTCACACCTCAAAACAGGTGCCCAGACCCTGAAATTTCGAACTGCTGATGGTCTCACACCTCAAAACAGGTGCCCAGACCCTGAAATTTCTAACTGCTGATGGTCTCACACCTCAAAACAGGTGCCCAGACCCTGAAATTTCTAACTGCTGATGGTCTCACACCTCAAAACAGGTGCCCAGACCCTGAAATTTCGAACTGCTGATGGTCTCACACCTCAAAACAGGTGCCCAGACCCTGAAATTTCTAACTGCTGATGCTCTCACACCTCAAAACAGGTGCCCACACCCTGAAATTTCTAACTGCTGATGGTCTTACACCTCAAAACAGGTGCCCAGACCCTAAAATTTTCTAACCGCTGATGGTCTCACACCTCAAAACAGGTGCCCAAACCCTGAAATTTCTTACTGCTGATGGTCTCACACCTCAAAACAGGTGCCCAGACCCTGAAATTTCTAACTGCTGATGGTCTCACACCTCAAAACAGGTGCCCAGACCCTGAAATTTCTAACCGCTGATGGTCTCACACCTCAAAACAGGTGCCCAAACCCTGAAATTTCTTACTGCTGATGGTCTCACACCTCAAAACAGGTGCCCAGACCCTGAAATTTCTAACTGCTGATGGTCTCACACCTCAAAACAGGTGCCCAGACCCTGAAATTTCGAACTGCTGATGGTCTCACACCTCAAAACAGGTGCCCAGACCCTGAAATTTCTAACTGCTGATGCTCTCACACCTCAAAACAGGTGCCCACACCCTGAAATTTCTAACTGCTGATGGTCTTACACCTCAAAACAGGTGCCCAGACCCTAAAATTTTCTAACCGCTGATGGTCTCACACCTCAAAACAGGTGCCCAAACCCTGAAATTTCTTACTGCTGATGGTCTCACACCTCAAAACAGGTGCCCAGACCCTGAAATTTCTAACTGCTGATGGTCTCACACCTCAAAACAGGTGCCCAGACCCTGAAATTTCTAACCGCTGATGGTCTCACACCTCAAAACAGGTGCCCAAACCCTGAAATTTCTTACTGCTGATGGTCTTACACCTCAAAACAGGTGCCCAAACCCTGAAATTTCTTACTGCTGATGGTCTCACACCTCAAAACAGGTGCCCACACCCTGAAATTTCTAACTGCTGATGGTCTTACACCTCAAAACAGGTGCCTAGACCCTGAAATTTCTAACTGCTGATGGTCTCACACCTCAAAACAGGTGCCCAAACCCTGAAATTTCTAACCGCTGATGGTCTCACACCTCAAAACAGGTGTCCAGACCCTGAAATTTCTAACTGCTGATGGTCTCACACCTCAAAACAGGTGCCCAGACCCTGAAATTTCTAACTGCTGATGGTCTCACACCTCAAAACAGGTGCCCAGACCCTGAAATTTCTAACCGCTGATGGTCTTACACCTCAAAACAGGTGCCCAGACCCTGAAATTTCTAACTGCTGATGGTCTCACACCTCAAAACAGGTGCCCAGACCCTGAAATTTCTAACTGCTGATGGTCTCACACCTCAAAACAGGTGCCCAGACCCTGAAATTTCTAACTGCTGATGGTCTCACACCTCAAAACAGGTGCCCAGACCCTGAAATTTCGAACTGCTGATGGTCTCACACCTCAAAACAGGTGCCCAGACCCTGAAATTTCTAACTGCTGATGGTCTCACACCTCAAAACAGGTGCCCAGACCCTGAAATTTCTAACTGCTGATGGTCTCACACCTCAAAACAGGTGCCCAGACCCTGAAATTTCTAACTGCTGATGGTCTCACACCTCAAAACAGGTGCCCAGACCCTGAAATTTCTAACTGCTGATGGTCTCACACCTCAAAACAGGTGCCCAGACCCCAAAATTTCGAACTGCTGGTGGTTTACCTCAAAACAGGTGCCCAAACCCTGAAATTTCTGACTGCTGACGGTACCAGACCTCAAAACAGGTGCCCAGACCCTGAAATTTCTAACTGCTGATGGTCTCACACCTCAAAACAGGTGCCCAGACCCTGAAATTTCTAACTGCTGATGGTCTCACACCTCAAAACAGGTGCCCAGACCCTGAAATTTCTAACTGCTGATGGTCTCACACCTCAAAACAGGTGCCCAGACCCTGAAATTTCTAACTGCTGATGGTCTCACACCTCAAAACAGGTGCCCAGACCCTGAAATTTCTAACTCCTGATGGTCTCACACCTCAAAACAGGTGCCCAGACCCTGAAATTTCGAACTGCTGATGGTCTCACACCTCAAAACAGGTGCCCAGACCCTGAAATTTCTAACTGCTGATGCTCTCACACCTCAAAACAGGTGCCCAGACCCTGAAATTTCTAACTGCTGATGGTCTTACACCTCAAAACAGGTGCCCAGACCCTAAAATTTCTAACCGCTGATGGTCTCACACCTCAAAACAGGTGCCCAAACCCTGAAATTTCTAACTGCTGATGCTCTCACACCTCAAAACAGGTGCCCACACCCTGAAATTTCTAACTGCTGATGGTCTCACACCTCAAAACAGGTGCCCAGACCCTGAAATTTCTAACTGCTGATGGTCTCACACCTCAAAACAGGTGCCCAGACCCTGAAATTTCTAACCGCTGATGGTCTCACACCTCAAAACAGGTGCCCAAACCCTGAAATTTCTAACTGGTGATGCTCTCACACCTCAAAACAGGTGCCCAGACCCTGAAATTTCTAACTGCTGATGGTCTCACACCTCAAAACAGGTGCCCAGACCCTGAAATTTCTAACTGCTGATGGTCTTACACCTCAAAACAGGTGCCCAGACCCTGAAATTTCTAACTGCTCATGGTCTCACACCTCAAAACAAGTGCCCAGACCCTAAAATTTCTAACTGCTGATGGTCTCACACCTCAAAACAGGTGCCCAGACCCTGAAATTTCTAACTGCTGATGGTCTCAGACCTCGAAACAGGTGCCCAGACCCTGAAATTTCTGACCGCTGATGGTCTCACACCTCAAAACAGGTGCCCAGACCCTGAAATTTCTAACTGCTGATGGTCTCACACCTCAAAACAGGTGCCCAGACCCTGAAATTTCTAACTGCTGATGGTCTCACACCTCAAAACAGGTGCCCAGACCCTGAAATTTCTAACTGCTGATGGTCTCACACCTCAAAACAGGTGCCCAGACCCTGAAATTTCTAACTGCTGATGGTCTCACACCTCAAAACAGGTGCCCAGACCCTGAAATTTCTAACTGCTGATGGTCTCACACCTCAAAACAGGTGCCCAGACCCTGAAATTTCTGACTGCCGATGGTCTCACACCTCAAAACAGGTGCCCAGACCCTGAAATTTCTAACTGCTGATGGACTCACACCTCAAAACAAGTGCCCAGACCCTGAAATTTCTAACTGCTGATGGTCTCACACCTCAAAACAGGTGTCCAGACCCTGAAATTTCTAACTGCTGATGGTCTCACACCTCAAAACAGGTGCCCAGACCCTGAAATTTCTAACTGCTGATGGTCTCACACCTCAAAACAGGTGCCCAAACCCTGAAATTTCGAACTGCTGATGGTCTCACACCTCAAAACAGGTGCCCAGACCCTGAAATTTCTAACTGCTGATGGGCTCACACCTCAAAACAGGTGCCCAGACCCTGAAATCTCTAACTGCTGATGGTCTCACACCTCAAAACAGGTGCCCAGACCCTGAAAATTCGTACTGCTGATGGTCTCACACCTCAAAACAGGTGCCCAAACCCTGAAAGTTCTAAATGCTGATGGTCTCACACCTCGAAACAGGTGCCCAGACCCTGAAATTTCTAACTGCCGATGGTCTCACACCTCAAAACAGGTGCCCAGACCCTGAAATTTCTAACTGCTGATGGTCTCACACCTCAAAACAGGTGCCCAGACCCTGAAATTTCTAACTGCTGATGGGCTCACACCTCAAAACAGGTGCCCAGACCCTGAAATTTCTAACTGCTGATGGTCTCACACCTCAAAACAGGTGCCCAGACCCTGAAAATTCGAACTGCTGATGGTCTCACACCTCAAAACAGGTGCCCAGACCCTGAAATTTCTAACTGCTGATGGTCTCACACCTCAAAACAGGTGCCCAGACCCTGAAATCTCTAACTGCTGATGGTCTCACACCTCAAAACAGGTGCCCAGACCCTGAAAATTCGTACTGCTGATGGTCTCACACCTCAAAACAGGTGCCCAAACCCTGAAAGTTCTAAATGCTGATGGTCTCACACCTCGAAACAGGTGCCCAGACCCTGAAATTTCTAACTGCCGATGGTCTCACACCTCAAAACAGGTGCCCAGACCCTGAAATTTCTAACTGCTGATGGTCTCACACCTCAAAACAGGTGCCCAGACCCTGAAATTTCTAACTGCTGATGGTCTCACACCTCAAAACAGGTGTCCAGACCCTGAAATTTCTAACTGCTGATGGTCTCACACCTCAAAACAGGTGCCCAGACCCTGAAATTTCTAACTGCTGATGGTCTCACACCTCAAAACAGGTGCCCAAACCCTGAAATTTCTGACTGATGATGGTACCAGACCTCAAAACAGGTGCCCAGACCCTGAAATTTCTAACTGCTGATGGTCTCACACCTCAAAACAGGTGCCCAGACCCTGAAATTTCTAACTGCTGATGGTCTCACACCTCAAAACAGGTGCCCAGACCCTGAAATTTCTAACTGCTGATGGTCTCACACCTCAAAACAGGTGCCCAGACCCTGAAATTTCTAACTGCTGATGGTCTCACACCTCAAAACAGGTGCCCAGACCCTGAAATTTCTAACTGCTGATGGTCTCACACCTCAAAACAGGTGCCCAGACCCTGAAATTTCGAACTGCTGATGGTCTCACACCTCAAAACAGGTGCCCAGACCCTGAAATTTCTAACTGCTGATGCTCTCACACCTCAAAACAGGTGCCCAGACCCTGAAATTTCTAACTGCTGATGGTCTTACACCTCAAAACAGGTGCCCAGACCCTGAAATTTCTAACCGCTGATGGTCTCACACCTCAAAACAGGTGCCCAGACCCTGAAATTTCTAACTGCTGATGGTCTCACACCTCAAAACAGGTGCCCAGACCCTGAAATTTCTGACTGCCGATGGTCTCACACCTCAAAACAGGTGCCCAGACCCTGAAATTTCTAACTGCTGATGGACTCACACCTCAAAACAAGTGCCCAGACCCTGAAATTTCTAACTGCTGATGGTCTCACACCTCAAAACAGGTGTCCAGACCCTGAAATTTCTAACTGCTGATGGTCTCACACCTCAAAACAGGTGCCCAGACCCTGAAATTTCTAACTGCTGATGGTCTCACACCTCAAAACAGGTGCCCAAACCCTGAAATTTCGAACTGCTGATGGTCTCACACCTCAAAACAGGTGCCCAGACCCTGAAATTTCTAACTGCTGATGGGCTCACACCTCAAAACAGGTGCCCAGACCCTGAAATCTCTAACTGCTGATGGTCTCACACCTCAAAACAGGTGCCCAGACCCTGAAAATCCGTACTGCTGATGGTCTCACACCTCAAAACAGGTGCCCAAACCCTGAAAGTTCTAAATGCTGATGGTCTCACACCTCGAAACAGGTGCCCAGACCCTGAAATTTCTAACTGCCGATGGTCTCACACCTCAAAACAGGTGCCCAGACCCTGAAATTTCTAACTGCTGATGGTCTCACACCTCAAAACAGGTGCCCAGACCCTGAAATTTCTAACTGCTGATGGGCTCACACCTCAAAACAGGTGCCCAGACCCTGAAATTTCTAACTGCTGATGGTCTCACACCTCAAAACAGGTGCCCAGACCCTGAAAATTCGAACTGCTGATGGTCTCACACCTCAAAACAGGTGCCCAGACCCTGAAATTTCTAACTGCTGATGGTCTCACACCTCAAAACAGGTGCCCAGACCCTGAAATCTCTAACTGCTGATGGTCTCACACCTCAAAACAGGTGCCCAGACCCTGAAAATTCGTACTGCTGATGGTCTCACACCTCAAAACAGGTGCCCAAACCCTGAAAGTTCTAAATGCTGATGGTCTCACACCTCGAAACAGGTGCCCAGACCCTGAAATTTCTAACTGCCGATGGTCTCACACCTCAAAACAGGTGCCCAGACCCTGAAATTTCTAACTGCTGATGGTCTCACACCTCAAAACAGGTGCCCAGACCCTGAAATTTCTAACTGCTGATGGTCTCACACCTCAAAACAGGTGTCCAGACCCTGAAATTTCTAACTGCTGATGGTCTCACACCTCAAAACAGGTGCCCAGACCCTGAAATTTCTAACTGCTGATGGTCTCACACCTCAAAACAGGTGCCCAAACCCTGAAATTTCTGACTGCTGATGGTACCAGACCTCAAAACAGGTGCCCAGACCCTGAAATTTCTAACTGCTGATGGTCTCACACCTCAAAACAGGTGCCCAGACCCTGAAATTTCTAACTGCTGATGGTCTCACACCTCAAAACAGGTGCCCAGACCCTGAAATTTCTAACTGCTGATGGTCTCACACCTCAAAACAGGTGCCCAGACCCTGAAATTTCTAACTGCTGATGGTCTCACACCTCAAAACAGGTGCCCAGACCCTGAAATTTCTAACTGCTGATGGTCTCACACCTCAAAACAGGTGCCCAGACCCTGAAATTTCGAACTGCTGATGGTCTCACACCTCAAAACAGGTGCCCAGACCCTGAAATTTCTAACTGCTGATGCTCTCACACCTCAAAACAGGTGCCCAGACCCTGAAATTTCTAACTGCTGATGGTCTTACACCTCAAAACAGGTGCCCAGACCCTAAAATTTCTAACCGCTGATGGTCTCACACCTCAAAACAGGTGCCCAAACCCTGAAATTTCTAACTGCTGATGCTCTCACACCTCAAAACAGGTGCCCACACCCTGAAATTTCTAACTGCTGATGGTCTCACACCTCAAAACAGGTGCCCAGACCCTGAAATTTCTAACTGCTGATGGTCTCACACCTCAAAACAGGTGCCCAGACCCTGAAATTTCTAACCGCTGATGGTCTCACACCTCAAAACAGGTGCCCAAACCCTGAAATTTCTAACTGGTGATGCTCTCACACCTCAAAACAGGTGCCCAGACCCTGAAATTTCTAACTGCTGATGGTCTCACACCTCAAAACAGGTGCCCAGACCCTGAAATTTCTAACTGCTGATGGTCTTACACCTCAAAACAGGTGCCCAGACCCTGAAATTTCTAACTGCTCATGGTCTCACACCTCAAAACAAGTGCCCAGACCCTGAAATTTCTAACTGCTGATGGTCTCACACCTCAAAACAGGTGCCCAGACCCTGAAATTTCTAACTGCTGATGGTCTCAGACCTCGAAACAGGTGCCCAGACCCTGAAATTTCTGACCGCTGATGGTCTCACACCTCAAAACAGGTGCCCAGACCCTGAAATTTCTAACTGCTGATGGTCTCACACCTCAAAACAGGTGCCCAGACCCTGAAATTTCTAACTGCTGATGGTCTCACACCTCAAAACAGGTGCCCAGACCCTGAAATTTCTAACTGCTGATGGTCTCACACCTCAAAACAGGTGCCCAGACCCTGAAATTTCTAACTGCTGATGGTCTCACACCTCAAAACAGGTGCCCAGACCCTGAAATTTCTAACTGCTGATGGTCTCACACCTCAAAACAGGTGCCCAGACCCTGAAATTTCTGACTGCCGATGGTCTCACACCTCAAAACAGGTGCCCAGACCCTGAAATTTCTAACTGCTGATGGACTCACACCTCAAAACAAGTGCCCAGACCCTGAAATTTCTAACTGCTGATGGTCTCACACCTCAAAACAGGTGTCCAGACCCTGAAATTTCTAACTGCTGATGGTCTCACACCTCAAAACAGGTGCCCAGACCCTGAAATTTCTAACTGCTGATGGTCTCACACCTCAAAACAGGTGCCCAAACCCTGAAATTTCGAACTGCTGATGGTCTCACACCTCAAAACAGGTGCCCAGACCCTGAAATTTCTAACTGCTGATGGGCTCACACCTCAAAACAGGTGCCCAGACCCTGAAATCTCTAACTGCTGATGGTCTCACACCTCAAAACAGGTGCCCAGACCCTGAAAATTCGTACTGCTGATGGTCTCACACCTCAAAACAGGTGCCCAAACCCTGAAAGTTCTAAATGCTGATGGTCTCACACCTCGAAACAGGTGCCCAGACCCTGAAATTTCCAACTGCTGATGGTCTCACACCTCAAAACAGGTGCCCAGACCCTGAAATTTCTAACTGCTGATGGTCTCACACCTCAAAACAGGTGCCCAGACCCTGAAATTTCTAACTGCTGATGGGCTCACACCTCAAAACAGGTGCCCAGACCCTGAAATTTCTAACTGCTGATGGTCTCACACCTCAAAACAGGTGCCCAGACCCTGAAAATTCGAACTGCTGATGGTCTCACACCTCAAAACAGGTGCCCAGACCCTGAAATTTCTAACTGCTGATGGTCTCACACCTCAAAACAGGTGCCCAGACCCTGAAATCTCTAACTGCTGATGGTCTCACACCTCAAAACAGGTGCCCAGACCCTGAAAATTCGTACTGCTGATGGTCTCACACCTCAAAACAGGTGCCCAAACCCTGAAAGTTCTAAATGCTGATGGTCTCACACCTCGAAACAGGTGCCCAGACCCTGAAATTTCTAACTGCCGATGGTCTCACACCTCAAAACAGGTGCCCAGACCCTGAAATTTCTAACTGCTGATGGTCTCACACCTCAAAACAGGTGCCCAGACCCTGAAATTTCTAACTGCTGATGGTCTCACACCTCAAAACAGGTGTCCAGACCCTGAAATTTCTAACTGCTGATGGTCTCACACCTCAAAACAGGTGCCCAGACCCTGAAATTTCTAACTGCTGATGGTCTCACACCTCAAAACAGGTGCCCAAACCCTGAAATTTCGAACTGCTGATGGTCTCACACCTCAAAACAGGTGCCCAGACCCTGAAATTTCTAACTGCTGATGGGCTCACACCTCAAAACAGGTGCCCAGACCCTGAAATCTCTAACTGCTGATGGTCTCACACCTCAAAACAGGTGCCCAGACCCTGAAAATTCGTACTGCTGATGGTCTCACACCTCAAAACAGGTGCCCAAACCCTGAAAGTTCTAAATGCTGATGGTCTCACACCTCGAAACAGGTGCCCAGACCCTGAAATTTCTAACTGCCGATGGTCTCACACCTCAAAACAGGTGCCCAGACCCTGAAATTTCTAACTGCTGATGGTCTCACACCTCAAAACAGGTGCCCAAACCCTGAAATTTCCAACTGCTGATGGTCTCACACCTCAAAACAGGTGCCCAGACCCTGAAATTTCTAACTGCTGATGGGCTCACACCTCAAAACAGGTGCCCAGACCCTGAAATTTCTAACTGCTGATGGTCTCACACCTCAAAACAGGTGCCCAGACCCTGAAAATTCGAACTGCTGATGGTCTCACACCTCAAAACAGGTGCCCAGACCCTGAAATTTCTAACTGCTGATGGTCTCACACCTCAAAACAGGTGCCCAGACCCTGAAATCTCTAACTGCTGATGGTCTCACACCTCAAAACAGGTGCCCAGACCCTGAAAATTCGTACTGCTGATGGTCTCACACCTCAAAACAGGTGCCCAAACCCTGAAAGTTCTAAATGCTGATGGTCTCACACCTCGAAACAGGTGCCCAGACCCTGAAATTTCTAACTGCCGATGGTCTCACACCTCAAAACAGGTGCCCAGACCCTGAAATTTCTAACTGCTGATGGTCTCACACCTCAAAACAGGTGCCCAAACCCTGAAATTTCTAACTGCTGATGGTCTCACACCTCAAAACAGGTGCCCAGACCCTGAAATTTCTAACTGCTGATGGGCTCACACCTCAAAACAGGTGCCCAGACCCTGAAATTTCTAACTGCTGATGGTCTCACACCTCAAAACAGGTGCCCAGACCCTGAAAATTCGAACTGCTGATGGTCTCACACCTCAAAACAGGTGCCCAGACCCTGAAATTTCTAACTGCTGATGGTCTTACACCTCAAAACAGGTGCCCAGACCCTGAAATTTCTAACTGCTGATGGTCTCACACCTCAAAACAGGTGCCCAGACCCTGAAATTTCTAACTGCTGATGGTCTTACACCTCAAAACAGGTGCCCAGACCCTGAAATTTCTAACTGCTGATGGTCTCACACCTCAAAACAGGTGCCCAGACCCTAAAATTTCGAACTGCTGATGGTTTACCTCAAAACAGGTGCCCAAACCCTGAAATTTCTGACTGCTGATGGTACCAGACCTCAAAACAGGTGCCCAGACCCTGAAATTTCTAACTGCTGATGGTCTCACACCTCAAAACAGGTGCCCAGACCCTGAAATTTCTAACTGCTGATGGTCTCACACCTCAAAACAGGTGCCCAGACCCTGAAATTTCTAACTGCTGATGGTCTCACACCTCAAAACAGGTGCCCAGACCCTGAAATTTCTAACCGCTGATGGTCTCACACCTCAAAACAGGTGCCCAGACCCTGAAATTTCGAACTGCTGATGGTCTCACACCTCAAAACAGGTGCCCAGACCCTGAAATTTCGAACTGCTGATGGTCTCACACCTCAAAACAGGTGCCCAGACCCTGAAATTTCTAACTGCTGATGCTCTCACACCTCAAAACAGGTGCCCAGATCCTGAAATTTCTAACTGCTGATGGTCTCACACCTCAAAACAGGTGCCCAGACCCTGAAATTTCTAACTGCTGATGGTCTCACACCTCAAAACAGGTGCCCAGACCCTGAAATTTCTAAACGCTGATGGTCTCACACCTCAAAACAGGTGCCCCGACCCTGAAATTTCGAACTGCTGATGGTCTCACACCTCAAAACAGGTGCCCAGACCCTGAAATTTCGAACTGCTGATGGTCTCACACCTCAAAACAGGTGCCCAGACCCTGAAATTTCTAACTGCCGATGGTCTCACACCTCAAAACAGGTGCCCAGACCCTGAAATTTCTAACTGCTGATGGTCTCACACCTCAAAACAGGTGCCCAGACCCTGAAATTTCTAACTGCTGATGGTCTCACACCTCAAAACAGGTGCCCAGACCCTGAAATTTCTAACTGCTGATGGTCTCACACCTCAAAACAGGTGCCCAGACCCTGAAATTTCTAACTGCTGATGGTCTCACACCTCAAAACAGGTGCCCAGACCCTGAAATTTCTAACTGCTGATGGTCTCACACCTCAAAACAGGTGCCCAAACCCTGAAATTTCTAACTGCTGATGGTCTCACACCTCAAAACAGGTGCCCAGACCCTGAAATTTCTAACTGCTGATGGGCTCACACCTCAAAACAGGTGCCCAGACGCTGCAATTTCTAACTGCTGATGGTCTCACACCTCAAAACAGGTGCCCAGACCCTGAAAATTCGAACTGCTGATGGTCTCACACCTCAAAACATGTGCCCAGACCCTGAAATTTCTAATTGCTGATGGTCTCACACCTCAAAACAGGTGCCCAGACCCTGAAATTTCTAACTGCTGATGGTCTTACACCTCAAAACAGGTGCCCAGACCCTGAAATTTCTAACTGCTGATGGTCTCACACCTCAAAACAGGTGCCCAGACCCTGAAATTTCTAACTGCTGATGGTCTTACACCTCAAAACAGGTGCCCAGACCCTGAAATTTCTAACTGCTGATGGTCTTACACCTCAAAACAGGTGCCCAGACCCTAAAATTTCGAACTGCTGATGGTCTCACACCCCAAAACAGGTGCCCAGACCCTGAAATTTCTGACTGCTGATGGTACCAGACCTCAAAACAGGTGCCCAGACCCTGAAATTTCTAACTGCTGATGGTCTCACACCTCAAAACAGGTGCCCAGACCCTGAAATTTCTAACTACTGATGGTCTCACACCTCAAAACAGGTGCCCAGACCCTGAAATTTCTAACTGCTGATGGTCTCACACCTCAAAACAGGTGCCCAGACCCTGAAATTTCTAACTGCTGATGGTCTCACACCTCAAAACAGGTGCCCAGACCCTGAAATTTCTAACCGCTGATGGTCTCACACCTCAAAACAGGTGCCCAGACCCTGAAATTTCGAACTGCTGATGGTCTCACACCTCAAAACAGGTGCCCAGACCCTGAAATTTCGAACTGCTGATGGTCTCACACCTCAAAACAGGTGCCCAGACCCTGAAATTTCTAACTGCCGATGGTCTCACACCTCAAAACAGGTGCCCAGACCCTGAAATTTCTAACTGCTGATGGTCTCACACCTCAAAACAGGTGCCCAGACCCTGAAATTTCTAACTGCTGATGGTCTCACACCTCAAAACAGGTGCCCAGACCCTGAAATTTCTAACCGCTGATGGTCTCACACCTCAAAACAGGTGCCCAGACCCTGAAATTTCGAACTGCTGATGGTCTCACACCTCAAAACAGGTGCCGAGACCCTGAAATTTCTAACTGCTGATGGTCTCACACCTCAAAACAGGTGCCCAGACCCTGAAATTTCTAACTGCTGATGGTCTCACACCTCAAAACAGGTGCCCAGACCCTGAAATTTCTAACTGCTGATGGTCTCACACCTCAAAACAGGTGCCCAGACCCTGAAATTTCTAACTGCTGATGGTCTCACACCTCAAAACAGGTGCCCAGACCCTGAAATTTCTAACTGCTGATGGTCTCACACCTCAAAACAGGTGCCCAGACCCTGAAATTTCTAACTGCTGATGGTCTCACACCTCAAAACAGGTGCCCAGACCCTGAAATTTCTAACTGCTGATGGTCTCACACCTCAAAACAGGTGCCCAGACCCTGAAATTTCTAATTGCTGATGGTCTCACACCTCAAAACAGGTGCCCAGACCCTGAAATTTCTAACTGCTGATGGTCTTACACCTCAAAACAGGTGCCCAGACCCTGAAATTTCTAACTGCTGATGGTCTCACACCTCAAAACAGGTGCCCAGACCCTGAAATTTCTAACTGCTGATGGTCTTACACCTCAAAACAGGTGCCCAGACCCTGAAATTTCTAACTGCTGATGGTCTTACACCTCAAAACAGGTGCCCAGACCCTAAAATTTCGAACTGCTGATGGTTTACCCCAAAACAGGTGCCCAGACCCTGAAATTTCTGACTGCTGATGGTACCAGACCTCAAAACAGGTGCCCAGACCCTGAAATTTCCAACTGCTGATGGTCTCACACCTCAAAACAGGTGCCCAGACCCTGAAATTTCGAACTGCTGATGGTCTCACACCTCAAAACAGGTGCCCAGACCCTGAAATTTCTAACTGCTGATGGTCTCACACCTCAAAACAGGTGCCCAGACCCTGAAATTTCTAACTGCTGATGGTCTCACACCTCAAAACAGGTGCCCAGACCCTGAAATTTCTAACCGCTGATGGTCTCACACCTCAAAACAGGTGCCCAGACCCTGAAATTTCTAACTGCTGATGGTCTCACACCTCAAAACAGGTGCCCAGACCCTGAAATTTCTGACTGCTGATGGTCTCACACCTCAAAACAGGTGCCCAGACCCTGAAATTTCTAACTGCTGATGGTCTCACACCTCAAAACAGGTGCCCAGACCCTGAAATTTCTAACCGCTGATGGTCTCACACCTCAAAACAGGTGCCCAGACCCTGAAATTTCGAACTGCTGATGGTCTCACACCTCAAAACAGGTGCCCAGACCCTGAAATTTCGAACTGCTGATGGTCTCACACCTCAAAACAGGTGCCCAGACCCTGAAATTTCTAACCGCTGATGGTCTCACACCTCAAAACAGGTGCCCAGACCCTGAAATTTCTAACCGCTGATGGTCTCACACCTCAAAACAGGTGCCCAGACCCTGAAATTTCGAACTGCCGATGGTCTCACACCTCAAAACAGGTGCCCAGACCCTGAAATTTCTAACTGCTGATGGTCTCACACCTCAAAACAGGTGCCCAGACCCTGAAATTTCTAACTGCTGATGGTCTCACACCTCAAAACAGGTGCCCAGACCCTGAAATTTCTAACCGCTGATGGTCTCACACCTCAAAACAGGTGCCCAGACCCTGAAATTTCGAACTGCTGATGGTCTCACACCTCAAAACAGGTGCCCAGACCCTGAAATTTCGAACTGCTGATGGTCTCACACCTCAAAACAGGTGCCCAGACCCTGAAATTTCTAACTGCTGATGGTCTCACACCTCAAAACAGGTGCCCAGACCCTGAAATTTCTAACTGCTGATGGTCTCACACCTCAAAACAGGTGCCCAGACCCTGAAATTTCTAACTGCTGATGGTCTCACACCTCAAAACAGGTGCCCAGACCCTGAAATTTCTAACTGCTGATGGTCTCACACCTCAAAACAGGTGCCCAGACCCTGAAATTTCTAACTGCTGATGGTCTCACACCTCAAAACAGGTGCCCAGACCCTGAAATTTCTAATTGCTGATGGTCTCACACCTCAAAACAGGTGCCCAGACCCTGAAATTTCTAACTGCTGATGGTCTCACACCTCAAAACAGGTGCCCAGACCCTGAAATTTCTAACTGCTGATGGTCTCACACCTCAAAACAGGTGCCCAGACCCTGAAATTTCTAACTGCTGATGGTCTCACACCTCAAAACAGGTGCCCAGACCCTGAAATTTCTAACTGCTGATGGTCTCACACCTCAAAACAGGTGCCCAGACTCTGAAATTTCTAACCGCTGATGGTCTCACACCTCAAAACAGGTGCCCAGACCCTGAAATTTCTAACTGCTGATGGTCTCACACCTCAAAACAGGTGCCCAGACCCTGAAATTTCGAACTGCTGATGGTCTCACACCTCAAAACAGGTGCCCAGACCCTGAAATTTCTAACTGCCGATGGTCTCACACCTCAAAACAGGTGCCCAGACCCTGAAATTTCTAACTGCTGATGGTCTCACACCTCAAAACAGGTGCCCAGACCCTGAAATTTCTAACTGCTGATGGTCTCACACCTCAAAACAGGTGCCCAGACCCTGAAATTTCTAACTGCGGATGGTCTCACACCTCAAAACAGGTGCCCAGACCCTGAAATTTCTAACTGCTGATGGTCTCACACCTCAAAACAGGTGCCCAGACCCTGAAATTTCTAACCGCTGATGGTCTCACACCTCAAAACAGGTGCCCAGACCCTGAAAATTCCAACTGCTGATGGTCTCACACCTCAAAACAGGTGCCCAGACCCTGAAATTTCTAACTGCTGATGGTCTCACACCTCAAAACAGGTGCCCAGACCCTGAAATTTCTAACTGCTGATGGTCTCACACCTCAAAACAGGTGCCCAGACCCTGAAATTTCTAACTGCCGATGGTCTCACACCTCAAAACAGGTGCCCAGACCCTGAAATTTCTAACTGCTGATGGGCTCACACCTCAAAACAGGTGCCCAGACCCTGAAATCTCTAACTGCTGATGGTCTCACACCCCAAAACAGGTGCCCAGCCCCTGAAATTTCTAACCGCTGATGGTCTCACACCTCAAAACAGGTGCCCAGACCCTGAAATTTCTAACTGCTGATGGTCTTACACCTCAAAACAGGTGCCCAGACCCTGAAATTTCTAACCGCTGATGGTCTCACACCTCAAAACAGGTGCCCAGACCCTGAAATTTCTAACTGCTGATGGTCTCACACCTCAAAACAGGTGCCCAGACCCTGAAATTTCTAACTGCTGATGGTCTCACACCTCAAAACAGGTGCCCAGACCCTGAAATTTCTAACTGCTGATGCTCTCACACCTCAAAACAGGTGCCCAGACCCTGAAATTTCTAACTGCTGATGGTCTCACACCTCAAAACAGGTGCCCAAACCCTGAAATTTCTAACTGCTGATGGTCTCACACCTCAAAACAGGTGCCCACACCCTGAAATTTCTAACTGCTGATGGTCTCACACCTCAAAACAGGTGCCCAGCGCCTGAAATTTCTAACTGCTGATGGTCTTACACCTCAAAACAGGTGCCCAGACCCTGAAATCTCTAACTGCTGATGGTCTCACACCCCAAAACAGGTGCCCAGCCCCTGAAAATTCGAACTGCTGATGGTCTCACACCTCAAAACAGGTGCCCAGACCCTGAAATTTCTAACTGCTGATGGTCTCACACCTCAAAACAGGTGCCCAGACCCTGAAATTTCTAACTGCTGATGGTCTTACACCTCAAAACAGGTGCCCAGACCCTGAAATTTCTAACTGCTGATGGTGTCACACCTCAAAACAGGTGCCCAGACCCTGAAATTTCTAACTGCTGATGGTCTTACACCTCAAAACAGGTGCCCAGACCCTGAAACTTCTAACTGCTGATGGTCTCACACCTCAAAACAGGTGCCCAGACCCTAAAATTTCGAACTGCTGGTGGTTTACCTCAAAACAGGTGCCCAGACCCTGAAAATTCCAACTGCTGATGGTCTCACACCTCAAAACAGGTGCCCAGACCCTGAAATTTCTAACTGCTGATGGTCTCACACCTCAAAACAGGTGCCCAGACCCTGAAATTTCTAACTGCCGATGGTCTCACACCTCAAATCAGGTGCCCAGACCCTGAAATTTCTAACTGCCGATGGTCTCACACCTCAAAACAGGTGCCCAGGCCCTGAAATTTCTAACAGCTGATGGTCTCACACCTCAAAACAGGTGCCCAGACCCTGAAATTTCTAACTACTGATGGTCTCACACCTCAAAACAGGTGCCCAGACCCTGAAATTTCGAACTGCTGATGGTCTCACACCTCAAAACAGGTGCCCAGACCCTGAAATTTCTAACTGCTGATGGTCTCACACCTCAAAACAGGTGCCCAGACCCTGAAATATCTAACTGCTGATGGTCTCACACCTCAAAACAGGTGCCCAGACCCTGAAATTTCTAACTGCCGATGGTCTCACACCTCAAAACAGGTGCCCAGACCCTGAAATTTCTAACTGCTGATGGTCTCACACCTCAAAACAGGTGCCCAGACCCTGAAACCTCTAACTGCTGATGGTCTCACACCTCAAAAAAGGTGCCCAGACCCTGAAATTTCGAACTGCTGATGGTCTCACACCTCAAAACAGGTGCCCAGACCCTGAAATTTCTAACTGCTGATGGTCTCACACCTCAAAACAGGTGCCCAGACCCTGAAATTTCTAACTGCTGATGGTCTTACACCTCAAAACAGGTGCCCAGACCCTGAAATTTCTAACTGCTGATGGTCTCACACCTCAAAACAGGTGCCCAGACCCTGAAATTTCCAACTGCTGATGGTCTTACACCTCAAAACAGGTGCCCGGACCCTGAAATTTCTAACTGCCGATGGTCTCACACCTCAAAACAGGTGCCCAGACCCTGAAATTTCTAACTGCTGGTGGTCTCACACCTCAAAACAGGTGCCCAGACCCTGAAATTTCTAAATGCTGATGGTCTCACACCTCAAAACAGGTGCCCAGACCCTGAAATTTCTAACTGCTGATGGTCTCACACCTCAAAACAGGTGCCCAGACCCTGAAATTTCTAACTGCTGATGGTCTCACACCTCAAAACAGGTGCCCAGACCCTGAAATTTCTAACTGCTGATGGTCTCACACCTCAAATCAGGTGCCCAGACCCTGAAATTTCTAACTGCTGATGGGCTCACACCTCAAAACAGGTGCCCAGACCCTGAAATTTTAACTGCTGATGGTCTCACACCTCAAAACAGGTGCCCAGACCCTGAAATTTCTAACTGCCGATGGTCTTACACCTCAAAACAGATGCCCAGACCCTGAAACTTCTAACTGCCGATGGTCTCACACCTCAAAACAGGTGCCCAGACCCTGAAATTTCTAACTGCTGATGGTCTCACACCTCAAAACAGGTGCCCAGACCCTGAAATTTCTAACCGCTGATGGTCTCACACCTCAAAACAGGTGCCCAGACCCTGAAATTTCTAACTGCTGATGGTCTCACACCTCAAAACAGGTGCCCAGACCCTGAAATTTCTAACTGCTGATGGTCTCACACCTCAAAACAGGTGCCCAAACCCTGAAATTTCTAGCTGCTGATGGTCTCACACCTCAAAACAGGTGCCTAGACCGTGAAATTTCTAACTGATGATGGTCTCACACCTCAAAACAGGTGCCGAGACCCTGAAATTTCTAACTGCTGATGGTCTCACACCTCAAAACAGGTGCCCAGACCCTGAAATTTCTAACTGCTGATGGTCTCACACCTCAAAACAGGTGCCCAGACCCTGAAATTTCTAACCGCTGATGGTCTCACACCTCAAAACAGGTGCCCAGACCCTGAAATTTCTAACTGCTGATGGTCTCACACCTCAAAACAGGTGCCCAGACCCTGAAATTTCTAACTGCTGATGGTCTCACACCTCAAAACAGGTGCCCAGACCCTGAAATTTCTAACTGATGATGGTCTCACACCTCAAAACAGGTGCCCAGACCCTGAAATTTCTAACCGCTGATGGTCTCACACCTCAAAACAGGTGCCCAGACCCTGAAATTTCTAACTGCCGATGGTCTCACACCTCAAAACAGGTGCCCAGACCCTGAAATTTCTAACTGCTGATGGTCTCACACCTCAAAACAGGTGCCCAGACCCTGAAATTTCTAACTGCTGATGGTCTCACACCTCAAAACAGGTGCCCAGACCCTGAAATTTCTAACCGCTGATGGTCTCACACCTCAAAACATGTGCCCAGACCCTGAAATTTCTAACTGCTGATGGTCTCACACCTCAAAACAGGTGCCCAGACCGTGAAATTTCTAACTGCTGATGGTCTCACACCTCAAAACAGGTGCCCAGACCCTGAAATTTCTAACTGCTGATGGTCTCACACCTCAAAACAGGTGCCCAGACCCTGAAATTTCTAACTGCTGATGGTCTTACACCTCAAAACAGGTGCCCAGACCCTGAAATTTCTAACTGCTGATGGTCTTACACCTCAAAACAGGTGCCCAGACCCTGAAATTTCTAACTGCTGATGGTCTCACACCTCAAAACAGGTGCCCAGACCCTGAAATTTCCAACTGCTGATGGTCTTACACCTCAAAACAGGTGCCCGGACCCTGAAATTTCTAACTGCCGATGGTCTCACACCTCAAAACAGGTGCCCAGACCCTGAAATTTCTAACTGCTGGTGGTCTCACACCTCAAAACAGGTGCCCAGACCCTGAAATTTCTAAATGCTGATGGTCTCACACCTCAAAACAGGTGCCCAGACCCTGAAATTTCTAACTGCTGATGGTCTCACACCTCAAAACAGGTGCCCAGACCCTGAAATTTCTAACTGCCGATGGTCTCACACCTCAAAACAGGTGCCCAGACCCTGAAATTTCTAGCTGCTGATGGTCTCACACCTCAAATCAGGTGCCCAGACCCTGAAATTTCTAACTGCTGATGGGCTCACACCTCAAAACAGGTGCCCAGACCCTGAAATTTTAACTGCTGATGGTCTCACACCTCAAAACAGGTGCCCAGACCCTGAAATTTCTAACTGCCGATGGTCTTACACCTCAAAACAGATGCCCAGACCCTGAAACTTCTAACTGCCGATGGTCTCACACCTCAAAACAGGTGCCCAGACCCTGAAATTTCTAACTGCTGATGGTCTCACACCTCAAAACAGGTGCCCAGACCCTGAAATTTCTAACCGCTGATGGTCTCACACCTCAAAACAGGTGCCCAGACCCTGAAATTTCTAACTGCTGATGGTCTCACACCTCAAAACAGGTGCCCAGACCCTGAAATTTCTAACTGCTGATGGTCTCACACCTCAAAACAGGTGCCCAAACCCTGAAATTTCTAGCTGCTGATGGTCTCACACCTCAAAACAAGTGCCTAGACCGTGAAATTTCTAACTGATGATGGTCTCACACCTCAAAACAGGTGCCGAGACCCTGAAATTTCTAACTGCTGATGGTCTCACACCTCAAAACAGGTGCCCAGACCCTGAAATTTCTAACTGCTGATGGTCTCACACCTCAAAACAGGTGCCCAGACCCTGAAATTTCTAACCGCTGATGGTCTCACACCTCAAAACAGGTGCCCAGACCCTGAAATTTCTAACTGCTGATGGTCTCACACCTCAAAACAGGTGCCCAGACCCTGAAATTTCTAACTGCTGATGGTCTCACACCTCAAAACAGGTGCCCAGACCCTGAAATTTCTAACTGATGATGGTCTCACACCTCAAAACAGGTGCCCAGACCCTGAAATTTCTAACTGCTGATGGTCTCACACCTCAAAACAGGTGCCCAGACCCTGAAATTTCTAACTGCCGATGGTCTCACACCTCAAAACAGGTGCCCAGACCCTGAAATTTCTAACTGCTGATGGTCTCACACCTCAAAACAGGTGCCCAGACCCTGAAATTTCTAACTGCTGATGGTCTCACACCTCAAAACAGGTGCCCAGACCCTGAAATTTCTAACTGCTGATGGTCTCACACCTCAAAACAGGTGCCCAGACCCTGAAATTTCTAACCGCTGATGGTCTCACACCTCAAAACAGGTGCCGAGACCCTGAAATTTCTAACTGCTGATGGTCTCACACCTCAAAACAGGTGCCCAGACCCTGAAATTTCTAACTGCTGATGGTCTCACACCTCAAAACAGGTGCCCAGACCCTGAAATTTCTAACCGCTGATGGTCTCACACCTCAAAACAGGTGCCCAGACCCTGAAATTTCTAACTGCTGATGGTCTCACACCTCAAAACAGGTGCCCAGACCCTGAAATTTCTAACTGCTGATGGTCTCACACCTCAAAACAGGTGCCCAGACCCTGAAATTTCTAACTGATGATGGTCTCACACCTCAAAACAGGTGCCCAGACCCTGAAATTTCTAACCGCTGATGGTCTCACACCTCAAAACAGGTGCCCAGACCCTGAAATTTCTAACTGCCGATGGTCTCACACCTCAAAACAGGTGCCCAGACCCTGAAATTTCTAACTGCTGATGGTCTCACACCTCAAAACAGGTGCCCAGACCCTGAAATTTCTAACTGCTGATGGTCTCACACCTCAAAACAGGTGCCCAGACCCTGAAATTTCTAACCGCTGATGGTCTCACACCTCAAAACATGTGCCCAGACCCTGAAATTTCTAACTGCTGATGGTCTCACACCTCAAAACAGGTGCCCAGACCGTGAAATTTCTAACTGCTGATGGTCTCACACCTCAAAACAGGTGCCCAGACCCTGAAATTTCTAACTGCTGATGGTCTTACACCTCAAAACAGGTGCCCAGACCCTGAAATTTCTAACTGCTGATGGTCTCACACCCCAAAACAGGTGCCCAGCCCCTGAAAATTCGAACTGCTGATGGTCTCACACCTCAAAACAGGTGCCCAGACCCTGAAATTTCTAACTGCTGATGGTCTCACACCTCAAAACAGGTGCCCAGACCCTGAAATTTCTAACTGCTGATGGTCTTACACCTCAAAACAGGTGCCCAGACCCTGAAATTTCTAACTGCTGATGGTGTCACACCTCAAAACAGGTGCCCAGACCCTGAAATTTCTAACTGCTGATGGTGTCACACCTCAAAACAGGTGCCCAGACCCTGAAATTTCTAACTGCTGATGGTGTCACACCTCAAAACAGGTGCCCAGACCCTGAAATTTCTAACTGCTGATGGTCTCACACCTCAAAACAGGTGCCCAGACCGTGAAATTTCTAACTGCCGATGGTCTCACACCTCAAAACAGGTGCCCACACCCTGAAATTTCTAACTGCTGATGGTGTCACACCTCAAAACAGGTGCCCAGACCCTGAAATTTCTAACCGCTGATGGTCTCACACCTCAAAACATGTGCCCAGACCCTGAAATTTCTAACTGCTGATGGTCTCACACCTCAAAACAGGTGCCCAGACCGTGAAATTTCTAACTGCTGATGGTCTCACACCTCAAAACAGGTGCCCAGACCCTGAAATTTCTAACTGCTGATGGTCTTACACCTCAAAACAGGTGCCCAGACCCTGAAATTTCTAACTGCTGATGGTCTCACACCCCAAAACAGGTGCCCAGCCCCTGAAAATTCGAACTGCTGATGGTCTCACACCTCAAAACAGGTGCCCAGACCCTGAAATTTCTAACTGCTGATGGTCTCACACCTCAAAACAGGTGCCCAGACCCTGAAATTTCTAACTGCCGATGGTCTTACACCTCAAAACAGGTGCCCAGACCCTGAAATTTCTAACTGCTGATGGTGTCACACCTCAAAACAGGTGCCCAGACCCTGAAATTTCTAACTGCTGATGGTCTTACACCTCAAAACAGGTGCCCAGACCCTGAAATTTCTAACTGCTGATGGTCTCACACCTCAAAACAGGTGCCCAGACCCTAAAATTTCGAACTGCTGGTGGTTTACCTCAAAACAGGTGCCCAGACCCTGAAAATTCGAACTGCTGATGGTCTCACACCTCAAAACAGGTGCCCAGACCCTGAAATTTCTAACTGCTGATGGTCTCACACCTCAAAACAGGTGCCCAGACCCTGAAACTTCTAACTGCCGATGGTCTCACACCTCAAATCAGGTGCCCAGACCCTGAAATTTCTAACTGCCGATGGTCTCACACCTCAAAACAGGTGCCCAGGCCCTGAAATTTCTAACAGCTGATGGTCTCACACCTCAAAACAGGTGCCCAGACCCTGAAATTTCTAACTACTGATGGTCTCACACCTCAAAACAGGTGCCCAGACCCTGAAAATTCGAACTGCTGATGGTCTCACACCTCAAAACAGGTGCCCAGACCCTGAAATTTCTAACTGCTGATGGTCTCACACCTCAAAACAGGTGCCCAGACCCTGAAATTTCTAACCGCTGATGGTCTCACACCTCAAAACAGGTGCCCAGACCCTGAAATTTCTAACTGCTGATGGTCTCACACCTCAAAACAGGTGCCCAGACCCTGAAATTTCTAACTGCTGATGGTCTCACACCTCAAAACAGGTGCCCAGACCCTGAAATTTCTAACTGATGATGGTCTCACACCTCAAAACAGGTGCCCAGACCCTGAAATTTCTAACCGCTGATGGTCTCACACCTCAAAACAGGTGCCCAGACCCTGAAATTTCTAACTGCCGATGGTCTCACACCTCAAAACAGGTGCCCAGACCCTGAAATTTCTAACTGCTGATGGTCTCACACCTCAAAACAGGTGCCCAGACCCTGAAATTTCTAACTGCTGATGGTCTCACACCTCAAAACAGGTGCCCAGACCCTGAAATTTCTAACCGCTGATGGTCTCACACCTCAAAACATGTGCCCAGACCCTGAAATTTCTAACTGCTGATGGTCTCACACCTCAAAACAGGTGCCCAGACCGTGAAATTTCTAACTGCTGATGGTCTCACACCTCAAAACAGGTGCCCAGACCCTGAAATTTCTAACTGCTGATGGTCTTACACCTCAAAACAGGTGCCCAGACCCTGAAATTTCTAACTGCTGATGGTCTCACACCCCAAAACAGGTGCCCAGCCCCTGAAAATTCGAACTGCTGATGGTCTCACACCTCAAAACAGGTGCCCAGACCCTGAAATTTCTAACTGCTGATGGTCTCACACCTCAAAACAGGTGCCCAGACCCTGAAATTTCTAACTGCTGATGGTCTTACACCTCAAAACAGGTGCCCAGACCCTGAAATTTCTAACTGCTGATGGTGTCACACCTCAAAACAGGTGCCCAGACCCTGAAATTTCTAACTGCTGATGGTGTCACACCTCAAAACAGGTGCCCAGACCCTGAAATTTCTAACTGCTGATGGTGTCACACCTCAAAACAGGTGCCCAGACCCTGAAATTTCTAACTGCTGATGGTCTCACACCTCAAAACAGGTGCCCAGACCGTGAAATTTCTAACTGCCGATGGTCTCACACCTCAAAACAGGTGCCCACACCCTGAAATTTCTAACTGCTGATGGTGTCACACCTCAAAACAGGTGCCCAGACCCTGAAATTTCTAACCGCTGATGGTCTCACACCTCAAAACATGTGCCCAGACCCTGAAATTTCTAACTGCTGATGGTCTCACACCTCAAAACAGGTGCCCAGACCGTGAAATTTCTAACTGCTGATGGTCTCACACCTCAAAACAGGTGCCCAGACCCTGAAATTTCTAACTGCTGATGGTCTTACACCTCAAAACAGGTGCCCAGACCCTGAAACCTCTAACTGCTGATGGTCTCACACCCCAAAACAGGTGCCCAGCCCCTGAAAATTCGAACTGCTGATGGTCTCACACCTCAAAACAGGTGCCCAGACCCTGAAATTTCTAACTGCTGATGGTCTCACACCTCAAAACAGGTGCCCAGACCCTGAAATTTCTAACTGCCGATGGTCTTACACCTCAAAACAGGTGCCCAGACCCTGAAATTTCTAACTGCTGATGGTGTCACACCTCAAAACAGGTGCCCAGACCCTGAAATTTCTAACTGCTGATGGTCTTACACCTCAAAACAGGTGCCCAGACCCTGAAATTTCTAACTGCTGATGGTCTCACACCTCAAAACAGGTGCCCAGACCCTAAAATTTCGAACTGCTGGTGGTTTACCTCAAAACAGGTGCCCAGACCCTGAAACTTCTAACTGCCGATGGTCTCACACCTCAAATCAGGTGCCCAGACCCTGAAATTTCTAACTGCCGATGGTCTCACACCTCAAAACAGGTGCCCAGGCCCTGAAATTTCTAACAGCTGATGGTCTCACACCTCAAAACAGGTGCCCAGACCCTGAAATTTCTAACTACTGATGGTCTCACACCTCAAAACAGGTGCCCAGACCCTGAAAATTCTAACTGCTGATGGTCTCACACCTCAAAACAGGTGCCCAGACCCTGAAATTTCTAACTGCTGATGGTCTCACACCTCAAAACAGGTGCCCAGACCCTGAAATATCTAACTGCTGATGGTCTCACACCTCAAAACAGGTGCCCAGACCCTGAAATTTCTAACTGCCGATGGTCTCACACCTCAAAACAGGTGCCCAGACCCTGAAATTTCTAACTGCTGATGGTCTCACACCTCAAAACAGGTGCCCAGACCCTGAAACCTCTAACTGCTGATGGTCTCACACCTCAAAACAGGTGCCCAGACCGTGAAATTTCGAACTGCTGATGGTCTCACACCTCAAAACAGGTGCCCAGACCCTGAAATTTCTAACTGCTGATGGTCTCACACCTCAAAACAGGTGCCCAGACCCTGAAATTTCTAACTGCTGATGGTCTTACACCTCAAAACAGGTGCCCAGACCCTGAAATTTCTAACTGCTGATGGTCTCACACCTCAAAACAGGTGCCCAGACCCTGAAATTTCCAACTGCTGATGGTCTTACACCTCAAAACAGGTGCCCAGACCCTAAAATTTCTAACTGCTGATGGTCTCACACCTCAAAACAGGTGCCCAGACCCTGAAATTTCTAACTGCCGATGGTCTCACACCTCAAAACAGGTGCCCAAACCCTGAAATTTCTAACTGCTGATGGTCTCACACCTCAAAACAGGTGCCCAGACCCTGAAATTTCCAACTGCTGATGGTCTTACACCTCAAAACAGGTGCCCAGACCCTGAAATTTCTAACTGCTGATGGTCTCACACCTCAAAACAGGTGCCCAGACCCTGAAATTTCTAACTGCCGATGGTCTCACACCTCAAAACAGGTGCCCAGACCCTGAAATTTCTAACTGCTGATGGTCTCACACCTCAAAACAGGTGCCCAGACCCTGAAACCTCTAACTGCTGATGGTCTCACACCTCAAAACAGGTGCCCAGACCGTGAAATTTCGAACTGCTGATGGTCTCACACCTCAAAACAGGTGCCCAGACCCTGAAATTTCTAACTGCTGATGGTCTCACACCTCAAAACAGGTGCCCAGACCCTGAAATTTCTAACTGCTGATGGTCTCACACCTCAAAACAGGTGCCCAGACCCTGAAATTTCTAACTGCCGATGGTCTCACACCTCAAAACAGGTGCCCAGACCCTGAAATTTCTAACTGCTGATGGTCTCACACCTCAAAACAGGTGCCCAGACCCTGAAACCTCTAACTGCTGATGGTCTCACACCTCAAAACAGGTGCCCAGACCGTGAAATTTCGAACTGCTGATGGTCTCACACCTCAAAACAGGTGCCCAGACCCTGAAATTTCTAACTGCTGATGGTCTCACACCTCAAAACAGGTGCCCAGACCCTGAAATTTCTAACTGCTGATGGTCTCACACCTCAAAACAGGTGCCCAGACCCTGAAATTTCTAACTGCTGATGGTCTCACACCTCAAAACAGGTGCCCAGACCCTGAAATTTCCAACTGCTGATGGTCTTACACCTCAAAACAGGTGCCCAGACCCTGAAATTTCCAACTGCTGATGGTCTTACACCTCAAAACAGGTGCCCAGACCCTGAAATTTCTAACTGCTGATGGTCTCACACCTCAAAACAGGTGCCCAGACCCTGAAATTTCTAACTGCTGATGGTCTCACACCTCAAAACAGGTGCCCAGACCCTGAAATTTCTAACTGCTGATGGTCTCACACCTCAAAACAGGTGCCCAGACCCTGAAATTTCTAACTGCTGATGGTCTCACACCTCAAAACAGGTGCCCAGACCCTGAAATTTCCAACTGCTGATGGTCTTACACCTCAAAACAGGTGCCCAGACCCTGAAATTTCTAACTGCTGATGGTCTCACACCTCAAAACAGGTGCCCAGACCCTGAAATTTCTAACTGCCGATGGTCTCACACCTCAAAACAGGTGCCCAGACCCTGAAATTTCTAACTGCTGATGGTCTCACACCTCAAAACAGGTGCCCAGACCCTGAAACCTCTAACTGCTGATGGTCTCACACCTCAAAACAGGTGCCCAGACCGTGAAATTTCGAACTGCTGATGGTCTCACACCTCAAAACAGGTGCCCAGACCCTGAAATTTCTAACTGCTGATGGTCTCACACCTCAAAACAGGTGCCCAGACCCTGAAATTTCTAACTGCTGATGGTGTCACACCTCAAAACAGGTGCCCAGACCCTGAAATTTCTAACTGCTGATGGTCTCACACCTCAAAACAGGTGCCCAGACCCTGAAACCTCTAACTGCTGATGGTCTCACACCTCAAAACAGGTGCCCAGACCGTGAAATTTCGAACTGCTGATGGTCTCACACCTCAAAACAGGTGCCCAGACCCTGAAATTTCTAACTGCTGATGGTCTCACACCTCAAAACAGGTGCCCAGACCCTGAAATTTCTAACTGCTGATGGTCTTACACCTCAAAACAGGTGCCCAGACCCTGAAATTTCTAACTGCTGATGGTCTCACACCTCAAAACAGGTGCCCAGACCCTGAAATTTCCAACTGCTGATGGTCTTACACCTCAAAACAGGTGCCCGGACCCTGAAATTTCTAACTGCCGATGGTCTCACACCTCAAAACAGGTGCCCAGACCCTGAAATTTCTAACTGCTGGTGGTCTCACACCTCAAAACAGGTGCCCAGACCCTGAAATTTCTAAATGCTGATGGTCTCACACCTCAAAACAGGTGCCCAGACCCTGAAATTTCTAACTGCTGATGGTCTCACACCTCAAAACAGGTGCCCAGACCCTGAAATTTCTAACTGCTGATGGTCTCACACCTCAAAACAGGTGCCCAGACCCTGAAATTTCTAGCTGCTGATGGTCTCACACCTCAAAACAGGTGCCCAGACCCTGAAATTTCTAACTGCTGATGGGCTCACACCTCAAAACAGGTGCCCAGACCCTGAAATTTTAACTGCTGATGGTCTCACACCTCAAAACAGGTGCCCAGACCCTGAAATTTCTAACTGCCGATGGTCTTACACCTCAAAACAGATGCCCAGACCCTGAAATTTCTAACTGCCGATGGTCTCACACCTCAAAACAGGTGCCCAGACCCTGAAATTTCTAACTGCTGATGGTCTCACACCTCAAAACAGGTGCCTAGACCCTGAAATTTCTAACCGCTGATGGTCTCACACCTCAAAACAGGTGCCCAGACCCTGAAATTTTAACTGCTGATGGTCTCACACCTCAAAACAGGTGCCCAGACCCTGAAATTTCTAACTGCCGATGGTCTTACACCTCAAAACAGATGCCCAGACCCTGAAATTTCTAACTGCCGATGGTCTCACACCTCAAAACAGGTGCCCAGACCCTGAAATTTCTAACTGCTGATGGTCTCACACCTCAAAACAGGTGCCTAGACCCTGAAATTTCTAACCGCTGATGGTCTCACACCTCAAAACAGGTGCCCAGACCCTGAAATTTCTAACTGCTGATGGTCTCACACCTCAAAACAGGTGCCCAGACCCTGAAATTTCTAACTGCTGATGGTCTCACACCTCAAAACAGGTGCCTAGACCCTGAAATTTCTAACCGCTGATGGTCTCACACCTCAAAACAGGTGCCCAAACCCTGAAATTTCTAGCTGCTGATGGTCTCACACCTCAAAACAGGTGCCTAGACCGTGAAATTTCTAACTGATGATGGTCTCACACCTCAAAACAGGTGCCGAGACCCTGAAATTTCTAACTGCTGATGGTCTCACACCTCAAAACAGGTGCCCAGACCCTGAAATTTCTAACCGCTGATGGTCTCACACCTCAAAACAGGTGCCCAGACCCTGAAATTTCTAACTGCTGATGGTCTCACACCTCAAAACAGGTGCCCAGACCCTGAAATTTCTAACTACTGATGGTCTCACACCTCAAAACAGGTGCCCAGACCCTGAAATTTCTAACCGCTGATGGTCTCACACCTCAAAACAGGTGCCCAGACCCTGAAATTTCTAACTGCCGATGGTCTCACACCTCAAAACAGGTGCCCAGACCCTGAAATTTCTAACTGCTGATGGTCTCACACCTCAAAACAGGTGCCCAGACCCTGAAATTTCTAACTGCCGAGGGTCTCACACCTCAAAACAGGTGCCCAGACCCTGAAATTTCTAACCGCTGATGGTCTCACACCTCAAAACAGGTGCCCAAACCCTGAAATTTCTAACTGCTGATGGTCTCACACCTCAAAACAGGTGCCCAGACCCTGAAATTTCTAACTGCTGATGGTCTCACACCTCAAAACAGGTGCCCAGACCCTGAAATTTCCAACTGCTGATGGTCTTACACCTCAAAACAGGTGCCCAGACCCTAAAATTTCTAACTGCTGATGGTCTCACACCTCAAAACAGGTGCCCAGACCCTGAAATTTCTAACTGCTGATGGTCTCACACCTCAAAACAGGTGCCCAAACCCTGAAATTTCTAACTGCTGATGGTCTCACACCTCAAAACAGGTGCCCAGACCCTGAAATTTCCAACTGCTGATGGTCTTACACCTCAAAACAGGTGCCCAGACCCTGAAATTTCTAACTGCTGATGGTCTCACACCTCAAAACAGGTGCCCAGACCCTGAAATTTCTAACTGCCGATGGTCTCACACCTCAAAACAGGTGCCCAGACCCTGAAATTTCTAACTGCTGATGGTCTCACACCTCAAAACAGGTGCCCAGACCCTGAAACCTCTAACTGCTGATGGTCTCACACCTCAAAACAGGTGCCCAGACCGTGAAATTTCGAACTGCTGATGGTCTCACACCTCAAAACAGGTGCCCAGACCCTGAAATTTCTAACTGCTGATGGTCTCACACCTCAAAACAGGTGCCCAGACCCTGAAATTTCTAACTGCTGATGGTCTCACACCTCAAAACAGGTGCCCAGACCCTGAAATTTCTAACTGCCGATGGTCTCACACCTCAAAACAGGTGCCCAGACCCTGAAATTTCTAACTGCTGATGGTCTCACACCTCAAAACAGGTGCCCAGACCCTGAAACCTCTAACTGCTGATGGTCTCACACCTCAAAACAGGTGCCCAGACCGTGAAATTTCGAACTGCTGATGGTCTCACACCTCAAAACAGGTGCCCAGACCCTGAAATTTCTAACTGCTGATGGTCTCACACCTCAAAACAGGTGCCCAGACCCTGAAATTTCTAACGGCTGATGGTCTCACACCTCAAAACAGGTGCCCAGACCCTGAAATTTCTAACTGCTGATGGTCTCACACCTCAAAACAGGTGCCCAGACCCTGAAATTTCCAACTGCTGATGGTCTTACACCTCAAAACAGGTGCCCAGACCCTGAAATTTCCAACTGCTGATGGTCTTACACCTCAAAACAGGTGCCCAGACCCTGAAATTTCTAACTGCTGATGGTCTCACACCTCAAAACAGGTGCCCAGACCCTGAAATTTCTAACTGCCGATGGTCTCACACCTCAAAACAGGTGCCCAGACCCTGAAATTTCTAACTGCTGATGGTCTCACACCTCAAAACAGGTGCCCAGACCCTGAAACCTCTAACTGCTGATGGTCTCACACCTCAAAACAGGTGCCCAGACCGTGAAATTTCGAACTGCTGATGGTCTCACACCTCAAAACAGGTGCCCAGACCCTGAAATTTCTAACTGCTGATGGTCTCACACCTCAAAACAGGTGCCCAGACCCTGAAATTTCTAACTGCTGATGGTGTCACACCTCAAAACAGGTGCCCAGACCCTGAAATTTCTAACTGCTGATGGTCTCACACCTCAAAACAGGTGCCCAGACCCTGAAACCTCTAACTGCTGATGGTCTCACACCTCAAAACAGGTGCCCAGACCGTGAAATTTCGTAACTGCTGATGGTCTCACACCTCAAAACAGGTGCCCAGACCCTGAAATTTCTAACTGCTGATGGTCTCACACCTCAAAACAGGTGCCCAGACCCTGAAATTTCTAACTGCTGATGGTCTTACACCTCAAAACAGGTGCCCAGACCCTGAAATTTCTAACTGCTGATGGTCTCACACCTCAAAACAGGTGCCCAGACCCTGAAATTTCCAACTGCTGATGGTCTTACACCTCAAAACAGGTGCCCGGACCCTGAAATTTCTAACTGCCGATGGTCTCACACCTCAAAACAGGTGCCCAGACCCTGAAATTTCTAACTGCTGGTGGTCTCACACCTCAAAACAGGTGCCCAGACCCTGAAATTTCTAAATGCTGATGGTCTCACACCTCAAAACAGGTGCCCAGACCCTGAAATTTCTAACTGCTGATGGTCTCACACCTCAAAACAGGTGCCCAGACCCTGAAATTTCTAACTGCTGATGGTCTCACACCTCAAAACAGGTGCCCAGACCCTGAAATTTCTAGCTGCTGATGGTCTCACACCTCAAAACAGGTGCCCAGACCCTGAAATTTCTAACTGCTGATGGGCTCACACCTCAAAACAGGTGCCCAGACCCTGAAATTTTAACTGCTGATGGTCTCACACCTCAAAACAGGTGCCCAGACCCTGAAATTTCTAACTGCCGATGGTCTTACACCTCAAAACAGATGCCCAGACCCTGAAATTTCTAACTGCCGATGGTCTCACACCTCAAAACAGGTGCCCAGACCCTGAAATTTCTAACTGCTGATGGTCTCACACCTCAAAACAGGTGCCTAGACCCTGAAATTTCTAACCGCTGATGGTCTCACACCTCAAAACAGGTGCCCAGACCCTGAAATTTTAACTGCTGATGGTCTCACACCTCAAAACAGGTGCCCAGACCCTGAAATTTCTAACTGCCGATGGTCTTACACCTCAAAACAGATGCCCAGACCCTGAAATTTCTAACTGCCGATGGTCTCACACCTCAAAACAGGTGCCCAGACCCTGAAATTTCTAACTGCTGATGGTCTCACACCTCAAAACAGGTGCCTAGACCCTGAAATTTCTAACCGCTGATGGTCTCACACCTCAAAACAGGTGCCCAGACCCTGAAATTTCTAACTGCTGATGGTCTCACACCTCAAAACAGGTGCCCAGACCCTGAAATTTCTAACTGCTGATGGTCTCACACCTCAAAACAGGTGCCTAGACCCTGAAATTTCTAACCGCTGATGGTCTCACACCTCAAAACAGGTGCCCAGACCCTGAAATTTTAACTGCTGATGGTCTCACACCTCAAAACAGGTGCCCAGACCCTGAAATTTCTAACTGCCGATGGTCTTACACCTCAAAACAGATGCCCAGACCCTGAAATTTCTAACTGCCGATGGTCTCACACCTCAAAACAGGTGCCCAGACCCTGAAATTTCTAACTGCTGATGGTCTCACACCTCAAAACAGGTGCCTAGACCCTGAAATTTCTAACCGCTGATGGTCTCACACCTCAAAACAGGTGCCCAGACCCTGAAATTTCTAACTGCTGATGGTCTCACACCTCAAAACAGGTGCCCAGACCCTGAAATTTCTAACTGCTGATGGTCTCACACCTCAAAACAGGTGCCTAGACCCTGAAATTTCTAACCGCTGATGGTCTCACACCTCAAAACAGGTGCCCAAACCCTGAAATTTCTAGCTGCTGATGGTCTCACACCTCAAAACAGGTGCCTAGACCGTGAAATTTCTAACTGATGATGGTCTCACACCTCAAAACAGGTGCCGAGACCCTGAAATTTCTAACTGCTGATGGTCTCACACCTCAAAACAGGTGCCCAGACCCTGAAATTTCTAACCGCTGATGGTCTCACACCTCAAAACAGGTGCCCAGACCCTGAAATTTCTAACTGCTGATGGTCTCACACCTCAAAACAGGTGCCCAGACCCTGAAATTTCTAACTACTGATGGTCTCACACCTCAAAACAGGTGCCCAGACCCTGAAATTTCTAACCGCTGATGGTCTCACACCTCAAAACAGGTGCCCAGACCCTGAAATTTCTAACTGCCGATGGTCTCACACCTCAAAACAGGTGCCCAGACCCTGAAATTTCTAACTGCTGATGGTCTCACACCTCAAAACAGGTGCCCAGACCCTGAAATTTCTAACTGCCGAGGGTCTCACACCTCAAAACAGGTGCCCAGACCCTGAAATTTCTAACCGCTGATGGTCTCACACCTCAAAACAGGTGCCCAAACCCTGAAATTTCTAACTGCTGATGGTCTCACACCTCAAAACAGGTGCCCAGACCCTGAAATTTCTAACTGCTGATGGTCTCACACCTCAAAACAGGTGCCCAGACCCTGAAACCTCTAACTGCTGATGGTCTCACACCTCAAAACAGGTGCCTAAACCGTGAAATTTCTAACTGCTGATGGTCTCACACCTCAAAACAGGTGCCCAGACCCTGCAATTTCTAACTGCTGATGGTCTCACACCTCAAAACAGGTGCCCAGACCCTGAAATTTCTAACCGCTGATGGTCTCACACCTCAAAACAGGTGCCCAGACCCTGAAATTTCTAACTGCCGATGGTCTCACACCTCAAAACAGGTGCCCAGACCCTGAAATTTCTAACTGCTGATGGTCTCACACCTCAAATCAGGTGCCCAGACCCTGAAATTTCTAACTGCTGATGGTCTCACACCCCAAAACAGGTGCCCAGACCCTGAAATTTCTAACTGCTGATGGTCTCACACCTCAAAACAGGTGCCCAGACCCTGAAATTTCTAACTGCTGATGGTCTTACACCTCAAAACAGGTGCCCAGACCCTGAAATTTCTAACTGCCGAGGGTCTCACACCTCAAAACAGGTGCCCAGACCCTAAAATTTCCAACTGCTGATGGTCTTACACCTCAAAACAGGTGCCCAGACCCTGAAATTTCTAACTGCCGATGGTCTCACACCTCAAAACAGGTGCCCAGACCCTGAAATTTCTAACTGCTGATGGTCTTACACCTCAAAACAGGTGCCCAGACCCTGAAATTTCTAACTGCTGATGGTCTCACACCTCAAAACAGGTGCCCAGACCCTGAAATTTCTAACTGCTGATGGTCTTACACCTCAAAACAGGTGCCCAGACCCTGAAATTTCTAACTGCCGAGGGTCTCACACCTCAAAACAGGTGCCCAGACCCTGAAATTTCTAACTGCTGATGGTCTCACACCTCAAAACAGGTGCCCAGACCCTGAAATTTCTAACTGCCGATGGTCTCACACCTCAAAACAGGTGCCCAGACCCTGAAATTTCTAACTGCCGAGGGTCTCACACCTCAAAACAGGTGCCCAGACCCTGAAATTTCTAACTGCTGATGGTCTCACACCTCAAAACAGGTGCCCAGACCCTGAAATTTCTACCTGCTGATGGTGTCACACCTCAAAACAGGTGCCCAGACCCTGAAATTTCTAACTGCTGATGGTCTCACACCTCAAAACAGGTGCCCAGACCCTGAAATTTCTAACTGCTGATGGTCTCACACCTCAAAACAGGTGCCCAGACCCTGAAATTTCGAACTGCTGATGGTCTCACACCTCAAAACAGGTGCCCAGACCCTGAAATTTCTAACTGCCGAGGGTCTCACACCTCAAAACAGGTGCCCAGACCCTGAAATTTCTAACTGCTGATGGTCTCACACCTCAAAACAGGTGCCCAGACCCTGAAATTTCTAACTGCTGATGGTCTCACACCTCAAAACAGGTCCCCACACCCTGAAATTTCTAAATGCTGATGGTCTCACACCTCAAAACAGGTGCCCAGACCCTGAAATTTCTAACTGCTGATGGTCTCACACCTCAAAACAGGTGCCCACACCCTGAAATTTCTAACTGCCGAGGGTCTCACACCTCAAATCAGGTGCCCAGACCCTGAAATTTCTAACTGCTGATGGTCTCACACCTCAAAACAGGTGCCCAGACCCTGAAATTTCTAAATGCTGATGGTCTCACACCTCAAAACAGGTGCCCAGACCCTGAAATTTCTACCTGTTGATGGTCTCACACCTCAAAACAGGTGCCCAGACCCTGAAATTTCTAACTGCCGATGGTCTCACACCTCAAAACAGGTGCCCAGACCCTGAAATTTCTAACTGCTGATGGTCTCACACCTCAAAACAGGTGCCCAGACCCTGAAATTTCTAACTGATGATGGTCTCACACCTCAAAACAGGTGCCCAGACCCTGAAATTTCTAACTGCGGATGGTCTCACACCTCAAAACAGGTGCCCAGACCCTGAAATTTCTAACTGCTGATGGTCTCACACCTCAAAACAGGTGCCCAGACCCTGAAATTTCTAACTGCTGATGGTCTCACACCCCAAAACAGGTGCCCAGACCCTGAAATTTCTAACTGCTGATGGTCTCACACCTCAAAACAGGTGCCCAGACCCTGAAATTTCTAACTGCTGATGGTCTCACACCTCAAAACAGGTGCCCAGACCCTAAAATTTCTAACTGCTGATGGTCTCACACCTCAAAACAGGTGCCCAGACCCTGAAATTTCTAACTGCTGATGGTCTCACACCTCAAAACAGGTGCCCAGACCCTGAAATTTCTAAATGCTGATGGTCTCTCACCTCAAATCAGGTGCCCAGACCCTGAAATTTCTAACTGCTGATGGTCTCACACCTCAAAACAGGTGCCCAGACCCTGAAATTTCTAACTGCTGATGGTCTCACACCTCAAAACAGGTGCCCAGACCCTGAAATTTCCAACTGCTGATGGTCTTACACCTCAAAACAGGTGCCCAGACCCTGAAATTTCTAACTGCTGATGATCTCACACCTCAAAACAGGTGCCCAGACCCTGAAATTTCCAACTGCTGATGGTCTCACACCTCAAAACAGGTGCCCAGACCCTAAAATTTCTAACTGCTGATGGTCTCACACCTCAAAACAGGTGCCCAGACCCTGAAATTTCTAACTGCTGATGGTCTTACACCTCAAAACAGGTGCCCAGACCCTGACATTTCTAACTGCTGATGATCTCACACCCCAAAACAGGTGCCCAGACCCTGAAATTTCCAACTGCTGATGGTCTCACACCTCAAAACAGGTGCCCAGACCCTGAAATTTCTAACTGCTGATGGTGTCACACCTCAAAACAGGTGCCCAGACCCTGAAATTTCTAACTGCCGATGGTCTCACACCTCAAAACAGGTGCCCAGACCCTAAAATTTCGGACTGCTGATGGTCGCACACCTCAAAACAGGTGCCCAGACCCTGAAATTTCTAACTGCTGATGGTCTCACACCTCAAAACAGGTGCCCAGACCCTGAAATTTCTAACTGCCGATGGTCTCACACCTCAAAACGGGTGCCCAGACCCTGAAATTTCTAACTGCTGATGGTCTTACACCTCAAAACAGGTGCCCAGACCCTGAAATTTCTAAATACTGATGGTCTCACACCTCAAAACAGGTGCCCAGACCCTGAAATTTCCAACTGCTGATGGTCTTACACCTCAAAACAGGTGCCCAGACCCTGAAATTTCTAACCGCTGATGGTCTCAAACCTCAAAACAGGTGCCCAGACCCTGAAATTTCGAACTGCTGATGGTCTCACACCTCAAAACAGGTGCCCACACCCTGAAATTTCTAACTGCTGATGGTCTCACACCTCAAAACAGGTGCCCCGACCCTAAAATTTTTAACTGCTGATGGTCTCACACCTCAAAACAGGTGCCCAGACCCTGAAATTTCTAACTGCTGATGGTCTCACACCTCAAAACAGGTGCCCAGACCCTGAAATTTCTAACTGCTGATGGTTTCACACCTCAAAACAGGTGCCCAGACCCTGAAATTTCTAACCGCTGATGGTCTCACACCCCAAAACACGTGCCCAGACCCTGAAATTTCTAACTGCTGATGGTCTTACACCTCAAAACAGGTGCCCAGACCCTGAAATTTCTAACTGCTGATGGTCTCACACCTCAAAACACGTGCCGAGACCCTGAAATTTCTAACTGCTGATGGTCTCACACCTCAAATCAGGTGCCCAGACCCTGAAATTTCTAACTGCTGATGGTCTCACACCTCAAAACAGGTGCCCAGACCCTGAAATTTCTAACCGCTGATGGTCTCACACCTCAAAACGGGTGCCCAGACCCTAAAATTTCGAACTGCTGATGGTCTGACACCTCAAAACAGGTGCCCAGACCCTGAAATTTCTAACTGCTGATGGTCTCACACCTCAAAACAGGTGCCCAGACCCTAAAATTTCTAACTGCTGATGGTCTCACACCTCAAAACAGGTGCCCAGACCCTGAAATTTCTAACTGCTGATGGTCTCACACCTCAAAACAGGTGCCCAAACCCTGAAATTTCTAACTGCCGATGGTCTCACACCTCAAAACAGGTGCCCAGACCCTGAAATTTGTAACTACTGATGGTCTCACACCTGAAAACAGGTGCCCCGACCCTGAAATTTCTAACTGCTGATGGTCTCACACCTCAAAACAGGTGCCCAGACCCTGAAATTTCTAACTGCTGATGGTCTCACACCTCAAAACAGGTGCCGAGACCCTGAAATTTCTAACTGCTGATGGTCTCACACCTCAAATCAGGTGCCCAGACCCTGAAATTTCTAACTGCTGATGGTCTCACACCTCAAAACAGGTGCCCAGACCCTGAAATTTCTAACCGCTGATGGTCTCACACCTCAAAACAGGTGCCCAGACCCTAAAATTTCGAACTGCTGATGGTCTGACACCTCAAAACAGGTGCCCAGACCCTGAAATTTCTAACTGCTGATGGTCTCACACCTCAAAATAGGTGCCCAGACCCTAAAATTTCTAACTGCTGATGGTCTCACACCTCAAAACAGGTGCCCGGACCCTGAAATTTCTAACTGCCGATGGTCTCACACCTCAAAACAGGTCCCCAGACCCTGAAATTTCTAACTGCTGATGGTCTCACACCTCAAAACAGGTGCCCAAACCCTGAAATTTCTAACTGCCGATGGTCTCACACCTCAAAACAGGTGCCCAGACCCTGAAATTTGTAACTACTGATGGTCTCACACCTCAAAACAGGTGCCCAGACCCTGAAATTTCTAAATACTGATGGTCTAACACCTCAAAACGGGTGCCCAGACCCTGAAATTTCCAACTGCTGATGGTCTTACACCTCAAAACAGGTGCCCAGACCCTGAAATTTCTAACCGCTGATGGTCTCACACCTCAAAACAGGTGCCCAGACCCTGAAATTTCTAACTACTGATGGTCTCACACCTCGAAACAGGTGCCCAGACCCTGAAATTTCTAACCGCTGATGGTCTCACACCTCAAAACAGGTGCCCAGACCCTGAAATTTCTAACTGCTGATGGTCTTACACCTCAAAACAGGTGCCCAGACCCTGAAATTTCTAACTGCTGATGGTCTCACACCTCAAAACAGGTGCCCAGACCCTGAAATTTCTAACTGCTGATGGTCTCACACCTCAAATCAGGTGCCCAGACCCTGAAATTTCTAACCGCTGATGGTCTCACACCTCAAAACAGGTGCCCAGACCCTAAAATTTCGAACTGCTGATGGTCTGACACCTCAAAACAGGTGCCCAGACCCTGAAATTTCTAACTGCTGATGGTCTCACACCTCAAAACAGGTGCCCAGACCCTGAAATTTCTAACTGCTGATGGTCTCACACCTCAAAACAGGTGCCCATACCCTAAAATTTCGAACTGCTGATGGTCTCACACCTCAAAACAGGTGCCCAGACCCTGAAATTTCTAAATACTGATGGTCTAACACCTCAAAACAGGTGCCCAGACCCTGAAATTTCCAACTGCTGATGGTCTTACACCTCAAAACAGGTGCCCAGACCCTGAAATTTCCAACTGCTGATGGTCTCACACCTCAAAACAGGTGCCCAGACCCTGAAATTTCTAACTGCTGATGGTCTCACACCTCAAAACAGGTGCCCAGACCCTGAAATTTCTAACTGCTGATGGTCTCACACCTCAAAACAGGTGCCCACACCCTGAAATTTCTAACTGCTGATGGTCTAACATCTCAAAACAGGTGCCCAAACCCTGAAATTTCTAACTGCTGATGGTCTCACACCTCAAAACAGGTGCCCAGACCCTGAAATTTCTAACCGCTGATGGTCTCACACCTCAAAACAGGTGCCCAGACCCTAAAATTTCGAACTGCTGATGGTCTCACACCTCAAAACAGGTGCCCAGACCCTGAAATTTCGAACTGCTGATGGTCTCACACCTCAAAACAGGTGCCCCGACCCTAAAATTTCTAACTGCTGATGGTCTCACACCTCAAAACAGGTGCCCAGACCCTGAAATTTCTAACTGCTGATGGTCTCACACCTCAAAACAGGTGCCCAGACCCTGAAATTTCTAACTGCTGATGGTCTCACATCTCAAAACAGGTGCCCAAACCCTGAAATTTCTAACTGCTGATGGTCTCACACCTCAAAACAGGTGCCCAGACCCTGAAATTTCTAACTACTGATGCTCTCACACCTCAAAACAGGTGCCCAGACCCTGAAATTTCTAACCGCTGATGGTCTCACACCTCAAAACAGGTGCCCAGACCCTGAAATTTCTAACTGCTGATGGTCTTACACCTCAAAACAGGTGCCCAGACCCTGAAATTTCTAACTGCTGATGGTCTCACACCTCAAAACACGTGCCGAGACCCTGAAATTTCTAACTGCTGATGGTCTCACACCTCAAATCAGGTGCCCAGACCCTGAAATTTCTAACTGCTCATGGTCTCACACCTCAAAACAGGTGCCCAGACCCTGAAATTTCTAACCGCTGATGGTCTCACACCTCAAAACAGGTGCCCAGACCCTGAAATTTCTAACTGCTGATGGTCTTACACCTCAAAACAGGTGCCCAGACCCTGAAATTTCTAACTGCTGATGGTCTCACACCTCAAAACACGTGCCGAGACCCTGAAATTTCTAACTGCTGATGGTCTCACACCTCAAATCAGGTGCCCAGACCCTGAAATTTCTAACTGCTGATGGTCTCACACCTCAAAACAGGTGCCCAGACCCTGAAATTTCTAACCGCTGATGGTCTCACACCTCAAAACAGGTGCCCGGACCCTAAAATTTCGAACTGCTGATGGTCTGACACCTCAAAACAGGTGCCCAGACCCTGAAATTTCTAACTGCTGATGGTCCCACACCTCAAAACAGGTGCCCAGACCCTGAAATTTCTAACTGCTGATGGTCTCACACCTCGAGACAGGTGCCCAGACCCTGAAATTTCCAACTGCTGATGGTCTCACACCTCAAAACAGGTGCCCAGACCCTGAAATTTCTAACTGCTGATGGTCTCACACCTCAAAACAGGTGCCCGGACCCTGAAATTTCTAACTGCCGATGGTCTCACACCTCAAAACAGGTGCCCAGACCCTGAAATTTCTAACTGCTGATGGTCTCACACCTCAAAACGGGTGCCCAAACCCTGAAATTTCTAACTGCTGATGGTCTCACACCTCAAACTAGGTGTCAGACCCTGAAATTTCTAACTACTGATGGTCTCACACCTCAAAACAGGTGCCCCGACCTTGAAATTTCTAACTGCTGATGGTCTCACACCTCAAAACAGGTGCCCAGACCCTGAAATTTCTAACTGCTGATGGTCTCACACCTCAAAACAGGTGCCCAAACCCTGAAATTTCTAACTGCTGATGGTCTCACACCTCAAAACAGGTGCCCAGACCCTGAAATTTCTAACTACTGATGGTCTCACACCTCGAAACAGGTGCCCAGACCCTGAAATTTCTAACCGCTGATGGTCTCACACCTCAAAACGGGTGCCCAGACCCTGAAATTTCTAACTGCTGATGGTCTTACACCTCAAAACAGGTGCCCAGACCCTGAAATTTCTAACCGCTGATGGTCTCACACCTCAAAACAGGTGCCCAGACCCTAAAATTTCTAACTGCTGATGGTCTGACACCTCAAAAGAGGTGCCCAGACCCTGAAATTTCTAACTGCTAATGGTCTCACACCTCAAAACAGGTGCCCAGACCCTGAACTTTCTAACTGCTGATGGTCTCACACCTCAAAACAGGTGCCCAGACCCTAAAATTTCGAACTGCTGATGGTCTCACACCTCAAAACAGGTGCCCAGACCCTGAAATTTCTAGCTGCTGAGGGTCTTACACCTCAAAACAGGTGCCCAGACCCTGAAATTTCTAACTGCTGATGGTCTCACACCTCAAAACACGTGCCGAGACCCTGAAATTTCTAACTACTGATGGTCTCACACCTGAAATCAGGTGCCCAGACCCTGAAATTTCTAACTGCTGATGGTCTCACACCTCAAAACAGGTGCCCAGACCCTGAAATTTCTAACCGCTGATGGTCTCACACCTCAAAACAGGTGCCCAGACCCTAAAATTTCTAACTGCTGATGGTCTGACACCTCAAAACAGGTGCCCAGACCCTGAGATTTCTAACTGCTGATGGTCTCACACCTCAAAACAGGTGCCCAGACCCTGAAATTTCTAACTGCTGATGGTCTCACACCTCAAAACAGGTGCCCAGACCCTGAAATTTCTAACTGCTGATGGTCTTACACCTCAAAACAGGTGCCCAGACCCTGAAATTTCTAACTGCTGATGGTCTCACACCTCAAAACAGGTGCCCAGACCCTGAAATTTCCAACCGCTGATGGTCTCACACCTCAAAACAGGTGCCCAGACCCTGAAATTTCTAACCGCTGATGGTCTCACAACTCAAAACAGGTGCCCAGACCCTGAAATTTCTAACTGCTGATGGTCTCACACCTCAAAACAGGTGCCCAGACCCTGAAATTTCCAACTGCTGATGGTCTCACACCTCAAAAAAGGTGCCCAGACCCTGAAATTTCTAACCGCTGATGGTCTTACACCTCAAAACAGGTGCCCAGACCCTGAAATTTCTAACTGCTGATGGTCTCACACCTCAAAACAAATGCCCAGACCCTGAAATTTCTAACTGCTGATGGTCTCACACCTCGAAACAGGTGCCCAGACCCTGAAATCTCGAACTGCTGATGGTCTCACAACTCAAAACAGGTGCCCACACCCTGAAATTTCCAACTGCTGATGGTCTCACACCTCAAAACAAATGCCCAGACCGTGAAATTTCTAACTGCTGATGGTCTCACACCTCAAAACAGGTGCCCAGACCCTGAAATTTCTAACCGCTGATGGTCTCACAACTCAAAACAGGTGCCCAGACCCTGAAATTTCTAACTGCTGATGGTCTTACACCTCAAAACAGGTGCCCAGACCCTGAAATTTCTAGCTGCTGATGGTCTCACACCTCAAAACAGGTGCCCAGACCCTGAAATTTCCAACTGCTGATGGTCTCACACCTCAAAACAGGTGCCCAGACCCTGAAATTTCTAACTGCTGATGGTCTTACACCTCAAAACAGGTGCCCAGACCCTGAAATTTCCAACTGCTGATGGTCTCACACCTCAAAACAAATGCCCAGACCCTGAAATTTCTAACTGCTGATGGTCTCACACCTCGAAACAGGTGCCCAGACCCTGAAATTTCTAACTGCTGATGCTCTCACACCTCGAAACAGGTGCCCAGACCCTGAAATTTCTAACTGCTGATGGTCTCACACCTCAAATCAGGTGCCCAGACCCTGAAATTTCTAACTGCTGATGGTCTCACACCTCAAAACAGGTGCCCAGACCCTGAAATTTCTAACCGCTGATGGTCTCACACCTCAAAACAGGTGCCCAGACCCTAAAATTTCGAACTGCTGATGGTCTCACACCTCAAAACAGGTGCCCAGACCCTGAAATTTCTAACTGCTGATGGTCTCACACCTCAAAACAGGTGCCCAGACCCTGAAATTTCTAAATGCTGATGGTCTCACACCTCAAAACAGGTGCCCAGACCCTGAAATTTCTAACTGCTGATGGTCTCACACCTCAAAACAGGTGCCCAGACCCTGAAATTTCTAACTGCCGATGGTCTCACACCTCAAATCAGGTGCCCAGACCCTAAAATTTCTAGCTGCTGATGGTCTCACACCTCAAAACAGGTGCCCAGACCCTGAAATTTCTAACCGCTGATGGTCTCACACCTCAAAACAGGTGCCCAGACCCTAAAATTTCGAACTGCTGATGGTCTCACACCTCAAAACAGGTGCCCAGACCCTGAAATTTCTAACTGCTGATGGTCTCACACCTCAAAACAGGTGCCCAGACCCTGAAATTTCTAACCGCTGATGGTCTCACAACTCAAAACAGGTGCCCAGACCCTGAAATTTCTAACTGCTGATGGTCTCACACCTCAAAACAGGTGCCCAGACCCTGAAATTTCCAACTGCTGATGGTCTCACACCTCAAAAAAGGTGCCCAGACCCTGAAATTTCTAACCGCTGATGGTCTGACACCTCAAAACAGGTGCCCAGACCCTGAAATTTCTAACTGCTGATGGTCTCACACCTCAAAACAAATGCCCAGACCCTGAAATTTCTAACTGCTGATGGTCTCACACCTCGAAACAGGTGCCCAGACCCTGAAATCTCGAACTGCTGATGGTCTCACAACTCAAAACAGGTGCCCACACCCTGAAATTTCCAACTGCTGATGGTCTCACACCTCAAAACAAATGCCCAGACCGTGAAATTTCTAACTGCTGATGGTCTCACACCTCAAAACAGGTGCCCAGACCCTGAAATTTCTAACCGCTGATGGTCTCACAACTGAAAACAGGTGCCCAGACCCTGAAATTTCTAACTGCTGATGGTCTTACACCTCAAAACAGGTGCCCAGACCCTGAAATTTCTAACTGCTGATGGTCTCACACCTCAAAACAGGTGCCCAGACCCTGAAATTTCCAACTGCTGATGGTCTCACACCTCAAAACAGGTGCCCAGACCCTGAAATTTCTAACTGCTGATGGTCTTACACCTCAAAACAGGTGCCCAGACCCTGAAATTTCCAACTGCTGATGGTCTCACACCTCAAAACAAATGCCCAGACCCTGAAATTTCTAACTGCTGATGGTCTCACACCTCGAAACAGGTGCCCAGACCCTGAAATTTCTAACTGCTGATGCTCTCACACCTCGAAACAGGTGCCCAGACCCTGAAATTTCTAACTGCTGATGGTCTCACACCTCAAATCAGGTGCCCAGACCCTGAAATTTCTAACTGCTGATGGTCTCACACCTCAAAACAGGTGCCCAGACCCTGAAATTTCTAACCGCTGATGGTCTCACACCTCAAAACAGGTGCCCAGACCCTAAAATTTCGAACTGCTGATGGTCTCACACCTCAAAACAGGTGCCCAGACCCTGAAATTTCTAACTGCTGATGGTCTCACACCTCAAAACAGGTGCCCAGACCCTGAAATTTCTAAATGCTGATGGTCTCACACCTCAAAACAGGTGCCCAGACCCTGAAATTTCTAACTGCTGATGGTCTCACACCTCAAAACAGGTGCCCAGACCCTGAAATTTCTAACTGCCGATGGTCTCACACCTCAAATCAGGTGCCCAGACCCTAAAATTTCTAGCTGCTGATGGTCTCACACCTCAAAACAGGTGCCCAGACCCTGAAATTTCTAACCGCTGATGGTCTCACACCTCAAAACAGGTGCCCAGACCCTAAAATTTCGAACTGCTGATGGTCTCACACCTCAAAACAGGTGCCCAGACCCTGAAATTTCTAACTGCTGATGGTCTCACACCTCAAAACAGGTGCCCAGACCCTGAAATTTCTAAATGCTGATGGTCTCACACCTCAAAACAGGTGCCCGGACCCTGAAATTTCTAACTGCTGATGGTCTCACACCTCAAAACAGGTGCCCGGACCCTGAAATTTCCAACTGCTGATGGTCTCACGCCTCAAAACAGGTGCCCAGACCCTGAAATTTCTAACTGCTCATGGTCTCACACCTCAAAACAGGTGCCCAGACCCTGAAATTTCTAACTGCTGATGGTCTCACACCTCAAATCAGGTGCCCAGACCCTGAAATTTCGAACTGCTGATGGTCTCACACCTCAAAACAGGTGCCCAGACCCTGAAATTTCTAACCGCTGATGGTCTCACACCTCAAAACAGGTGCCCGGACCCTGAAATTTCTAATTGCTGATGGTCTCACACCTCAAAACAGGTGCCCAGACCCTGAAATTTCTAGCTGCTGATGGTCTCACACCTCAAAACAGGTGCCCAGACCCTGAAATTTCTAACTGCTGATGGTCTCACACCTCAAAACAGGTGCCCAGACCCTGAAAATTCTAACTGCTGATGGTCTCACACCTCAAAACAGGTGCCCAGACCCTGAAATTTCTAAATGCTGATGGTCTCACACCTCAAAACAGGTGCCCAGACCCTAAAATTTCTAACCGCTGATGGTCTTACACCTCAAAACAGGTGCCCAAACCCTGAAATTTCTAACTGCTGATGGTCTCACACCTCAAAACAGGTGCCCAGACCCTGAAATTTCTAACTGCTGATGGTCTCACACCTCAAAACAGGTGCCCCGACCCTGAAATTTCTAACTGCTGATGGTCTCACACCTCAAAACAGGTGCCCGGACCCTGAAATTTCTAACTGCCGATGGTCTCACACCTCAAATCAGGTGCCCAGACCCTGAAATTTCTAACTGCTGATGGTCTCACACCCCAAAACAGGTGCCCAGACCCTGAAATTTCTAACTGCTGATGGTCTCACACCTCAAAACAGGTGCCCAGACCCTGAAATTTCTAACTGCTCATGGTCTCACACCTCAAAACAGGTGCCCAGACCCTGAAATTTCTAACTGCTGATGGTCTCACTCCTCAAAACAGGTGCCCAGACCCTGAAATTTCGAACTGCTGATGGTCTCACACCTCAAAACAGGTGCCCAGACCCTAAAATTTCTAACTGCCGATGGTCTCACACCTCAAAACAGGTGCCCAGACCCTGAAATTTCCAACTGCTGATGGTCTCACGCCTCAAAACAGGTGCCCAGACCCTGAAATTTCTAACTGCTCATGGTCTCACACCTCAAAACAGGTGCCCAGACCCTGAAATTTCCAACTGCTGATGGTCTCACACCTCAAAACAGGTGCCCAGACCCTGAAATTTCTAACTGCTGATGGTCTCACACCTCAAAACAGGTACCCAGACCCTGAAATTTCGAACCGCTGATGGTCTCACACCTCAAAACAGGTGCCCGGACCCTGAAATTTCTAATTGCTGATGGTCTTACACCTCAAAACAGGTGCCCAGACCCTGAAATTTCTAACTGCTGATGGTCTCACACCTGAAAACAGGTGCCCAGACCCTGAAATTTCTAACTGCTGATGGTCTCACACCTCAAAACAGGTGCCCAGACCCTGAAATTTCTAACTGCTGATGGTCTCACACCTCAAAACAGGTACCCAGACCCTGAAATTTCGAACCGCTGATGGTCTCACACCTCAAAACAGGTGCCCGGACCCTGAAATTTCTAATTGCTGATGGTCTTACACCTCAAAACAGGTGCCCAGACCCTGAAATTTCTAACTGCTGATGGTCTCACACCTCAAAACAGGTGCCCAGACCCTGAAATTTCTAACTGCTGATGGTCTCACACCTCAAAACAGGTGCCCAGACCCTGAAATTTCTAACTGCCGATGGTCTCACACCTCAAATCAGGTGCCCAGACCCTGAAATTTCTAGCTGCTGATGGTCTCACACCTCAAAACAGGTGCCCAGACCCTGAAATTTCTAACCGCTGATGGTCTCACACCTCAAAACAGGTGCCCAGACCCTAAAATTTCGAACTGCTGATGGTCTCACACCTCAAAACAGGTGCCCAGACCCTGAAATTTCTAACTGCTGATGGTCTCACACCTCAAATCAGGTGCCCAGACCCTGAAATTTCGAACTGCTGATGGTCTCACACCTCAAAACAGGTGCCCAGACCCTGAAATTTCTAACTGCTGATGGTCTCACGTCTCAAAACAGGTGCCCAGACCCTGAAATTTCTAACTGCTCATGGTCTCACACCTCAAAACAGGTGCCCAGACCCTGAAATTTCCAACTGCTGATGGTCTCACGCCTCAAAACAGGTGCCCAGACCCTGAAATTTCTAACTGCTCATGGTCTCACACCTCAAAACAGGTGCCCAGACCCTGAAATTTCCAACTGCTGATGGTCTCACACCTCAAAACAGGTGCCCAGACCCTGAAATTTCTAACTGCTGATGGTCTCACACCTCAAAACAGGTACCCAGACCCTGAAATTTCGAACCGCTGATGGTCTCACACCTCAAAACAGGTGCCCGGACCCTGAAATTTCTAATTGCTGATGGTCTTACACCTCAAAACAGGTGCCCAGACCCTGAAATTTCTAACTGCTGATGGTCTCACACCTGAAAACAGGTGCCCAGACCCTGAAATTTCTAACTGCTGATGGTCTCACACCTCAAAACAGGTGCCCAGACCCTGAAATTTCTAACTGCTGATGGTCTCACACCTCAAAACAGGTGCCCAGACCCTGAAATTTCCAACTGCCGATGGTCTCACACCTCAAAACAGGTGCCCAGACCCTGAAATTTCTAACTGCCGATGGTCTCACACCTCAAATCAGGTGCCCAGACCCTGAAATTTCTAGCTGCTGATGGTCTCACACCTCAAAACAGGTGCCCAGACCCTGAAATTTCTAACCGCTGATGGTCTCACACCTCAAAACAGGTGCCCAGACCCTAAAATTTCTAACTGCTGATGGTCTCACACCTCAAAACAGGTGCCCAGACCCTGAAATTTCTAACTGCTGATGGTCTCACACCTCACAACAGGTGCCCAGACCCTGAAATTTCGAACTGCTGATGGTCTCACACCTCAAAACAGGTGCCCAGACCCTGAAATTTCTAACTGCTGATGGTCTCACGTCTCAAAACAGGTGCCCAGACCCTGAAATTTCTAACTGCTCATGGTCTCACACCTCAAAACAGGTGCCCAGACCCTGAAATTTCTAACTGCTGATGGTCTCACACCTGAAAACAGGTGCCCAGACCCTGAAATTTCTAACTGCTGATGGTCTCACACCTCAAAACAGGTGCCCAGACCCTGAAATTTCTAACTGCTGATGGTCTCACACCTCAAAACAGGTACCCAGACCCTGAAATTTCGAACCGCTGATGGTCTCACACCTCAAAACAGGTGCCCGGACCCTGAAATTTCTAATTGCTGATGGTCTTACACCTCAAAACAGGTGCCCAGACCCTGAAATTTCTAACTGCTGATGGTCTCACACCTCAAAACAGGTGCCCAGACCCTGAAATTTCTAACTGCTGATGGTCTCACACCTCAAAACAGGTGCCCAGACCCTGAAATTTCTAACTGCCGATGGTCTCACACCTCAAATCAGGTGCCCAGACCCTGAAATTTCTAGCTGCTGATGGTCTCACACCTCAAAACAGGTGCCCAGACCCTGAAATTTCTAACCGCTGATGGTCTCACACCTCAAAACAGGTGCCCAGACCCTAAAATTTCGAACTGCTGATGGTCTCACACCTCAAAACAGGTGCCCAGACCCTGAAATTTCTAACTGCTGATGGTCTCACACCTCAAATCAGGTGCCCAGACCCTGAAATTTCGAACTGCTGATGGTCTCACACCTCAAAACAGGTGCCCAGACCCTGAAATTTCTAACTGCTGATGGTCTCACGTCTCAAAACAGGTGCCCAGACCCTGAAATTTCTAACTGCTCATGGTCTCACACCTCAAAACAGGTGCCCAGACCCTGAAATTTCCAACTGCTGATGGTCTCACGCCTCAAAACAGGTGCCCAGACCCTGAAATTTCTAACTGCTCATGGTCTCACACCTCAAAACAGGTGCCCAGACCCTGAAATTTCTAACTGCTGATGGTCTCACACCTCAAAACAGGTGCCCAGACCCTGAAATTTCCAACTGCTGATGGTCTCACACCTCAAAACAGGTGCCCAGACCCTGAAATTTCTAACTGCTGATGGTCTCACACCTCAAAACAGGTACCCAGACCCTGAAATTTCGAACCGCTGATGGTCTCACACCTCAAAACAGGTGCCCGGACCCTGAAATTTCTAATTGCTGATGGTCTTACACCTCAAAACAGGTGCCCAGACCCTGAAATTTCTAACTGCTGATGGTCTCACACCTGAAAACAGGTGCCCAGACCCTGAAATTTCTAACTGCTGATGGTCTCACACCTCAAAACAGGTGCCCAGACCCTGAAATTTCTAACTGCTGATGGTCTCACACCTCAAAACAGGTGCCCAGACCCTGAAATTTCCAACTGCCGATGGTCTCACACCTCAAAACAGGTGCCCAGACCCTGAAATTTCTAACTGCCGATGGTCTCACACCTCAAATCAGGTGCCCAGACCCTGAAATTTCTAGCTGCTGATGGTCTCACACCTCAAAACAGGTGCCCAGACCCTGAAATTTCTAACCGCTGATGGTCTCACACCTCAAAACAGGTGCCCAGACCCTAAAATTTCGAACTGCTGATGGTCTCACACCTCAAAACAGGTGCCCAGACCCTGAAATTTCTAACTGCTGATGGTCTCACACCTCACAACAGGTGCCCAGACCCTGAAATTTCGAACTGCTGATGGTCTCACACCTCAAAACAGGTGCCCAGACCCTGAAATTTCTAACTGCTGATGGTCTCACGTCTCAAAACAGGTGCCCAGACCCTGAAATTTCTAACTGCTCATGGTCTCACACCTCAAAACAGGTGCCCAGACCCTGAAATTTCCAACTGCTGATGGTCTCACACCTCAAATCAGGTGCCCAGACCCTGAAATTTCGAACTGCTGATGGTCTCACACCTCAAAACAGGTGCCCAGACCCTGAAATTTCTAAATACTGATGCTCTCACACCTCAAAACAGGTGCCCGGACCCTGAAATTTCTAATTGCTGATGGTCTTACACCTCAAAACAGGTGCCCAGACCCTGAAATTTCTAACTGCTGATGGTCTCACACCTCAAAACAGGTGCCCAGACCCTGAAATTTCTAACCGCTGATGGTCTCACACCTCAAAACAGGTGCCCAGACCCTGAAATTTCTGACTGCCGATGGTCTCACACCTCAAAACAGGTGCCCAGACCCTGAAATTTCTAACTGCTGATGGTCTCACACCTCAAAACAGGTGCCCAGACCCTGAAATTTCTAACTGCTGATGGTCTCACACCTCAAAACAGGTGCCCAGACCCTGAAATTTCTAACTGCCGATGGTCTCACACCTCAAAACAGGTGCCCAGACCCTGAAATTTCTAAATGCTGATGGTCTCACACCTCAAAACAGGTTCCCAGACCCTAAAATTTCTAACCGCTGATGCTCTTACACCTCAAAGCAGGTGCCCAAACCCTGAAATTTCTAACTGCTGATGGTCTCACACCTCAAAACAGGTGCCCAGACCCTGAAATTTCTAACTGCTGATGGTCTCACACCTCAAAACAGGTGCCCCGACCCTGAAATTTCTAACTGCTGATGGTCCCACACCTCAAAACAGGTGCCCGGACCCTGAAATTTCTAACTGCCGATGGTCTCACACCTCAAATCAGGTGCCCAGACCCTGAAATTTCTAACTGCTGATGGTCTCACACCCCAAAACAGGTGCCCAGACCCTGAAATTTCTAACTGCTGATGGTCTCACACCCCAAAACAGGTGCCCACACCCTGAAATTTCTAACTGCTGATGGTCTCACGTCTCAAAACAGGTGCCCAGACCCTGAAATTTCTAACTGCTCATGGTCTCACACCTCAAAACAGGTGCCCAGACCCTGAAATTTCCAACTGCTGATGGTCTCACGCCTCAAAACAGGTGCCCAGACCCTGAAATTTCTAACTGCTCATGGTCTCACACCTCAAAACAGGTGCCCAGACCCTGAAATTTCCAACTGCTGATGGTCTCACACCTCAAAACAGGTGCCCAGACCCTGAAATTTCTAACTGCTGATGGTCTCACACCTCAAAACAGGTACCCAGACCCTGAAATTTCGAACCGCTGATGGTCTCACACCTCAAAACAGGTGCCCGGACCCTGAAATTTCTAATTGCTGATGGTCTTACACCTCAAAACAGGTGCCCAGACCCTGAAATTTCTAACTGCTGATGGTCTCACACCTGAAAACAGGTGCCCAGACCCTGAAATTTCTAACTGCTGATGGTCTCACACCTCAAAACAGGTGCCCAGACCCTGAAATTTCTAACTGCTGATGGTCTCACACCTCAAAACAGGTGCCCAGACCCTGAAATTTCCAACTGCCGATGGTCTCACACCTCAAAACAGGTGCCCAGACCCTGAAATTTCTAACTGCCGATGGTCTCACACCTCAAATCAGGTGCCCAGACCCTGAAATTTCTAGCTGCTGATGGTCTCACACCTCAAAACAGGTGCCCAGACCCTGAAATTTCTAACCGCTGATGGTCTCACACCTCAAAACAGGTGCCCAGACCCTAAAATTTCTAACTGCTGATGGTCTCACACCTCAAAACAGGTGCCCAGACCCTGAAATTTCTAACTGCTGATGGTCTCACACCTCACAACAGGTGCCCAGACCCTGAAATTTCGAACTGCTGATGGTCTCACACCTCAAAACAGGTGCCCAGACCCTGAAATTTCTAACTGCTGATGGTCTCACGTCTCAAAACAGGTGCCCAGACCCTGAAATTTCTAACTGCTCATGGTCTCACACCTCAAAACAGGTGCCCAGACCCTGAAATTTCTAACTGCTGATGGTCTCACACCTGAAAACAGGTGCCCAGACCCTGAAATTTCTAACTGCTGATGGTCTCACACCTCAAAACAGGTGCCCAGACCCTGAAATTTCTAACTGCTGATGGTCTCACACCTCAAAACAGGTACCCAGACCCTGAAATTTCGAACCGCTGATGGTCTCACACCTCAAAACAGGTGCCCGGACCCTGAAATTTCTAATTGCTGATGGTCTTACACCTCAAAACAGGTGCCCAGACCCTGAAATTTCTAACTGCTGATGGTCTCACACCTCAAAACAGGTGCCCAGACCCTGAAATTTCTAACTGCTGATGGTCTCACACCTCAAAACAGGTGCCCAGACCCTGAAATTTCTAACTGCCGATGGTCTCACACCTCAAATCAGGTGCCCAGACCCTGAAATTTCTAGCTGCTGATGGTCTCACACCTCAAAACAGGTGCCCAGACCCTGAAATTTCTAACCGCTGATGGTCTCACACCTCAAAACAGGTGCCCAGACCCTAAAATTTCGAACTGCTGATGGTCTCACACCTCAAAACAGGTGCCCAGACCCTGAAATTTCTAACTGCTGATGGTCTCACACCTCAAATCAGGTGCCCAGACCCTGAAATTTCGAACTGCTGATGGTCTCACACCTCAAAACAGGTGCCCAGACCCTGAAATTTCTAACTGCTGATGGTCTCACGTCTCAAAACAGGTGCCCAGACCCTGAAATTTCTAACTGCTCATGGTCTCACACCTCAAAACAGGTGCCCAGACCCTGAAATTTCCAACTGCTGATGGTCTCACGCCTCAAAACAGGTGCCCAGACCCTGAAATTTCTAACTGCTCATGGTCTCACACCTCAAAACAGGTGCCCAGACCCTGAAATTTCTAACTGCTGATGGTCTCACACCTCAAAACAGGTGCCCAGACCCTGAAATTTCCAACTGCTGATGGTCTCACACCTCAAAACAGGTGCCCAGACCCTGAAATTTCTAACTGCTGATGGTCTCACACCTCAAAACAGGTACCCAGACCCTGAAATTTCGAACCGCTGATGGTCTCACACCTCAAAACAGGTGCCCGGACCCTGAAATTTCTAATTGCTGATGGTCTTACACCTCAAAACAGGTGCCCAGACCCTGAAATTTCTAACTGCTGATGGTCTCACACCTGAAAACAGGTGCCCAGACCCTGAAATTTCTAACTGCTGATGGTCTCACACCTCAAAACAGGTGCCCAGACCCTGAAATTTCTAACTGCTGATGGTCTCACACCTCAAAACAGGTGCCCAGACCCTGAAATTTCCAACTGCCGATGGTCTCACACCTCAAAACAGGTGCCCAGACCCTGAAATTTCTAACTGCCGATGGTCTCACACCTCAAATCAGGTGCCCAGACCCTGAAATTTCTAGCTGCTGATGGTCTCACACCTCAAAACAGGTGCCCAGACCCTGAAATTTCTAACCGCTGATGGTCTCACACCTCAAAACAGGTGCCCAGACCCTAAAATTTCGAACTGCTGATGGTCTCACACCTCAAAACAGGTGCCCAGACCCTGAAATTTCTAACTGCTGATGGTCTCACACCTCACAACAGGTGCCCAGACCCTGAAATTTCGAACTGCTGATGGTCTCACACCTCAAAACAGGTGCCCAGACCCTGAAATTTCTAACTGCTGATGGTCTCACGTCTCAAAACAGGTGCCCAGACCCTGAAATTTCTAACTGCTCATGGTCTCACACCTCAAAACAGGTGCCCAGACCCTGAAATTTCCAACTGCTGATGGTCTCACACCTCAAATCAGGTGCCCAGACCCTGAAATTTCGAACTGCTGATGGTCTCACACCTCAAAACAGGTGCCCAGACCCTGAAATTTCTAAATACTGATGCTCTCACACCTCAAAACAGGTGCCCGGACCCTGAAATTTCTAATTGCTGATGGTCTTACACCTCAAAACAGGTGCCCAGACCCTGAAATTTCTAACTGCTGATGGTCTCACACCTCAAAACAGGTGCCCAGACCCTGAAATTTCTAACCGCTGATGGTCTCACACCTCAAAACAGGTGCCCAGACCCTGAAATTTCTGACTGCCGATGGTCTCACACCTCAAAACAGGTGCCCAGACCCTGAAATTTCTAACTGCTGATGGTCTCACACCTCAAAACAGGTGCCCAGACCCTGAAATTTCTAACTGCTGATGGTCTCACACCTCAAAACAGGTGCCCAGACCCTGAAATTTCTAACTGCCGATGGTCTCACACCTCAAAACAGGTGCCCAGACCCTGAAATTTCTAAATGCTGATGGTCTCACACCTCAAAACAGGTTCCCAGACCCTAAAATTTCTAACCGCTGATGCTCTTACACCTCAAAGCAGGTGCCCAAACCCTGAAATTTCTAACTGCTGATGGTCTCACACCTCAAAACAGGTGCCCAGACCCTGAAATTTCTAACTGCTGATGGTCTCACACCTCAAAACAGGTGCCCCGACCCTGAAATTTCTAACTGCTGATGGTCCCACACCTCAAAACAGGTGCCCGGACCCTGAAATTTCTAACTGCCGATGGTCTCACACCTCAAATCAGGTGCCCAGACCCTGAAATTTCTAACTGCTGATGGTCTCACACCCCAAAACAGGTGCCCAGACCCTGAAATTTCTAACTGCTGATGGTCTCACACCCCAAAACAGGTGCCCAGACCCTGAAATTTCCAACTGCTGATGGTCTCACGCCTCAAAACAGGTGCCCAGACCCTGAAATTTCTAACTGCTCATGGTCTCACACCTCAAAACAGGTGCCCAGACCCTGAAATTTCCAACTGCTGATGGTCTCACACCTCAAAACAGGTGCCCAGACCCTGAAATTTCTAACTGCTGATGGTCTCACACCTCAAAACAGGTACCCAGACCCTGAAATTTCGAACCGCTGATGGTCTCACACCTCAAAACAGGTGCCCGGACCCTGAAATTTCTAATTGCTGATGGTCTTACACCTCAAAACAGGTGCCCAGACCCTGAAATTTCTAACTGCTGATGGTCTCACACCTGAAAACAGGTGCCCAGACCCTGAAATTTCTAACTGCTGATGGTCTCACACCTCAAAACAGGTGCCCAGACCCTGAAATTTCTAACTGCTGATGGTCTCACACCTCAAAACAGGTGCCCAGACCCTGAAATTTCTAACTGCCGATGGTCTCACACCTCAAAACAGGTGCCCAGACCCTGAAATTTCTAACTGCCGATGGTCTCACACCTCAAATCAGGTGCCCAGACCCTGAAATTTCTAGCTGCTGATGGTCTCACACCTCAAAACAGGTGCCCAGACCCTGAAATTTCTAACCGCTGATGGTCTCACACCTCAAAACAGGTGCCCAGACCCTAAAATTTCGAACTGCTGATGGTCTCACACCTCAAAACAGGTGCCCAGACCCTGAAATTTCTAACTGCTGATGGTCTCACACCTCACAACAGGTGCCCAGACCCTGAAATTTCGAACTGCTGATGGTCTCACACCTCAAAACAGGTGCCCAGACCCTGAAATTTCTAACTGCTGATGGTCTCACGTCTCAAAACAGGTGCCCAGACCCTGAAATTTCTAACTGCTCATGGTCTCACACCTCAAAACAGGTGCCCAGACCCTGAAATTTCCAACTGCTGATGGTCTCACACCTCAAATCAGGTGCCCAGACCCTGAAATTTCGAACTGCTGATGGTCTCACACCTCAAAACAGGTGCCCAGACCCTGAAATTTCTAAATACTGATGCTCTCACACCTCAAAACAGGTGCCCGGACCCTGAAATTTCTAATTGCTGATGGTCTTACACCTCAAAACAGGTGCCCAGACCCTGAAATTTCTAACTGCTGATGGTCTCACACCTCAAAACAGGTGCCCAGACCCTGAAATTTCTAACCGCTGATGGTCTCACACCTCAAAACAGGTGCCCAGACCCTGAAATTTCTGACTGCCGATGGTCTCACACCTCAAAACAGGTGCCCAGACCCTGAAATTTCTAACTGCTGATGGTCTCACACCTCAAAACAGGTGCCCAGACCCTGAAATTTCTAACTGCTGATGGTCTCACACCTCAAAACAGGTGCCCAGACCCTGAAATTTCTAACTGCCGATGGTCTCACACCTCAAAACAGGTGCCCAGACCCTGAAATTTCTAAATGCTGATGGTCTCACACCTCAAAACAGGTTCCCAGACCCTAAAATTTCTAACCGCTGATGCTCTTACACCTCAAAGCAGGTGCCCAAACCCTGAAATTTCTAACTGCTGATGGTCTCACACCTCAAAACAGGTGCCCAGACCCTGAAATTTCTAACTGCTGATGGTCTCACACCTCAAAACAGGTGCCCCGACCCTGAAATTTCTAACTGCTGATGGTCCCACACCTCAAAACAGGTGCCCGGACCCTGAAATTTCTAACTGCCGATGGTCTCACACCTCAAATCAGGTGCCCAGACCCTGAAATTTCTAACTGCTGATGGTCTCACACCCCAAAACAGGTGCCCAGACCCTGAAATTTCTAACTGCTGATGGTCTCACACCTCAAAACAGGTGCCCAGACCCTGAAATTTCTAATTGCTCATGGTCTCACACCTCAAAACAGGTGCCCAGACCCTGAAATTTCTAACTGCTGATGGTCTCACTCCTCAAAACAGGTGCCCAGACCCTGAAATTTCGAACTGCTGATGGTCTCACACCTCAAAACAGGTGCCCAGACCCTAAAATTTCTAACTGCCGATGGTCTCACACCTCAAAACAGGTGCCCAGACCCTGAAATTTCCAACTGCTGATGGTCTCACGCCTCAAAACAGGTGCCCAGACCCTGAAATTTCTAACTGCTCATGGTCTCACACCTCAAAACAGGTGCCCAGACCCTGAAATTTCCAACTGCTGATAGTCTCACACCTGAAAACAGGTGCCCAGACCCTGAAATTTCTAACTGCTGATGGTCTCACACCTCAAAACAGGTGCCCAGACCCTGAAATTTCTAACTGCTGATGGTCTCACACCTCAAAACAGGTGCCCAGACCCTGAAATTTCTAACTGCTGATGGTCTCACACCTCAAATCAGGTGCCCAGACCCTGAAATTTCTAACTGCCGATGGTCTCACACCTCAAATCAGGTGCCCAGACCCTGAAATTTCTAGCTGCTGATGGTCTCACACCTCAAAACAGGTGCCCAGACCCTGAAATTTCTAACCGCTGATGGTCTCACACCTCAAAACAGGTGCCCAGACCCTAAAATTTCGAACTGCTGATGGTCTCACACCTCAAAACAGGTGCCCAGACCCTGAAATTTCTAACTGCTGATGGTCTCACACCTCAAATCAGGTGCCCAGACCCTGAAATTTCGAACTGCTGATGGTCTCACACCTCAAAACAGGTGCCCAGACCCTGAAATTTCGAACTGCTGATGGTCTCACGTCTCAAAACAGGTGCCCAGACCCTGAAATTTCTAACTGCTCATGGTCTCACACCTCAAAACAGGTGCCCAGACCCTGAAATTTCCAACTGCTGATGGTCTCACACCTCAAATCAGGTGCCCAGACCCTGAAATTTCGAACTGCTGATGGTCTCACACCTCAAAACAGGTGCCCAGACCCTGAAATTTCCAACTGCTGATGGTCTCACACCTCAAAACAGGTGCCCGGACCCTGAAATTTCTAATTGCTGATGGTCTTACACCTCAAAACAGGTGCCCAGACCCTGAAATTTCTAACTGCTGATGGTCTCACACCTCAAAACAGGTGCCCAGACCCTGAAATTTCTGACTGCCGATGGTCTCACACCTCAAAACAGGTGCCCAGACCCTGAAATTTCTAACTGCTGATGGTCTTACACCTCAAAACAGGTGCCCAGACCCTGAAATTTCTAACCGCTGATGGTCTCACACCTCAAAACAGGTGCCCAGACCCTGAAATTTCTGACTGCCGATGGTCTCACACCTCAAAACAGGTGCCCAGACCCTGAAATTTCTAACTGCTGATGGTCTCACACCTCAAAACAGGTGCCCGGACCCTGAAATTTCTAACTGCTGATGGTCTCACACCTCAAAACAGGTGCCCAGACCCTGAAATTTCTAACTGCTGATGGTCTCACACCTCAAAACAGGTGCCCAGACCCTGAAATTTCTAAATGCTGATGGTCTCACACCTCAAAACAGGTGCCCAGACCCTAAAATTTCTAACCGCTGATGCTCTTACACCTCAAAACAGGTGCCCAAACCCTGAAATTTCTAACTGCTGATGGTCTCACACCTCAAAACAGGTGCCCAGACCCTGAAATTTCTAACTGCTGATGGTCTCACACCTCAAAACAGGTGCCCCGACCCTGAAATTTCTAACTGCTGATGGTCTCACACCTCAAAACAGGTGCCCGGACCCTGAAATTTCTAACTGCCGATGGTCTCACACCTCAAATCAGGTGCCCAGACCCTGAAATTTCTAACTGCTGATGGTCTCACACCCCAAAACAGGTGCCCAGACCCTGAAATTTCTAACGGCTGATGGTCTCACACCTCAAAACAGGTGCCCAGACCCTGAAATTTCTAACTGCTCATGGTCTCACACCTCAAAACAGGTGCCCAGACCCTGAAATTTCTAACTGCTGATGGTCTCACACCTCAAAACAGGTGCCCAGACCCTAAAATTTCTAACTGCCGATGGTCTCACACCTCAAAACAGGTGCCCAGACCCTGAAATTTCCAACTGCTGATGGTCTCACGCCTCAAAACAGGTGCCCAGACCCTGAAATTTCTAACTGCTCATGGTCTCACACCTCAAAACAGGTGCCCAGACCCTGAAATTTCCAACTGCTGATGGTCTCACACCTCAAAACAGGTGCCCAGACCCTGAAATTTCTAACTGCTGATGGTCTCACACCTCAAAACAGGTACCCAGACCCTGAAATTTCGAACCGCTGATGGTCTCACACCTCAAAACAGGTGCCCAGACCCTGAAATTTCTAACTGCTGATGGTCTCACACCTCAAAACAGGTGCCCAGACCCTGAAATTTCTAAATGCTGATGGTCTCACACCTCAAAACAGGTGCCCAGACCCTAAAATTTCTAACCGCTGATGCTCTTACACCTCAAAACAGGTGCCCAAACCCTGAAATTTCTAACTGCTGATGGTCTCACACCTCAAAACAGGTGCCCAGACCCTGAAATTTCTAACTGCTGATGGTCTCACACCTCAAAACAGGTGCCCCGACCCTGAAATTTCTAACTGCTGATGGTCTCACACCTCAAAACAGGTGCCCGGACCCTGAAATTTCTAACTGCCGATGGTCTCACACCTCAAATCAGGTGCCCAGACCCTGAAATTTCTAACTGCTGATGGTCTCACACCCCAAAACACGTGCCCAGACCCTGAAATTTCTAACTGCTGATGGTCTCACACCTCAAAACAGGTGCCCAGACCCTGAAATTTCTAACTGCTCATGGTCTCACACCTCAAAACAGGTGCCCAGACCCTGAAATTTCTAACTGCTGATGGTCTCACTCCTCAAAACAGGTGCCCAGACCCTGAAATTTCGAACTGCTGATGGTCTCACACCTCAAAACAGGTGCCCATACCCTAAAATTTCTAACTGCCGATGGTCTCACACCTCAAAACAGGTGCCCAGACCCTGAAATTTCCAACTGCTGATGGTCTCACGCCTCAAAACAGGTGCCCAGACCCTGAAATTTCTAACTGCTCATGGTCTCACACCTCAAAACAGGTGCCCAGACCCTGAAATTTCCAACTGCTGATGGTCTCACACCTCAAAACAGGTGCCCAGACCCTGAAATTTCTAACTGCTGATGGTCTCACACCTCAAAACAGGTGCCCAGACCCTGAAATTTCTAACTGCTGATGGTCTCACACCTCAAAACAGGTGCCCAGACCCTGAAATTTCTAACTGCCGATGGTCTCACACCTCAAATCAGGTGCCCAGACCCTGAAATTTCTAGCTGCTGATGGTCTCACACCTCAAAACAGGTGCCCAGACCCTGAAATTTCTAACCGCTGATGGTCTCACACCTCAAAACAGGTGCCCAGACCCTAAAATTTCGAACTGCTGATGGTCTCACACCTCAAAACAGGTGCCCAGACCCTGAAATTTCTAACTGCTGATGGTCTCACACCTCAAATCAGGTGCCCAGACCCTGAAATTTCGAACTGCTGATGGTCTCACACCTCAAAACAGGTGCCCAGACCCTGAAATTTCTAACTGCTGATGGTCTCACGTCTCAAAACAGGTGCCCAGACCCTGAAATTTCTAACTGCTCATGGTCTCACACCTCAAAACAGGTGCCCAGACCCTGAAATTTCCAACTGCTGATGGTGTCACACCTCAAATCAGGTGCCCAGACCCTGAAATTTCGAACTGCTGATGGTCTCACACCTCAAAACAGGTGCCCAGACCCTGAAATTTCTAAATACTGATGGTCTCACACCTCAAAACAGGTGCCCGGACCCTGAAATTTCTAATTGCTGATGGTCTTACACCTCAAAACAGGTGCCCAGACCCTGAAATTTCTAACTGCTGATGGTCTCACACCTCAAAACAGGTGCCCAGACCCTGAAATTTCTAACCGCTGATGGTCTCACACCTCAAAACAGGTGCCCAGACCCTGAAATTTCTGACTGCCGATGGTCTCACACCTCAAAACAGGTGCCCAGACCCTGAAATTTCTAACTGCTGATGGTCTCACACCTCAAAACAGGTGCCCAGACCCTGAAATTTCTAACTGCTGATGGTCTCACACCTCAAAACAGGTGCCCAGACCCTGAAATTTCTAACTGCTGATGGTCTCACACCTCAAAACAGGTGCCCAGACCCTGAAATTTCTAAATGCTGATGGTCTCACACCTGAAAACAGGTGCCCAGACCCTAAAATTTCTAACCGCTGATGCTCTTACACCTCAAAACAGGTGCCCAAACCCTGAAATTTCTAACTGCTGATGGTCTCACACCTCAAAACAGGTGCCCAGACCCTGAAATTTCTAACTGCTGATGGTCTCACACCTCAAAACAGGTGCCCCGACCCTGAAATTTCTAACTGCTGATGGTCTCACACCTCAAAACAGGTGCCCGGACCCTGAAATTTCTAACTGCCGATGGTCTCACACCTCAAATCAGGTGCCCAGACCCTGAAATTTCTAACTGCTGATGGTCTCACACCCCAAAACAGGTGCCCAGACCCTGAAATTTCTAACTGCTGATGGTCTCACACCTCAAAACAGGTGCCCAGACCCTGAAATTTCTAACTGCTCATGGTCTCACACCTCAAAACAGGTGCCCAGACCCTGAAATTTCTAACTGCTGATGGTCTCACTCCTCAAAACAGGTGCCCAGACCCTGAAATTTCGAACTGCTGATGGTCTCACACCTCAAAACAGGTGCCCAGACCCTAAAATTTCTAACTGCCGATGGTCTCACACCTCAAAACAGGTGCCCAGACCCTGAAATTTCCAACTGCTGATGGTCTCACGCCTCAAAACAGGTGCCCAGACCCTGAAATTTCTAACTGCTCATGGTCTCACACCTCAAAACAGGTGCCCAGACCCTGAAATTTCCAACTGCTGATGGTCTCACACCTCAAAACAGGTGCCCAGACCCTGAAATTTCTAACTGCTGATGGTCTCACACCTCAAAACAGGTACCCAGACCCTGAAATTTCGAACCGCTGATGGTCTCACACCTCAAAACAGGTGCCCGGACCCTGAAATTTCTAATTGCTGATGGTCTTACACCTCAAAACAGGTGCCCAGACCCTGAAATTTCTAACCGCTCATGGTCTCACACCTGAAAACAGGTGCCCAGACCCTGAAATTTCTAACTGCTGATGGTCTCACACCTCAAAACAGGTGCCCAGACCCTGAAATTTCTAACTGCTGATGGTCTCACACCTCAAAACAGGTGCCCAGACCCTGAAATTTCTAACTGCTGATGGTCTCACACCTCAAAACAGGTGCCCAGACCCTGAAATTTCTAACTGCCGATGGTCTCACACCTCAAATCAGGTGCCCAGACCCTGAAATTTCTAGCTGCTGATGGTCTCACACCTCAAAACAGGTGCCCAGACCCTGAAATTTCTAAATACTGATGGTCTCACACCTCAAAACAGGTGCCCAGACCCTGAAATTTCTAACTGCTGATGGTCTCACACCTCAAAACAGGTGCCCAGACCCTGAAATTTCTAACTGCCGATGGTCTCACACCTCAAATCAGGTGCCCAGACCCTGAAATTTCTAGCTGCTGATGGTCTCACACCTCAAAACAGGTGCCCAGACCCTGAAATTTCTAACTGCTGATGGTCTCACACCTCAAAACAGGTGCCCAGACCCTAAAATTTCGAACTGCTGATGGTCTCACACCTCAAAACAGGTGCCCAGACCCTGAAATTTCTAACTGCTGATGGTCTCACACCTCAAATCAGGTGCCCAGACCCTGAAATTTCGAACTGCTGATGGTCTCACACCTCAAAACAGGTGCCCAGACCCTGAAATTTCTAACTGCTGATGGTCTCACGTCTCAAAACAGGTGCCCAGACCCTGAAATTTCTAACTGCTCATGGTCTCACACCTCAAAACAGGTGCCCAGACCCTGAAATTTCCAACTGCTGATGGTCTCACACCTCAAATCAGGTGCCCAGACCCTGAAATTTCGAACTGCTGATGGTCTCACACCTCAAAACAGGTGCCCAGACCCTGAAATTTCTAAATACTGATGGTCTCACACCTCAAAACAGGTGCCCGGACCCTGAAATTTCTAATTGCTGATGGTCTTACACCTCAAAACAGGTGCCCAGACCCTGAAATTTCTAACTGCTGATGGTCTCACACCTCAAAACAGGTGCCCAGACCCTGAAATTTCTAACTGCTGATGGTCTCACACCTCAAAACAGGTGCCCCGACCCTGAAATTTCTAAATGCTGATGGTCTCACACCTCAAAACAGGTGCCCAGACCCTGAAATTTCTAACTGCTGATGGTCTCACACCTCAAAACAGGTGCCCCGACCCTGAAATTTCTAACTGCTGATGGTCTCACACCTCAAAACAGGTGCCCAGACCCTGAAATTTCTAACTGCTGATGGTCTCACACCTCAAAACAGGTGCCCGGACCCTGAAATTTCTAACTGCCGATGGTCTCACACCTCAAATCAGGTGCCCAGACCCTGAAATTTCTAACTGCTGATGGTCTCACACCCCAAAACAGGTGCCCAGACCCTGAAATTTCTAACTGCTGATGGTCTCACACCTCAAAACAGGTGCCCAGACCCTGAAATTTCTAACTGCTGATGGTCTTACACCTCAAAACAGGTGCCCGGACCCTGAAATTTCGAACTGCTGATGGTCTCACACCTCAAAACAGGTGCCCAGACCCTAAAATTTCGAACTGCTGATGGTCTCACACCTCAAAACAGGTGCCCAGACCCTGAAATTTCTAACTGCTGATGGTCTCACACCTCAAAACAGGTGCCCAGACCCTGAAATTTCTAAATGCTGATGGTCTCACACCTCAAAACAGGTGCCCAGACCCTAAAATTTCTAACCGCTGATGGTCTTACACCTCAAAACAGGTGCCCAAACCCTGAAATTTCTAACTGCTGATGGTCTCACACCTCAAAACAGGTGCCCAGACCCTGAAATTTCTAACTGCTGATGGTCTCACACCTCAAAACAGGTGCCCCGACCCTGAAATTTCTAAATGCTGATGCTCTCACACCTCAAAACAGGTGCCCAGACCCTGAAATTTCTAACTGCTGATGGTCTCACACCTCAAAACAGGTGCCCCGACCCTGAAATTTCTAAATGCTGATGGTCTCACACCTCAAAACAGGTGCCCAGACCCTGAAATTTCTAACTGCTGATGGTCTCACACCTCAAAACAGGTGCCCGGACCCTGAAATTTCTAACTGCCGATGGTCTCACACCTCAAATCAGGTGCCCAGACCCTGAAATTTCTAACTGCTGATGGTCTCACACCCCAAAACAGGTGCCCAGACCCTGAAATTTCTAACTGCTGATGGTCTCACACCTCAAAACAGGTGCCCAGACCCTGAAATTTCTAACTGCTGATGGTCTTACACCTCAAAACAGGTGCCCGGACCCTGAAATTTCGAACTGCTGATGGTCTCACACCTCAAAACAGGTGCCCAGACCCTAAAATTTCGAACTGCTGATGGTCTCACACCTCAAAACGGGTGCCCAGACCCTGAAATTTCTAACTGCTGATGGTCTCACACCTCAAAACAGGTGCCCAGACCCTGAAATTTCTAAATGCTGATGGTCTCACACCTCAAAACAGGTGCCCAGACCCTGAAATTTCTAACTGCTGATGGTCTCACACCTCAAAACAGGTGCCCCGACCCTGAAATTTCTAAATGCTGATGGTCTCACACCTCAAAACAGGTGCCCAGACCCTGAAATTTCTAACTGCTGATGGTCTCACACCTCAAAACAGGTGCCCGGACCCTGAAATTTCCAACTGCTGATGGTCTCACACCTCAAAACAGGTGCCCGGACCCTGAAATTTCTAAATGCTGATGGTCTCACACCTCAAAACAGGTGCCCAGACCCTGAAATTTCTAACTGCTGATGGTCTCACACCTCAAAACAGGTGCCCAGACCCTGAAATTTCTAACTGCTGATGGTCTCACACCTCAAAACAGGTGCCCCGACCCTGAAATTTCTAAATGCTGATGGTCTCACACCTCAAAACAGGTGCCCAGACCCTGAAATTTCTAACTGCTGATGGTCTCACACCTCAAAACAGGTGCCCAGACCCTGAAATTTCTAACTGCTGATGGTCTTACACCTCAAAACAGGTGCCCGGACCCTGAAATTTCGAACTGCTGATGGTCTCACACCTCAAAACAGGTGCCCAGACCCTAAAATTTCGAACTGCTGATGGTCTCACACCTCAAAACGGGTGCCCAGACCCTGAAATTTCTAACTGCTGATGGTCTCACACCTCAAAACAGGTGCCCAGACCCTGAAATTTCTAAATGCTGATGGTCTCACACCTCAAAACAGGTGCCCAGACCCTGAAATTTCTAACTGCTGATGGTCTCACACCTCAAAACAGGTGCCCCGACCCTGAAATTTCTAAATGCTGATGGTCTCACACCTCAAAACAGGTGCCCAGACCCTGAAATTTCTAACTGCTGATGGTCTCACACCTCAAAACAGGTGCCCGGACCCTGAAATTTCCAACTGCTGATGGTCTCACACCTCAAATCAGGTGCCCAGACCCTGAAATTTCTAACTGCTGATGGTCTCACACCCCAAAACAGGTGCCCAGACCCTGAAATTTCTAACTGCTGATGGTCTCACACCTCAAAACAGGTGCCCAGACCCTGAAATTTCTAACTGCTCATGGTCTCACACCTCAAAACAGGTGCCCAGACCCTGAAATTTCTAACTGCTGATGGTCTCACTCCTCAAAACAGGTGCCCAGACCCTGAAATTTCGAACTGCTGATGGTCTCACACCTCAAAACAGGTGCCCAGACCCTAAAATTTCGAACTGCTGATGGTCTCACACCTCAAAACAGGTGCCCAGACCCTGAAATTTCTAACTGCTGATGGTCTCACACCTCAGAACAGGTGCCCAGACCCTGAAATTTCTAAATGCTGATGGTCTCACACCTCAAAACAGGTGCCCAGACCCTAAAATTTCTAACTGCTGATGGTCTCACACCTCAAAACAGGTGCCCAGACCCTGAAATTTCTAACTGCTGATGGTCTCACGCCTCAAAACAGGTGCCCAGACCCTGAAATTTCTAACTGCTCATGGTCTCACACCTCAAAACAGGTGCCCAGACCCTGAAATTTCCAACTGCTGATGGTCTCACACCTCAAAACAGGTGCCCAGACCCTAAAATTTCTAACTGCTGATGGTCTCACACCTCAAAACAGGTGCCCAGACCCTGAAATTTCTAACCGCTGATGGTCTCACACCTCAGTACAGGTGCCCAGACCCTGAAATTTCTAATTGCTGATGGTCTTACACCTCAAAACAGGTGCCCAGACCCTGAAATTTCCAACTGCTGATGGTCTCACACCTTAAAACAGGTGCCCGGACCCTGAAATTTCTAACTGCTGATGGTCTCACACCTCAAATCAGGTGCCCAGACCCTGAAATTTCTAACCGCTGATGGTCTCACACCTCAAAACAGGTGCCCAGACCCTGAAATTTCGAACTGCTGATGGTCTCACACCTCAAAACAGGTGCCCAGACCCTGAAATTTCTAACTGCTGATGGTCTCACACCTCAAAACAGGTGCCCAGACCCTAAAATTTCGAACTGCCGATGGTCCCACACCTCAAAACAACTGCAGACCCTGAAATTTCTAACTGCTGATGGTCTCACACCTCAAAACAGGTGCCCAGACCCTGAAATTTCTAAATGCTGATGGTCTCACACCTCAAAACAGGTGCCCAGACCCTAAAATTTCTAACTGCTGATGGTCTCACACCTCAAAACAGGTGCCCAAACCCTGAAATTTCTAACTGCTGATGGTCTCACACCTCAAAACAGGTGCCTCGACCCTGAAATTTCTAAATGCTGATGATCTCACACCTCAAAACAGGTGCCCAGACCCTGAAATTTCTAACTGCTGATGGTCTCACACCTCAAAACAGGTGCCCCGACCCTGAAATTTCTAACTGCTGATGGTCTCACACCTCAAAACAGGTGCCCGGACCCTGAAATTTCTAACTGCCGATGGTCTCACACCTCAAATCAGGTGCCCAGACCGTGAAATTTCCAACTGCTGATGGTCTCACACCTCAAAACATGTGCCCAGACCCTGAAATTTCTAACTGCTGATGGTCTCACACCTCAAAACAGGTGCCCAGACCCTGAAATTTCTAACTGCTCATGGTCTCACACCTCAAAACAGGTGCCCAGACCCTGAAATTTCTAACTGCTGATGGTCTCACACCTCAAAACAGGTGCCCAGACCCTGAAATTTCTAGCTGCTGATGGTCTCACACCTCAAAACAGGTGCCCAGACCCTGAAATTTCTAACTGCTGATGGTCTCACACCTCAAAACAGGTGCCCAGACCCTAAAATTTCGAACTGCCGATGGTCTCACACCTCGAAACAGGTGCCCAGACCCTGAAATTTCTAACCGCTGATGGTCTCACACCTCAAAACAGGTGCCCAGACCCTGAAATTTCTAACTGCTGATGGTCTCACACCTCAAAACAGGTGCCCAGACCCTGAAATTTCTAACTGCTCATGGTCTCACACCTCAAAACAGGTGCCCAGACCCTGAAATTTCTAACTGCTGATGGTCTCACACCTCAAAACAGGTGCCCAGACCCTGAAATTTCTAACTGCTGATGGTCTCACACCTCAAAACAGGTGCCCAGACCCTGAAATTTCTAACTGCTGATGGTCTCACACCTCAAAACAGGTGCCCAGACCCTAAAATTTCGAACTGCCGATGGTCTCACACCTCGAAACAGGTGCCCAGACCCTGAAATTTCTAACTGCTGATGGTCTCACACCTCAAAACAGGTGCCCAGACCCTGAAATTTCTAACTGCTCATGGTCTCACACCTCAAAACAGGTGCCCAAACCCTGAAATTTCTAACTGCTGATGGTCTCACTCCTCAAAAACAGGTGCCCAGACCCTGAAATTTCGAACTGCTGATGGTCTCACACCTCAAAACAGGTGCCCAGACCCTAAAATTTCGAACTGCTGATGGTCTCACACCTCAAAACAGGTGCCCAGACCCTGAAATTTCTAACTGCTGATGGTCTCACACCTCAAAACAGGTGCCCAGACCCTGAAATTTCTAAATGCTGATGGTCTCACACCTCAAAACAGCTGCCCAGACCCTAAAATTTCTAACTGCTGATGGTCTCACACCTCAAAACAGGTGCCCAGACCCTGAAATTTCTAACTGCTCATGGTCTCACACCTCAAAACAGGTGCCCAGACCCTGAAATTTCCAACTGCTGATGGTCTCACACCTCAAACCAGGTGCCCAGACCCTGAAATTTCTAACTGCTGATGGTCTCACACCTCAAAACAGGTGCCCAGACCCTGAAATTTCTAACCGCTGATGGTCTCACACCTCAAAACAGGTGCCCAGACCCTGAAATTTCTAATTGCTGATGGTCTTACACCTCAAAACGGGTGCCCAGACCCTGAAATTTCCAACTGCTGATGGTCTCACACCTTAAAACAGGTGCCCAGACCCTGAAATTTCTAACTGCTGATGGTCTCACACCTCAAATCAGGTGCCCAGACCCTGAAATTTCTAACCGCTGATGGTCTCACACCTCAAAACAGGTGCCCAGACCCTGAAATTTCGAACTGCTGATGGTCTCACACCTCAAAACAGGTGCCCAGACCCTGAAATTTCTAACTGCTGATGGTCTCACACCTCAAAACAGGTGCCCAGACCCTAAAATTTCGAACCGCCGATGGTCCCACACCTCAAAACAACTGCAGACCCTGAAATTTCTAACTGCTGATGGTCTCACACCTCAAAACAGGTGCCCAGACCCTGAAATTTCTAAATGCTGATGGTCTCACACCTCAAAACAGGTGCCCAGACCCTAAAATTTCTAACTGCTGATGGTCTCACACCTCAAAACAGGTGCCCAAACCCTGAAATTTCTAACTGCTGATGGTCTCACACCTCAAAGCAGGTGCCCCGACCCTGAAATTTCTAAATGCTGATGGTCTCACACCTCAAAACAGGTGCCCCGACCCTGAAATTTCTCACTGCTGATGGTCTCACACCTCAAAACAGGTGCCCGGACCCTGAAATTTCTAACTGCCGATGGTCTCACACCTCAAATCAGGTGCCCAGACCCTGAAATTTCCAACTGCTGATGGTCTCACACCTCAAAACATGTGCCCAGACCCTGAAATTTCTAACTGCTGATGGTCTCACACCTCAAAACAGGTGCCCAGACCCTGAAATTTCTAACTGCTCATGGTCTCACACCTCAAAACAGGTGCCCAGACCCTGAAATTTCTAACTGCTGATGGTCTCACACCTCAAAACAGGTGCCCAGACCCTGAAATTTCTAACTGCTGATGGTCTCACACCTCAAAACAGGTGCCCAGACCCTGAAATTTCTAACTGCTGATGGTCTCACACCTCAAAACAGGTGCCCAGACCCTAAAATTTTGAACTGCCGATGGTCTCACACCTCGAAACAGGTGCCCAGACCCTGAAATTTCTAACCGCTGATGGTCTCACACCTCAAAACAGGTGCCCAGACCCTGAAATTTCTAACCGCTGATGGTCTCACACCTCAAATCAGGTGCCCGGACCCTGAAATTTCTAACTGCTGATGGTCTGACACCTCAAAACAGGTGCCCTGACCCTGAAATTTCTAGCTGCTGAGGGTCTCACACCTCAAAACAGGTGCCCAGACCCTGAAATTTCGAACTGCTGATGGTCTCACCTCAAAACAGGTGCCCAGACCCTGAAATTTCTAACTGATGATGGTCTCACACCTCAAAACAGGTGCCCAGACCCTGAAACTTCTAACCGCTGATGGTCTCACACCTCAAAACAGGTGCCCAGACCCTGAACTTTCTAACTGCTGATGGTCTCACACCTCAAAACACGTGCCCAGACCCTGAAATTTCTAACCGCTGATGGTCTCACACCTCAAAACAGGTGCCCAGACCCTGAAATTTCTAACTGCTGATGGTCTGACACCTCAAAACAGGTGCCCAGACCATGAAATTTCTAACCGCTGATGGTCTCACACCTCAAAACAGATGCCCAGACCCTGAAATTTCTAACCGCTGATGGTCTCACACCTCGAAACATGTGCCCAGACCCTGAAATTTCTAACTGCTGATGGTCTCACACCTCAAAACAGGTGCAGACCGTGAAATTTCTAACTGCTGATGGTCTCACACCTCAAAACAGGTGCCCAGACCCTGAACTTTCTAACTGCTGATGGTCTCACACCTCAAAACAGGTGCCCAGACCCTAAAATTTCGAACTGCCGATGGTCTCACACCTCAAATCAGGTGCCCAGAGCCTGAAATTTCTAACTGCTGATGGTCTCACACCTCAAAACAAGTGCCCAGACCCCGAAATTTCTAACTGCTGATGGTCTCACACCTCAAAACAGGTGCCCAGACCCTAAAATTTCGAACTGCCGATGGTCTCACACCTCAAAACAGGTGCCCAGAGCCTGAAATTTCTAACTGCTGATTGTCTCACACCTCAAAACAGGTGCCCAGACCCTGAAATTTCTAACTGCTGATGGTCTCACACCTCAAAACAGGTGCCCAGACCCTGAAATTTCTAACTGCCGAGGGTCTCACACCTCAAAACATGTGCCCAGACCCTGAACTTTCTAACTGCTGATAGTCTCACCTCAAAACAGGTGCCCAGACCCTGAAATTTCTAACTGCTGATGGTCTCACACCTCAAAACAGGTGCCCTTACCCTGAAATTTCTAACCGCTGATGGTCTCACACCTCAAAACAGGTGCCCAGACCCTGAAATTTCGAACTGCTGATGGTCTCACACCTCAAAACAGGTGCCCAAACCCTGAAATTTCTAAATGCTGATGGTCTCACACCTCAAATCAGGTGCCCAGACCCTGAAATTTCTAACTGCTGATGGTCTCACACCTCAAAACATGTGCCCAGACCCTGAAATTTCGAACTGCTGATGGTCTCTCACCTCAAAACAGGTGCCCAGACCCTGAAATTTCTAACTGCCGATGGTCTCACACCTCAAAACAGGTGCCCAGACCCTGAAATTTCTAACTGCTGATGGTCTCACACCCCAAAACAGGTGCCCAGACCCTAAAATTTCGAACTGCCGATGGTCTCACACCTCGAAACGGGTGCCCAGACCCTGAATTTTCTAACTGCTGATGGTCTCACACCCCAAAACAGGTGCCCAGACCCTGAAATTTCTAGCTGCTGAGGGTCTCACACCTCAAAACAGGTGCCCAGACCCTAAAATTTCGAACTGCTGATGGTCTCACACCTCAAAACAGGTGCCCAGACCCTGAAATTTCTAACTGCTGATGGTCTCACACCTCAAAACAGGTGCCCAGACCCTGAAATTTCTAACTGCTGATGGTCTCACACCTCAAAACAGGTGCCCAGACCCTGAAATTTCTAACCGCTGATGGTCTCACACCTCAAAACAGGTGCCCAGACCTTGAAATTTCTAACTGCTGATGGTCTCACACCTCAAAACAGGTGCCCAGACCGTGAAATTTCTAACTGCTGATGGTCTCACACCTCAAAACAGGTGCCCAGACCCTGAAATTTCTAACTGCTGATGGTCTCACACCTCAAAACAGGTGCCCAGACCCTGAAATTTCGAACTGCTGATGGTCTCACACCTCAAAACAGGTGCCCAGACCCTGAAATTTCTAACTGCTAATGGTCTCACACCTCAAAACAAGTGCAGACCCTGAAATTTCTAACTGCTGATGGTCTCTCACCTCAAAACAGGTGCCCAGACCCTGAAATTTCTAACTGCCGATGGTCTCACACCTCAAAACAGGTGCCTAGACCCTGAAATTTCGAACTGCTGATGGTCTCACACCTCAAAACAGGTGCCCAGACCTCGAAGTTTCTAACTGCTGATGGTCTCACACCTCAAAACAGGTGCCCAGACCCTGAAATTTCTAACTGCCGATGGTCTCACACCTCAAAACAGGTGCCCAGACCCTAAAATTTCGGACTGCTGATGGTCTCACACCTCAAAACAGGTGCCCAGACCCTGAAATTTCTAACTGCTGATGGTCTCACACCTCAAAACAGGTGCCCAGACCCTGAAATTTCTAACCGCTGATGGTCTCACACCTCAAAACAGGTGCCCAGACCCTGAAATTTCTAACTGCTGATGGTCTCACACCTCAAAACAGGTGCCCAGACCCTGAAATTTTTAACTGCTGATGGTCTCACACCTCAAAACAGGTGCCCAGACCCTGAAATTTCTAACTGCCGATGGTCTCACACCTCAAAACAGGTGCCCAGACCCTGAAATTTCTAGCTGCCGATGGTCTCACCTCAAAACAGGTGCCCAGACCCTGAACTTTCTAACCGCTGATGGTCTCACACCTCAAAACAGGTGCCCAGACCCTGAAATTTCTAACTGCTGATGGTCTCACACCTCAAAACATGTGCCCAGACCCTGAAATTTTTAACTGCCGATGGTCTCACACCTCAAAACAGGTGCCCAGACCCTGAAATTTTTAACTGCCGATGGTCTCACACCTCAAAACAGGTGCCCAGACCCTGAAATTTCTAACTGCTGATGGTCTCACACCCCAAAACAGGTGCCCAGACCCTGAAATTTCTAGCTGCCGATGGTCTCACCTCAAAACAGGTGCCCAGACCCTGAACTTTCTAACCGCTGATGGTCTCACACCTCAAAACAGGTGCCCAGACCCTGAAATTTCTAACTGCTGATGGTCTCACACCTCAAAACATGTGCCCAGACCCTGAAATTTCTAACTGCTGATGGTCTCACACCTCAAAACAGGTGCAGACCGTGAAATTTCTAACTGCTGATGGTCTCACACCTCAAAACAGGTGCCCAGACCCCGAACTTTCTAACTGCTGATGGTCTCACACCTCAAAACAGGTGCCCAGACCCTGAACTTTCTAACTGCTGATGGTCTCACACCTCAAAACAGGTGCCCAGACCCTGAAATTTGTAACTGCTGATGGTCTCACACCTCAAAACAGGTGCAGACCGTGAAATTTCTAACTGCTGATGGTCTCACACCTCAAAACAGGTGCCCAGAGCCTGAAATTTCTAACTGCTGATGGTCTCACACCTCAAAACAGGTGCCCAGACCCTGAAATTTCTAACTGCTGATGGTCTCACACCTCAAAACAGGTGCCCAGACCCTGAAATTTCTAAATGCTGATGGTCTCACACCTCAAAACATGTGCCCAGACCCTGAACTTTCTAACTGCTGATAGTCTCACCTCAAAACAGGTGCCCAGACCCTGAAATTTCTAACTGCTGATGGTTTCACACCTCAAAACAGGTGCCCAGACCCTGAAATTTCTAACCGCTGATGGTCTCACACCTCAAAACAGGTGCCCAGACCCTGAAATTTCTAACCGCTGATGGTCTCACACCTCAAAACAGGTGCCCAGACCCTGAAATTTCTAACTGTTGATGGTCTCACACCTCAAAACAGGTGCCCAGACCCTGAAATTTCTAAATGCTGATGGTCTCACACCTCAAATCAGGTGGCCAGACCCTGAAATTTCTAACTGCTGATGGTCTCACACCTCAAAACAGGTGCCCGGACCCTGAAATTTCTAACCGCTGATGGTCTCACACCTCAAAACAGGTGCCCAGACCCTGAAATTTCGAACTGCTGATGGTCTCACACCTCAAAACATGTGCCCAGACCCTGAAATTTCTAACTGCTGATGGTCTCACACCTCAAAACAGGTGCCCGGACCCTGAAATTTCTAACCGCTGATGGTCTCACACCTCAAAACAGGTGCCCGGACCCTGAAATTTCGAACTGCTGATGGTCTCACACCTCAAAACATGTGCCCAGACCCTGAAATTTCTAACTGCTGATGGTCTCACACCTCAAAACAGGTGCCCGGACCCTGAAATTTCTAACTGCTGATGGTCTCACACCTCAAAACAGGTGCCCGGACCCTGAAATTTCTAACCGCTGATGGTCTCACACCTCAAAACAGGTGCCCAGACCCTGAAATTTCGAACTGCTCATGGTCTCACACCTCAAAACAGGTGCCCAGACCCTGAAATTTCTAACTGCTGATGGTCTCACACCTCAAAACAGGTGCCCAGACCCTGAAATTTCTAACTGCCGATGGTCTCACACCTCAAAACAGGTGCCCAGACCCTGAAATTTCTAACTGCTGATGGTCTCACACCTCAAAACAGGTGCCCAGACCCTGAAATTTCTAACTGCTGATGGTCTCACACCTCAAAACGGGTGCCCAGACCCTGAACTTTCTAACTGCTGATGGTCTCACACCTCAAAACAGGTGCCCAGACCCTGAAATTTCTAACCGCTGATGGTCTCACACCTCAAAACAGGTGCCCAGACCCTGAAATTTCTAACTGCTGATGGTCTCACACCTCAAAACAGGTGCCCAGACCGTGAAATTTCTAGCTGCTGATGGTCTCACACCTCAAAACAGGTGCCCAGACCCTGAAATTTCTAACTGCTGATGGTCTCACACCTCAAAACAGGTGCCCAGACCCTGAAATTTCGAACTGCTGATGGTCTCACACCTCAAAACAGGTGCCCAGACCCTGAAATTTCTAACTGCTGATGGTCTCACACCTCAAAACAGGTGCAGACCCTGAAATTTCTAACTGCTGATGGTCTCTCACCTCAAAACAGGTGCCCAGACCCTGAAATTTCTAACTGCCGATGGTCTCACACCTCAAAACAGGTGCCCAGACCCTGAAATTTCGAACTGCCGATGGTCTCACACCTCAAAACAGGTGCCCAGACCTCGAAGTTTCTAACTGCTGATGGTCTCACACCTCAAAACAGGTGCCCAGACCCTGAAATTTCTAACTGCCGATGGTCTCACACCTCAAAACAGGTGCCCAGACCCTAAAATTTCGGACTGCTGATGGTCTCACACCTCAAAACAGGTGTCCAGACCCTGAAATTTCTAACTGCTGATGGTCTCACACCTCAAAACAGGTGCCCAGACCCTGAAATTTCTAACTGCTGATGGTCTCTAACCTCAAAACAGGTGCCCAGACCCTGAAATTTCTAACCGCTGATGGTCTCACACCTCAAAACAGGTGCCCAGACCCTGAAATTTCTAACTGCTGATGGTCTCACACCTCAAAACAGGTGCCCAGACCCTAAAATTTCGAACTGCTGATGGTCTCACACCTCAAAACAGGTGCCCAGACCCTGAAATTTCTAACTGCTGATGGTCTCACACCTCAAAACAGGTGCCCAGACCCTGAAATTTCTAACTGCTGATGGTCTCACACCTCAAAACAGGTGCCCAGACCCTGAAATTTCTAACCGCTGATGGGCTCACACCTCAAAACAGGTGCCCAGACCTTGAAATTTCTAACTGCTGATGGTCTCACACCTCAAAACAGGTGCCCAGACCGTGAAATTTCTAACTGCTGATGGTCTCACACCTCAAAACAGGTGCCCAGACCCTGAAATTTCTAACTGCTGATGGTCTCACACCTCAAAACAGGTGCCCAGACCCTGAAATTTCTAACTGCTGATGGTCTCACACCTCAAAACAGGTGCCCAGACCCTGAAATTTCTAACTGCTGATGGTCTCACACCTCAAAACAGGTGCCCAGACCCTGAAATTTCTAACCGCTGATGGTCTCACACCTCAAAACAGGTGCCCAGACCTTGAAATTTCTAACTGCTGATGGTCTCACACCTCGAAAAAGGTGCCCAGACCGTGAAATTTCTAACTGCTGATGGTCTCACACCTCAAAACAGGTGCCCAGACCCTGAAATTTCTAAGTGCTGATGGTCTCACACCTCAAAACAGGTGCCCAGACCCTGAAATTTCGAACTGCTGATGGTCTCACACCTCAAAACAGGTGCCCAGACCCTGAAATTTCTAACTGCTGATGGTCTCACACCTCAAAACAAGTGCAGACCCTGAAATTTCTAACTGCTGATGGTCTCTCACCTCAAAACAGGTGCCCAGACCCTGAAATTTCTAACTGCCGATGGTCTCACACCTCAAAACAGGTGCCCAGACCCTGAAATTTCGAACTGCCGATGGTCTCACACCTCAAAACAGGTGCCCAGACCTCGAAGTTTCTAACTGCTGATGGTCTCACACCTCAAAACAGGTGCCCAGACCCTGAAATTTCTAACTGCCGATGGTCTCACACCTCAAAACAGGTGCCCAGACCCTAAAATTTCGGACTGCTGATGGTCTCACACCTCAAAACAGGTGCCCAGACCCTGAAATTTCTAACTGCTGATGGTCTCACACCTCAAAACAGGTGCCCAGACCCTGAAATTTCTAACTGCTGATGGTCTTACACCTCAAAACAGGTGCCCAGACCCTGAAATTTCTAACTGCTGATGGTCTCACACCTCAAAACAGGTGCCCAGACCCTGAAATTTTTAACTGCTGATGGTCTCACACCTCAAAACAGGTGCCTAGACCCTGAAATTTCTAACTGCCGATGGTATCACACCTCAAAACAGGTGCCCAGACCCTGAAATTTCTAACTGCTGATGGTCTCACACCCCAAAACAGGTGCCCAGACCCTGAAATTTCTAGCTGCCGATGGTCTCACCTCAAAACAGGTGCCCAGACCCTGAACTTTCTAACCGCTGATGGTCTCACACCTCAAAACAGGTGCCCAGACCCTGAAATTTCTAACTGCTGATGGTCTCACACCTCAAAACATGTGCCCAGACCCTGAAATTTCTAACTGCTGATGGTCTCACACCTCAAAACAGGTGCAGACCGTGAAATTTCTAACTGCTGATGGTCTCACACCTCAAAACAGGTGCCCAGACCCTGAACTTTCTAACTGCTGATGGTCTCACACCTCAAAACAGGTGCCCAGACCCTGAACTTTCTAACTGCTGATGGTCTCACACCTCAAAACAGGTGCCCAGACCCTGAAATTTCTAACTGCTGATGGTCTCACACCTCAAAACAGGTGCCCAGACCCTAAAATTTCGAACTGCCGATGGTCTCACACCTCAAAACAGGTGCCCAGAGCCTGAAATTTCTAACTGATGATGGTCTCACACCTCAAAACATGTGCCCAGACCCTGAAATTTCTAACTGCCGATGGTCTCACACCTCAAAACAGGTGCCCAGACCCTGAACTTTCTAAATGCTGATGGTCTCACACCTCAAAACATGTGCCCAGACCCTGAACTTTCTAACTGCTGATAGTCTCACCTCAAAACAGGTGCCCAGACCCTGAAATTTCTAACTGCTGATGGTTTCACACCTCAAAACAGGTGCCCAGACCCTGAAATTTCTAACCGCTGATGGTCTCACACCTCAAAACAGGTGCCCAGACCCTGAAATTTCTAACCGCTGATGGTCTCACACCTCAAAACAGGTGCCCAGACCCTGAAATTTCCAACTGCTGATGGTCTCACACCTCAAAACAGGTGCCCAGACCCTGAAATTTCTAAATGCTGATGGTCTCACACCTCAAATCAGGTGCCCAGACCCTGAAATTTCTAACTGCTGATGGTCTCACACCTCAAAACAGGTGCCCGGACCCTGAAATTTCTAACCGCTGATGGTCTCACACCTCAAAACAGGTGCCCAGACCCTGAAATTTCGAACTGCTGATGGTCTCACACCTCAAAACATGTGCCCAGACCCTGAAATTTCTAACTGCTGATGGTCTCACACCTCAAAACAGGTGCCCGGACCCTGAAATTTCTAACCGCTGATGGTCTCACACCTCAAAACAGGTGCCCAGACCCTGAAATTTCGAACTGCTCATGGTCTCACACCTCAAAACAGGTGCCCAGACCCTGAAATTTCTAACTGCTGATGGTCTCACACCTCAAAACAGGTGCCCAGACCCTGAAATTTCTAACTGCCGATGGTCTCACACCTCAAAACAGGTGCCCAGACCCTGAAATTTCTAACTGCTGATGGTCTCACACCTCAAAACAGGTGCCCAGACCCTGAAATTTCTAACTGCTGATGGTCTCACACCTCAAAACAGGTGCCCAGACCCTGAACTTTCTAACTGCTGATGGTCTCACACCTCAAAATAGGTGCCCAGACCCTGAAATTTCTAACCGCTGATGGTCTCACACCTCAAAACAGGTGCCCAGACCCTGAAATTTCTAACTGCTGATGGTCTCACACCTCAAAACAGGTGCCCAGACCGTGAAATTTCTAACTGCTGATGGTCTCACACCTCAAAACAGGTGCCCAGACCCTGAAATTTCTAACTGCTGATGGTCTCACACCTCAAAACAGGTGCCCAGACCCTGAAATTTCGAACTGCTGATGGTCTCACACCTCAAAACAGGTGCCCAGACCCTGAAATTTCTAACTGCTGATGGTCTCACACCTCAAAACAGGTGCAGACCCTGAAATTTCTAACTGCTGATGGTCTCTCACCTCAAAACAGGTGCCCAGACCCTGAAATTTCTAACTGCCGATGGTCTCACACCTCAAAACAGGTGCCCAGACCCTGAAATTTCGAACTGCCGATGGTCTCACACCTCAAATTAGGTGCCCAGACCTCGAAGTTTCTAACTGCTGATGGTCTCACACCTCAAAACAGGTGCCCAGACCCTGAAATTTCTAACTGCCGATGGTCTCACACCTCAAAACAGGTGCCCAGACCCTAAAATTTCGGACTGCTGATGGTCTCACACCTCAAAACAGGTACCCAGACCCTTAAATTTCTAACTGCTGATGGTCTCACACCTCAAAACAGGTGCCCAGACCCTGAAATTTCTAACTGCTGATGGTCTCTCACCTCAAAACAGGTGCCCAGACCCTGAAATTTCTAACCGCTGATGGTCTCACACCTCAAAACAGGTGCCCAGACCCTGAAATTTCTAACTGCTGATGGTCTCACACCTCAAAACAGGTGCCCAGACCCTGAAATTTCTAACTGCTGATGGTCTCACACCTCAAAACAGGTGCCCAGACCCTGAAATTTCTAACTGCCGATGGTCTCACACCTCAAAACAGGTGCCCAGACCCTGAAATTTCTAACTGCTGATGGTCTCACACCCCAAAACAGGTGCCCAGACCCTGAAATTTCTAGCTGCCGATGGTCTCACCTCAAAACAGGTGCCCAGACCCTGAACTTTCTAACTGCTGATGGTCTCACACCTCAAAACAGGTGCCCAGACCCTGAAATTTCTAACTGCCGATGGTCTCGCACCTCAAAACAGGTGCCCAGACCCTAAAATTTTGAACTGCCGATGGTCTCACACCTCGAAACAGTTGCCCAGACCCTGAAATTTCGAACTGCTGATGGTCTCACACCCCAAAACAGGTGCCCAGACCCTGAAATTTCTAGCTGCTGAGGGTCTCACACCTCAAAACAGGTGCCCAGACCCTAAAATTTCGAACTGATGATGGTCTCACACCTCAAAACAGGTGCCCAGACCCTGAAATTTCTAACTGCTGATGGTCTCACCTCAAAACAGGTGCCCAGACCCTGAAATTTCTAAATGATGATGGTCTCACACCTCAAAACAGGTGCCCAGACCCTGAACTTTCTAACTGCCGATGGTCTCACACCTCAAAACAGGTGCCCAGACCTTGAAATTTCTAACCGCTGATGGTCTCACACCTCAAAACAGGTGCCCAGACCCTGAAATTTCTAACCGCTGATGGTCTCACACCTCAAAACAGGTGCCCAGACCCTGAATTTTCTAACTGCTGATGGTCTCACACCTCAAAACAGGTGCCCAGACCCTGAAATTTCTAACTGCTGATGGTCTCACACCTCAAAACAGGTGCCCAGACCCTGAAATTTCTAACTGCTGATGGTCTCACACCTCAAAACAGGTGCCCAGACCCTGAAATTTCTAACTGCTGAAGGTCTCACACCTCAAAACAGGTGCCCAGACCCTGAAATTTCTAACTGCTGATGGCCTCACACCTCAAAACAGGTGCCCAGACCCTGAAATTTCTAACCGCTGATGGTCTCACACCTCAAAACAGGTGCCCAGACCCTGAAATTTCTAACCGCTGATGGTCTCACACCTCAAAACAGGTGCCCAGACCCTGAAATTTCTAACTGCTGATGGTCTCACACCTCAAAACAGGTGCCCAGACCCTGAAATTTCTAAATGCTGATGGTCTCACACCTCAAATCAGGTGCCCAGACCCTGAAATTTCTAACTGCTGATGGTCTCACACCTCAAAACAGGTGCCCGGACCCTGAAATTTCTAACCGCTGATGGTCTCACACCTCAAAACAGGTGCCCAGACCCTGAAATTTCTAACTGCTGATGGTCTCACACCTCAAAACATGTGCCCAGACCCTGAAATTTCTAACTGCTGATGGTCTCTCACCTCAAAACAGGTGCCCAGACCCTGAAATTTCTAACTGCTCATGGTCTCACACCTCAAAACAGGTGCCCAGACCCTGAAATTTCTAACTGCTGATGGTCTCACACCTCAAAACAGGTGCCCAGACCCTGAAATTTCTAACTGCCGATGGTCTCACACCTCAAAACAGGTGCCCAGACCCTGAAATTTCTAACAGCTGATGGTCTCACACCCCAAAACAGGTGCCCAGACCCTAAAATTTCGAACTGCCGATGGTCTCACACCTCGAAACAGGTGCCCAGACCCTGAAATTTCTAACTGCTGATGGTCTCACACCCCAAAACAGGTGCCCAGACCCTGAAATTTCTAGCTGCTGAGGGTCTCACACCTCAAAACAGTCGCCCAGACCCTAAAATTTCGAACTGCTGATGGTCTCACACCTCAAAACAGGTGCCCAGACCCTGAAATTTCTAACTGCTGATGGTCTCACACCTCAAAACAGGTGCCCAGACCCTGAATTTTCTAACTGCTGATGGTCTCACACCTCAAAACAGGTGCCCAGACCCTGAAATTTCTAACCGCTGATGGTCTCACACCTCAAAACAGGTGCCCAGACCCTGAAATTTCTAACTGCTGATGGTCTCACACCTCAAAACAGGTGCCCAGACCGTGAAATTTCTAACTGCTGATGGTCTCACACCTCAAAAAAGGTGCCCAGACCCTGAAATTTCTAACTGCTGATGGTCTCACACCTCAAAACAGGTGCCCAGACCCTGAAATTTCGAACTGCTGATGGTCTCACACCTCAAAACAGGTGCCCAGACCCTGAAATTTCTAACTGCTGATGGTCTCACACCTCAAAACAGGTGCAGACGCTGAAATTTCTAACTGCTGATGGTCTCACACCTCAAAACAGGTGCCCAGACCCTGAAATTTCTAACTGCCGATGGTCTCACACCTCAAAAAAGGTGCCCAGACGCTAAAATTTCGAACTGCCGATGGTCTCACACCTCAAAACAGGTGCCCAGACCTCGAAGTTTCTAACTGCTGATGGTCTCACACCTCAAAACAGGTGCCCAGACCCTGAAATTTCTAACTGCCGATGGTCTCACACCTCAAAACAGGTGCCCAGACCCTAAAATTTCGGACTGCTGATGGTCTCACACCTCGAAACAGTTGCCCAGACCCTGAAATTTCTAACTGCTGATGGTCTCACACCTCAAAACAGGTGCCCAGACCCTGAAATTTCTAACTGCTGATGGTCTCTCACCTCAAAACAGGTGCCCAGACCCTGAAATTTCTAACCGCTGATGGTCTCACACCTCAAAACAGGTGCCCAGACCCTGAAATTTCTAACTGCTGATGGTCTCACACCTCAAAACAGGTGCCCAGACCCTGAAATTTCGAACTGCTGATGGTCTCACACCTCAAAACAGGTGCCCAGACCCTGAAATTTCTAACTGCCGATGGTCTCACACCTCAAAACAGGTGCCCAGACCCTGAAATTTCTAACTGCTGATGGTCTCACACCCCAAAACAGGTGCCCAGACCCTGAAATTTCTAGCTGCCGATGGTCTCACCTCAAAACAGGTGCCCAGACCCTGAAATTTCTAACTGCTGATGGTCTCACACCTCAAAACAGGTGCCCAGACCCTGAAATTTCTAACTGCCGATGGTCTCACACCTCAAAACAGGTGCCCAGACCCTAAAATTTCGAACTGCCGATGGTCTCACACCTCGAAACAGGTGCCCAGACCCTGAAATTTCTAACTGCTGATGGTCTCACACCCCAAAACAGGTGCCCAGACCCTGAAATTTCTAGCTGCTGAGGGTCTCACACCTCAAAACAGGTGCCCAGACCCTAAAATTTCGAACTGATGATGGTCTCACACCTCAAAACAGGTGCCCAGACCCTGAAATTTCTAACTGCTGATGGTCTCACCTCAAAACAGGTGCCCAGACCCTGAAATTTCTAACTGATGATGGTCTCACACCTCAAAACAGGTGCCCAGACCCTGAACTTTCTAACTGCCGATGGTCTCACACCTCAAAACAGGTGCCCAGACCCTGAAATTTCTAACCGCTGATGGTCTCACACCTCAAAACAGGTGCCCAGACCCTGAATTTTCTAACTGCTGATGGTCTCACACCTCAAAACAGGTGCCCAGACCCTGAAATTTCTAACTGCTGATGGTCTCACACCTCAAAACAGGTGCCCAGACCCTGACATTTCTAACTGCTGATGGTCTCACACCTCAAAACAGGTGCCCAGACCCTGAACTTTCTAACTGCTGATGGTCTCACACCTCAAAACAGGTGCCCAGACCCTGAAGTTTCGAACTGCTGATGGTCTCACACCTCAAAACAGGTGCCCAGACCCTGAAATTTCTAACTGCCGATGGTCTCACACCTCAAAACAGGTGCAGACCCTGAAATTTCTAACTGCTGATGGTCTCTCACCTCAAAACAGGTGCCCAGACCCTGAAATTTCTAACTGCCGATGGTCTCACACCTCAAAACAGGTGCCCAGACCCTGAAATTTCGAACTGCCGATGGTCTCACACCTCAAAACAGGTGCCCAGACCTCGAAGTTTCTAACTGCTGATGGTCTCACACCTCAAAACAGGTGCCCAGACCCTGAAATTTCTAACTGCCGATGGTCTCACACCTCAAAACAGGTGCCCAGACCTTAAAATTTCGGACTGCTGATGGTCTCACACCTCAAAACAGGTGCCCAGACCCTGAAATTTCTAACTGCTGATGGTCTCTCACCTCAAAACAGGTGCCCAGACCCTGAAATTTCTAACCGCTGATGGTCTCACACCTCAAAACAGGTGCCCAGACCCTGAAATTTCTAACTGCTGATGGTCTCACACCTCAAAACAGGTGCCCAGACCCTGAAATTTCTAACTGCTGATGGTCTCACACCTCAAAACAGGTGCCCAGACCCTGAAATTTCTAACGGCTGATGGTCTCACACCTCAAAACAGGTGCCCAGACCCTGAAATTTCTAACTGCTGATGGTCTCACACCCCAAAACAGGTGCCCAGACCCTGAAATTTCTAGCTGCCGATGGTCTCACCTCAAAACAGGTGCCCAGACCCTGAACTTTCTAACTGGTGATGGTCTCACACCTCAAAACAGGTGCCCAGACCCTGAAATTTCTAACTGCCGATGGTCTCACACCTCAAAACAGGTGCCCAGACCCTAAAATTTCGAACTGCCGATGGTCTCACACCTCGAAACAGGTGCCCAGACCCTGAAATTTCTAACTGCTGATGGTCTCACACCCCAAAACAGGTGCCCAGACCCTGAAATTTCTAGCTGCTGAGTGTCTCACACCTCAAAACAGGTGCCCAGACCCTAAAATTTCGAACTGATGATGGTCTCACACCTCAAAACAGGTGCCCAGACCCTGAAATTTCTAACTGCTGATGGTCTCACCTCAAAACAGGTGCCCAGACCCTGAAATTTCTAACTGATGATGGTCTCACACCTCAAAACAGGTGCCCAGACCCTGAACTTTCTAACTGCCGATGGTCTCACACCTCAAAACAGGTGCCCAGACCCTGAAATTTCTAACCGCTGATGGTCTCACACCTCAAAACAGGTGCCCAGACCCTGAAATTTCTAACCGCTGATGGTCTCACACCTCAAAACAGGTGCCCAGACCCTGAAATTTCTAACTGCTGATGGTCTCACACCTCAAAACAGGTGCCCAGACCCTGAAATTTCTAACTGCTGATGGTCTCACACCTCAAAACAGGTGCCCAGACCCTGAAATTTCTAACTGCTGATGGTCTCACACCTCAAAACAGGTGCCCAGACCCTGAACTTTCTAACTGCTGATGGTCTCACACCTCAAAACAGGTGCCCAGACCCTGAACTTTCTAACTGCTGATGGTCTCACACCTCAAAACAGGTGCCCAGACCCTGAAATTTCTAACTGCCGATGGTCTCACACCTCAAAACAGGTGCCCAGACCCTAAAATTTCGAACTGCCGATGGTCTCACACCTCGAAACAGGTGCCCAGACCCTGAAATTTCTAACTGCTGATGGTCTCACACTCCAAAACAGGTGCCCAGACCCTGAAATTTCTAGCTGCTGAGGGTCTCACACCTCAAAACAGGTGCCCAGACCCTAAACATTCGAACTGCTGATGGTCTCACACCTCAAAACAGGTGCCCAGACCCTGAAATTTCTAACTGCTGATGGTCTCACCTCAAAACAGGTGCCCAGACCCTGAAATTTCTAACTGATGATGGTCTCACACCTCAAAACAGGTGCCCAGACCCTGAACTTTCTAACTGCCGATGGTCTCACACCTCAAAACAGGTGCCCAGACCCTGAAATTTCTAACCGCTGATGGTCTCACACCTCAAAACAGGTGCCCAGACCCTGAAATTTCTAACTGCTGATGGTCTCACACCTCAAAACAGGTGCCCAGACCCTGAAATTTCTAACTGCTGATGGTCTCACACCTCAAAACAGGTGCCCGGACCCTGAAATTTCGAACTGCTGATGGTCTCACACCTCAAAACAGGTGCCCAGACCCTGAAATTTCTAACTGCTGATGGTCTCACACCTCAAAACATGTGCCCAGACCCTGAAATTTCTAACTGCTGATGGTCTCACACCTCAAAACAGGTGCCCAGACCCTGAAATTTCTAACTGCTGATGGTCTCACACCTCAAAACAGGTGCCCAGACCCTGAAATTTCTAACCGCTGATGGTCTCACACCTCAAAACAGGTGCCCAGACCCTGAATTTTCTAACTGCTGATGGTCTCACACCTCAAAACAGGTGCCCAGACCCTGAAATTTCTAACTGCTGATGGTCTCACACCTCAAAACAGGTGCCCGGACCCTGAAATTTCGAACTGCCGATGGTCTCACACCTCAAAACAGGTACCCAGACCCTGAAATTTCTAACTGCTGATGGTCTCCCACCTCAAAACATGTGCCCAGACCCTGAAATTTCTAACTGCTGATGGTCTCACACCTCAAAACAGGTGCCCAGACCCTGAAATTTCTAACTGCTCATGGTCTCACACCTCAAAACAGGTGCCCAGACCCTGAAATTTCTAACTGCTGATGGTCTCACACCTCAAAACAGGTGCCCAGACCCTGAAATTTCTAACTGCTGATGGTCTCACACCTCAAAACAGGTGCCCAGACCCTGAAATTTCTAACTGCCGATGGTCTCACACGTTAAAACAGGTGCCCAGACCCTGAAATTTCTAACTGCTGATGGTCTCACACCTCAAAACAGGTGCCCAGACCCTGAAATTTCTAACTGCTGATGGTCTCACACCTCAAAACATGTGCCCAGACCCTGAAATTTCTAACTGCTGATGGTCTCTCACCTCAAAACAGGTGCCCAGACCCTGAAATTTCTAACTGCTCATGGTCTCACACCTCAAAACAGGTGCCCAGACCCTGAAATTTCTAACTGCTGATGGTCTCACACCTCAAAACAGGTGCCCAGACCCTGAAATTTCTAACTGCTGATGGTCTCACACCTCAAAACAGGTGCCCAGACCCTGAAATTTCTAACTGCTGATGGTCTCACACCTCAAAACAGGTGCCCAGACCCTGAACTTTCTAACTGATGGTCTCACACCTCAAAACAGGTGCCCAGACCCTGAATTTTCTAACTGCTGATGGTCTCACACCTCAAAACAGGTGCCCAGACCCTGAAATTTCTAACTGCTGATGGTCTCACACCTCAAAACAGGTGCCCGGACCCTGAAATTTCGAACTGCCGATGGTCTCACACCTCAAAACAGGTGCCCAGACCCTGAAATTTCTAACTGCTGATGGTCTCACACCTCAAAACAGGTGCCCAGACCCTGAAATTTCTAACTGCTGATGGTCTCTCACCTCAAAACAGGTGCCCAGACCCTGAAATTTCTAACTGCTCATGGTCTCACACCTCAAAACAGGTGCCCAGACCCTGAAATTTCTAACTGCTGATGGTCTCACACCCCAAAACAGGTGCCCAGACCCTGAAATTTCTAGCTGCCGATGGTCTCACCTCAAAACAGGTGCCCAGACCCTGAACTTTCTAACTGCTGATGGTCTCACACCTCAAAACAGGTGCCCAGACCCTGAAATTTCTAACAGCCGATGGTCTCACACCTCGAAACAGGTGCCCAGACCCTGAAATTTCTAACTGCTGATGGTCTCACACCCCAAAACAGGTGCCCAGACCCTGAAATTTCTAGCTGCTGAGGGTCTCACACCTCAAAACAGGTGCCCAGACCCTAAAATTTCGAACTGATGATGGTCTCACACCTCAAAACAGGTGCCCAGACCCTGAAATTTCTAACTGCTGATGGTCTCACCTCAAAACAGGTGCCCAGACCCTGAAATTTCTAACTGATGATGGTCTCACACCTCAAAACAGGTGCCCAGACCCTGAACTTTCTAACTGCCGATGGTCTCACACCTCAAAACAGGTGCCCAGACCCTGAAATTTCTAACCGCTGATGGTCTCACACCTCAAAACAGGTGCCCAGACCCTGAACTTTCTAACCGCTGATGGTCTCACACCTCAAAACAGGTGCCCAGACCCTGAAATTTCTAACTGCTGATGGTCTCACACCTCAAAACAGGTGCCCAGACCCTGAAATTTCTAACTGCTGATGGTCTCACACCTCAAAACAGGTGCCCAGACCCTGAAATTTCTTAATGCTGATGGTCTCACACCTCAAAACAGGTGCCCAGACCCTGAACTTTCTAACTGCTGATGGTCTCACACCTCAAAACAGGTGCCCAGACCCTGAACTTTCTAACTGCTGATGGTCTCACACCTCAAAACAGGTGCCCAGACCCTGAAATTTCTAACTGCTGATGGTCTCACACCTCAAAACAGGTGCCCGGACCCTGAAATTTCGAACTGCCGATGGTCTCACACCTCAAAACAGGTGCCCAGACCCTGAAATTTCTAACTGCTGATGGTCTCACACCTCAAAACAGGTGCCCAGACCCTGAAATTTCTAACTGCTGATGGTCTCTCACCTCAAAACAGGTGCCCAGACCCTGAAATTTCTAACTGCTCATGGTCTCACACCTCAAAACAGGTGCCCAGACCCTGAAATTTCTAACTGCTGATGGTCTCACACCTCAAAACAGGTGCCCAGACCCTGAAATTTCTAACTGCTGATGGTCTCACACCTCAAAACAGGTGCCCAGACCCTGAAATTTCTAACTGCCGATGGTCTCACACCTCAAAACAGATGCCCAGACCCTAAAATTTCGAACTGCCGATGGTCTCACACCTCGAAATAGGTGCCCAGACCCTGAAATTTCTAACTGCTGATGGTCTCCCACCCCAATACAGGTGCCCAGACCCTGAAATTTCTGACTGCTGATGGTCTCCCACCCCGAAACAGGTGCCCAGACCCTGAAATTTCTAACTGATGATGGTCTCACACCTCAAAACAGGTGCCCAGACCCTGAAATTTCTAACTGCTGATGGTCTCACACCCCAAAACAGGTGCCCAGACCCTGAAATTTCTAGCTGCCGATGGTCTCACCTCAAAACAGGTGCCCAGACCCTGAACTTTCTAACTGCTGATGGTCTCACACCTCAAAACAGGTGCCCAGACCCTGAAATTTCTAACAGCCGATGGTCTCACACCTCGAAACAGGTGCCCAGACCCTGAAATTTCTAACTGCTGATGGTCTCACACCCCAAAACAGGTGCCCAGACCCTGAAATTTCTAGCTGCTGAGGGTCTCACACCTCAAAACAGGTGCCCAGACCCTAAAATTTCGAACTGATGATGGTCTCACACCTCAAAACAGGTGCCCAGACCCTGAAATTTCTAACTGCTGATGGTCTCACACCTCAAAACAGGTGCCCAGACCCTGAAATTTCTAACTGATGATGGTCTCACACCTCAAAACAGGTGCCCAGACCCTGAACTTTCTAACTGCCGATGGTCTCACACCTCAAAACAGATGCCCAGACCCTGAAATTTCTAACCGCTGATGGTCTCACACCTCAAAACAGGTGCCCAGACCCTGAAATTTCTAACCGCTGATGGTCTCACACCTCAAAACAGGTGCCCAGACCCTGAATTTTCTAACTGCTGATGGTCTCTCACCTCAAAACAGGTGCCCAGACCCTGAAATTTCTAACTGCTGATGGTCTCACACCTCAAAACAGGTGCCCAGACCCTGAAATTTCTTAATGCTGATGGTCTCACACCTCAAAACAGGTGCCCAGACCCTGAACTTTCTAACTGCTGATGGTCTCACACCTCAAAACAGGTGCCCAGACCCTGAACTTTCTAACTGCTGATGGTCTCACACCTCAAAACAGGTGCCCAGACCCTGAAATTTCTAACTGCCGATGGTCTCACACCTCAAAACAGGTGCCCAGACCCTAAAATTTCGAACTGCCGATGGTCTCACACCTCGAAACAGGTGCCCAGACCCTGAAATTTCTAACTGCTGATGGTCTCACACCCCAAAACAGGTGCCCAGACCCTGAAATTTCTAGCTGCTGAGGGTCTCACACCTCAAAACAGGTGCCCAGACCCTAAACAGTCGAACTGCTGATGGTCTCACACCTCAAAACAGGTGCCCAGACCCTGAAATTTCTAACTGCTGATGGTCTCACCTCAAAACAGGTGCCCAGACCCTGAAATTTCTAACTGATGATGGTCTCACACCTCAAAACAGGTGCCCAGACCCTGAAATTTCTAACTGCTGATGGTCTCACACCTCAAAACAGGTGCCCAGACCCTGAAATTTCTAACCGCTGATGGTCTCACACCTCAAAACAGGTGCCCAGACCCTGAAATTTCTAACTGCTGATGGTCTCACACCTCAAAACAGGTGCCCAGACCCTGAAATTTCTAACTGCTGATGGTCTCACACCTCAAAACAGGTGCCCAGACCCTGAAATTTCTAACTGCTGATGGTCTCACACCTCAAAACAGGTGCCCAGACCCTGAAATTTCTAACTGCTGATGGTCTCACACCTCAAAACAGGTGCCCAGACCCTGAAATTTCTAACTGCTGATGGTCTCACACCTCAAAACAGGTGCCCAGACCCTGAAATTTCTAACTGCTGATGGTCTCACACCTCAAAACAGGTGCCCAGACCCTGAATTTTCTAACTGCTGATGGTCTCACACCTCAAAACAGGTGCCCAGACCCTGAAATTTCTAACTGCTGATGGTCTCACACCTCAAAACAGGTGCCCGGACCCTGAAATTTCGAACTGCCGATGGTCTCACACCTCAAAACAGGTGCCCAGACCCTGAAATTTCTAACTGCTGATGGTCTCACACCTCAAAACATGTGCCCAGACCCTGAAATTTCTAACTGCTGATGGTCTCTCACCTCAAAACAGGTGCCCAGACCCTGAAATTTCTAACTGCTCATGGTCTCACACCTCAAAACAGGTGCCCAGACCCTGAAATTTCTAACTGTTGATGGTCTCACACCTCAAAACAGGTGCCCAGACCCTGAAATTTCTAACTGCTGATGGTCTCACACCTCAAAACAGGTGCCCAGACCCTGAAATTTCTAACTGATGGTCTCACACCTCAAAACAGGTGCCCAGACCCTGAATTTTCTAACTGCTGATGGTCTCACACCTCAAAACAGGTGCCCAGACCCTGAAATTTCTAACTGCTGATGGTCTCACACCTCAAAACAGGTGCCCAGACCCTGAAATTTCGAACTGCCGATGGTCTCACACCTCAAAACAGGTGCCCAGACCCTGAAATTTCTAACTGCTGATGGTCTCACACCTCAAAACAGGTGCCCAGACCCTGAAATTTCTAACTGCTGATGGTCTCTCACCTCAAAACAGGTGCCCAGACCCTGAAATTTCTAACTGCTCATGGTCTCACACCTCAAAACAGGTGCCCAGACCCTGAAATTTCTAACTGCTGATGGTCTCACACCTCAAAACAGGTGCCCAGACCCTGAAATTTCTAACTGCTGATGGTCTCACACCTCAAAACAGGTGCCCAGACCCTGAAATTTCTAACTGCCGATGGTCTCACACCTCAAAACAGATGCCCAGACCCTAAAATTTCGAACTGCCGATGGTCTCACACCTCGAAATAGGTGCCCAGACCCTGAAATTTCTAACTGCTGATGGTCTCCCACCCCAATACAGGTGCCCAGACCCTGAAATTTCTGACTGCTGATGGTCTCCCACCCCGAAACAGGTGCCCAGACCCTGAAATTTCTAACTGATGATGGTCTCACACCTCAAAACAGGTGCCCAGACCCTGAAATTTCTAACTGCTGATGGTCTCACACCCCAAAACAGGTGCCCAGACCCTGAAATTTCTAGCTGCCGATGGTCTCACCTCAAAACAGGTGCCCAGACCCTGAACTTTCTAACTGCTGATGGTCTCACACCTCAAAACAGGTGCCCAGACCCTGAAATTTCTAACAGCCGATGGTCTCACACCTCGAAACAGGTGCCCAGACCCTGAAATTTCTAACTGCTGATGGTCTCACACCCCAAAACAGGTGCCCAGACCCTGAAATTTCTAGCTGCTGAGGGTCTCACACCTCAAAACAGGTGCCCAGACCCTAAAATTTCGAACTGATGATGGTCTCACACCTCAAAACAGGTGCCCAGACCCTGAAATTTCTAACTGCTGATGGTCTCACCTCAAAACAGGTGCCCAGACCCTGAAATTTCTAACTGATGATGGTCTCACACCTCAAAACAGGTGCCCAGACCCTGAACTTTCTAACTGCCGATGGTCTCACACCTCAAAACAGGTGCCCAGACCCTGAAATTTCTAACCGCTGATGGTCTCACACCTCAAAACAGGTGCCCAGACCCTGAAATTTCTAACCGCTGATGGTCTCACACCTCAAAACAGGTGCCCAGACCCTGAATTTTCTAACTGCTGATGGTCTCACACCTCAAAACAGGTGCCCAGACCCTGAAATTTCTAACTGCTGATGGTCTCACACCTCAAAACAGGTGCCCAGACCCTGAAATTTCTTACTGCTGATGGTCTCACACCTCAAAACAGGTGCCCAGACCCTGAACTTTCTAACTGCTGATGGTCTCACACCTCAAAACAGGTGCCCAGACCCTGAACTTTCTAACTGCTGATGGTCTCACACCTCAAAACAGGTGCCCAGACCCTGAAATTTCTAACTGCCGATGGTCTCACACCTCAAAACAGGTGCCCAGACCCTAAAATTTCGAACTGCCGATGGTCTCACACCTCGAAACAAGAGCCCAGACCCTGAAATTTCTAACTGCTGGTGGTCTCACACCCCAAAACAGGTGCCCAGACCCTGAAATTTCTAGCTGCTGAGGGTCTCACACCTCAAAACAGGTCCCCAGACCCTAAACATTCGGACTGCTGATGGTCTCACACCTCAAAACAGGTGCCCAGACCCTGAAATTTCTAACTGCTGATGGTCTCACCTCAAAACAGGTGCCCAGACCCTGAAATTTCTAACTGATGATGGTCTCACACCTCAAAACAGGTGCCCAGACCCTGAAATTTCTAACTGCTGATGGTCTCACACCTCAAAACAGGTGCCCAGACCCTGAAATTTCTAACCGCTGATGGTCTCACACCTCAAAACAGGTGCCCAGACCCTGAAATTTCTAACTGCTGATGGTCTCACACCTCAAAACAGGTGCCCAGACCCTGAAATTTCTAACTGCTGATGGTCTCACACCTCAAAACAGGTGCCCGGACCCTGAAATTTCGAACTGCTGATGGTCTCACACCTCAAAACAGGTGCCCAGACCCTGAAATTTCTAACTGCTGATGGTCTCACACCTCAAAACATGTGCCCAGACCCTGAAATTTCTAACTGCTGATGGTCTCACACCTCAAAACAGGTGCCCAGACCCTGAAATTTCTAACTGCTGATGGTCTCACACCTCAAAACAGGTGCCCAGACCCTGAAATTTCTAACCGCTGATGGTCTCACACCTCAAAACAGGTGCCCAGACCCTGAAATTTCTAACTGCTGATGGTCTCACACCTCAAAACAGGTGCCCAGACCCTGAAATTTCTAACTGCTGATGGTCTCACACCTCAAAACAGGTGCCCGGACCCTGAAATTTCGAACTGCCGATGGTCTCACACCTCAAAACAGGTGCCCAGACCCTGAAATTTCTAACTGCTGATGGTCTCACACCTCAAAACATGTGCCCAGACCCTGAAATTTCTAACTGCTGATGGTCTCTCACCTCAAAACAGGTGCCCAGACCCTGAAATTTCTAACTGCTCATGGTCTCACACCTCAAAACAGGTGCCCAGACCCTGAAATTTCTAACTGTTGATGGTCTCACACCTCAAAACAGGTGCCCAGACCCTGAAATTTCTAACTGCTGATGGTCTCACACCTCAAAACAGGTGCCCAGACCCTGAAATTTCTAACTGCCGATGGTCTCACACCTCAAAACAGGTGCCCAGACCCTGAAATTTCTAACTGCTGATGGTCTCACACCTCAAAACAGGTGCCCAGACCCTGAAATTTCTAATCGCTGATGGTCTCACACCTCAAAACATGTGCCCAGACCCTGAAATTTCTAACTGCTGATGGTCTCTCACCTCAAAACAGGTGCCCAGACCCTGAAATTTCTAACTGCTCATGGTCTCACACCTCAAAACAGGTGCCCAGACCCTGAAATTTCTAACTACTGATGGTCTCACACCTCAAAACAGGTGCCCAGACCCTGAAATTTCTAACTGCCGATGGTCTCACACCTCAAAACAGGTGCCCAGACCCTGAAATTTCTAACTGATGGTCTCACACCTCAAAACAGGTGCCCAGACCCTGAATTTTCTAACTGCTGATGGTCTCACACCTCAAAACAGGTGCCCAGACCCTGAAATTTCTAACTGCTGATGGTCTCACACCTCAAAACAGGTGCCCGGACCCTGAAATTTCGAACTGCCGATGGTCTCACACCTCAAAACAGGTGCCCAGACCCTGAAATTTCTAACTGCTGATGGTCTCTCACCTCAAAACAGGTGCCCAGACCCTGAAATTTCTAACTGCTGATGGTCTCTCACCTCAAAACAGGTGCCCAGACCCTGAAATTTCTACCTGCTGATGGTCTCACACCTCAAAACAGGTGCCCAGACCCTGAAATTTCTAACTGCTGATGGTCTCACACCTCAAAACAGGTGCCCAGACCCTGAAATTTCTAACTGCTGATGGTCTCACACCTCAAAACAGGTGCCCAGACCCTGAAATTTCTAACTGCCGATGGTCTCACACCTCAAAACAGATGCCCAGACCCTAAAATTTCGAACTGCCGATGGTCTCACACCTCGAAACAGGTGCCCAGACCCTGAAATTTCTAACTGCTGATGGTCTCCCACCCCAAAACAGGTGCCCAGACCCTGAAATTTCTAACTGCTGATGGTCCCCCACCCCGAAACAGGTGCCCAGACCCTGAAATTTCTAACTGATGATGGTCTCACACCTCAAAACAGGTGCCCAGACCCTGAAATTTCTAACTGCCGATGGTCTCACACCTCAAAACAGATGCCCAGACCCTAAAATTTCGAACTGCCGATGGTCTCACACCTCGAAACAGGTGCCCAGACCCTGAAATTTCTAACTGCTGATGGTCTCCCACCCCAAAACAGGTGCCCAGACCCTGAAATTTCTAACTGCTGATGGTCCCCCACCCCGAAACAGGTGCCCAGACCCTGAAATTTCTAACTGCTGATGGTCTCCCACCCCAAAACAGGTGCCCAGACCCTGAAATTTCGAACTGCCGATGGTCTCACACCTCGAAACAGGTGCCCAGACCCTGAAATTTCTAACTGCTGATGGTCTCCCACCCCAAAACAGGTGCCCAGACCCTGAAATTTCTGACTGCTGATGGTCCCCCACCCCGAAACAGGTGCCCAGACCCTGAAATTTCTAACTGATGATGGTCTCACACCTCAAAACAGGTGCCCAGACCCTGAAATTTCTAACTGCTGATGGTCTCCCACCCCAAAACAGGTGCCCAGACCCTGAAATTTCTAACTGCTGATGGTCTCACACCTCAAAACAGGTGCCCAGACCCTAAAATTTCTAACTGCTGATGGTCTCACACCTCAAAACAGGTGCCCGGACCCTGAAATTTCTAACTGCTGATGGTCTCACCTCAAAACAGGTGCCCAGACCCTGAAATTTCGAACTGATGATGGTCTCACACCTCAAAACAGGTGCCCAGACCCTGAACTTTCTAACTGCCGATGGTCTCACACCTCAAAACAGGTGCCCAGACCCTGAAATTTTTAACCGCTGATGGTCTCACACCTCAAAACAGGTGCCCAGACCCTGAAATTTCTACCTGCTGATGGTCTCACACCTCAAAACAGGTGCCCAGACCCTGAAATTTCTAACTGCTGATGGTCTCACACCTCAAAACAGGTGCCCAGACCCTGAAATTTCTAACCGCTGATGGTCTCACACCTCAAAACAGGTGCCCAGACCCTGAATTTTCTAACTGCTGATGGTCTCACACCTCAAAACAGGTGCCCAGACCCTGAAATTTCTAACTGCTGATGGTCTCACACCTCAAAACAGGTGCCCGGACCCTGAAATTTCGAACTGCCGATGGTCTCACACCTCAAAACAGGTGCCCAGACCCTGAAATTTCTAACTGCTGATGGTCTCACACCTCAAAACATGTGCCCAGACCCTGAAATTTCTAACTGCTGATGGTCTCTCACCTCAAAACAGGTGCCCAGACCCTGAAATTTCTAACTGCTCATGGTCTCACACCTCAAAACGGGTGCCCAGACCCTGAAATTTCTAACTGTTGATGGTCTCACACCTCAAAACAGGTGCCCAGACCCTGAAATTTCTAACTGCTGATGGTCTCACACCTCAAAACAGGTGCCCAGACCCTGAAATTTCTAACTGCCGATGGTCTCACACCTCAAAACAGGTGCCCAGACCCTGAAATTTCTAACTGCTGATGGTCTCACACCTCAAAACAGGTGCCCAGACCCTGAAATTTCTAACCGCTGATGGTCTCACACCTCAAAACATGTGCCCAGACCCTGAAATTTCTAACTGCTGATGGTCTCTCACCTCAAAACAGGTGCCCAGACCCTGAAATTTCTAACTGCTCATGGTCTCACACCTCAAAACAGGTGCCCAGACCCTGAAATTTCTAACTGCTGATGGTCTCACACCTCAAAACAGGTGCCCAGACCCTCAAATTTCTAACTGCTGATGGTCTCACACCTCAAAACAGGTGCCCAGACCCTGAAATTTCTAACTGCCGATGGTCTCACACCTCAAAACAGGTGCCCAGACCCTGAAATTTCTAACTGATGGTCTCACACCTCAAAACAGGTGCCCAGACCCTGAATTTTCTAACTGCTGATGGTCTCACACCTCAAAACAGGTGCCCAGACCCTGAAATTTCTAACTGCTGATGGTCTCACACCTCAAAACAGGTGCCCGGACCCTGAAATTTCGAACTGCCGATGGTCTCACACCTCAAAACAGGTGCCCAGACCCTGAAATTTCTAACTGCTGATGGTCTCACACCTCAAAACAGGTGCCCAGACCCTGAAATTTCTAACTGCTGATGGTCTCTCACCTCAAAACAGGTGCCCAGACCCTGAAATTTCTACCTGCTGATGGTCTCACACCTCAAAACAGGTGCCCAGACCCTGAAATTTCTAACTGCTGATGGTCTCACACCTCAAAACAGGTGCCCAGACCCTGAAATTTCTAACTGCTGATGGTCTCACACCTCAAAACAGGTGCCCAGACCCTGAAATTTCTAAATGCCGATGGTCTCACACCTCAAAACAGATGCCCAGACCCTAAAATTTCGAACTGCCGATGGTCTCACACCTCGAAACAGGTGCCCAGACCCTGAAATTTCTAACTGCTGATGGTCTCCCACCCCAATACAGGTGCCCAGACCCTGAAATTTCTGACTGCTGATGGTCCCCCACCCCGAAACAGGTGCCCAGACCCTGAAATTTCTAACTGATGATGGTCTCACACCTCAAAACAGGTGCCCAGACCCTGAAATTTCTAACTGCTGATGGTCTCCCACCCCAAAACAGGTGCCCAGACCCTGAAATTTCTAACTGCTGATGGTCTCACACCTCAAAACAGGTGCCCAGACCCTAAAATTTCTAACTGCTGATGGTCTCACACCTCAAAACAGGTGCCCGGACCCTGAAATTTCTAACTGCTGATGGTCTCACCTCAAAACAGGTGCCCAGACCCTGAAATTTCGAACTGATGATGGTCTCACACCTCAAAACAGGTGCCCAGACCCTGAACTTTCTAACTGCCGATGGTCTCACACCTCAAAACAGGTGCCCAGACCCTGAAATTTCTAACCGCTGATGGTCTCACACCTCAAAACAGGTGCCCAGACCCTGAAATTTCTGACTGCTGATGGTCTCACACCTCAAAACAGGTGCCCAGACCCTGAAATTTCCAACTGCTGATGGTCTCACACCTCAAAACAGGTGCCCAGACCCTGAAATTTCTAACTGCTGATGGTCTCACACCTCAAAACAGGTGCCCAGACCCTGAAATTTCTAACTGCCGATGGTCTCACACCTCAAAACAGGTGCCCAGACCCTGAAATTTCTAACTGCTGATGGTCTCACACCTCAAAACAGGTGCCCAGACCCTGAAATTTCTAACTGCTGATAGTCTCACACCTCAAAACAGGTGCCCAGACCCTGAAATTTCGAACTGCTGATGGTCTCACACCTCAAAACAGGTGCCCAGACCCTGAAATTTCTGACTGCTGATGGTCTCACACCTCAAAACAGGTGCCCAGACCCTGAAATTTCTAACTGCTGATGGTCTCACACCTCGAAACAGGTGCCCAGACCCTGAAATTTCTAACTGCTGATGGTCTCACACCTCAAAACATGTGCCCAGACCCTGAAATTTCTAACTGCTGATGGTCTCTCACCTCAAAACAGGTGCCCAGACCCTGAAATTTCTAACTGCTCATGGTCTTACACCTCAAAACAGGTGCCCAGACCCTGAAATTTCTAACTGCTGATGGTCTCACACCTCAAAACAGGTGCCCAGACCCTAAAATTTCTAACTGCTGATAGTCTCACACCTCAAAACAGGTGCCCAGACCCTGAAATTTCTAACTGCTGATGGTCTCACCTCAAAACAGGTGCCCAGACCCTAAAATTTCTAACTGCTGATGGTCTCACCTCAAAACAGGTGCCCAGACCCTGAAATTTCTAACTGATGATGGTCTCACACCTCAAAACAGGTGCCCAGACCCTGAACTTTCTAACTGCCGATGGTCTCACACCTCAAAACAGGTGCCCAGACCCTGAAATTTCTAACTGCTGATGGTCTCACACCTCAAAACAGGTGCCCAGACCCTGAAATTTCTAACTGCTGATGGTCTCACACCTCAAAACAGGTGCCCAGACCCTGAAATTTCTAACCGCTGATGGTCTCACACCTCAAAACAGGTGCCCAGACCCTGAAATTTCTAACTGCTGATGGTCTCACACCTCAAACCAGGTGCCCAGACCCTGAAATTTCTAACTGCTGATGGTCTCACACCTCAAAACATGTGCCCAGACCCTGAAATTTCTAACTGCTGATGGTCTCTCACCTCAAAACAGGTGCCCAGACCCTGAAATTTCTAACTGCTCATGGTCTCACACCTCAAAACAGGTGCCCAGACCCTGAAATTTCTAACTGTTGATGGTCTCACACCTCAAAACAGGTGCCCAGACCCTGAAATTTCTAACTGCTGATGGTCTCACACCTCAAAACAGGTGCCCAGACCCTGAAATTTCTAACTGCCGATGGTCTCACACCTCAAAACAGGTGCCCAGACCCTGAAATTTCTAACTGCTGATGGTCTCACACCTCAAAACAGGTGCCCAGACCCTGAAATTTCTAATCGCTGATGGTCTCACACCTCAAAACATGTGCCCAGACCCTGAAATTTCTAACTGCTGATGGTCTCTCACCTCAAAACAGGTGCCCAGACCCTGAAATTTCTAACTGCTCATGGTCTCACACCTCAAAACAGGTGCCCAGACCCTGAAATTTCTAACTGCTGATGGTCTCACACCTCAAAACAGGTGCCCAGACCCTGAAATTTCTGACTGCTGATGGTCTCACACCTCAAAACAGGTGCCCAGACCCTGAAATTTCTAACTGCCGATGGTCTCACACCTCAAAACAGGTGCCCAGACCCTGAAATTTCTAACTGATGGTCTCACACCTCAAAACAGGTGCCCAGACCCTGAATTTTCTAACTGCTGATGGTCTCACACCTCAAAACAGGTGCCCAGACCCTGAAATTTCTAACTGCTGATGGTCTCACACCTCAAAACAGGTGCCCGGACCCTGAAATTTCGAACTGCCGATGGTCTCACACCTCAAAACAGGTGCCCAGACCCTGAAATTTCTAACTGCTGATGGTCTCTCACCTCAAAACAGGTGCCCAGACCCTGAAATTTCTAACTGTTGATGGTCTCTCACCTCAAAACAGGTGCCCAGACCCTGAAATTTCTACCTGCTGATGGTCTCACACCTCAAAACAGGTGCCCAGACCCTGAAATTTCTAACTGCTGATGGTCTCACACCTCAAAACAGGTGCCCAGACCCTGAAATTTCTAACTGCTGATGGTCTCACACCTCAAAACAGGTGCCCAGACCCTGAAATTTCTAACTGCCGATGGTCTCACACCTCAAAACAGATGCCCAGACCCTAAAATTTCGAACTGCCGATGGTCTCACACCTCGAAACAGGTGCCCAGACCCTGAAATTTCTGACTGCTGATGGTCTCCCACCCCAATACAGGTGCCCAGACCCTGAAATTTCTGACTGCTGATGGTCCCCCACCCCGAAACAGGTGCCCAGACCCTGAAATTTCTAACTGATGATGGTCTCACACCTCAAAACAGGTGCCCAGACCCTGAAATTTCTAACTGCTGATGGTCTCCCACCCCAAAACAGGTGCCCAGACCCTGAAATTTCTAACTGCTGATGGTCTCTCACCTCAAAACAGGTGCCCAGACCCTGAAATTTCTAACTGCTCATGGTCTCACACCTCAAAACGGGTGCCCAGACCCTGAAATTTCTAACTGTTGATGGTCTCACACCTCAAAACAGGTGCCCAGACCCTGAAATTTCTAACTGCTGATGGTCTCACACCTCAAAACAGGTGCCCAGACCCTGAAATTTCTAACTGCCGATGGTCTCACACCTCAAAACAGGTGCCCAGACCCTGAAATTTCTAACTGCTGATGGTCTCACACCTCAAAACAGGTGCCCAGACCCTGAAATTTCTAACCGCTGATGGTCTCACACCTCAAAACATGTGCCCAGACCCTGAAATTTCTAACTGCTGATGGTCTCTCACCTCAAAACAGGTGCCCAGACCCTGAAATTTCTAACTGCTCATGGTCTCACACCTCAAAACAGGTGCCCAGACCCTGAAATTTCTAACTGCTGATGGTCTCACACCTCAAAACAGGTGCCCAGACCCTGAAATTTCTAACTGCTGATGGTCTCACACCTCAAAACAGGTGCCCAGACCCTGAAATTTCTAACTGCCGATGGTCTCACACCTCAAAACAGGTGCCCAGACCCTGAAATTTCTAACTGATGGTCTCACACCTCAAAACAGGTGCCCAGACCCTGAATTTTCTAACTGCTGATGGTCTCACACCTCAAAACAGGTGCCCAGACCCTGAAATTTCTAACTGCTGATGGTCTCACACCTCAAAACAGGTGCCCGGACCCTGAAATTTCGAACTGCCGATGGTCTCACACCTCAAAACAGGTGCCCAGACCCTGAAATTTCTAACTGCTGATGGTCTCACACCTCAAAACAGGTGCCCAGACCCTGAAATTTCTAACTGCTGATGGTCTCTCACCTCAAAACAGGTGCCCAGACCCTGAAATTTCTACCTGCTGATGGTCTCACACCTCAAAACAGGTGCCCAGACCCTGAAATTTCTAACTGCTGATGGTCTCACACCTCAAAACAGGTGCCCAGACCCTGAAATTTCTAACTGCTGATGGTCTCACACCTCAAAACAGGTGCCCAGACCCTGAAATTTCTAACTGCCGATGGTCTCACACCTCAAAACAGATGCCCAGACCCTAAAATTTCGAACTGCCGATGGTCTCACACCTCGAAACAGGTGCCCAGACCCTGAAATTTCTAACTGCTGATGGTCTCCCACCCCAATACAGGTGCCCAGACCCTGAAATTTCTGACTGCTGATGGTCCCCCACCCCGAAACAGGTGCCCAGACCCTGAAATTTCTAACTGATGATGGTCTCACACCTCAAAACAGGTGCCCAGACCCTGAAATTTCTAACTGCTGATGGTCTCCCACCCCAAAACAGGTGCCCAGACCCTGAAATTTCTAACTGCTGATGGTCTCACACCTCAAAACAGGTGCCCAGACCCTAAAATTTCTAACTGCTGATGGTCTCACACCTCAAAACAGGTGCCCGGACCCTGAAATTTCTAACTGCTGATGGTCTCACCTCAAAACAGGTGCCCAGACCCTGAAATTTCGAACTGATGATGGTCTCACACCTCAAAACAGGTGCCCAGACCCTGAACTTTCTAACTGCCGATGGTCTCACACCTCAAACCAGGTGCCCAGACCCTGAAATTTCTAACCGCTGATGGTCTCACACCTCAAAACAGGTGCCCAGACCCTGAAATTTCTAACTGCTGATGGTCTCACACCTCAAAACAGGTGCCCAGACCCTGAAATTTCCAACTGCTGATGGTCTCACACCTCAAAACAGGTGCCCAGACCCTGAAATTTCTAACTGCTGATGGTCTCACACCTCAAAACAGGTGCCCAGACCCTGAAATTTCTAACTGCCGATGGTCTCACACCTCAAAACAGGTGCCCAGACCCTGAAATTTCTAACTGCTGATGGTCTCACACCTCAAAACAGGTGCCCAGACCCTGAAATTTCGAACTGCTGATGGTCTCACACCTCAAAACAGGTGCCCAGACCCTGAAATTTCTAACTGCCGATGGTCTCACACCTCAAAACAGGTGCCCAGACCCTGAAATTTCTAACTGCCGATGGTCTCACACCTCAAAACAGGTGCCCAGACCCTGAAATTTCTAACTGCTGATGGTCTCACACCTCAAAACAGGTGCCCAGACCCTGAAATTTCGAACTGCTGATGGTCTCACACCTCAAAACAGGTGCCCAGACCCTGAAATTTCTAACTGCTGATAGTCTCACACCTCAAAACAGGTGCCCAGACCCTGAAATTTCGAACTGCTGATGGTCTCACACCTCAAAACAGGTGCCCAGACCCTGAAATTTCTAACTGCCGATGGTCTCACACCTCAAAACAGGTGCAGACCCTGAAATTTCTAACTGCTGATGGTCTCTCACCTCAAAACAGGTGCCCAGACCCTGAAATTTCTAACTGCTGATGGTCTCACACCTCAAAACAGGTGCCCAGACCCTGAAATTTCTGACTGCTGATGGTCTCACACCTCAAAACAGGTGCCCAGACCCTGAAATTTCTAACTGCTGATGGTCTCACACCTCGAAACAGGTGCCCAGACCCTGAAATTTCTAACTGCTGATGGTCTCACACCTCAAAACATGTGCCCAGACCCTGAAATTTCTAACTGCTGATGGTCTCTCACCTCAAAACAGGTGCCCAGACCCTGAAATTTCTAACTGCTCATGGTCTTACACCTCAAAACAGGTGCCCAGACCCTGAAATTTCTAACTGCTGATGGTCTCACACCTCAAAACAGGTGCCCAGACCCTAAAATTTCTAACTGCTGATAGTCTCACACCTCAAAACAGGTGCCCAGACCCTGAACTTTCTAACTGCCGATGGTCTCACACCTCAAAACAGGTGCCCAGACCCTGAAATTTCTAACTGCTGATGGTCTCACACCTCAAAACAGGTGCCCAGACCCTGAAATTTCTAACTGCTGATGGTCTCACACCTCAAAACAGGTGCCCAGACCCTGAAATTTCTAACCGCTGATGGTCTCACACCTCAAAACAGGTGCCCAGACCCTGAAATTTCTAACTGCTGATGGTCTCACACCTCAAAACAGGTGCCCAGACCCTGAAATTTCGAACTGCTGATGGTCTCACACCTCAAAACAGGTGCCCAGACCCTGAAATTTCTAACTGCTGATGGTCTCACACCTCAAAACAGGTGCCCAGACCCTGAAATTTCTAACTGCTGATGGTCTCTCACCTCAAAACAGGTGCCCAGACCCTGAAATTTCGAACTGCTGATGGTCTCACACCTCAAAACAGGTGCCCAGACCCTGAAATTTCTAACTGCTGATGGTCTCACACCTCAAAACAGGTGCAGACCCTGAAATTTCTAACTGCCGATGGTCTCTCACCTCAAAACAGGTGCCCAAACCCTGAAATTTCTAACTGCTGATGGTCTCACACCTCAAAACAGGTGCCCAAACCCTGAAATTTCTGACTGCTGATGGTCTCACACCTCAAAACAGGTGCCCAGACCCTAAAATTTCGGACTGCTGATGGTCTCACACCTCGAAACAGGTGCCCAGACCCTGAAATTTCTAACTGCTGATGGTCTCACACCTCAAAACATGTGCCCAGACCCTGAAATTTCTAACTGCTGATGGTCTCTCACCTCAAAACAGGTGCCCAGACCCTGAAATTTCTAACTGCTCATGGTCTTACACCTCAAAACAGGTGCCCAGACCCTGAAATTTCTAACTGCTGATGGTCTCACACCTCAAAACAGGTGCCCAGACCCTGAAATTTCTAACTGCTGATGGTCTCACACCTCAAAACAGGTGCCCAGACCCTGAAATTTCTAACTGCTGATGGTCTCTCACCTCAAAACAGGTGCCCAGACCCTGAAATTTCTAACTGCTCATGGTCTCACACCTCAAAACAGGTGCCCAGACCCTAAAATTTCTAACTGCTGATGGTCTCACACCTCAAAACAGGTGCCCAGACCCTGAAATTTCTAACTGCTGATGGTCTCACACCTCAAAACAGGTGCCCAGACCCTGAAATTTCTAACTGCCGATGGTCTCACACCTCAAAACAGATGCCCAGACCCTAAAATTTCGAACTGCCGATGGTCTCACACCTCGAAACAGGTGCCCAGACCCTGAAATTTCTAACTGCTGATGGTCTCCCACCCCAATACAGGTGCCCAGACCCTGAAATTTCTGACTGCTGATGGTCTCCCACCCCGAAACAGGTGCCCAGACCCTGAAATTTCTAACTGATGATGGTCTCACACCTCAAAACAGGTGCCCAGACCCTGAAATTTCTAACTGCTGATGGTCTCCCACCCCAAAACAGGTGCCCAGACCCTGAAATTTCTAACTGCTGATGGTCTCACACCTCAAAACAGGTGCCCAGACCCTAAAATTTCTAACTGCTGATGGTCTCACACCTCAAAAAAGGTGCCCAGACCCTAAAATTTCTAACTGCTGATGGTCTCACCTCAAAACAGGTGCCCAGACCCTGAAATTTCGAACTGATGATGGTCTCACACCTCAAAACAGGTGCCCAGACCCTGAACTTTCTAACTGCCGATGGTCTCACACCTCAAAACAGGTGCCCAGACCCTGAAATTTCTAACCGCTGATGGTCTCACACCTCAAAACAGGTGCCCAGACCCTGAAATTTCTAACTGCTGATGGTCTCACACCTCAAAACAGGTGCCCAGACCCTGAAATTTCTAACTGCCGATGGTCTCACACCTCAAAACAGGTGCCCAGACCCTGAAATTTCTAACTGCTGATGGTCTCACACCTCAAAACAGGTGCCCAGACCCTGAAATTTCTAACTGCTGATAGTCTCACACCTCAAAACAGGTGCCCAGACCCTGAAATTTCGAACTGCTGATGGTCTCACACCTCAAAACAGGTGCCCAGACCCTGAAATTTCTAACTGCCGATGGTCTCACACCTCAAAACAGGTGCAGACCCTGAAATTTCTAACTGCTGATGGTCTCTCACCTCAAAACAGGTGCCCAGACCCTGAAATTTCTAACTGCTGATGGTCTCACACCTCAAAACAGGTGCCCAGACCCTGAAATTTCTGACTGCTGATGGTCTCACACCTCAAAACAGGTGCCCAGACCCTGAAATTTCTAACTGCTGATGGTCTCACACCTCGAAACAGGTGCCCAGACCCTGAAATTTCTAACTGCTGATGGTCTCACACCTCAAAACATGTGCCCAGACCCTGAAATTTCTAACTGCTGATGGTCTCTCACCTCAAAACAGGTGCCCAGACCCTGAAATTTCTAACTGCTCATGGTCTTACACCTCAAAACAGGTGCCCAGACCCTGAAATTTCTAACTGCTGATGGTCTCACACCTCAAAACAGGTGCCCAGACCCTGAAATTTCTAACTGCTGATAGTCTCACACCTCAAAACAGGTGCCCAGACCCTGAAATTTCTAACTGCTGATGGTCTCACCTCAAAACAGGTGCCCAGACCCTAAAATTTCTAACTGCTGATGGTCTCACCTCAAAACAGGTGCCCAGACCCTGAAATTTCCAACTGATGATGGTCTCACACCTCAAAACAGGTGCCCAGACCCTGAACTTTCTAACTGCCGATGGTCTCACACCTCAAAACAGGTGCCCAGACCCTGAAATTTCTAACTGCTGATGGTCTCACACCTCAAAACAGGTGCCCAGACCCTGAAATTTCTAACTGCTGATGGTCTCACACCTCAAAACAGGTGCCCAGACCCTGAAATTTCTAACCGCTGATGGTCTCACACCTCAAAACAGGTGCCCAGACCCTGAAATTTCTAACTGCTGATGGTCTCACACCTCAAAACAGGTGCCCAGACCCTGAAATTTCTAACTGCTGATGGTCTCACACCTCAAAACAGGTGCCCAGACCCTGAAATTTCTAACTGCTGATGGTCTCACACCTCAAAACAGGTGCCCAGACCCTGAAATTTCTAACTGCTGATGGTCTCTCACCTCAAAACAGGTGCCCAGACCCTGAAATTTCGAACTGCTGATGGTCTCACACCTCAAAACAGGTGCCCGGACCCTGAAATTTCTAACTGCTGATGGTCTCACACCTCAAAACAGGTGCAGACCCTGAAATTTCTAACTGCTGATGGTCTCTCACCTCAAAACAGGTGCCCAGACCCTGAAATTTCTAACTGCTGATGGTCTCACACCTCAAAACAGGTGCCCAAACCCTGAAATTTCTGACTGCTGATGGTCTCACACCTCAAAACAGGTGCCCAGACCCTAAAATTTCGGACTGCTGATGGTCTCACACCTCGAAACAGGTGCCCAGACCCTGAAATTTCTAACTGCTGATGGTCTCACACCTCAAAACATGTGCCCAGACCCTGAAATTTCTAACTGCTGATGGTCTCTCACCTCAAAACAGGTGCCCAGACCCTGAAATTTCTAACTGCTCATGGTCTTACACCTCAAAACAGGTGCCCAGACCCTGAAATTTCTAACTGCTGATGGTCTCACACCTCAAAACAGGTGCCCGGACCCTGAAATTTCTAACTGCTGATGGTCTCACACCTCAAAACAGGTGCCCAGACCCTGAAATTTCTAACTGCCGATGGTCTCACACCTCCAAACAGGTGCCCAGACCCTAAAATTTCGAACTGCCGATGGTCTCACACCTCGAAACAGGTGCCCAGACCCTGAAATTTCTAGCTGCTGAGGGTCTCACACCTCAAAACAGGTGCCCAGACCCTGAAATTTCGAACTGCTGATGGTCTCACACCTCAAAACAGGTGCCCAGACCCTAAAATTTCTAACTGCTGATGGTCTCACCTCAAAACAGGTGCCCAGACCCTGAAATTTCTAACTGATGATGGTCTCACACCTCAAAACAGGTGCCCAGACCCTGAACTTTCTAACTGCCGATGGTCTCACACCTCAAAACAGGTGCCCAGAGCCTGAAATTTCTAACCGCTGATGGTCTCACACCTCAAAACAGGTGCCCAGACCCTGAAATTTCTAACTGCTGATGGTCTCACACCTCAAAACAGGTGCCCAGACCCTGAATTTTCTAACTGCTGATGGTCTCACACCTCGAAACAGGTGCCCAGACCCTGAAATTTCTAACTGCCGATGGTCTCACACCTCAAAACAGGTGCAGACCCTGAAATTTCTAACTGCTCATGGTCTCTCACCTCAAAACGGGTGCCCAGACCCTAAAATTTCTAACTGCTGATGGTCTCACACCTCAAAACAGGTGCCGAGACCGTGAAATTTCTAACTGCTGATGGTCTCACACCTCAAAACAGGTGCAGACCCTGAAATTTCTAACTGCCGATGGTCTCTTTCCTCAAAACAGGTGCCCAGACCCTGAAATTTCGAACTGCTGATGGTCTCTCACCTCAAAACAGGTGCCCAGACCCTAATCTTTCTGACTGCTGATGGTCTCACACCTCAGTACAAGTGCCCAGACCCTGAAATTTCGAACTGCTGATGGTCTCACACCTCAAAACAGGTGCAGACCCTGAAATTTCTAACTACTGATGGTCTCTCACCTCAAAACAGGTGCCCAGACCCTAAAATGTCGAACTGCTGATGGTCTCACACCTCAAAACAGGTGCCCAGACCCTGAAATTTCTAACTGCTGATGGTCTCACACCTCAAAACAGGTGCCCAGACCCTAAAATTTCGAACTGCTGATGGTCTCACACCTCAAAACAGGTGCCCAGACCCTGAAATTTCTAACTGCTGATGGTCTCACACCTCAAAACAGGTGCAGACCCTGAAATTTCTAACTGCTGATGGTCTCACACCTCAAAACGGGTGCCCAGACCCTGAAATTTCTAACTGCTGATGGTCTCACACCTCAAAACAGGTGCCGAGACCGTGAAATTTCTAACCGCTGATGGTCTCACACCTCAAAACAGGTGCCCAGACCCTGAAATTTCTAACTGCTGATGGTCTCACACCTCAAAACAGGTGCCCAGACCCTGAAATTTCTAACTGCCGATGGTCTCACACCTCAAAACAGGTGCCCAGACCCTGAAATTTCTAACTGCTGATGGTCTCACACCTCAAAACAGGTGCCCAGACCCTGAAATTTCTAACTGCTGATAGTCTCACACCTCAAAACAGGTGCCCAGACCCTGAAATTTCGAACTGCTGATGGTCTCACACCTCAAAACAGGTGCCCAGACCCTAAAATTTCTAACTGCCGATGGTCTCACACCTCAAAACAGGTGCAGACCCTGAAATTTCTAACTGCTGATGGTCTCTCACCTCAAAACAGGTGCCCAGACCCTGAAATTTCTAACTGCTGATGGTCTCACACCTCAAAACAGGTGCCCAGACCCTGAAATTTCTGACTGCTGATGGTCTCACACCTCAAAACAGGTGCCCAGACCCTGAAATTTCTAACTGCTGATGGTCTCACACCTCGAAACAGGTGCCCAGACCCTGAAATTTCTAACTGCTGATGGTCTCACACCTCAAAACATGTGCCCAGACCCTGAAATTTCTAACTGCTCATGGTCTTACACCTCAAAACAGGTGCCCAGACCCTGAAATTTCTAACTGCTGATGGTCTCACACCTCAAAACATGTGCCCAGACCCTGAAATTTCTAACTGCTGATGGTCTCTCACCTCAAAACAGGTGCCCAGACCCTGAAATTTCTAACTGCTCATGGTCTTACACCTCAAAATAGGTGCCCAGACCCTGAAATTTCTAACTGCTGATGGTCTCACACCTCAAAACAGGTGCCCAGACCCTGAAATTTCTAACTGCTGATAGTCTCACACCTCAAAACAGGTGCCCAGACCCTGAAATTTCTAACTGCTGATCGTCTCACCTCAAAACAGGTGCCCAGACCCTAAAATTTCTAACTGCTGATGGTCTCACCTCAAAACAGGTGCCCAGACCCTGAAATTTCTAACTGATGATGGTCTCACACCTCAAAACAGGTGCCCAGACCCTGAACTTTCTAACTGCCGATGGTCTCACACCTCAAAACAGGTGCCCAGACCCTGAAATTTCTAACTGCTGATGGTCTCACACCTCAAAACAGGTGCCCAGACCCTGAAATTTCTAACTGCTGATGGTCTCACACCTCAAAACAGGTGCCCAGACCCTGAAATTTCTAACCGCTGATGGTCTCACACCTCAAAACAGGTGCCCAGACCCTGAAATTTCTAACTGCTGATGGTCTCACACCTCAAAACAGGTGCCCAGACCCTGAAATTTCTAACTGCTGATGGTCTCACACCTCAAAACAGGTGCCCAGACCCTGAAATTTCTAACTGCTGATGGTCTCACACCTCAAAACAGGTGCCCAGACCCTGAAATTTCTAACTGCTGATGGTCTCTCACCTCAAAACAGGTGCCCAGACCCTGAAATTTCGAACTGCTGATGGTCTCACACCTCAAAACAGGTGCCCAGACCCTGAAATTTCTAACTGCTGATGGTCTCACACCTCAAAACAGGTGCAGACCCTGAAATTTCTAACTGCCGATGGTCTCTCACCTCAAAACAGGTGCCCAAACCCTGAAATTTCTAACTGCTGATGGTCTCACACCTCAAAACAGGTGCCCAAACCCTGAAATTTCTGACTGCTGATGGTCTCACACCTCAAAACAGGTGCCCAGACCCTAAAATTTCGGACTGCTGATGGTCTCACACCTCGAAACAGGTGCCCAGACCCTGAAATTTCTAACTGCTGATGGTCTCACACCTCAAAACATGTGCCCAGACCCTGAAATTTCTAACTGCTGATGGTCTCTCACCTCAAAACAGGTGCCCAGACCCTGAAATTTCTAACTGCTCATGGTCTTACACCTGAAAACAGGTGCCCAGACCCTGAAATTTCTAACTGCTGATGGTCTCACACCTCAAAACAGGTGCCCAGACCCTGAAATTTCTAACTGCTGATGGTCTCACACCTCAAAACAGGTGCCCAGACCCTGAAATTTCTAACTGCTGATGGTCTCTCACCTCAAAACAGGTGCCCAGACCCTGAAATTTCTAACTGCTCATGGTCTCACACCTCAAAACAGGTGCCCAGACCCTGAAATTTCTAACTGCTGATGGTCTCACACCTCAAAACAGGTGCCCAGACCCTGAAATTTCTAACTGCTGATGGTCTCACACCTCAAAACAGGTGCCCAGACCCTGAAATTTCTAACTGCCGATGGTCTCACACCTCAAAACAGATGCCCAGACCCTAAAATTTCGAACTGCCGATGGTCTCACACCTCAAAACAGGTGCCCAGACCCTGAAATTTCTAACTGCTGATGGTCTCCCACCCCAATACAGGTGCCCAGACCCTGAAATTTCTGACTGCTGATGGTCTCCCACCCCGAAACAGGTGCCCAGACCCTGAAATTTCTAACTGATGATGGTCTCACACCTCAAAACAGGTGCCCAAACCCTGAAATTTCTAACTGCTGATGGTCTCCCACCCCAAAACAGGTGCCCAGACCCTGAAATTTCTAACTGCTGATGGTCTCACACCTCAAAACAGGTGCCCAGACCCTAAAATTTCTAACTGCTGATGGTCTCACACCTCAAAAAAGGTGCCCAGACCCTAAAATTTCTAACTGCTGATGGTCTCACCTCAAAACAGGTGCCCAGACCCTGAAATTTCGAACTGATGATGGTCTCACACCTCAAAACAGGTGCCCAGACCCTGAACTTTCTAACTGCCGATGGTCTCACACCTCAAAACAGGTGCCCAGACCCTGAAATTTCTAACTGCTGATGGTCTCACACCTCAAAACAGGTGCCCAGACCCTGAAATTTCTAACTGCTGATGGTCTCACACCTCAAAACAGGTGCCCAGACCCTGAAATTTCTAACTGCCGATGGTCTCACACCTCAAAACAGGTGCCCAGACCCTGAAATTTCTAACTGCTGATGGTCTCACACCTCAAAACAGGTGCCCAGACCCTGAAATTTCTAACTGCTGATAGTCTCACACCTCAAAACAGGTGCCCAGACCCTGAAATTTCGAACTGCTGATGGTCTCACACCTCAAAACAGGTGCCCAGACCCTGAAATTTCTAACTGCTGATGGTCTCACACCTCAAAACAGGTGCAGACCCTGAAATTTCTAACTGCTGATGGTCTCTCACCTCAAAACAGGTGCCCAGACCCTGAAATTTCTAACTGCTGATGGTCTCACACCTCAAAACAGGTGCCCAGACCCTGAAATTTCTGACTGCTGATGGTCTCACACCTCAAAACAGGTGCCCAGACCCTGAAATTTCTAACTGCTGATGGTCTCACACCTCGAAACAGGTGCCCAGACCCTGAAATTTCTAACTGCTGATGGTCTCACACCTCAAAACATGTGCCCAGACCCTGAAATTTCTAACTGCTGATGGTCTCTCACCTCAAAACAGGTGCCCAGACCCTGAAATTTCTAACTGCTCATGGTCTTACACCTCAAAACAGGTGCCCAGACCCTGAAATTTCTAACTACTGATGGTCTCACACCTCAAAACAGGTGCCCAGACCCTGAAATTTCTAACTGCTGATAGTCTCACACCTCAAAACAGGTGCCCAGACCCTGAAATTTCTAACTGCTGATGGTCTCACCTCAAAACAGGTGCCCAGACCCTAAAATTTCTAACTGCTGATGGTCTCACCTCAAAACAGGTGCCCAGACCCTGAAATTTCTAACTGATGATGGTCTCACACCTCAAAACAGGTGCCCAGACCCTGAACTTTCTAACTGCCGATGGTCTCACACCTCAAAACAGGTGCCCAGACCCTGAAATTTCTAACTGCTGATGGTCTCACACCTCAAAACAGGTGCCCAGACCCTGAAATTTCTAACTGCTAATGGTCTCACACCTCAAAACAGGTGCCCAGACCCTGAAATTTCTAACCGCTGATGGTCTCACACCTCAAAACAGGTGCCCAGACCCTGAAATTTCTAACTGCTGATGGTCTCACACCTCAAAACAGGTGCCCAGACCCTGAAATTTCTAACTGCTGATGGTCTCACACCTCAAAACAGGTGCCCAGACCCTGAAATTTCTAACTGCTGATGGTCTCACACCTCAAAACAGGTGCCCAGACCCTGAAATTTCTAACTGCTGATGGTCTCTCACCTCAAAACAGGTGCCCAGACCCTGAAATTTCGAACTGCTGATGGTCTCACACCTCAAAACAGGTGCCCAGACCCTGAAATTTCTAACTGCTGATGGTCTCACACCTCAAAACAGGTGCAGACCCTGAAATTTCTAACTGCTGATGGTCTCTCACCTCAAAACAGGTGCCCAGACCCTGAAATTTCTAACTGCTGATGGTCTCACACCTCAAAACAGGTGCCCAAACCCTGAAATTTCTGACTGCTGATGGTCTCACATCTCAAAACAGGTGCCCAGACCCTAAAATTTCGGACTGCTGATGGTCTCACACCTCGAAACAGGTGCCCAGACCCTGAAATTTCTAACTGCTGATGGTCTCACACCTCAAAACATGTGCCCAGACCCTGAAATTTCTAACTGCTGATGGTCTCTCACCTCAAAACAGGTGCCCAGACCCTGAAATTTCTAACTGCTCATGGTCTTACACCTCAAAACAGGTGCCCAGACCCTGAAATTTCTAACTGCTGATGGTCTCACACCTCAAAACAGGTGCCCAGACCCTGAAATTTCTAACTGCTGATGGTCTCACACCTCAAAACAGGTGCCCAGACCCTGAAATTTCTAACTGCCGATGGTCTCACACCTCAAAACAGGTGCCCAGACCCTAAAATTTCGAACTGCCGATGGTCTCACACCTCGAAACAGGTGCCCAGACCCTGAAATTTCTAGCTGCTGAGGGTCTCACACCTCAAAACAGGTGCCCAGACCCTGAAATTTCGAACTGCTGATGGTCTCACACCTCAAAACAGGTGCCCAGACCCTAAAATTTCTAACTGCTGATGGTCTCACCTCAAAACAGGTGCCCAGACCCTGAAATTTCTAACTGATGATGGTCTCACACCTCAAAACAGGTGCCCAGACCCTGAACTTTCTAACTGCCGATGGTCTCACACCTCAAAACAGGTGCCCAGAGCCTGAAATTTCTAACCGCCGATGGTCTCACACCTCAAAACAGGTGCCCAGACCCTGAAATTTCTAACTGCTGATGGTCTCACACCTCAAAACAGGTGCCCAGACCCTGAATTTTCTAACTGCTGATGGTCTCACACCTCGAAACAGGTGCCCAGACCCTGAAATTTCTAACTGCCGATGGTCTCACACCTCAAAACAGGTGCAGACCCTGAAATTTCTAACTGCTCATGGTCTCTCACCTCAAAACGGGTGCCCAGGCCCTGAAATTTCTAACTGCTGATGGTCTCACACCTCAAAACAGGTGCCGAGACCGTGAAATTTCTAACTGCTGATGGTCTCACACCTCAAAACAGGTGCAGACCCTGAAATTTCTAACTGCCGATGGTCTCTTTCCTCAAAACAGGTGCCCAGACCCTGAAATTTCGAACTGCTGATGGTCTCTCACCTCAAAACAGGTGCCCAGACCCTAATCTTTCTGACTGCTGATGGTCTCACACCTCAGTACAAGTGCCCAGACCCTGAAATTTCGAACTGCTGATGGTCTCACACCTCAAAACAGGTGCAGACCCTGAAATTTCTAACTACTGATGGTCTCTCACCTCAAAACAGGTGCCCAGACCCTAAAATGTCGAACTGCTGATGGTCTCACACCTCAAAACAGGTGCCCAGACCCTGAAATTTCTAACTGCTGATGGTCTCACACCTCAAAACAGGTGCCCAGACCCTAAAATTTCGAACTGCTGATGGTCTCACACCTCAAAACAGGTGCCCAGACCCTGAAATCTCTAACTGCTGATGGTCTCACACCTCAAAACAGGTGCAGACCCTGAAATTTCTAACTGCTGATGGTCTCACACCTCAAAACGGGTGCCCAGACCCTGAAATTTCTAACTGCTGATGGTCTCACACCTCAAAACAGGTGCCGAGACCGGGAAATTTCTAACTGCTGATGGTCTCACACCTCAAAACAGGTGCAGACCCTGAAATTTCCAACTGCTGATGGTCTCACACCTCAAAACAGGTACCCAGACCCTGAACTTTCTAACTGCTGAGGGTCTTACACCTCAAAACAGGTGCCCAGACCCTGAAATTTCTAACTGCTGATGGTCTCTCACCTCAAAACAGGTGCCCAGACCCTGAAATTTCTAACTGCTGATGGTCTCACACCTCAGTACAGGTGCCCAGACCCTGAAATTTCTAACTGCTGATGGTCTCACACCTCAAAACAGGTGCCCAGACCCTGAAATTTCTAAATGCTGATGGTCTCACACCTCAAAACAGGTGCCCAGACCCTGAAATTTCTAACTGCTGATGGTCTCACACCTCAAACTAGGTGCCCAGACCCTGAAATTTCTAACTGCTGATGGTCTCACACCTCAAAACAGGTGCCCAGACCCTGGGATTTCTAACCGTTGATGGTCTCACACCTCAAAATAGGTGCCCAGACCCTGAAATTTCTGACTTCTGATAGTCTTACACCTCAAAACAGGTGCCCAGACCCTGAAATTTCTAACTGCTGATGGTCTCACACCTCAAAACAGGTGCCCAGACCCGGAAATTTCTAACTGCTGATGGTCTCACACCTCAAAACAGGTGCCCAGACCCTGAAATTTCGAACTGCTGATGGTCTCACACCTCAAAACAGGTGCCCAGATACTGAAATTTCTAACTGCTGATGGTCTCACACCTCAAAACAGGTGCCCAGACCCTGAAATTTCTAACCGCTGATGGTCTCACACCTCAAAACAAGTGCAGACCCTGAAATTTCTAACTGCTGATGGTCTCTCACCTCAAAACAGGTGCCCAGACCCTGAAATTTCTAACTGCTGATGGTCTCACACCTCAAAACAAGTGCCCAGACCCTGAAATTTCTAACTGCTGATGGTCTCACACCTCAAATCAGGTGCCCAGCCCCTGAAATTTATAACTGATGATGGTCTCAGAACCTCAAAACAGGTGCAGACCCTGAAATTTCTAACTGCTGATGGTCTCACACCTCAAAACAGGTGCCCAGACCTTGAAATTTCTAACTGCTGATGGGCTCACACCTCAAATCAGGTGACCAGACCCTGAACTTTCTAACTGCTGATGGTCTCACACCTCAAAACAAGTGCAGACCCTGAAATTTCTAACTGCTGATGGTCTCACACCTCAAAACAGGTGCCCAGACCCTGAAATTTCTAACTGCTGATGGTCTCACACCTTAGTACAGGTGCCCAGACCCTGAAATTTCTAACTGCTGATGGTCTCACACCTCAAAATAGGTGCCCAGACCCTGAAATTTCTAAATGCTGATGGTCTCACACCTCAAAACAGGTGCCGAGACCCTGAAATTTCTAACTGCTGATGGTCTCACACCTCAAAACATGTGCCCAGACCCTGAACTTTCTAACTGCTGATGGTCTCACACCTCAAATCAGGTGCCCAGCCCCTGAAATTTATAACTGATGATGGTCTCAGAACCTCAGAACAGGTGCAGACCCTGAAATTTCTAACTGCTGATGGTCTCACACCTCAAAACAGGTGCAGACCCTGAAATTTCTAACTGCTGATGGTCTCACACCTCAAAACGGGTGCCCAGACCCTGAAATTTCTAACTGCTGATGGTCTCACACCTCAAAACAGGTGCCGAGACCGTGAAATTTCTAACTGCTGATGGTCTCACACCTCAAAACAGGTGCAGACCCTGAAATTTCCACCTGCTGATGGTCTCACACCTCAAAACAGGTACCCAGACCCTGAACTTTCTAACTGCTGAGGGTCTTACACCTCAAAACAGGTGCCCAGACCCTGAAATTTCTAACTGTTGATGGTCTCTCACCTCAAAACAGGTGCCCAGACCCTGAAATTTCTAACTGCTGATGGTCTCACACCTCAGTACAGGTGCCCAGACCCTGAAATTTCTAACTGCTGATGGTCTCACACCTCAAAACAGGTGCCCAGACCCTGAAATTTCTAAATGCTGATGGTCTCACACCTCAAAACAGGTGCCCAGACCCTGAAATTTCTAACTGCTGATGGTCTCACACCTCAAACTAGGTGCCCAGACCCTGAAATTTCTAACTGCTGATGGTCTCACACCTCAAAACAGGTGCCCAGACCCTGGGATTTCTAAGCGTTGATGGTCTCACACGTCAAAATAGGTGCCCAGACCCTGAAATTTCTGACTTCTGATAGTCTTACACCTCAAAACAGGTGCCCAGACCCTGAAATTTCTAACTGCTGATGGTCTCACACCTCAAAACGGGTGCCCAGACCCGGAAATTTCTAACTGCTGATGGTCTTACACCTCAAAACAGGTGCCCAGACCCTGAAATTTCGAACTGCTGATGGTCTCACACCTCAAAACAGGTGCCCAGATACTGAAATTTCTAACTCCTGATGGTCTCACACCTCAAAACAGGTGCCCAGACCCTGAAATTTCTAACCGCTGATGGTCTCACACCTCAAAACAAGTGCAGACCCTGAAATTTCTAACTGCTGATGGTCTCTCACCTCAAAACAGGTGCCCAGACCCTGAAATTTCTAACTGCTGATGGTCTCACACCTCAAAACAAGTGCCCAGACCCTGAAATTTCTAACTGCTGATGGTCTCACACCTCAAATCAGGTGCCCAGCCCCTGAAATTTATAACTGATGATGGTCTCAGAACCTCAAAACAGGTGCAGACCCTGAAATTTCTAACTGCTGATGGTCTCACACCTCAAAACAGGTGCCGAGACCTTGAAATTTCTAACTGCTGATGGGCTCACACCTCAAATCAGGTGACCAGACCCTGAACTTTCGAACTGCTGATGGTCTCACACCTCAAAACAAGTGCAGACCCTGAAATTTCTAACTGCTGATGGTCTCACACCTCAAAACAGGTGCCCAGACCCTGAAATTTCGAACTGCTGATGGTCTCACACCTTAGTACAGGTGCCCAGACCCTGAAATTTCTAACTGCTGATGGTCTCACACCTCAAAACAGGTGCCCAGACCCTGAAATTTCTAAATGCTGATGGTCTCACACCTCAAAACAGGTGCCGAGACCCTGAAATTTCTAACTGCTGATGGTCTCACACCTCAAAACATGTGCCCAGACCCTGAACTTTCTAACTGCTGATGGTCTCACACCTCAAATCAGGTGCCCAGCCCCTGAAATTTATAACTGATGATGGTCTCAGAACCTCAGAACAGGTGCAGACCCTGAAATTTCTAACTGCTGATGGTCTCACACCTCAAAACAGGTGCCCAGACCTTGAAATTTCTAACTGCTGATGGTCTCACACCTCAAATCAGGTGCCCAGACTCTGAACTTTCTAACTGCTGAGGGTCTTACACCTCAAAACAGGTGCCCAGGCCCTGAAATTCCTAACTGCTGATGGTGTCTCACCTCAAAACAGGTGCCCAGACCCTGAACTTTCTAACTGCTGAGGGTCTTACACCTCAAAACCGGTGCCCAGACCCTGAAATTTCTAACTGCTGATGGTCTCTCACCTCAAAACAGGTGCCCAGACCCTGAAATTTCTAACTGCTGATGGTCTCACACCTTAGTACAGGTGCCCAGACCATGAAATTTCTAACTGCTGATGGTCTCACACCTCAAAACAGGTGCCCAGACCCTGAAATTTCTAAATGCTGATGGTCTCACACCTCAAAACAGGTGCCGAGACCCTGAAATTTCTAACTGCTGATGGTCTCACACCTCAAACTAGGTGCCCAGACCCTGAAATTTCTAACTGCTGATGGTCTCACACCTCAAAACAGGTGCCCAGACCCTGGGATTTCTAACCGCTGATGGTCTCACACTTCAAAATAGGTGCCCTGACCCTGAAATTTCTGACTTCTGATAGTCTTACACCTCAAAACAGGTGCCCAGACCCTGAAATTTCGAACTGCTGATGGTCTCACACCTCAAAACAGGTGCCCAGACCCGGAAATTTCTGACTGCTGATGGTCTCACACCTCAAAACAGGTGCCCAGACCCTGAAATTTCGAACTGCTGATGGTCTCACACCTTAGTACAGGTGCCCAGACCCTGAAATTTCTAACTGCTGATGGTCTCACACCTCAAAACAGGTGCCCAGACCCTGAAATTTCTAAATGCTGATGGTCTCACACCTCAAAACAGGTGCCGAGACCCTGAAATTTCTAACTGCTGATGGTCTCACACCTCAAAACATGTGCCCAGACCCTGAACTTTCTAACTGCTGATGGTCTCACACCTCAAATCAGGTGCCCAGCCCCTGAAATTTATAACTGATGATGGTCTCAGAACCTCAGAACAGGTGCAGACCCTGAAATTTCTAACTGCTGATGGTCTCACACCTCAAAACAGGTGCCCAGACCTTGAAATTTCTAACTGCTGATGGTCTCACACCTCAAATCAGGTGCCCAGACTCTGAACTTTCTAACTGCTGAGGGTCTTACACCTCAAAACAGGTGCCCAGGCCCTGAAATTCCTAACTGCTGATGGTGTCTCACCTCAAAACAGGTGCCCAGACCCTGAACTTTCTAACTGCTGAGGGTCTTACACCTCAAAACCGGTGCCCAGACCCTGAAATTTCTAACTGCTGATGGTCTCTCACCTCAAAACAGGTGCCCAGACCCTGAAATTTCTAACTGCTGATGGTCTCACACCTTAGTACAGGTGCCCAGACCATGAAATTTCTAACTGCTGATGGTCTCACACCTCAAAACAGGTGCCCAGACCCTGAAATTTCTAAATGCTGATGGTCTCACACCTCAAAACAGGTGCCGAGACCCTGAAATTTCTAACTGCTGATGGTCTCACACCTCAAACTAGGTGCCCAGACCCTGAAATTTCTAACTGCTGATGGTCTCACACCTCAAAACAGGTGCCCAGACCCTGGGATTTCTAACCGCTGATGGTCTCACACTTCAAAATAGGTGCCCTGACCCTGAAATTTCTGACTTCTGATAGTCTTACACCTCAAAACAGGTGCCCAGACCCTGAAATTTCGAACTGCTGATGGTCTCACACCTCAAAACAGGTGCCCAGACCCGGAAATTTCTGACTGCTGATGGTCTCACACCTCAAAACAGGTGCCCAGACCCTGAAATTTCGAACTGCTGATGGTCTCACACCTCAAAACAGGTGCCCAGATACTGAAATTTCTAACTGCTGATGGTCTCACACCTCAAAACAAGTGCAGACCCTGAAATTTCTAACTGCTGATGGTCTCACACCTCAAAACAAGTGCAGACCCTGAAATTTCTAACTGCTGATGGTCTCTCACCTCAAAACAAGTGCCCAGACCCTGAAATTTCTATCTGCTGAGGGTCTTACACCTCAAAACAAGTGCCCAGACCCTGAAATTTCTAACTGCTGATGGTCTCACACCTCAAATCAGGTGCCCAGCCCCTGAAATTTATAACTGATGATGGTCTCAGAACCTCAAAACAGGTGCAGACCCCGAAATTTCTAACTGCTGATGGTCTCACACCTCAAAACAGGTGCCCAGACCCTGAAATTTCTAACTGCTGATGGTCTCACACCTCAAATCAGGTGCCCAGACCCTGAAATTTCTAACTGCTGATGGTCTCACACCTCAAAACAAGTGCAGACCCTGAAATTTCTAACTGCTGATGGTCTCACACCTCAAACCAGGTGCCCAGACCCTGAAATTTCTAACTGCTGAGGGTCTTACACCTCAAAACAGGTGCCCAGACCCTGAAATTTCTAACTGCTGATGGTCTCACACCTCAAAACAGGTGCCCAGACCCTGAAATTTATAACTGATGATGATCTCAGAACCTCAGAACAGGTGCAGACCCTGAAATTTCTAACTGCTGATGGTCTCACACCTCAAAACAGGTGCCCAGACCTTGAAATTTCGAACTGTTGATGGTCTCACACCTCAAATCAGGTGCCCAGACCCTGAACTTTCTAACTGCTGATGGTCTCACACCTCAAAACAGGTGCCCAGACCCTGAAATTTCGAACTGCCGATGGTCTCTCACCTCAAAACAGGTGCCCAGACCCTGAAATTTCTAACTGCTGATGGTCTCACACCTCAAAACAGGTGCCCAGACCCTGAAATTTCTAACTGCTGATGGTCTCACACCTCAAATCAGATGCCCAGACCCTGAACTTTCTAACTGCTGATGGTCTTACACCTCAAAACAGGTGCCCAGACCCTGAAATTTCTAACTGCTGATGGTCTCACACCTCAAAACAGGTGCCCAGACCCTAAAATTTCGAACTGCTGATGGTCTTACACCTCAAAACAGGTGCCCAGACCCTGAAATTTCTAACTGCTGATGGTCTCACACCTCAAAACAGGTGCCCAGACCCTAAAATTTCGAACTGCCAATGGTCTCACACCTCGAAACAGGTGCCCAGACCCTGAACTTTCGAACTGCTGATGGTCTCACACCTCAAAACAGGTGCCCAGACCCTGAAATTTCCAACTGCTAATGCTCTCACACCTCAAAACATGTGCCCAGACCCTAAAATTTCGAACTGCTGATGGTCTTACACCTCAAAACAGGTGCCCAGACCCTGAAATTTCTAACTGCTGATGGTCTCACACCTCAAAACAGGTGCCCAGACCCTGAAATTTCTAACTGCTGATGGTCTCACACCTCAAAACAGGTGCCGAGACCCTGAAATTTCGAACTGCTGATGGTCTCACACCTCAAAACAGGTGCCCAGACCCTGAAATTTCTAACCGCTAATGGTCTCACACCTCAAAACAGGTGCCCAGACCCTGAAATTTCTAACTGCTGATGGTCTCACACCTCAAAACAGGTGCCCAGACCCTAAAATTTCTGACTGCTGATGGTCTCACACCTCAAAACAGGTGCCCAGACCCTGAAATTTCGAACTGCTGATGGTCTCACACCTCAAAACAGGTGCCCAGACCCTGAAATTTCTAACTGCCAATGGTCTCACACCTCAAAACAGGTGCCCAGACCCTGAGATTTCTAACTGCTGATGGTCTCACACCTCAAAACAGGTGCCCAGACCCTAAAATTTCTGACTGCTGATGGTCTCACACCTCAAAACAGGTGCCCAGACCCTGAAATTTCTAACCGCTAATGGTCTCACACCTCAAAACAGGTGCCCAGACCCTGAAATTTCTAACTGCTGATGGTCTCACACCTCAAAACAGGTGCCCAGACCCTGAAATTTCTGACTGCAGATGGTCTCACACCTCAAAACAGGTGCCCAGACCCTGAAATTTCTAACTGCTGATGGTTTCACACCTCAAAACAGGTGCAGACCCTGAAATTCCTAACTGCCGATGGTCTCACACCTCAAAACAGGTGCCCAGACCCTAAAATTTCGAACTGCTGATGGTCTTACACCTCAAAACAGGTGCCCAGAGCCTAAAATTTCGAAGTGCTGATGGTCTTACACCTCAAAACAGGTGCCCAGAGCCTGAAATTTCTAACTGCTGATGGTCTCACACCTCAAAACAGGTGCCCAGACCCTAAAATTTCGAACTGCTGATGGTCTTACACCTCAAAACAGGTGCCCAGACCCTGAAATTTCGAAATGCTGATGGTCTCACACCTCAAAACAGGTGCCTGGACCCTGAAATTTCTAACCGCTAATGGTCTCACACCTCAAAACAGGTGCCCAGACCCTAAAATTTCAAACTGCTGATGGTCTTACACCTCAAAACAGGTGCCCAGAGCCTGAAATTTCTAACTGCTGATGGTCTCACACCTGAAAACAGGTGCCCAGACCCTGAAATTTCTAACTGCTGATGGTCTCACACCTCAAATCAGGTGCCCAGACCCTGAACTTTCTAACTGCTGATGGTCTTACACCTAAAAAAAGGTGCCCACACCCTGAACTTTCGAACTGCTGATGGTCTCACACCTCAAATCAGGTGCCCAGACCCTGAAATTTCTAACCGCTAATGGTCTCACACCTCAAAACAGGTGCCCAGACCCTGAAATTTCTGACTGCTGATGGTCTCCCACCTCAAAACAGGTGCCCAGACCCTGAAATTTCTAACTGCCGATGGTCTCACACCTCAAAACAGGTGCCCAGACCCTGAAATTTCTAACTGCTGATGGTTTCACACCTCAAAACAGGTGCCCAGACCCTGAACTTTCGAACTGCTGATGGTCTCACACCTCAAAACAGGTGCCCAGACCCTGAAATTTCTAACTGCTGATGGTCTCACACCTCAAAACAGGTGCCCAGACCCTGAAATTTCGAACTGCTGATGGTCTCACACCTCAAAACAGGTGCCCAGACCCTGAAATTTCTAACTGCTGATGGTCTCACCTCAAAACAGGTGCCCAGACCCTTAACTTTCGAACTGCTGATGGTCTCACACCTCAAAACAGGTGCCCAGACCCTGAAATTTCGAACCGCCGATGGCCTCACACCTCAAAACAGGTGCCCAGACGCTGAAATTTCTAACTGCTGATGGTCTTACACCTCAAAACAGGTGCCCGGAGCCTGAAATTTCTAACTGCTGATGGTCTCACACCTCAAAACAGGTGCCCAGACCCTGAAATTTCTAACTGCTGATGGTCTCACACCTCAAAACAGGTGCCCAGACCCTGAAATTTCGAACTGCTGATGGTCTCACACCTCAAAACTCAAAACAGGTGCCCAGACCCTGAAATTTCTAACTGCTGATGGTCTCACCTCAAAACAGGTGCCCAGACCCTTAATTTTCGAACTGCTGATGGTCTCACACCTCAAAACAGGTGCCCAGACCCTGAAATTTCGAACCGCCGATGGCCTCACACCTCAAAACAGGTCCCCAGACGCTGAAATTTCTGACTGCCGATGGTCTCACACCTCAAAACAGGTGCCCAGACCCTGAAATTTCTAACTGCCGATGGTCTCACACCTCAAAACAGGTGCCCAGATCCTGAAATTTCTAACTGCTGATGGTTTCACACCTCAAAACAGGTGCAGACCCTGAAATTTCTAACTGCTGATGGTCTCACACCTCAAATCAGGTGCCCAGACCCTGAAATTTCTGACTGCTGATGGTCTCACACCTCAAAACAGGTGCCCAGACCCTGAAATTTCTAACTGCTGATGGTCTCACACCTCAAAACAGGTGCCCAGACCCTGAAATTTCTAACTGCTGATGGTTTCACACCTCAGAACAGGTGCAGACCCTGAAATTTCTAAATGCTGATGGTCTCTCACCTCAAAACAGGTGCCCAGACCCCGAACTTTCTAACTGCTGATGGTCTCACACCTCACAACAGGTGCCCATACCCTGAAATTTCTAACTCCTGAGGGTCTCACACCTCAAAACAGGTGCCCAGACCCTGAAATTTCTAACTGCTGATGGTCTCACACCTAAAAACTGGTGCCCAGACCCTGAAATTTCTAACTGCTGATGGTCTCACACCTCAAAACAGGTGCCCAGACCCTGAAATTTCGAACTGCTGATGGTTTCACACCTCAAAACAGGTGCAGACCCTGAAATTTCTAACTGCTGATGGTCTCACACCTCAAAACAGGTGCAGACCCTGAAATTTCTAACTGCTGATGGTCTCACACCTCAAAACAGTTGCCCAGACCCTGAAATTTCTAACTGCTGATGGTCTCTCACCTCAAAACAGGTGCCCAGACCCTGAAATTTCTAACTGCTGATGGTCTCACACCTCAAAACAGGTGCCCAGACCCTGAAATTTCTAACTGCTGATGGTTTCACACCTCAGAACAGGTGCAGACCCTGAAATTTCTAAATGCTGATGGTCTCTCACCTCAAAACAGGTGCCCAGACCCCGAACTTTCTAACTGCTGATGGTCTCACACCTCACAACAGGTGCCCAAACCCTGAAATTTCTAACTCCTGAGGGTCTCACACCTCAAAACAGGTGCCCAGACCCTGAAATTTCTAACTGCTGATGGTCTCACACCTCAAAACAGGTGCCCAGACCCTAAAATTTCTAACTGCTGATGGTCTCACACCTCAAAACAGGTGCCCAGACCCTGAAATTTCGAACTGCTGATGGTCTCACACCTCAAAACAGGTGCCCAGACCTTGAAATTTCTAACTGCTGATGGTCTCACACCTCAAAACAGGTGCCCAGACCCTGAACTTTCGAACTGCTGATGGTCTTACACCTCAAAACAGGTGCCCAGACCCTGAAATTTCTAACTGTTGATGGTCTCACACCTCAAAACAGGTTCCCAGACCCTGAAATTCCGAACTGCTGATGGTCTTACACCTCAAAACAGGTGCCCAGACCCTAATATTTCTGACTGCTGATGGTCTCACACCTCAAAACAGGTGCCCAGACCCTAAAATTTCTAACTGCTGATGGTCTCACACCTCAAAACAGGTGCCCAGACCTTGAAATTTCCAACTGCTGATGGTCTCACACCTCAAATCAGGTGCCCAGACCCTGAAATTTCTAACTGCTGATGGTCTCACACCTCAAAACAAGTGCAGACCCTGAAATTTCTAACTGCTGATGGTCTCTCACCTCAAAACAGGTGCCCAGACCCTGAACTTTCTAACTGCTGAGGGTCTTACACCTCAAAACAAGTGCCCAGACCCTGAAATTTCTAACTGCTGATGGTCTCACACCTCAAAACAGGTGCCCAGACCCTGAAATTTCTAACTGCCGATGGTCTCACACCTCAAATCAGGTGCCCAGCCCCTGAAATTTATAACTGATGATGGTCTCAGAACCTCAAAACAGGTGCAGACCCTGAAATTTCTAACTGCTGATGGTCTCACACCTCAAAACAGGTGCCCAGACCTTGAAATTTCTAACTGCTGATGGTCTCACACCTCAAATCAGGTGCCCAGACCCTGAACTTTCTAAATGCTGATGGTCTCACACCTCAAAACAGGTGCCCACACCCTGAAATTTCGAACTGCTGATGGTCTTACACCTCAAAACAGGTGCCCAGACCCTGAAATTTCTAACTGCTGATGGTCTCACACCTCAAAACAGGTGCCCAGACCCTGAAATTTCTAACTGCTGATGGTCTCACACCTCAAAACAGGTGCCCAGACCCTAAAATTTCTAACTGCTGATGGTCTTACACCTCAAAACAGGTGCCCAGACCCTGAAATTTCTAACTGCTGATGGTCTCACACCTCAAAACAGGTGCCCAGACCCTAAAATTTCGAACTGCTGATGGTCTTACACCTCAAAACAGGTGCCCAGACCCTGAAATTTCTAACTGCTGATGGTCTCACACCTCAAAACAGGTGCCCAGACCCTGAAATTTCGAACTGCCGATGGTCTCACACCTCGAAACAGGTGCCCAGACCCTAAAATTTCGAACTGCTGATGGTCTCACACCTCAAAACAGGTGCCCAGACCCTGAAATTTCTAACCGCTAATGGTCTCACACCTCAAAACAGGTGCCCAGACCCTAAAATTTCGAACTGCTGATGGTCTTACACCTCAAAACAGGTGCCCAGACCCTGAAATTTCTAACTGCTGATGATCTCACACCTCAAAACAGGTGCCCAGACCCTGAAATTTCTAACTGCTGATGGTCTCACACCTCAAAACAGGTGCCCAGACCCTGAAATTTCTAACTGCTGATGGTCTCACACCTCAAAACAGGTGCCCAGACCCTGAAATTTCTAACTGCTGATGGTCTCACACCTCAAAACAGGTGCCCAGACCCTGAAATTTCTAACTGCTGATGGTCTCACACCTCAAAACAGGTGCCCAGACCCTGAAATTTCGAACCGCCGATGGCCTCACACCTCAAAACAGGTGCCCAGACGCTGAAATTTCTAACTGCTGATGGTCTTACACCTCAAAACAGGTGCCCAGAGCCTGAAATTTCTAACTGCTGATGGTCTCACACCTCAAAACAGGTGCCCAGACCCTGAAATTTCTAACTGCTGATGGTCTCACACCTCAAAACAGGTGCCCAGACCCTGAAATTTCAAACTGCTGATGGTCTCACACCTCAAAACAGGTGCCCAGACCCTGAAATTTCTAACTGCTGATGGTCTCACACCTCAAAACAGGTGCCCAGACCCTGAAATTTCTAACTGCTGATGGTTTCACACCTCAAAACAGGTGCCCAGACCCTGAAATTTCGAACCGCCGATGGCCTCACACCTCAAAACAGGTGCCCAGACGCTGAAATTTCTGACTGCCGATGGTCTCACACCTCAAAACAGGTGCCCAGACCCTGAAATTTCTAACTGCTGATGGTTTCACACCTCAAAACAGGTGCAGACCCTGAAATTTCTAACTGCTGATGGTCTCACACCTCAAATCAGGTGCCCAGACCCTGAAATTTCTGACTGCTGATGGTCTCACACCTCAAAACAGGTGCCCAGACCCTGAAATTTCTAACTGCTGATGGTCTCACACCTCAAAACAGGTGCCCAGACCCTGAAATTTCTAACTGCTGATGGTTTCACACCTCAGAACAGGTGCAGACCCTGAAATTTCTAAATGCTGATGGTCTCTCACCTCAAAACAGGTGCCCAGACCCCGAACTTTCTAACTGCTGATGGTCTCACACCTCACAACAGGTGCCCATACCCTGAAATTTCTAACTCCTGAGGGTCTCACACCTCAAAACAGGTGCCCAGACCCTGAAATTTCTAACTGCTGATGGTCTCACACCTAAAAACTGGTGCCCAGACCCTGAAATTTCTAACTGCTGATGGTTTCACACCTCAAAACAGGTGCAGACCCTGAAATTTCTAACTGCTGATGGTCTCACACCTCAAAACATGTGCCCAGACCCTGAAATTTCTAACTGCTGATGGTCTCTCACCTCAAAACAGGTGCCCAGACCCTGAAATTTCTAACTGCTGATGGTCTCACACCTCAAAACAGGTGCCCAGACCCTGAAATTTCTAACTGCTGATGGTTTCACACCTGAAAACAGGTGCAGACCCTGAAATTTCTAAATGCTGATGGTCTCTCACCTCAAAACAGGTGCCCAGACCCCGAACTTTCTAACTGCTGATGGTCTCACACCTCACAACAGGTGCCCAAACCCTGAAATTTCTAACTCCTGAGGGTCTCACACCTCAAAACAGGTGCCCAGACCCTGAAATTTCTAACTGCTGATGGTCTCACACCTCAAAACAGGTGCCCAGACCCTAAAATTTCTAACTGCTGATGGTCTCACACCTCAAAACAGGTGCCCAGACCCTGAAATTTCGAACTGCTGATGGTCTCACACCTCAAAACAGGTGCCCAGACCTTGAAATTTCTAACTGCTGATGGTCTCACACCTCAAAACAGGTGCCCAGACCCTGAACTTTCGAACTGCTGATGGTCTTACACCTCAAAACAGGTGCCCAGACCCTGAAATTTCTAACTGCTGATGGTCTCACACCTCAAAACAGGTTCCCAGACCCTGAAATTTCGAACTGCTGATGGTCTTACACCTCAAAACAGGTGCCCAGACCCTAAAATTTCTAACTGCTGATGGTCTCACACCTCAAAACAGGTGCCCAGACCCTGAAATTTCTAACTGCTGATGGTCTCACACCTCAAAACAGGTGCCCAGACCTTGAAATTTCCAACTGCCGATGGTCTCACACCTCAAATCAGGTGCCCAGACCCTGAAATTTCTAACTGCTGATGGTCTCACACCTCAAAACAAGTGCAGACCCTGAAATTTCTAACTGCTGATGGTCTCTCACCTCAAAACAGGTGCCCAGACCCTGAACTTTCTAACTGCTGAGGGTCTTACACCTCAAAACAAGTGCCCAGACCCTGAAATTTCTAAGTGCTGATGGTCTCACACCTCAAAACAGGTGCCCAGACCCTGAAATTTCTAACTGCCGATGGTCTCACACCTCAAATCAGGTGCCCAGCCCCTGAAATTTATAACTGATGATGGTCTCAGAACCTCAAAACAGGTGCAGACCCTGAAATTTCTAACTGCTGATGGTCTCACACCTCAAAACAGGTGCCCAGACCTTGAAATTTCTAACTGCTGATGGTCTCACACCTCAAAACAGGTGCTCAGACCCTGAACTTTCTAACTGCTGATGGTCTCACACCTCAAAACAGGTGCCCAGACCCTGAAATTTCGAACTGCTGATGGTCTTACACCTCAAAACAGGTGCCCAGACCTTGAAATTTCTAACTGCTGATGGTCTCACACCTCAAAACAGGTGCCCAGACCCTGAAATTTCTAACTACTGATGGTGTCACACCTCAAAACAGGTGCCCAGACGCTAAAATTTCTAACTGCTGATGGTCTTACACCTCAAAACAGGTGCCCAGACCCTGAAATTTCTAACTGCTGATGGTCTCACACCTCAAAACAGGTGCCCAGACCCTAAAATTTCGAACTGCTGATGGTCTTACACCTCAAAACAGGTGCCCAGACCCTGAAATTTCTAACTGCTGATGGTCTCACACCTCAAAACAGGTGCCCAGACCCTGAAATTTCGAACTGCCGATGGTCTCACACCTCGAAACAGGTGCCCAGACCCTAAAATTTCGAACTGCTGATGGTCTCACACCTCAAAACAGGTGCCCAGACCCTGAAATTTCTAACCGCTAATGGTCTCACACCTCAAAACAGGTGCCCAGACCCTAAAATTTCGAACTGCTGATGGTCTTACACCTCAAAACAGGTGCCCAGACCCTGAAATTTCTAACTGCTGATGATCTCACACCTCAAAACAGGTGCCCAGACCCTGAAGTTTCTAACTGCTGATGGTCTCACACCTCAAAACAGGTGCCCAGACCCTGAAATTTCTAACTGCTGATGGTCTCACACCTCAAAACAGGTGCCCAGACCCTGAAATTTCGAACTGCTGATGGTCTCACACCTCAAATCAGGTGCCCAGACCCTGAAATTTCTAACCGCTAATGGTCTCACACCTCAAAACAGGTGCCCAGACCCTGAAATTTCTGACTGCTGATGGTCTCACACCTCAAAACAGGTGCCCAGACGCTGAAATTTCTAACTGCTGATGGTCTCACACCTCAAAACAGGTGCCCAGACCCTGAAATTTTTAACTGCTGATGGTTTCACACCTCAAAACAGGTGCAGACCCTGAAATTTCCAATTGCCGATGGTCTCACACCTCAAAACAGGTGCCCAGACCCTGAACTTTCGAACTGCTGATGGTCTCACACCTCAGAACAGGTGCCCAGACCCTGAAATTTCTAACCGCTAATGGTCTCACACCTCAAAACAGGTGCCCAGACCCTAAAATTTCGAACTGCTGATGGTCTTACACCTCAAAACAGGTGCCCAGAGCCTGAAATTTCTAACTGCTGATGGTCTCACACCTCAAAACAGGTGCCCAGACCCTGAACTTTCGAACTGCTGATGGTCTCACACCTCAAAACAGGTGCCCAGACCCTGAAATTTCTAACCGCTAATGGTCTCACACCTCAAAACAGGTGCCCAGACCCTGAAGTTTCTGACTGCTGATGGTCTCACACCTCAAAACAGGTGCCCAGACCCTGAAATTTCGAACTGCTGATGGTCTCACACCTCAAAACAGGTGCCCAGACCCTGAAATTTCTAACTGCTGATGGTTTCACACCTCAAAACAGGTGCAGACGCTGAAATTTCTAACTGCTGATGGTCTCACACCTCAAAACAGGTGCCCAGACCCTGAACTTTCGAACTGCTGATGGTCTCACACCTCAAAACAGGTGCCCAGACCCTGAAATTTCTAACCGCTAATGGTCTCACACCTCAAAACAGGTGCCCAGACGCTGAAATTTCTGACTGCTGATGGTCTCACACCTCAAAACAGGTGCCCAGACCCTTAACTTTCGAACTGCTGATGGTCTCACACCTCAAAAAAGGTGCCCAGACCCTGAAATTTCTAACCGCTAATGGTCTCACACCTCAAAACAGGTGCCCAGACGCTGAAATTTCTGACTGCTGATGGTCTCACACCTCAAAACAGGTGCCCAGACCCTGAAATTTCTAACCGCTGATGGTCTCACACCTCAAAACAGGTGCCCAGATCCTGAAATTTCTAACTGCTGATGGTTTCACACCTCAAAACAGGTGCAGACCCTGAAATTTCTAACTGCTGATGGTCTCACACCTCAAATCAGGTGCCCAGACCCTGAAATTTCTGACTGCTGATGGTCTCACACCTCAAAACAGGTGCCCAGACCCTGAAATTTCTAACTGCTGATGGTCTCACACCTCAAAACAGGTGCCCAGACCCTGAAATTTCTAACTGCTGATGGTTTCACACCTCAAAACAGGTGCAGACCCTGAAATTTCTAAATGCTGATGGTCTCTCACCTCAAAACAGGTGCCCAGACCCCGAACTTTCTAACTGCTGATGGTCTCACACCTCACAACAGGTGCCCAAACCCTGAAATTTCTAACTCCTGAGGGTCTCACACCTCAAAACAGGTGCCCAGACCCTGAAATTTCTAACTGCTGATGGTCTCACACCTCAAAACAGGTGCCCAGACCCTAAAATTTCTAACTGCTGATGGTCTCACACCTCAAAACAGGTGCCCAGACCCTGAAATTTCGAACTGCTGATGGTCTCACACCTCAAAACAGGTGCCCAGACCTTGAAATTTCTAACTGCTGATGGTCTCACACCTCAAAACAGGTGCCCAGACCCTGAACTTTCGAACTGCTGATGGTCTTACACCTCAAAGCAGGTGCCCAGACCCTGAAATTTCTAACTGCTGATGGTCTCACACCTCAAAACAGGTGCCCAGACCCTGAAATTTCGAACTGCTGATGGTCTTACACCTCAAAACAGGTGCCCAGACCCTAAAATTTCTAACTGCTGATGGTCTCACACCTCAAAACAGGTGCCCAGACCCTAAAATTTCTAACTGCTGATGGTCTCACACCTCAAAACAGGTGCCCAGACCCTGAAATTTCTAACTGCTGATGGTCTCACACCTCAAAACAGGTGCCCAGACCTTGAAATTTCTAACTGCTGATGGTCTCACACCTCAAATCAGGTGCCCAGACCCTGAAATTTCTAACTGCTGATGGTCTCACACCTCAAAACAAGTGCAGACCCTGAAATTTCTAACTGCTGATGGTCTCTCACCTCAAAACAGGTGCCCAGACCCTGAACTTTCTAACTGCTGAGGGTCTTACACCTCAAAACAAGTGCCCGGACCCTGAAATTTCTAACTGCTGATGGTCTCACACCTCAAAACAGGTGCCCAGACCCTGAAATTTCTAACTGCCGATGGTCTCACACCTCAAATCAGGTGCCCAGCCCCTGAAATTTATAACTGATGATGGTCTCAGAACCTCAAAACAGGTGCAGACCCTGAAATTTCTAACTGCTGATGGTCTCACACCTCAAAACAGGTGCCCAGACCTTGAAATTTCTAACTGCTGATGGTCTCACACCTCAAAACAGGTGCCCAGACCCTGAACTTTCTAACTGCTGATGGTCTCACACCTCAAAACAGGTGCCCAGACCCTGAAATTTCGAACTGCTGATGGTCTTACACCTCAAAACAGGTGCCCAGACCCTGAAATTTCTAACTGCTGATGGTCTCACACCTCAAAACAGGTGCCCAGACCCTGAAATTTCTAACTGCTGATGGTCTCACACCTCAAAACAGGTGCCCAGACCCCAAACTTTCTAACTGCTGATGGTCTTACACCTCAAAACAGGTGCCCAGACCCTGAACTTTCTAACTGCTGATGGTCTCACACCTCAAAACAGGTGCCCAGACCCTAAAATTTCGAACTGCTGATGGTCTTACACCTCAAAACAGGTGCCCAGACCCTGAAATTTCTAACTGCTGATGGTCTCACACCTCAAAACAGGTGCCCAGACCCTGAAAATTCGAACTGCCGATGGTCTCACACCTCGAAACAGGTGCCCAGACCCTGAACTTTCGAACTGCTGATGGTCTCACACCTCAAAACAGGTGCCCAGACCCTGAAATTTCTAACCGCTAATGGTCTCACACCTCAAAACAGGTGCCCAGACCCTAAAATTTCGAACTGCTGATGGTCTTACACCTCAAAACAGGTGCCCAGACCCTGAATTTTCTAACTGCTGATGATCTCACACCTCAAAACAGGTGCCCAGACCCTGAAATTTCTAACTGCTGATGGTCTCACACCTCAAAACAGGTGCCCAGACCCTGAAATTTCTAACTGCTGATGGTCTCACACCTCAAAACAGGTGCCCAGACCCTGAAATTTCGAACTGCTGATGGTCTCACACCTCAAAACAGGTGCCCAGACCCTGAAATTTCTAACCGCTAATGGTCTCACACCTCAAAACAGGTGCCCAGACCCTGAAATTTCTGACTGCTGATGGTCTCACACCTCAAAACAGGTGCCCAGACCCTGAAATTTCTAACTGCTGATGGTCTCACACCTCAAAACAGGTGCCCAGACCCTGAAATTTCTAACTGCTGATGGTTTCACACCTCAAAACAGGTGCAGACCCTGAAATTTCTAACTGCCGATGGTCTCACACCTCAAAACAGGTGCCCAGACCCTGAACTTTCGAACTGCTGATGGTCTCACACCTCAAAACAGGTGCCCAGACCCTGAACTTTCTAACTGCTGATGGTCTCACACCTCAAAACAGGTGCCCAGACCCTGAAATTTCGAACTGCTGATGGTCTTACACCTCAAAACAGGTGCCCAGAGCCTGAACTTTCTAACTGCTGATGGTCTCACACCTCAAAACAGGTGCCCAGACCTTGAAATTTCTAACTGCTGATGGTCTCACACCTCAAAACAGGTGCCCAGACCCTGAAATTTCTAACCGCTAATGGTCTCACACCTCAAAACAGGTGCCCAGACCCTAAAATTTCGAACTGCTGATGGTCTTACACCTCAAAACAGGTGCCCAGAGCCTGAAATTTCTAACTGCTGATGGTCTCACACCTCAAAACAGGTGCCCAGACCCTGAAATTTCTAACTGCTGATGGTCTCACACCTCAAAACAGGTGCCCAGACCCTGAACTTTCGAACTGCTGATGGTCTCACACCTCAAAACAGGTGCCCAGACCCTGAAATTTCTGACTGCTGATGGTCTCACACCTCAAAACAGGTGCCCAGACCCTGAAATTTCTAACTGCTGATGGTCTCACACCCCAAAACAGGTGCCCAGACCCTGAAATTTCTAACTGCTGATGGTTTCACACCTCAAAACAGGTGCAGACGCTGAAATTTCTAACTGCTGATGGTCTCACACCTCAAAACAGGTGCCCAGACCCTGAACTTTCGAACTGCTGATGGTCTCACACCTCAAAACAGGTGCCCAGACCCTAAAATTTCTAACTGCTGATGGTCTCACACCTCAAAACAGGTGCCCAGACCATAAAATTTCGAACTGCTGATCGTCTTACACCTCAAAACAGGTGCCCAGCGCCTAAAATTTCTAACTGCTGATGGTCTCACACCTCAAAACAGGTGCCCAGACCCTGAAATTTCGAACTGCTGATGGTCTCACCTCAAAACAGGTGCCCAGACCCTGAACTTTCGAACTGCTGATGTTCTCACACCTCAAAACAGGTGCCCAGACCCTGAAATTTCTAACTGCTGATGGTCTCACACCTCAAAACAGGTGCCCAGACACTGAAATTTCTAACTGCTGATGGTCTCACACCTCAAAACAGGTGCCCAGACCCTGAAATTTCTAACTGCTGATAGTCTCACACCTCAAAACAGGTGCCCAGACCCTGAAATTTCTAACTGCTGATGGTTTCACACCTCAAAACAGGTGCAGACCCTGAAATTTCTAACTGCTGATGGTCTCACACCTCAAATCAGGTGCCCAGACCCTGAACTTTCTAACTGCTGAGGGTCTTACACCTCAAAACAGGTGCCCAGCGCCTGAAATTTCTAACTGCTGATGGTCTCACACCTCAAAACAGGTGCCCAGACCCTGAAATTTCGAACTGCTGATGGTCTCACCTCAAAACAGGTGCCCAGACCCTGAACTTTCGAACTGCTGATGTTCTCACACCTCAAAACAGGTGCCCAGACCCTGAAATTTCTAACCGCTAATGGTCTCACACCTCAAAACAGGTGCCCAGACACTGAAATTTCTAACTGCTGATGGTCTCACACCTCAAAACAGGTGCCCAGACCCTGAAATTTCTAACTGCTGATAGTCTCACACCTCAAAACAGGTGCCCAGACCCTGAAATTTCTAACTGCTGATGGTCTCACACCTCAAAACAGGTGCCCAGACCCTGAAATTTCTAACTGCTGATGGTCTCACACCTCAAAACAGGTGCCCAGACCCTGAAATTTCTAACTGCTGATGGTTTCACACCTCAAAACAGGTGCAGACCCTGAAATTTCTAACTGCTGATGGTCTCGCACCTCAAAACAGGTGCCCAGACCCTGAAATTTCCAACTGCTGATGGTCTCACACCTCAAAACAGGTGCCCAGACCCTGAAATTTCTAACTGCTGATGGTCTCACACCTCAAAACAGGTGCAGACCCTGAAATTTCTAAATGCTGATGGTCTCACACCTCAAAACAGGTGCCCAGACCCTGAACTTTCTAACTGCTGATGGTCTCACACCTCAAAACAGGTGCCCAGACCCTGAAATTTCTAACTGCCGATGGTCTCACACCTCAAAACAGGTGCCCAGACCCTGAAATTTCTAAATGCTGATGGTCTCTCACCTCAAAACAGGTGCCCAGACCCTGAACTTTCTAACTGCTGATGGTCTCACACCTCAAAACAGGTGCCCAGACCCTGAAATTTCTAACTGCTGATGGTTTCACACCTCAAAACAGGTGCAGACCCTGAAATTTCTAAATGCTGATGGTCTCTCACCTCAAAACAGGTGCCCAGACCCTGAACTTTCTAACTGCTGATGGTCTCACACCTCAAAACAGGTGCCCAGACCCTGAAATTTCTAACTGCTGATGGTTTCACACCTCAAAACAGGTGCCCAGACCCTGAAATTTCTAACTGCTGATGGTCTCACACCTCAAAACAGGTGCAGACCCTGAAATTTCTAAATGCTGATGGTCTCACACCTCAAAACAGGTGCCCAGACCCTGAACTTTCTAACTGCTGATGGTCTCACACCTCAAAACAGGTGCCCAGACCCTGAAATTTCTAACTGCCGATGGTCTCACACCTCAAAACAGGTGCCCAGACCCTGAAATTTCTAAATGCTGATGGTCTCTCACCTCAAAACAGGTGCCCAGACCCTGAACTTTCTAACTGCTGATGGTCTCACACCTCAAAACAGGTGCCCAGACCCTGAAATTTCTAACTGCTGATGGTTTCACACCTCAAAACAGGTGCAGACCCTGAAATTTCTAAATGCTGATGGTCTCTCACCTCAAAACAGGTGCCCAGACCCTGAACTTTCTAACTGCTGATGGTCTCACACCTCAAAACAGGTGCCCAGACCCTGAAATTTCTAACTGCTGATGGTTTCACACCTCAAAACAGGTGCAGACCCTGAAATTTCTAACTGCTGATGGTCTCACACCTCAAAACAGGTGCCCAGACCCTGAAATTTCTAACTGCTGATGGTCTCACACCTCAAAACAGGTGCCCAGACCCTGAAATTTCTAACTGCTGATGGTTTCACACCTCAAAACAGGTGCAGACCCTGAAATTTCTAACTGCTGATGGTCTCACACCTCAAAACAGGTGCCCAGACCCTGAAATTTCTAACTGCTGATGGTCTCACACCTCAAAACAGGTGCCCAGACCCTGAAATTTCTAACTGCTGATGGTCTCACACCTCAAAACAGGTGCAGACCCTGAAATTTCTAAATGCTGATGGTCTCTCACCTCAAAACAAGTGCCCAGACCCTGAACTTTCTAACTGCTGATGGTCTCACACCTCAAAACAGGTGCCCAGCGCCTGAAATTTCTAACTGCTGATGGTCTCACATCTCAAAACAGGTGCCCAGACCCTGAAATTTCGAACTGCTGATGGTCTCACCTCAAAACAGGTGCCCAGACCCTGAACTTTCGAACTGCTGATGTTCACACACTTCAAAAAAGGTGCCCAGACCCTGAAATTTCTAACCGCTAATGGTCTCACACCTCGAAACAGGTGCCCAGACCCTGAAATTTCTAACTGCTGATGGTCTCACACCTCAAAACAGGTGCCCAGACCCTGAAATTTCTAACTGCTGATAGTCTCACACCTCAAAACAGGTGCCCAGACCCTGAAATTTCTAACTGCTGATGGTTTCACACCTCAAAACAGGTGCCCAGACCCTGAAATTTATAATTGCCGATGGTCTCACACCTCAAAACAGGTGCCCAGACCCTGAACTTTCTAACTGCTGAGGGTCTTACACCTCAAAACAGGTGCCTAGACCCTGAAATTTCTAACTGCTGATGGTCTCACACCTCAAAACAGGTGCCCAGACCCTGAAATTTCTAACTGCTGATGGTCTCACACCTCAAAACAGGTGCCCAGACCCTGAAATTTCGAACTGCTGATGGTTTCACACCTCAAAACAGGTGCAGACCCTGAAATTTCTAAATGCTGATGGTCTCACCTCAAAACAGGTGCCCAGACCCTGAAATTTCTAACTGCTGATGGTCTCACACCTCAAAACAGGTGCCCAGACCCTGAAATCTCTAACTGCTGATGGTCTCACACCTCAAAACAGGTGCCCAGACCCTGAAATTTCTAACTGCTGATGGTTTCACACCTCAAAACAGGTGCAGACCCTGAAATTTCTAACTGCTGATAGTCTCACACCTCAAAACAGGTGCCCAGACCCTGAAATTTCTAACTGCTGATGGTCTCACACCTCAAAACAGGTGCCCAGACCCTGAAATTTCTAACTGCTGATGGTCTCACACCTCAAAACAGGTGCAGACCCTGAAATTTCTAAATGCTGATGGTCTCTCACCTCAAAACAGGTGCCCAGACCCTGAACTTTCTAACTGCTGATGGTCTCACACCTCAAAACAGGTGCCCAAACCCTGAAATTTCTAACTGCTGATGGTTTCACACCTCAAAACAGGTGCAGACCCTGAAATTTCTAACTGCTGATGGTCTCACACCTCAAAACAGGTGCCCAGACCCTGAAATTTCTAACTGCTGATGGTCTCACACCTCAAAACAGGTGCCCAGACCCTGAAATTTCGAACTGCTGATGGTCTCACACCTCAAAACAGGTGCCCAGACCCTAAAATTTCGAACTTCTGATGGTCTTACACCTCAAAACAGGTGCCCAGACCCTGAAATTTCTAACTGCTGATGGTCTCACACCTCAAAACAGGTGCCCAGACCCTGAAATTTCGAACTGCTGATGGTCTTACACCTCAAAACAGGTGCCCAGACCCTAAAATTTCTAACTGCTGATGGTCTCACACCTCAAAACAGGTGCCCAGACCCTAAAATTTCTAACTGCTGATGGTCTCACACCTCAAAACAGGTGCCCAGACCCTGAAATTTCTAACTGCTGATGGTCTCACACCTCAAAACAGGTGCCCAGACCTTGAAATTTCTAACTGCTGATGGTCTCACACCTCAAATCAGGTGCCCAGACCCTGAAATTTCCAACTGCTGATGGTCTCACACCTCAAAACAGGTGCCCAGACCCTGAAATTTCGAACTGCCGATGGTCTCACACCTCGAAACAGGTGCCCAGACCCTAAAATTTCGAACCGCCGATGGCCTCACACCTCAAAACAGGTGCCCAGACCCTGAAATTTCGAACCGCCGATGGTCTCACACCTCAAAACAGGTGCGCAGACCATGAAATTTCGAACTGCTGATGGTCTCACACCTCAAAACAGGTGCCCAGACCCTGAAATTTCTAACTGCTGATGGTCTCACACCTCAAAACAGGTGCAGACCCTGAAATTTCTAACTGCCGATGGTCTCACACCTCAAAACAGGTGCCCAGACCCTGAAAATTCTAACTGCTGATGGTCTCACACCTCAAAACAGGTGCCCGGACCCTGAAATTTCTAACTGCTGACCGTCTCACACCTCAAAACAGGTGCCCAGACCCTGAAATTTCGAACTGCTGATGGTCTCACACCTCAAAACAGGTGCCCAGACCCTGAACTTTCTAACTGCCGAGGGTCTCACACCTCAAAACAGGTGCCCAGACCCTGAAATTTCTAACTGCTGATGGTCTCACACCTCAAAACAGGTGCCCAGACCCTGGAATTTCTAACTGCTGATGGTCTCACACCTCAAAACAGGTGCCCAGACCCTGAAATTTCTAACTGCTGATGATCTCACACCTCAAAACAGGTGCCTAGACCCTGAAATTTCGAACTGCCGATGGCCTCACACCTCAAAACAGGTGCCCAGACCCTGACCCTTTCGAACTGCCGATGGTCTCACACCTCAAAACAGGTGCCCAGACCCTGAAATTTCTAACTGATGGTCTCACACCTCAAAACAGGTGCCCAGACCCTGATTTTTCGAACTGCTGATGGTCTCACACCTCAAAACAGGTGCCCCGACCCTAAATTTTCGAACTGATGATGGTCTCTCACCTCAAAACAGGTGCCCAGACCCTAAATTTCTAACTGCCGATGGTCTCACACCTCAAAACAGGTGCCCAGACCCTAAATTTTCGAACTGTTGATGGTCTTACACCTCAAAACAGGTGCCCAGACCCTGAAATTTCTAACCGCTGATGGTCTCACACCTCAAAACAGGTGCCCAGACCCTGAAATTTCCAACTGCTCATGGTCTCACATCTCGAAACAGAAGCCCAAACCCTAAAATTTCTAACTGCTCATGGTCTTACACCTCAAAACAGGTGCCCAGACCCTGAAATTTCGAACTGCTGATGGTCTCACACCTCAAATCAGGTGCCCAGACCCTGAAATTTCTAACTGCTGATGGTCTCACATCTCGAAACAGAAGCCCAAACCCTAAAATTTCTAACTGCTGATGGTCTTACACCTCAAAACAGGTGCCCAGACCCTGAAATTTCGAACTGCTCATGGTCTCACACCTCAAATCAGGTGCCCAGACCCTGAAATTTCTAACTGCTGATGGTCTCACACCTCAAAACAGGTGCCCAGACCCTAAAATTTCTAACTGCTGATGGTCTCTCACCTCAAAACAGGTGCCCAGACCCTGAAATTTCCAACTGCTGATGGTCTCACATCTCGAAACAGAAGCCCAAACCCTAAAATTTCTAACTGCTGATGGTCTTACACCTCAAAACAGGTGCCCAGACCCTGAAATTTCGAACTGCTGATGGTCTCACACCTCGAATCAGGTGCCCAGACCCTGAAATTTCTAACTGCTGATGGTCTCACACCTCAAAACAGGTGCCCAGACCCTGAAATTTCGAACTGCCGATGGTCTCACACCTCGAAACAGGTGCCCAGACCCTAAAATTTCGAACCGCCGATGGCCTCACACCTCAAAACAGGTGCCCAGACCCTGAAATTTCGAACCGCCGATGGTCTCACACCTCAAAACAGGTGCGCAGACCCTGAAATTTGGAACTGCTGATGGTCTCACACCTCAAAACAGGTGCCCAGACCCTGAAAGTTCTAACTGCTGATGGTCTCACACCTCAAAACAGGTGCAGACCCTGAAATTTCTAACTGCCGATGGTCTCACACCTCAAAACAGGTGCCCAGACCCTGAAAATTCTAACTGCTGATGGTCTCACACCTCAAAACAGGTGCCCAGACCCTGAAATTTCTAACTGCTGATGGTCTCACACCTCAAAACAGGTGCCCAGACCCTGAAATTTCTAACTGCTGATGGTCTCACACCTCAAAACAGGTGCCCAGACCCTGAAATTTCTAACTCCTGATGGTCTCACACCTCAAAACAGGTGCCTAGACCCTGAAATTTCGAACTGCCGATGGCCTCACACCTCAAAACAGGTGCCCCGACCCTGACCCTTTCGAACTGCCGATGGTCTCACACCTCAAAACAGGTGCCCAGACCCTGAAATTTCTAACTGATGGTCTCACACCTCAAAACAGGTGCCCAGACCCTGATTTTTCGAACTGCTGATGGTCTCACACCTCAAAACAGGTGCCCAGACCCTAAATTTTCGAACTGATGATGGTCTCTCACCTCAAAACAGGTGCCCAGACCCTAAATTTCTAACTGCCGATGGTCTCACACCTCAAAACAGGTGCCCAGACCCTGAAATTTCTAACTGCCGATGGTCTCACACCTCAAAACTGGTGCCCAGACCCTAAATTTTCGAACTGTTGATGGTCTTACACCTCAAAACAGGTGCCCAGACCCTGAAATTTCTAACTGCTGATGGTCTCTCACCTCAAAACAGGTGCCCAGACCCTGAAATTTCTAACTGCTGATGGTCCCTCACCTCAAAACAGGTGCCCAGACCCTGAAATTTCTAACTGCTGATGGTCTCACACCTCAAAACAGGTGCCCAGACCCTGAAATTTCTAACTGCTGATGGTGTCACACCTCAAAACAGGTGCCCAGACCATGAAATTTCTAACTGCTGATGGTCTCTCACCTCAAAAACAGGTGCCCAGACCCTGAACTTTCTAACTGCTTATGGTCTCACACCTCAAAACAGGTGCCCAGACCCTGAAATTTCGAACTGCTGATGGTCTCACACCTCAAAACAGGTGCCCAGACCCTGAAATTTCTAACTGCTGATGGTCTCACACCTCAAAACAGGTGCCCAGACCCTGAAATTTCGAACTGCTGATGGTCTCACACCTCAAAACAGGTGCCCAGACCCTGAAATTTCTAACTGCTGATGGTCTCAGGTGCCCAGACACTGAAATTTCTAACTGCTGATGGTCTCACACCTCAAAACAGGTGCCCAGACCCTGAAATTTCTAGCTGCTGATGGTCTCACACCTCAAAACAGGTGCCCAGACCCTGAACTTTCTAACTGCTGATGGTCTCACACCTCAAAACAGGTGCCCAGACCCTGAAATTTCTAACTGCTGATGCTCTCACACCTCAAAACAGGTGCCCAGACCCTGAAATTTCTAACTGCTGATGGTCTCACACCTCAAAACAGGTGCCCGGACCCTGAAATATCTAACTGCTGATGGTCTCACGCCTCAAAACAGGTGCCCAGACACTGAAATTTCTAACTGCTGATGGTCTCACACCTCAAAACAGGTGCCCAGACCCTAAAATTTCTAACTGCCAGGTCTCACACCTTGAAACAGGTGCCCAGACCCTGAAATTTCTAACTGCTGATGCTCTCACACCTCAAAACACGTGCCCAGACCCTGAAATTTCTAACTGCTGATGGTCTCACACCTCCAAACAGGTGCCCGGACCCTGAAATTTCTAACTGCTGATGGTCTCACACCTCAAAACAGGTGCCCAGACCCTGAAATTTCTAACTGCTGATGCTCTCACACCTCAAAACAGGTGCCCAGACCCTGAAATTTCTAACTGCTGATGGTCTCACACCTCAAAACAGGTGCCCGGACCCTGAAATTTCTAACTGCTGATGGTCTCACACCTCAAAACAGGTGCCCAGACCCTGAAATTTCTAACTGCTGATGGTCTCACACCTCAAAACAGGTGCCCAAATCCTGAAATTTCTAACTGATGGTCTCACACCTTGAAACAGGTGCCCAGACCCTGAAATTTCTAACTGCTGATGGTCTCACACCTCAAAACAGGTGCCCAGACCCTGAAATTTCGAACTGCCCATGGTCTCACACCTCAAAACAGGTGCCCAGACCCTGAAATTTCTAACTGCTGATGCTCTCACACCTCAAAACAGGTGCCCAGACCCTGAAATTTCTAACTGCTGATGGTCTCACACCTCAAAACAGGTGCCCGGACCCTGAAATTTCTAACTGCTGATGGTCTCACGCCTCAAAACAGGTGCCCAGACACTGAAATTTCTAACTGCTGATGGTCTCACACCTCAAAACAGGTGCCCAGACCCTAAAATTTCTAACTGCCAGGTCTCACACCTCAAAACAGGTGCAGACCCTGAAATTTCTAACTGCTGATGGTCTCACACCTCAAAACAGGTGCCCAAACCCTGAAATTTCTAACTGCTGATGGTCTCACACCTCAAAACAGGTGCCCAGACCCTGAAATTTCTAACTGCTGATGGTCTCACACCTCAAAACAGGTGCCCAAATCCTGAAATTTCTAACTGATGGTCTCACACCTTGAAAAAGGTGCCCAGACCCTGAAATTTCTAACTGCTGATGGTCTCACACCTCAAAACAGGTGCCCAGACCCTGAAATTTCGAACTGCCGATGGTCTCACTCCTCAAAACAGGTGCCCAGACCCTGAAATTTCTAACTGCTGATGGTCTCAGGTGCCCAGACACTGAAATTTCTAACTGCTGATGGTCTCACACCTCAAAACAGGTGCCCAGACCCTGAAATTTCTAGCTGCTGATGGTCTCACACCTCAAAACAGGTGCCCAGACCCTGAACTTTCTAACTGCTGATGGTCTCACACCTCAAAACAGGTGCCCAGACCCTGAAATTTCTAACTGCTGATGGTCTCACACCTCAAAACAGGTGCCCGGACCCTGAAATTTCTAACTGCTGATGGTCTCACGCCTCAAAACAGGTGCCCAGACACTGAAATTTCTAACTGCTGATGGTCTCACACCTCAAAACAGGTGCCCAGACCCTAAAATTTCTAACTGCCAGGTCTCACACCTCAAAACAGGCGCAGACCCTGAAATTTCTAACTGCTGATGGTCTCACACCTCAAAACGGGTGCCCAAACCCTGAAATTTCTAACTGCTGATGGTCTCACACCTCAAAACAGGTGCCCAGACCCTGAAATTTCTAACTGCTGATGGTCTCACACCTCAAAACAGGTGCCCAAATCCTGAAATTTCTAACTGATGGTCTCACACCTTGAAACAGGTGCCCAGACCCTGAAATTTCTAACTGCTGATGGTCTCACACCTCAAAACAGGTGCCCAGACCCTGAAATTTCGAACTGCCGATGGTCTCACTCCTCAAATCAGGTGCCCAGACCCTAAATTTTCGAACTGTTGATGGTCTCACACCTCAAAACAGGTGCCCAGACCCTGAAATTTCGAACTGCTGATGGTCTCACACCTCAAAACAGGTGCCCAGACCCTGAAATTTCTAACTGCTGATGGTCTCACACCTCAAAACAGGTGCCCAGACCCTGAAATTTCTAACTGCTGATGGTCTCACACCTCAAAACAGGTGCCGAGACCCTGAACTTTCTAACTGCTGATGGTCTCACGCCTCAAAACAGGTGCCCAGACACTGAAATTTCTAACTGCTGATGGTCTCACACCTCAAAACAGGTGCCCAAACCCTGAAATTTCTAACTGCTGATGGTCTCAGGTGCCCAGACACTGAAATTTCTAACTGCTGATGGTCTCACACCTCAAAACAGGTGCCCAGACCCTGAAATTTCTAGCTGTTGATGGTCTCACACCTCAAAACAGGTGCCCAGACCCTGAAATTTCTAACTGCTGATGGTCTCACGCCTCAAAACAGGTGCCCAGACCCTGAAATTTCCAACTGCTGATGGTCTCGCACCTCAAAACAGGTGCCCAGACCCTGAAATTTCTAACTGCTGATGGTCTCACACCTCAAAACAGGTGCCCAGACCCTGAAATTTCTAACTGCTGATGGTCTCACACCTCAAAACAGGTGCCCAGACCCTGAAATTTCTAACTGCTGATGGTCTCACACCTCAAAACAGGTGCCCAGACCCTGAAATTTCGAACTGCTGATGGTCTCACACCTCAAAACAGGTGCCCAGACCCTAAAATTTCTAACTGCTGATGGTCTCAGGTGCCCAGACACTGAAATTTCTAACTGCTGATGGTCTCACACCTCAAAACAGGTGCCCAGACCCTGAAATTTCTAGCTGCTGATGGTCTCACACCTCAAAACAGGTGCCCAGACCCTGAACTTTCTAACTGCTGATGGTCTCACACCTCAAAACAGGTGCCCAGACCCTGAAATTTCTAACTGCTGATGCTCTCACACCTCAAAACAGGTGCCCAGACCCTGAAATTTCTAACTGCTGATGGTCTCACACCTCAAAACAGGTGCCCAGACCCTGAAATTTCTAACTGCTGATGCTCTCACACCTCAAAACAGGTGCCCAGACCCTGAAATTTCTAACTGCTGATGGTCTCACACCTCAAAACAGGTGCCCAGACCCTGAAATTTCTAACTGCTGATGGTCTCACACCTCAAAACAGGTGCCCAGACCCTGAAATTTCTAGCTGCTGATGGTCTCACACCTCAAAACAGGTGCCCAGACCCTGAACTTTCTAACTGCTGATGGTCTCACACCTCAAAACAGGTGCCCAGACCCTGAAATTTCTAACTGCTGATGCTCTCACACCTCAAAACAGGTGCCCAGACCCTGAAATTTCTAACTGCTGATGGTCTCACACCTCAAAACAGGTGCCCGGACCCTGAAATTTCTAACTGCTGATGGTCTCACGCCTCAAAACAGGTGCCCAGACACTGAAATTTCTAACTGCTGATGGTCTCACACCTCAAAACAGGTGCCCAGACCCTAAAATTTCTAACTGCCAGGTCTCACACCTCAAAACAGGTGCCCAGACCCTGAAATTTCTAACTGCTGATGGTCTCACACCTCAAAACAGGTGCCCAAACCCTGAAATTTCTAACTGCTGATGGTCTCACACCTCAAAACAGGTGCCCAGACCCTGAAATTTCTAACTGCTGATGGTCTCACACCTCAAAACAGGTGCCCAAATCCTGAAATTTCTAACTGATGGTCTCACACCTTGAAACAGGTGCCCAGACCCTGAAATTTCTAACTGCTGATGGTCTCACACCTCAAAACAGGTGCCCAGACCCTGAAATTTCGAACTGCCGATGGTCTCACTCCTCAAAACAGGTGCCCAGACCCTAAATTTTCGAACTGTTGATGGTCTCACACCTCAAAACAGGTGCCCAGACCCTGAAATTTCGAACTGCTGATGGTCTCACACCTCAAAACAGGTGCCTAGACCCTGAAATTTCTAACTGCTGATGGTCTCACACCTCAAAACAGGTGCCCAGACCCTGAAATTTCTAACTGCTGATGGTCTCACACCTCAAAACAGGTGCCGAGACCCTGAACTTTCTAACTGCTGATGGTCTCACGCCTCAAAACAGGTGCCCAGACACTGAAATTTCCAACTGCTGATGGTCTCACACCTCAAAACAGGTGCCCAAACCCTGAAATTTCTAACTGCTGATGGTCTCAGGTGCCCAGACCCTGAAATTTCTAACTGCTGATGGTCTCACACCTCAAAACAGGTGCCCAGACCCTGAAATTTCTAGCTGCTGATGGTCTCACACCTCAAAACAGGTGCCCAGACCCTGAAATTTCTAACTGCTGATGGTCTCACGCCTCAAAACAGGTGCCCAGACCCTGAAATTTGCAACTGCTGATGGTCTCGCACCTCAAAACAGGTGCCCAGACCCTGAAATTTCTAACTGCTGATGGTCTCACACCTCAAAACAGGTGCCCAGAGCCTGAAATTTCTAACTGCTGATGGTCTCACACCTCAAAACAGGTGCCCAGACCCTGAAATTTCTAACTGCTGATGGTCTCACACCTCAAAACAGGTGCCCAGACCCTGAAATTTCGAACTGCTGATGGTCTCACACCTCAAAACAGGTGCCCAGACCCTAAAATTTCTAACTGCTGATGGTCTCAGGTGCCCAGACACTGAAATTTCTAACTGCTGATGGTCTCACACCTCAAAACAGGTGCCCAGACCCTGAAATTTCTAGCTGCTGATGGTCTCACACCTCAAAACAGGTGCCCAGACCCTGAACTTTCTAACTGCTGATGGTCTCACACCTCAAAACAGGTGCCCAGACCCTGAAATTTCTAACTGCTGATGGTCTCACACCTCAAAACAGGTGCCCAGACCCTGAAATTTCTAACTGCTGATGGTCTCACACCTCAAAACAGGTGCCCAGACCCTGAAATTTCTAACTGCTGATGGTCTCACACCTCAAAACAGGTGCAGACCCTGAAATTTCTAAATGCTGATGGTCTCTCACCTCAAAACAGGTGCCCAGACCCTGAACTTTCTAACTGCTGATGGTCTCACACCTCAAAACAGGTGCCCAGCGCCTGAAATTTCTAACTGCTGATGGTCTCACACCTCAAAACAGGTGCCCAGACCCTGAAATTTCGAACTGCTGATGGTCTCACCTCAAAACAGGTTCCCAGACCCTGAACTTTCGAACTGCTGATGTTCTCACACCTCAAAACAGGTGCCCAGACCCTGAAATTTCTAACCGCTAATGGTCTCACACCTCAAAACAGGTGCCCAGACCCTGAAATTTCTGACTGCTGATGGTCTCACACCTCAAAACAGGTGCCCAGACCCTGAAATTTCTAACTGCTGATAGTCTCACACCTCAAAACAGGTGCCCAGACCCTGAAATTTCTAACTGCTGATGGTTTCACACCTCAAAACAGGTGCCCAGACCCTGAAATTTATAATTGCCGATGGTCTCACACCTCAAAACAGGTGCCCAGACCCTGAACTTTCTAACTGTTGAGGGTCTTACACCTCAAAACAGGTGCCCAGACCCTGAAATTTCTAACTGCTGATGGTCTCACACCTCAAAACAGGTGCCCAGACCCTGAAATTTCTAACTGCTGATGGTCTCACACCTCAAAACAGGTGCCCAGACCCTGAAATTTCGAACTGCTGATGGTTTCACACCTCAAAACAGGTGCCCAGACCCTGAAATTTCTAACTGCTGATGCTCTCACACCTCAAAACAGGTGCCCAGACCCTGAAATTTCTAACTGCTGATGGTCTCACACCTCAAAACAGGTGCCCGGACCCTGAAATTTCTAACTGCTGATGGTCTCACGCCTCAAAACAGGTGCCCAGACACTGAAATTTCTAACTGCTGATGGTCTCACACCTCAAAACAGGTGCCCAGACCCTAAAATTTCTAACTGCCAGGTCTCACACCTCAAAACAGGTGCCCAGACCCTGAAATTTCTAACTGCTGATGGTCTCACACCTCAAAACGCGTGCCCAAACCCTGAAATTTCTAACTGCTGATGGTCTCACACCTCAAAACAGGTGCCCAGACCCTGAAATTTCTAACTGCTGATGGTCTCACACCTCAAAACAGGTGCCCAAATCCTGAAATTTCTAACTGATGGTCTCACACCTTGAAACAGGTGCCCAGACCCTGAAATTTCTAACTGCTGATGGTCTCACACCTCAAAACAGGTGCCCAGACCCTGAAATTTCGAACTGCCGATGGTCTCACTCCTCAAAACAGGTGCCCAGACCCTAAATTTTCGAACTGTTGATGGTCTCACACCTCAAAACAGGTGCCCATACCCTGAAATTTCTAACTGCTGATGGTCTCACACCTCAAAACAGGTGCCTAGACCCTGAAATTTCTAACTGCTGATGGTCTCACACCTCAAAACAGGTGCCCAGACCCTGAAATTTCTAACTGCTGATGGTCTCACACCTCAAAACAGGTGCCGAGACCCTGAACTTTCTAACTGCTGATGGTCTCCCGCCTCAAAACAGGTGCCCAGACCCTGAAATTTCTAACTGCTGATGGTCTCACACCTCAAAACAGGTGCCCAAACCCTGAAATTTCTAACTGCTGATGGTCTCAGGTGCCCAGACCCTGAAATTTCTAACTGCTGATGGTCTCACACCTCAAAACAGGTGCCCAGACCCTGAAATTTCTAGCTGCTGATGGTCTCACACCTCAAAACAGGTGCCCAGACCCTGAAATTTCTAACTGCTGATGGTCTCACGCCTCAAAACAGGTGCCCAGACCCTGAAATTTCCAACTGCTGATGGTCTCACACCTCAAAACAGGTGCCCAGACCCTGAAATTTCTAACTGCTGATGGTCTCACACCTCAAAACAGGTGCCCAGAGCCTGAAATTTCTAACTGCTGATGGTCTCACACCTCAAAACAGGTGCCCAGACCCTGAAATTTCTAACTGCTGATGGTCTCACACCTCAAAACAGGTGCCCAGACCCTGAAATTTCGAACTGCTGATGGTCTTACACCTCAAAACAGGTGCCCAGACCCTAAAATTTCTAACTGCTGATGGTCTCAGGTGCCCAGACACTGAAATTTCTAATCGCTGATGGTCTCACACCTCAAAACAGGTGCCCAGACCCTGAAATTTCTAACTGCTGATGGTCTCACACCTCAAAACAGGTGCCCAGACCCTGAAATTTCTAACTGCTGATGGTCTCACACCTCAAAACAGGTGCAGACCCTGAAATTTCTAAATGCTGATGGTCTCTCACCTCAAAACAGGTGCCCAGACCCTGAACTTTCTAACTGCTGATGGTCTCACACCTCAAAACAGGTGCCCAGCGCCTGAAATTTCTAACTGCTGATGGTCTCACACCTCAAAACAGGTGCCCAGACCCTGAAATTTCGAACTGCTGATGGTCTCACCTCAAAACAGGTTCCCAGACCCTGAACTTTCGAACTGCTGATGTTCTCACACCTCAAAACAGGTGCCCAGACCCTGAAATTTCTAACCGCTAATGGTCTCACACCTCAAAACAGGTGCCCAGACCCTGAAATTTCTGACTGCTGATGGTCTCACACCTCAAAACAGGTGCCCAGACCCTGAAATTTCTAACTGCTGATAGTCTCACACCTCAAAACAGGTGCCCAGACCCTGAAATTTCTAACTGCTGATGGTTTCACACCTCAAAACAGGTGCCCAGACCCTGAAATTTATAATTGCCGATGGTCTCACACCTCAAAACAGGTGCCCAGACCCTGAACTTTCTAACTGTTGAGGGTCTTACACCTCAAAACAGGTGCCCAGACCCTGAAATTTCTAACTGCTGATGGTCTCACACCTCAAAACAGGTGCCCAGACCCTGAAATTTCTAACTGCTGATGGTCTCACACCTCAAAACAGGTGCCCAGACCCTGAAATTTCGAACTGCTGATGGTTTCACACCTCAAAACAGGTGCAGACCCTGAAATTTCTAAATGCTGATGGTCTCACCTCAAAACAGGTGCCCAGACCCTGAAATTTCTAACTGCTGATGGTCTCACACCTCAAAACAGGTGCCCAGACCCTGAAATTTCTAACTGCTGATGGTCTCACACCTCAAAACAGGTGCCCAGACCCTGAAATTTCTAACTGCTGATGGTTTCACACCTCAAAACAGGTGCAGACCCTGAAATTTCTAACTGCTGATAGTCTCACACCTCAAAACAGGTGCCCAGACCCTGAAATTTCTAACTGCTGATGGTCTCACACCTCAAAACAGGCGCCCAGACCCTGAAATTTCTAACTGCTGATGGTCTCACACCTCAAAACAGGTGCAGACCCTGAAATTTCTAAATGCTGATGGTCTCTCACCTCAAAACAGGTGCCCAGACCCTGAACTTTCTAACTGCTGATGGTCTCACACCTCAAAACAGGTGCCCAAACCCTGAAATTTCTAACTGCTGATGGTTTCACACCTCAAAACAGGTGCAGACCCTGAAATTTCTAACTGCTGATGGTCTCACACCTCAAAACAGGTGCCCAGACCCTGAAATTTCTAACTGCTGATGGTCTCACACCTCAAAACAGGTGCCTAGACCCTGAAATTTCGAACTGCTGATGGTCTCACACCTCAAAACAGGTGCCCAGACCCTAAAATTTCGAACTTCTGATGGTCTTACACCTCAAAACAGGTGCCCAGACCCTGAAATTACTAACTGCTGATGGTCTCACACCTCAAAACAGGTGCCCAGACCCTGAAATTTCGAACTGCTGATGGTCTTACACCTCAAAACAGGTGCCCAGACCCTAAAATTTCTAACTGCTGATGGTCTCACACCTCAAAACAGGTGCCCAGACCCTAAAATTTCTAACTGCTGATGGTCTCACACCTCAAAACAGGTGCCCAGACCCTGAAATTTCTAACTGCTGATGGTCTCACACCTCAAAACAGGTGCCCAGACCTTGAAATTTCTAACTGCTGATGGTCTCACACCTCAAATCAGGTGCCCAGACCCTGAAATTTCTAACCGCTGATGGTCTCACACCTCAAAACAGGTGCCCAGACCCTGAAATTTCTAACTGCTGATGGTCTCACACCTCAAAACAGGTGCCCAGACCCTAAAATTTCGAACGGATGATGGTCTTACACCTCAAAACAGGTGCCCAGACCCTGAAATTTCTAACTGCTGATGGTCTTACACCTCAAAACAGGTGCCCAGACCCTGAAATTTCGAACTGCTGATGGTCTCACACCTCAAATCAGGTGCCCAGACCCTGAAATTTCTAACTGCTGATGGTCTCACACCTCAAAACAGGTGCCCAGACCCTGAAATTTCGAACTGCCGATGGTCTCACACCTCGAAACAGGTGCCCAGACCCTAAAATTTCGAACCGCCGATGGCCTCACACCTCAAAACAGGTGCCCAGACCCTGAAATTTCGAACCGCCGATGGTCTCACACCTCAAAACAGGTGCGCAGACCCTGAAATTTCGAACTGCTGATGGTCTCTCACCTCAAAACAGGTGCCCAGACCCTGAAATTTCTAACTCCTGATGGTCTCACACCTCAAAACAGGTGCAGACCCTGAAATTTCTAACTGCCGATGGTCTCACACCTCAAAACAGGTGCCCAGACCCTGAAAATTCTAACTGCTGATGGTCTCACACCTCAAAACAGGTGCCCAGACCCTGAAATTTCTAACTGCTGATGGTCTCACACCTCAAAACAGGTGCCCAGACCCTGAAATTTCGAACTGCTGATGGTCTCACACCTCAAAACAGGTGCCCAGACCCTGAACTTTCTAACTGCCGAGGGTCTCACACCTCAAAACAGGTGCCCAGACCCTGAAATTTCTAACTGCTGATGGTCTCACACCTCAAAACAGGTGCCCAGACCCTGAAATTTCTAACTGCTGATGGTCTCACACCTCAAAACAGGTGCCCAGACCCTGAAATTTCTAACTGCTGATGGTCTCACACCTCAAAACAGGTGCCTAGACCCTGAAATTTCGAACTGCCGATGGCCTCACACCTCAAAACAGGTGCCCAGACCCTGACCCTTTCGAACTGCCGATGGTCTCACACCTCAAAACAGGTGCCCAGACCCTGAAATTTCTAACTGATGGTCTCACACCTCAAAACAGGTGCCCAGACCCTGAAATTTCGAACTGCTGATGGTCTCACACCTCAAAACAGGTGCCCAGACCCTAAATTTTCGAACTGATGATGGTCTCTCACCTCAAAACAGGTGCCCAGACCCTAAATTTCTAACTGCCGATGGTCTCACACCTCAAAACAGGTGCCCAGACCCTAAATTTTCGAACTGTTGATGGTCTTACACCTCAAAACAGGTGCCCAGACCCTGAAATTTCTAACCGCTGATGGTCTCACACCTCAAAACAGGTGCCCAGACCCTGAAATTTCCAACTGCTGATGGTCTCACATCTCGAAACAGAAGCCCAAACCCTAAAATTTCTAACTGCTGATGGTCTTACACCTCAAAACAGGTGCCCAGACCCTGAAATTTCGAACTGCTGATGGTCTCACACCTCAACTCAGGTGCCCAGACCCTGAAATTTCTAACTGCTGATGGTCTCACATCTCGAAACAGAAGCCCAAACCCTAAAATTTCTAACTGCTGATGGTCTTACACCTCAAAACAGGTGCCCAGACCCTGAAATTTCGAACTGCTCATGGTCTCACACCTCAAATCAGGTGCCCAGACCCTGAAATTTCTAACTGCTGATGGTCTCACACCTCAAAACAGGTGCCCAGACCCTGAAATTTCTAACTGCTGATGGTCTCTCACCTCAAAACAGGTGCCCAGACCCTGAAATTTCCAACTGCTGATGGTCTCACATCTCGAAACAGAAGCCCAAACCCTAAAATTTCTAACTGCTGATGGTCTTACACCTCAAAACAGGTGCCCAGACCCTGAAATTTCGAACTGCTGATGGTCTCACACCTCAAATCAGGTGCCCAGACCCTGAAATTTCTAACTGCTGATGGTCTCACACCTCAAAACAGGTGCCCAGACCCTGAAATTTCGAACTGCCGATGGTCTCACACCTCGAAACAGGTGCCCAGACCCTAAAATTTCGAACCGCCGATGGCCTCACACCTCAAAACAGGTGCCCAGACCCTGAAATTTCGAACCGCCGATGGTCTCACACCTCAAAACAGGTGCGCAGACCCTGAAATTTGGAACTGCTGATGGTCTCACACCTCAAAACAGGTGCCCAGACCCTGAAAGTTCTAACTGCTGATGGTCTCACACCTCAAAACAGGTGCAGACCCTGAAATTTCTAACTGCCGATGGTCTCACACCTCAAAACAGGTGCCCAGACCCTGAAAATTCTAACTGCTGATGGTCTCACACCTCAAAACAGGTGCCCAGACCCTGAAATTTCTAACTGCTGATGGTCTCACACCTCAAAACAGGTGCCCAGACCCTGAAATTTCGAACTGCTGATGGTCTCACACCTCAAAACAGGTGCCCAGACCCTGAACTTTCTAACTGCCGAGGGTCTCACACCTCAAAACAGGTGCCCAGACCCTGAAATTTCTAACTGCTGATGGTCTCACACCTCAAAACAGGTGCCCAGACCCTGAAATTTCTAACTGCTGATGGTCTCACACCTCAAAACAGGTGCCCAGACCCTGAAATTTCTAACTGCTGATGGTCTCACACCTCAAAACAGGTGCCTAGACCCTGAAATTTCGAACTGCCGATGGCCTCACACCTCAAAACAGGTGCCCCGACCCTGACCCTTTCGAACTGCCGATGGTCTCACACCTCAAAACAGGTGCCCAGACCCTGAAATTTCTAACTGGTGGTCTCACACCTCAAAACAGGTGCCCAGACCCTGATTTTTCGAACTGCTGATGGTCTCACACCTCAAAAAAGGTGCCCAGACCCTGAAATTTCTAACTGCCGATGGTCTCACACCTCAAAACAGGTGCCCAGACCCTAAATTTTCGACCTGATGATGGTCTCTCACCTCAAAACAGGTGCCCAGACCCTAAATTTCTAACTGCCGATGGTCTCACACCTCAAAACAGGTGCCCAGACCCTAAATTTTCGAACTGTTGATGGTCTTACACCTCAAAACAGGTGCCCAGACCCTGAAATTTCTAACTGCCGATGGTCTCACACCTCAAAACAGGTGCCCAGACCCTAAATTTTCGAACTGTTGATGGTCTTACACCTCAAAACAGGTGCCCAGACCCTGAAATTTCTAACTGCCGATGGTCTCACACCTCAAAACAGGTGCCCAGACCCTAAATTTTCGAACTGTTGATGGTCTTACACCTCAAAACAGGTGCCCAGACCCTGAAATTTCTAACTGCTGATGGTCTCTCACCTCAAAACAGGTGCCCAGACCCTGAAATTTCTAACTGCTGATGGTCTCTCACCTCAAAACAGGTGCCCAGACCCTGAAATTTCTAACTGCTGATGGTCTCACACCTCAAAACAGGTGCCCAGACCCTGAAATTTCTAACTGCTGATGGTGTCACACCTCAAAACAGGTGCCCAGACCATGAAATTTCTAACTGCTGATGGTCTCTCACCTCAAAAACAGGTGCCCAGACCCTGAACTTTCTAACTGCTTATGGTCTCACACCTCAAAACAGGTGCCCAGACCCTGAAATTTCGAACTGCTGATGGTCTCACACCTCAAAACAGGTGCCCAGACCCTGAAATTTCTAACTGCTGGTGGTCTCACACCTCAAAACAGGTGCCCAGACCCTGAAATTTCGAACTGCTGATGGTCTCACACCTCAAAACAGGTGCCCAGACCCTGAAATTTCTAACTGCTGATGGTCTCAGGTGCCCAGACACTGAAATTTCTAACTGCTGATGGTCTCACACCCCAAAACAGGTGCCCAGACCCTGAAATTTCTAGCTGCTGATGGTCTCACACCTCAAAACAGGTGCCCAGACCCTGAACTTTCTAACTGCTGATGGTCTCACACCTCAAAACAGGTGCCCAGACCCTGAAATTTCTAACTGCTGATGCTCTCACACCTCAAAACAGGTGCCCAGACCCTGAAATTTCTAACTGCTGATGGTCTCACACCTCAAAACAGGTGCCCGGACCCTGAAATTTCTAACTGCTGATGGTCTCACGCCTCAAAACAGGTGCCCAGACACTGAAATTTCTAACTGCTGATGGTCTCACACCTCAAAACAGGTGCCCAGACCCTAAAATTTCTAACTGCCAGGTCTCACACCTTGAAACAGGTGCCCAGACCCTGAAATTTCTAACTGCTGATGGTCTCACACCTCAAAACAGGTGCCCAGACCCTGAAATTTCGAACTGCCCATGGTCTCACACCTCAAAACAGGTGCCCAGACCCTGAAATTTCTAACTGCTGATGCTCTCACACCTCAAAACAGGTGCCCAGACCCTGAAATTTCTAACTGCTGATGGTCTCACACCTCAAAACAGGTGCCCGGACCCTGAAATTTCTAACTGCTGATGGTCTCACACCTCAAAACAGGTGCCCAGACCCTGAAATTTCTAACTGCTGATGCTCTCACACCTCAAAACAGGTGCCCAGACCCTGAAATTTCTAACTGCTGATGGTCTCACACCTCAAAACAGGTGCCCGGACCCTGAAATTTCTAACTGCTGATGGTCTCACACCTCAAAACAGGTGCCCAGACCCTGAAATTTCTAACTGCTGATGGTCTCACACCTCAAAACAGGTGCCCAAATCCTGAAATTTCTAACTGATGGTCTCACACCTTGAAACAGGTGCCCAGACCCTGAAATTTCTAACTGCTGATGGTCTCACACCTCAAAACAGGTGCCCAGACCCTGAAATTTCGAACTGCCCATGGTCTCACACCTCAAAACAGGTGCCCAGACCCTGAAATTTCTAACTGCTGATGCTCTCACACCTCAAAACAGGTGCCCAGACCCTGAAATTTCTAACTGCTGATGGTCTCACACCTCAAAACAGGTGCCCGGACCCTGAAATTTCTAACTGCTGATGGTCTCACGCCTCAAAACAGGTGCCCAGACACTGAAATTTCTAACTGCTGATGGTCTCACACCTCAAAACAGGTGCCCAGACCCTAAAATTTCTAACTGCCAGGTCTCACACCTCAAAACAGGTGCAGACCCTGAAATTTCTAACTGCCGATGGTCTCACACCTCAAAACAGGTGCCCAAACCCTGAAATTTCTAACTGCTGATGGTCTCACACCTCAAAACAGGTGCCCAGACCCTGAAATTTCTAACTGCTGATGGTCTCACACCTCAAAACAGGTGCCCAAATCCTGAAATTTCTAACTGATGGTCTCACACCTTGAAACAGGTGCCCAGACCCTGAAATTTCTAACTGCTGATGGTCTCACACCTCAAAACAGGTGCCCAGACCCTGAAATTTCGAACTGCCGATGGTCTCACTCCTCAAAACAGGTGCCCAGACCCTGAAATTTCTAACTGCTGATGGTCTCAGGTGCGCAGACACTGAAATTTCTAACTGCTGATGGTCTCACACCTCAAAACAGGTGCCCAGACCCTGAAATTTCTAGCTGCTGATGGTCTCACACCTCAAAACAGGTGCCCAGACCCTGAACTTTCTAACTGCTGATGGTCTCACACCTCAAAACAGGTGCCAAGACCCTGAAATTTCTAACTGCTGATGCTCTCACACCTCAAAACAGGTGCCCAGACCCTGAAATTTCTAACTGCTGATGGTCTCACACCTCAAAACAGGTGCCCGGACCCTGAAATTTCTAACTGCTGATGGTCTCACGCCTCAAAACAGGTGCCCAGACACTGAAATTTCTAACTGCTGATGGTCTCACACCTCAAAACAGGTGCCCAGACCCTAAAATTTCTAACTGCCAGGTCTCACACCTCAAAACAGGTGCAGACCCTGAAATTTCTAACTGCTGATGGTCTCACACCTCAAAACAGGTGCCCAAACCCTGAAATTTCTAACTGCTGATGGTCTCACACCTCAAAACAGGTGCCCAGACCCTGAAATTTCTAACTGCTGATGGTCTCACACCTCAAAACAGGTGCCCAAATCCTGAAATTTCTAACTGATGGTCTCACACCTTGAAACAGGTGCCCAGACCCTGAAATTTCTAACTGCTGATGGTCTCACACCTCAAAACAGGTGCCCAGACCCTGAAATTTCGAACTGCCGATGGTCTCACTCCTCAAAACAGGTGCCCAGACCCTAAATTTTCGAACTGTTGATGGTCTCACACCTCAAAACAGGTGCCCAGACCCTGAAATTTCGAACTGCTGATGGTCTCACACCTCAAAACAGGTGCCCAAACCCTGAAATTTCTAACTGCTGATGGTCTCACACCTCAAAACAGGTGCCCAGACCCTGAAATTTCTAACTGCTGATGGTCTCACACCTCAAAACAGGTGCCCAAATCCTGAAATTTCTAACTGATGGTCTCACACCTTGAAACAGGTGCCCAGACCCTGAAATTTCTAACTGCCGATGGTCTCACACCTCAAAACAGGTGCCCAGACCCTGAAATTTCGAACTGCCGATGGTCTCACACCTCAAAACAGGTGCCCAGACCCTGAAATTTCTAACTGCTGATGGTCTCACGCCTCAAAACAGGTGCCCAAACCCTGAAATTTCCAACTGCTGATGGTCTCACACCTCAAAACAGGTGCCCAGACCCTGAAATTTCTAACTGCTGATGGTCTCACACCTCAAAACAGGTGCCCAGACCCTGAAATTTCTAACTGCTGATGGTCTCACACCTCAAAACAGGTGCCCAGACCCTGAAATTTCTAACTGCTGATGGTCTCACACCTCAAAACAGGTGCCCAGACCCTGAAATTTCGAACTGCTGATGGTCTCACACCTCAAAACAGGTGCCCAGACCCTAAAATTTCTAACTGCTGATGGTCTCAGGTGCCCAGACACTGAAATTTCTAACTGCTGATGGTCTCACACCTCAAAACAGGTGCCCAGACCCTGAAATTTCTAGCTGCTGATGGTCTCACACCTCAAAACAGGTGCCCAGACCCTGAACTTTCTAACTGCTGATGGTCTCACACCTCAAAACAGGTGCCCAGACCCTGAAATTTCTAACTGCTGATGGTCTCACACCTCAAAACAGGTGCCCAGACCCTGAAATTTCTAACTGCTGATGGTCTCACACCTCAAAACAGGTGCCCAGACCCTGAAATTTCTAACTGCTGATGGTCTCACACCTCAAAACAGGTGCCCAGACCCTGAAATTTCTAACTGCTGATGGTCTCACACCTCAAAACAGGTGCCCAGACCCTGAAATTTCTAACTGCTGATGGTCTCACACCTCAAAACAGGTGCCCAGACCCTGAATCTTCGAACTGCTGATGGTCTCACACCTCAAAACAGGTGCCCAGACCCTAAAATTTCTAACTGCTGATGGTCTCAGGTGCCCAGACACTGAAATTTCTAACTGCTGATGGTCTCACACCTCAAAACAGGTGCCCAGACCCTGAAATTTCTAGCTGCTGATGGTCTCACACCTCAAAACAGGTGCCCAGACCCTGAACTTTCTAACTGCTGATGGTCTCACACCTCAAAACAGGTGCCCAGACCCTGAAATTTCTAACTGCTGATGGTCTCACACCTCAAAACAGGTGCCCAGACCCTGAAATTTCTAACTGCTGATGGTCTCACACCTCAAAACAGGTGCCCAGACCCTGAAATTTCTAACTGCTGATGGTCTCACACCTCAAAACAGGTGCCCAGACCCTGAAATTTCGAACTGCTGATGGTCTCACACCTCAAAACAGGTGCCCAGACCCTAAAATTTCTAACTGCTGATGGTCTCAGGTGCCCAGACACTGAAATTTCTAACTGCTGATGGTCTCACTGCTCAAAACAGGTGCCCAGACCCTGAAATTTCTAGCTGCTGATGGTCTCACACCTCAAAACAGGTGCCCAGACCCTGAACTTTCTAACTGCTGATGGTCTCACACCTCAAAACAGGTGCCCAGACCCTGAAATTTCTAACTGCTGATGCTCTCACACCTCAAAACAGGTGCCCAGACCCTGAAATTTCTAACTGCTGATGGTCTCACACCTCAAAACAGGTGCCCGGACCCTGAAATTTCTAACTGCTGATGGTCTCACGCCTCAAAACAGGTGCCCAGACACTGAAATTTCTAACTGCTGATGGTCTCACACCTCAAAACAGGTGCCCAGACCCTAAAATTTCTAACTGCCAGGTCTCACACCTCAAAACAGGTGCCCAGACCCTGAAATTTCTAACTGCTGATGGTCTCACACCTCAAAACAGGTGCCCAAACCCTGAAATTTCTAACTGCTGATGGTCTCACACCTCAAAACAGGTGCCCAGACCCTGAAATTTCTAACTGCTGATGGTCTCACACCTCAAAACAGGTGCCCAAATCCTGAAATTTCTAACTGATGGTCTCACACCTTGAAACAGGTGCCCAGACCCTGAAATTTCTAACTGCTGATGGTCTCACACCTCAAAACAGGTGCCCAGACCCTGAAATTTCTAACCGCCGATGGTCTCACTCCTCAAAACAGGTGCCCAGACCCTAAATTTTCGAACTGTTGATGGTCTCACACCTCAAAACAGGTGCCCAGACCCTGAAATTTCGAACTGCCGATGGTCTCACACCTCAAAACAGGTGCCCAGACCCTGAAATTTCTAACTGCTGATGGTCTCACACCTCAAAACAGGTGCCCAGACCCTGGAATTTCTAACTGCTGATGGTCTCACACCTCAAAACAGGTGCCGAGACTCTGAACTTTCTAACTGCTGATGGTCTCACGCCTCAAAACAGGTGCCCAGACACTGAAATTTCTAACTGCTGATGGTCTCACACCTCAAAACAGGTGCCCAAACCCTGAAATTTCTAACTGCTGATGGTCTCAGGTGCCCAGACACTGAAATTTCTAACTGCTGATGGTCTCACACCTCAAAACAGATGCCCAGACCCTGAAATTTCTAGCTGCTGATGGTCTCACACCTCAAAACAGGTGCCCAGACCCTGAAATTTCTAACTGCTGATGGTCTCACGCCTCAAAACAGGTGCCCAGACCCTGAAATTTCCAACTGCTGATGGTCTCACACCTCAAAACAGGTGCCCAGACCCTGAAATTTCTAACTGCTGATGGTCTCACACCTCAAAACAGGTGCCCAGACCCTGAAATTTCTAACTGCTGATGGTCTCACACCTCAAAACAGGTGCCCAGACCCTAAAATTTCTAACTGCTGATGGTCTCAGGTGCCCAGACACTGAAATTTCTACTTGCTGATGGTCTCACACCTCAAAACAGGTGCCCAGACCCTGAAATTTCTAGCTGCTGATGGTCTCACACCTCAAAACAGGTGCCCAGACCCTGAACTTTCTAACTGCTGATGGTCTCACACCTCAAAACAGGTGCCCAGACCCTGAAATTTCTAACCGCTGATGGTCTCACACCTCAAAACAGGTGCCCAGACCCTGAAATTTCTAACTGCTGATGGTCTCACACCTCAAAACAGGTGCCCGGACCCTGAAATTTCTAACTGCTGATGGTCTCACGCCTCAAAACAGGTGCCCAGACCCTGAAATTTCTAACTGCTGATGGTCTCACACCTCAAAACAGGTGCCCAGACCCTAAAATTTCTAACTGCCAGGTCTCACACCTCAAAACAGGTGCCCAGACCCTGAAATTTCTAACTGCTGATGGTCTCACACCTCAAAACAGGTGCCCAAACCCTGAAATTTCTAACTGCTGATGGTCTCACACCTCAAAACAGGTGCCCAGACCCTGAAATTTCTAACTGCTGATGGTCTCACACCTCAAAACAGGTGCCCAAATCCTGAAATTTCTAACTGATGGTCTCACACCTTGAAACAGGTGCCCAGACCGTGAAATTTCTAACTGCTGATAGTCTCACACCTCAAAACAGGTGCCCAGACCCTGAAATTTCGAACTGCCGATGGTCTCACTCCTCAAAACAGGTGCCCAGTGCCTGAAATTTTCGAACCGTTGATGGTCTCACACCTCAAAACAGGTGCCCAGACCCTGAAATTTCGAACTGCTGATGGTCTCACACCTCAAAACAGGTGCCCAGACCCTGAAATTTCTAACTGCTGATGGTCTCACACCTCAAAACAGGTGCCCAGACCCTGAAATTTCTAACTGCTGATGGTCTCACACCTCAAAACAGGTGCCGAGACCCTGAACTTTCTAACTGCTGATGGTCTCACGCCTCAAAACAGGTGCCCAGACCCTGAAATTTCTAACCGCTGATGGTCTCACACCTCAAAACAGGTGCCCAGACACTGAAATTTCGAACTGCCGATGGTCTCACACCTCAAAACAGGTGCCCAAACCCTGAAATTTCTAACTGCTGATGGTCTCAGGTGCCCAGACACTGAAATTTCTAACTGCTGATGGTCTCACACCTCAAAACAGGTGCCCAGACCCTGAAATTTCTAGCTGCTGATGGTCTCACACCTCAAAACAGGTGCCCAGACCCTGAAATTTCTAACTGCTGATGGTCTCACGCCTCAAAACAGGTGCCCAGACCCTGAAATTTCCAACTGCTGATGGTCTCACACCTCAAAACAGGTGCCCAGACCCTGAAATTTCTAACTGCTGATGGTCTCACACCTCAAAACAGGTGCCCAGACCCTGAAATTTCTAACTGCCGATGGTCTCACTCCTCAAAACAGGTGCCCAGACCCTAAAATTTCTAACTGCCAGGTCTCACACCTCAAAACAGGTGCCCAGACCCTGAAATTTCTAACTGCTGATGGTCTCACACCTCAAAACAGGTGCCCCATCCCTGAAATTTCTAACTGCTGATGGTCTCACACCTCAAAACAGGTGCCCAGACCCTGAAATTTCTAACTGATGGTCTCACACCTCAAAACAGGTGCCCAAATCCTGAACTTTCTAACTGCTGATGGTCTCACACCTCAAAACAGGTGCCCAAATCCTGAAATTTCTAACTGCTGATGGTCTCACACCTCAAAACAGGTGCCCAGACCCTGAAATTTCGAACTGCCGATCGTCTCACTCCTCAAAACAGGTGCCCAGACCCTAAATTTTCGAACTGTTGATGGTCTTACACCTCAAAACAGGTGCCCAGACCCTGAAATTTCTAACTGCTGATGGTCTCACACCTCAAAACAGGTGCCCAGACCCTGAAATTTCTAACTGCTGATGGTCTCACACCTCAAAACAGGTGCCCAGACCCTAAAATTTCTAACTGCTGATGGTCTCACACCTCAAAACAGGTGCCCAGACCCTGAAATTTCTAACTGCTGATGGTCTCACACCTCAAAACAGGTGCCCATACCCTGAAATTTCTAACTGCTGATGGTCTCACGCCTCAAAACAGGTGCCCAGACACTGAAATTTCTAACTGCCAGGTCTCACACCTCAAAACAGGTGCCCAGACCCTAAAATTTCTAACTGCCAGGTCTCACACCTCAAAACAGGTGCCCAGACCCTGAAATTTCTAACTGCTGATGGTCTCACACCTCAAAACAGGTGCCCAGACCCTGAAATTTCTAACTGATGGTCTCACACCTCAAAACAGGTGCCCAAATCCTGAAATTTCTAACTGCTGATGGTCTCACACCTCAAAACAGGTGCCCAAATCCTGAAATTTCTAACTGCTGATGGTCTCACACCTCAAAACAGGTGCCCAGACCCTGAAATTTCGAACTGCCGATCGTCTCACTCCTCAAAACAGGTGCCCAGACCCTAAATTTTCGAACTGTTGATGGTCTTACACCTCAAAACAGGTGCCCAGACCCTGAAATTTCTAACTGCTGATGGTCTCACACCTCAAAACAGGTGCCCAGACCCTGAAATTTCTAACTGCTGATGGTCTCACGCCTCAAAACAGGTGCCCAGACACTGAAATTTCTAACTGCTGGTGGTCTCAGGTGCCCAGACACTGAAATTTCTAACTGCTGATGGTCTCACACCTCAAAACAGGTGCCCAGACCCTGAAATTTCCAACTGCTGATGGTCTCACACCTCAAAACAGGTGCCCAGACCCTGAAATTTCTAACTGCCAGGTCTCACACCTCAAAACAGGTGCCCAGACCCTGAAATTTCTAACTGCCGATGGTCTCACACCTCAAAACAGGTGCCCAGACCCTAAAATTTCTAACTGCTGATGGTCTCACACCTCAAAACAGGTGCCCAGACCCTGAAATTTCGAACTGCTGATGGTCTCACACCTCAAAACAGGTGCCCAGACCCTGAAATTTCTAACTGCTGATGGTCTCACACCTCAAAACAGGTGCCCAGACCCTGAAATTTCTAACTGCTGATGGTCTCACACCTCAAAACGGCACCAACACTACGAATATTGAGTAGCGCGGAAATTGTGATGTAATAGGTGGTTGCCCGTAAAGTTGTACGGATGGGGCTGGCGGGAGCCCGGAAATTTTTGCCTGCATTTCGCCCTCCAAAGGAGCCCCCGATATCGGGTCCGATGCCCAGGCCGACCTCAGTCCCCGGATTGACAAACCGGGTGTCCGTCTTGGAGCCGCAAAGCGTGGAAGAAACGCCACCCCTGGACAATTTTCGGGAGCGGGGAGCGTAGCACTTATGCTGAAGATAACACCATTCTATGCTAGGCGTCCAGGCTCCATGTGTGGTCTTTGACGGCCTTGTGCCCTGCAAAGTCCGGAATGACATTTCAACCTTCGCTAGAGTTGAGTGACGGTGTTCCTCCGTGGCACTCGTTTCTGTTGAGAGATGGAAGAGGTATCTCGTATTTTTGTTCTCACTGATTCGTAAGGGAGTTGTTACCCTGCGTTCTCTTCGCAGAAACCCGGAGTACCCGTCTTTCATAGGCACAACATGGCGCTCTAACTATCGGTTGGCCATGAATGGCCCTGCGAGTAAGGATGGTGTCAAAATGGAGAGTGCAACTCTAGCATTCATGTGGGCGAAGTCTCGGTGGACGGGAGTGGTTTCCAATGCAGTTTCAATCCATCCATCGATTGACGTGGAATGGAAATTTTTCTTCTCCAAACGTTGCCCCCTGCCTTACATTGGTTTTTGATGGAAGTTTTCCACCTTCGGTTACGTGTCCATGCCACGATGGTTAGTTTTGCAGATACAAACAAGTGCTCAGTTTGCGGACAAGTCGAGACGTTTTTTCATGCCATTGCTGAATGTAAGCACCATCAGCTCATATCGGACCTCATTATTGGGTCGTTTGCCCTCGTTCCATGCAAAATGCTCCAGGTGCTCTATTTTCGAGTCCGCCGGTACACAGACTAAACTATTCACTCGGTCTATGTTACCGGTTGGGTGTTTACTCTGATTGGAAAATGCGCAATTATGTCAAGATGTCCTCCAAGGACCCTACCGTGGACTTTTTCCTTTCATACTAGTCGCAATCTTTGACCCTACATTCCAAAAATGGACCGCTGCGTTCTTACTCTCATGTTTTCTCTGCTTTTGCTCGGTCTCTGAAGTATATTTTCAGCACTTCGGCGCTCCACATGTCGTCAGAATAGGGTCTCTGGTTTCCTCAACCCCTTCATTCTAAGGTTGGGCGTCGGGTAGAGCGCAAGAAAGCCGCTGTTTTAGTAGTGGTGCTACGCATATTTGAGTATGAGGCTAAGGACTTTCATGTGGTATACACAGATTGGTCATCTCAGAAGGTTACTATTGGTGGGTCTCACAGAAGGGTTGGAGGGTGGGGGGTGGACTGACTTAGGCAATAATGAGTCTTTCTCCTGGATCCCGGCGAATTTCCCCCAAACCCGGGGGGGCGGCCGGGCCCGGTCCTTGTATGCAACCCCCCCCAGCCCCCCCCCCCCCCCCCCCCCGGGTTTTGAGAGATGGTGGGCTGGGGACATGGCGCCAACGGCGCCCCCCTTTTTTCCGCCTGGCGCCAACGGCGCCCCCTTTTCTAGTGTGAGCGCCAGATTTCGCAAGACGAGGCGCTATACAAATGTCGTTTGTTGCCCAGACATGTTAACTGCAAACGTCAGCCCGCGGACAAGGGGCCCCTGGCACGGGATGCTGCCACCCACAATGTGAAATGTGGGGTGTTCCACTTGTTTGTTTGACCCAGACATGTTAACTGCAAACGTCAGCCCGCGGACAAGGGGCCCCTGGCGCGGGATGCTGCCACCCACAATGTGAAATGTGGGGTGTTCCACTTGTTTGTTTGACCCAGACATGTTAACTGCAAACGTCAGCCCGCGGACAAGGGGCCCCTGGCGCGGGATGCTGCCACCCACAATGTGAAATGTGGGGTGTTCCACTTGTTTGTTTGACCCAGACATGTTAACTGCAAACGTCAGCCCGCGGACAAGGGGCCCCTGGCGCGGGATGCTGCCACCCACAATGTGAAATGTGGGGTGTTCCACTTGTTTGTTTGACCCAGACATGTTAACTGCAAACGTCAGCCCGCCTTAAGACTTTCTTCTCGGCAATGACGAGAAAGCGCTATCATCGCATACATACCTCCGTACCCCCAACCCCCCAGACACACACCCCCCAGGAGGTATGCATGTGGTAATAGTGGGTCGCGCGCAAGCCCCCCCACCTTGGGAACCCCCCCACGGCCAAAATCCCCCCCCTACACCCCCCAGCTGACCCCCCCCCAGACTACCCCCTGCCCCCCCCCCCCCCCCCCCCCCCCCCCGAGTTTTGACAGATAGCTGGGGGGTGGGTCGCATCAGGACCGGTTGTAGTCGCCCCCCCGTGCCCCCAAACCAACTCGGCCAGGGAGCTGGTAGGGGCGGTCGACGCGCCTCGTTTGCTGATGCATTGTTCTAGACTGCTTTTAGTCACTGATTCGAGGTATGTGAAGGATGGGTTTGGATCGGTTCACAAGTGGAAAGCAAATGGATGGCGTTTGGCAGCAGGAGCCCAAGTTGCCCACAGGGAGCTGTGGGAGGATGTGCTTAAAATTCTAGATACATTCCGTGATTGGTTTCTGATCCTTTGGCGTCCGTCCCACAACGGAGTCCTAGAAAATGAAAGAGCTAATGACTTAGCTAATGCTGGCACTACCATGGCTGAGTCTCAACTCCGCCGACCCTCTCCGAGTACGCCCGTCCCTGAACGCGTTGTACACTTCAGGTCTCCTGGTCTGCATGACTCTGCCCTTTTTGTCGTGTGTGGACCCAAGCGCTGTAGGCTTCAATCCTGATGCCCCGACCCAAGTACGTCAAGAAGTCACAACACGTGGCAAGGTGTGCAGTGATGGCTGCCGAGAGGCTGGCGTTCTCACACCTTGTGGATTTTATTATTATTATTATTATTATTGTTGTTGATCTGGTTCCTCTCCAGTTGTGTTGTGGTTCGACTGAGAACTATCTTAGAATTGGCATTCTGCAGCTTGAGGGAGACCTATGTCTCTCACGACTTGTGGCATCCGCATTCCGAATTGTTGCGCTTCACCTCAAGGACGTTGCAGTAGATGTAGGCAGCAAGACAGGAACCCATGCATGCTATGCCATCTGGACTGGGACGATCCCTACTCAATCTGGGGTCAAGGTGCTCAAAGCAAGTGTTACGAGGGATCAACACGCTGGCAGCTCCTGGGTGTGGTTCCAGGTTTGCGCGCCGGCAATCCAGGCTGTGCAATCGGCGTTCGTGGGAGATCCTCCGTCCATTGGCAAAGTCTTCTGGCACCTGCACCGAGATGCCCGGTTCAGTCTCTGGGGAAATTGGCCCTCTACGGTTGCTCTCAATCACAAGCCGTTTGGTTTTGGTCTACGTCCGAGCTGTCCTTATGCTCCCCCTTCCCCTGCTACACGCTTCGGCTACGCCATTTGTTGCTGTAGTGTCGTGTTGTGAGTGTGGGAGACCCATCCGGTGTCCTCTTTTTCAGTGCGACTCACTGATTAGCCATGGTGCGCGGTCACCAGGTTTTGGAGTTGAGTGGCCCTAGTGCTTAGTGCTACAAGTTGAATTTGACCCCTGGCGCTGATTTGTTATTGTTTGCCGTCTCTGATTTCATGCAGCTTCTTGTTGTATCGGTGGAAGCAGATGACTGCATATATTGCTTTGTTACCTGTGTCGGGTGATTGCTCCACATGGTGATATATCCGATCGAGGTAGGTGGGGAGTTTGGCCCTCGTCAATCTAGGTTGATCCTCAGTAGGGAGGTTTATTTTATGCAGTTACACAACGAGCAGTCGGTGGTTTTTCGTGTAGCGACTTTATGTAGTGTACATATCGACTTTGGTTGTCCATACTTTGATGCACTCAGATGGAACTATCAGATTCGTGCTAGCTCGCGGCCATCACTAGCTCTCTCTCTCTCTCTCTCTCTCTCTCTCTCTCTCTCTCTCTCTCTCTCCCTCTGTCACCTGGTAGTAGAGCACGCCCCTTTCCCGTTCTAGTACCTTCGCACTGAGACTGCCATTTGTGTCTCGCTGTGTGACACCTCAAGCTGCCTTCGCAAGGTGTCCAACTCGTGTTGGGCCTTGTCGCGCTGCTTAGATTGCTGCTACTGCTTAGATAGCTGCTGCTACTGCTGCTGCTACTGCACCCTTTGGGTGATGTCGGGGTGCAGGGGGTCTCCCTCTGGACCCGGGGATGTGTCCGCTTGGGGGACTTGCCTTGGCCGGCCAGGTCTGGCTGGGCTGCGACTCGTCCGGTCTCCCCCGGACGAGCGACTCCTCAGGTCATCATCCCCCTCCCCCTCTTCTTCCCTCCACTCATCCCTTGCGCGAGTCCTCCGCCCGGCATGGTTGCGCATGCACAGCTACGCGTTGTCCAGCCAATCATCATTGCGTGGTCCCCAATGCCTAATCGCATTCAAGGGCAACACACCAGCTTGCTGGAGAACCCCCCCCCCCCCCCGGACGGTGAATGGCTGTGTCCACTTTTCAGTGGCCGCTCTTGAGGCGGTAGCCAAAGTGAGCGAGCAAAACCTCATCCTCCCGCGCCCAGCCCACGGCAAAACCCTCCTTCATGGTCACCGGACAAGGGAAGCTCATGGTGTGGGCGGCATCGCCTTCTCCCTGCTTTGGGGTGGCGACATTCAAACTCCAAGCTGCTGCCAAAAATTCATTGCGACCCCTCCCTGCCTGGGGGCAAAGGTGCCTTCCAAGCATATGGCGTGCCTTGGTGTGGGCAATCAACCAATCTCTCAAATTGGGGTGTGTTGTACCCTGTGTCCCCAGTGCCACCATTGGGCATGGGGATGCCATGGATTTGGAGATCCAACCCGGGCCCACGGGGGGGCCGCCGGGACTGGACCCTTTACGCCGACCCCCCCCCCCCCCCCCCTCCCTGCTGGGTTTTGGCCCGGAAGTGCCGGATCATGGGCGCCGAAGGCGCCCTAAGGAAATTTTGCTTGACTTAATAGAGGGTGAAATGGGTTTTCACCCCATGTGTCTATACTCAAAATACTCAGTTTTTTTAGGAGAACCCCATAGTGGATGAAAACCAAATTGGACCAAATATCAATACCACCCCTGTGCGGAGGTATGTCAGAGATGGGCCATACCCTAGTGGGAAAGTAGTGCCTCTGCAACTGGGAGACCCTTGGTTCAAACCCCAGTGAGGTCAATTTGCAAAACTGTAGGCAGGGCCAGCGACACCATGGGGAAACTTTTGTTTTTGTTTCTTTTGCTTTTTTTTTTTTTGGCTTTGACTTTGTCCCCTTTGTTGGGAATCCCCGAGAATGCAGGGCTGATGTAGTGATGAGGCGGTCATCTTATGCCATATTTGTCAGGGTATGAAGCCTGTCCCCCCCCCCCCCCTTTCTTGGCAGCGTATGAAGCCTGCCGCCCCCCCCCCCCTTCTTGGCAGCCCCCCTCCCCCCCCCCCAGACCCAGCCCCCCTTCCCCTAGACCCAGCCCCCCTTCCCCCCCCCCCCCCCCCAGACCCAGCCCCCCCCCCCCCGCCCTGAAAGTGGTCCGAGAGTGGGAGGGAGTCGGCGTATGGCCCGTTGCTATGGCCCCCCCGTGCCCGGGCCGGGGTTAGGACTGGGCTCGGGGCTCCGGGCCGGACTGCGACCCAGGGTGGGACCGACTGGAAGTGAGCCTGTTGTGCAGGCCCCTTGTCAGGGTGCTGCCACGTATGGGGCTTAAACTGCCTCTCAGCGTGAAAGGAGTTGCGGTCGGGGCTCCAGCAATTGAACTTCTCCTGGGAGAGTTTTGCCACAGTCATGTGAATCCATGTGAAATTCATGCGAAATTCGTGCGAAATTTTTGCGCAATTTTTCGTGGTACACGTAATTCAAGTCGAAAATCGGATTTTGGTGCCTTGTGCGAAATTCAGACACATTTGGTGCGAAATTCCTGCGAAAATGGCGTGCAATGTGTGTACCTCAACAACATATGTAGTGCAAAGGGATACGTGCACTTCACCTGGGCATGTGATAGACCACAACCCCAATTTTGCTTGCTTCGGGGGCCTCAAGGAAGGGAAGGGACAAGGTTGATGAGCTGCCATGCCGTTGCTGGGCAGGCCGGTGGGACGACAACGCCGAGGGCAAAGCGGACAGTGGCATCCGCCTCGGTGGGCCCGGTCTTGCGGGTCCCCGCCAGAAAACCACTTGGTCTTCCCCAACTGGGAGGTGGGCGATGTGTGGGCTGCTCCGCGAGAGGAACACGCGCTGGAACTCGTAGGTGAGAGCGACACCTGGCTCCTCGGGGTTAAAGATGGTATCCATCATATCCTTGTTAGCAAGCCCATCCGTTGCCTCAACCCCCCTCCCTAGCCACAACACTTGGTGCCAGGTTGGCAACATGTTTTGATCTACAGTACCCGTGAATCCCTTTACCGTTGGCACCGGCAGAGGGTCAAGATGGGTTGCATTCTTGACTGTGTGTTGGGGCTACTTGTCCGGTGTCCATTGAGTAAACATCACCCATTGGCGTGGCAACCCATTGGGGGGGGCATGCATGGTGTTGGGATGTGGACGTAACAACAAGCAGATCACCTTGGGTCAAATGCAATTCATCAAAGTGTGTGTTGCTCACCTCACCATACCCGCTTGGACTGCAATCCGGTATTTGGACGACAACACAAGGAAAGTGGAAAGATGGTAGCAAGACACCTGCCCATCAACGGGGGGCAGCACAAAGGGGTCACAGCAGGTATCTGTGTGGTCAAGTTGGTTAGCGGTATCCTGCAACACAATAACTGGGGCTTGGGTCATGTGGTGGAGATCCGCAAACCCCCCAATCTTCGCGGGGCGGAGTAGCACTTGTAGGTGTTCTGTAGGGCGGTGGTTATAGCTTCTGCTAGTGGGAAGCCAGGATTATATTCTTGAACCCCACCCAAGTCTATGTTGCACTCACTAATGTGTCCTTTTTGTGCAACGCCATGATTGGCCGCGGTTGGCGATCTTCTAGCCTTTCACGCTCAACCGACCGCTTCTTCACGGAGAATTAGTCGACTTGGTATGCTCCCCGGACATACCGTGCTAGCTTCCTTACGGGAGCTCTTTGGAGGCAGTCCATGCGTATGTTTGCAATGTTGTCAGGGCCTGTCGGGCAGCGTCCAATGCGACCAGTAGTTCACGCGCTCCTAGTTCATTTGTGGTGCGGAGTACATGGACTACCCGTTCGTCTTCGCTGCCACTCCATTCAGTTATTACGGCGGCTCGTTGGATCCGCCGTTCATGGTTGCGTTGGGTTCCCGTCAACTAGGGCAACAAGAGGTACAAGTGGTTGCGGAATTCTGGAGTCCCCTAGTGGTCTGCGTCTGTGTGGAAAGTGTAATGACTAGCATCAGCCATGTCCCATGCATACCCCTTCAGAATGCGCCTCGCGTGCTACCGTCATGACCTTCCCTAGTTCGTGTTGTGCATCGGGAGGGAGCTGCTACATGTTCCTATCGTAATAGGTGCGGAAGGGCCCCCCAAAATGTACTGGGCTCTATTGACAGAACGCCCTTAAAAGAGGAGGGTTATTAGAGTGGGTCCGACCACCCTTTGGGTTTTCAGCTATACTTGCCCAGCTTGGGAAGTTCGTGGTTTCCCCTGTCTCGTAGCGCCCTCTGTGCTTGGTTGCGCTGTGACTGCAGTCGCTCTGGCATTTGGACTTTTTGCCATTTAGACTCTGGCGTCATTGGCTCCTACAGGTTCTCAGGGGCCTCCTACATCGTCTGGCTTTCACCAATTTTCCTGTGGTCCTGTGGTGAGACCGGGTCCAGATTCCGAGGTTGTAGGCAGCAAACGCCTAGCCCAGCCAAATGAGGGACACACGGCTGGATGTCCTTGAAGCCCGTGTCCTTCAGGAAAGTGGGCTTGGTGTGCTGTTTGTTTTCTTCCTTCCCTTGGGCTCATGGTGGGAGTCGTGGCTATGGGCTCTGTATATGCGCAAAGAGGCGTGTTTGTACCTCGATTCTTGCGCTTCCTATCTCAGTATCTCTTTTGAATGTTGTGTGTAGTATGACGTGCATCAGCGCGGGGCCGAATGAGTGCCAAAGTTGCACCGAGTTGATAGTAATCAATTGTGTTGGTGAATTCCACGTGGTGCTTGTGGCGTGAGTACAGCATGTGAGATTGATGGAGCTGAATTTTTCCCCTTCAGTGGGACATGTTGCCTCATTTCAGAGTTTCAGCAGGACATGTCCATGAGTGTACGTGCGGGCGATAGTGGCCTCGTGGCTTTGTGATCACATGTGTTTAAGATCACATGATATTGTTGCTGCTAGTTGCAGTTTAGTGCATTTGACTGGTGGTTGTGTATACTGTTGGCAGTTCTCTGGATTTTGAAGGATACGACGGATGGAGTGGCTGTGGACAGGGTCATCCAGCAGCTCAGTTTCGGACCCTTGTGAGTCCAGAACTTGGGCTGCAAGAAATGCGTGACACAGACGCCAATGATTCGGAAGTGATTACAGATATCGGATGAAGATGACAATGACGTGATGTGGGTGAATAACAAGTGACCACCGTTCTAGGGAGCGTGCTGCGAACCTTGGCCACGGGAGGGTTTGAGATGACTGAGACAGCCCATGAAACATTTGATAATTGCGCTTCTGTGGTGAACTCAAGGCAACATTCAGTACTGATCTGATGGCGATGACTATATGCCTGTGACGCGGGGGTATACGGTAGCTAAGTATCTGGCGCTTTATTTCCCCCTGCAGGCTCTGGCCCCAAGATACTGGATACAGAGAATTATCATGAGCCACTTTTTTTCACTTCTTTTAGGGGCATGGGCCACAATTTGCCTATTGGGCAAGCCGTCACATTCTTTGGAATGCTCTTCATCAGGCCACCATGTCCAGTCTTCAAAACATTTGCTCGAAGAAAAAGGTTCTTTGGCAAGCAATCATCAACATGATTCGGCAGAACCATCTCTCAGAAGGTTTTATAGCACCTAACCTGAACACACATCACAGCATACGCTGTTTGTGGTTGGTTTGTGCATGATTTGCGTTTCCTGTGTGTGTGTCTTGCTCTGTACCATATGTCCCTTTTCTCTCCGGTTGTGAGGGAATCGTCACTTTGGCCTGTTCCTCCAGGGTGCCAGCGAACTGGCACAAGCAGCTGATTTCTCCGGCCGGGGGGGAGGGGGGGGGGACTTGATCAAGCTTTGTACAAGGCGGGGGGTTTTACACACCCAAATTTTCTGCTAAACATTTTTTCCCAGGCAACTTTGTTGCCCATTGCCTCTGGTGTAGGTTTCCAGGGGTTCTTTCAGTAGATCTGGGCTCTGCTGGAACATGCCGGGGACAGAGCTCTTGAAATTTAGAGCAGGCACCCTGCATTGGCTAGCTGACAGGCGCTTCCCATGCCTTATGGCCAGCCATCTCCGTCTCTTTGGGTCTGGCCATACATGCCATTGTGTAGGTGATGTGTTCTTGACTGGCCCACAACGTCCCAGTTGCGCCTGTAATGATGAAATTTCCAATTTCTGTTGGTCACGTCGTGACTGCGACGTTGTTCCTTTGCATAGTTGCCGTCATCCCTTCGCTCCGACACAAGTTCGATGCCCAAGGGCACTCCACCGCTGCCTTCACCATCAGCCAAACCACATCGGCTGCGCCACATTACGCGAACCGTCGCAGTGAGTGGGCGCTGCGCTCCCATGTTGCATGGCATGGCGCCCGTGCAGGGCCCGAAGACCGCCCCATGCCAGCGCTCATTTCGTCCCCCACAGCCCTGCCGACACTCCAGGACAGTGCAGGAGGTGTGGGTCTGCCTGGGGTGCAGGCCCTGACCGTCCAGAGCGCAGAACCGTCCGCAGGGCCACTGCTGTCGCTCCAGCAGCTGCTCACAGGGCTGAAGGTTGCCACGTGGGGAATGGTGGCGTGGGCACTTTGGAAAGTGGGTGCTCGGGAGGACGCACCCACACGGGGGACCGCCGAGATAGCGATGGCCACCATGAACGGCAGGAAGGTACCGGATTCGGAATCTGCCAATGGGGCTGTGGCCGGTGACAAGGCACAGGATTCCGAAGTAAGTGAGGTGCAGGAGGCCCGGGAGGCCTGGAAGACAACGTCTGGAAGTGGATTTGCCCCATTCAACAACCCCATGGGCATGATGGACGGGTTCTCCCGCCAGCTCATGCGTCTGCAGAACATCCAGGTTGACATCCCACCGCCTCCGGAAACTCTCACGCCGGTGACCCCGTCTGGCTGGAGGCGCATTGCGTTCATCATTGGGGGGGTCCTGGCCGCAAGTTTTGTGATCAAGTTCTTGACGGTGCAGATCCTGATCCACACAGCCCCCCTTGCTCTGGGCGCTTACGGGAAGAGTCAGGTGCGCGTTGGCACCCCGGCAACACCCATTGTTCGCAGCAGCTCCTATCTCCTACTCCGTTCCCCCCCCATTCTCTGCCATTCTCTGAGGGCACCTGTGCCTGACTCTGTGGGATTGATGGATTAATCCGGACATGGGTTCGGTGGACATACCGGCTTGGTGGACAAGCGGCCGGCCGACTGTCCGGTTCATTCCAGTAACCCCCTTCCTACCAATAACCCCCGTCCCCCACATACAAACAACACCTCTTCCTTAGAGAATGGGCTTTGGGTCTAAGCTCCGGGTCACCACTGCTATCCTTCACCCATCATGTTGGCATTGCATGGGCATCGTGTGGGTTGTTCGGTGTTGTTCGTACTGCCCATGTCCCATACGGGTGCGGGGTAAAAGGTGGGCACCGTCGCCGGTGCCCACACCCGAAAGAGCGGGGTTGTGTGGGTGAAGTACCCCAACAACCCCAAGCTCTCTGAGGTGGAGCGCCACCTCATCTTCGGCACAGCCGAAGCCGCGGAGGCGCACCTCCAAAAGGTGCGCAAGGGCAAGACCCCCCCCCCCCCAAACCCCAACGAAGCCCGCTAACCCCCTTACTAACCCTTCAACCCACCCAAAGTACCCCCAACAACCCACCTAACCCACCCTGCCCTTCCCGCGGACAATACTACCCCCGCGTAGCGAAAAACCCCCTTACCCCCCCCCCCCTTTCAACTCCCCCCCTTTTTACTTTGGCACTTGGGGTTTTTAATCAAGATATCCGATTTTTAAGAACCCCCCCCCCCCCGTGGACGCGGTCTGCTAATTGTAGACACCGTTGGAATGTGGTAGACGCGAACTCAAAAATTCCCTTCCCCCAAAATGGGCTGCTCACGCCGTTTACCCGTGCACCCATGATCTGGCCCCAAGCTAGTGGGGGCTTGTGGGGGAAGTTGGGGCGGGGGTATGTGTGGTAACGGGGGGGAAGGTCGGGGGGGGGGGTAAAGGGGGGGGGGACTTTGTGCATACTATTGTTAAGGTGAGGGTTAGGTGTGTGGTTAGGCTTAGGGTCCGCGTTAGGATTAGGGTCACCTAGCTATTGGAACCAGTCTTGGTTTTACAACCCTCTTTAGTGTCTAGAGTGAACCTAACAGGTTTGGCAAGCAGGAAGCAGCAAGAAAGTAGCAAGCAAGCAAGCAACAAACAAGCACGCGCGAAATGGGGAAAATCACAGCTCCGTCGTGGTGCTTCGGATTCGGCCAAAATTTTGGTGGATGCTACCTATGGGTGTGAGGGACAACCACACAAAGTATGAGCCACAAACTCAACGGTGGCGCCCGGGAACGGGTGTCACATGTGGTGGGCCTCCGTTTCAAAACCCGTGGAATTTGGCCAAAAATTGGCGGTTTTGGGGCCGCTTGGGTGCCTAGGATGTCCATGGAGGGGTCCAATTGCATTGCAACCAACATGGATGATGAAGAGACACTTTTGATCCGGGTTTAGTGTGTTATGCACGTGACTAGTTGCCCTAATGACCCCTTTTTGGGCCCAAAAGACCGCACAATGCGACTTGAAAAGCACCTTTTTTGCATACCTATTTAAGTTTCACCTTCATGACATGTGTTTGAATGCCAATGATCACGTTGGGCACCCTTGTGGTGATAAACAATGATGAAGAGGATCAGTTGCAAGCTATTTCCGTGCCGTCAACACCCTTCAATGCCACATGTCAGCACCGGGGAGTGATGGAGTGCGCACAGTGCGCGTGCTAGGGTAGGGTCACTGGGTCACCCGAGGGTCCAAAAATTTTCAACAATGATTTTTTCCAAAATTGTTCCTAGATCATTTGGGGTGCTCAAACAAGTGGTTTCAGGCTATTTTGAGCTGTATTTGACCCATATTAGCCCCTGCAAGTTCCCAAAAGGCCTTCGCGATCCTATCAATGTTTGTTGACCAGTTTGTAATGGTACTGTTGTATGCCCCCCCCCCCCCTTCGCTGCCTCTCTTTGTGTTGGCAAGTGGCTTTCACTTCACTGCGATCCCATCAATGTTCTCCTTAATATTCATATAATAAATATGAAAACATTGGATACCGCTTTTCTCTCTTGCATGTCCACTCTGCAATAAGGCTATGGAAGGGGTAGGGTACTGTGGGATAGGTAACCCATATGGTAACACTTCACCACATCTGAAGACAACAGTTGTCTTGTGGTCTCAAGGCAAAGCAAAGTGACAAAGCAAAGTGCCTTCCCCACCAGCTCAGTCCCAATATTCAGTCTTGATTAGGATCAGGGTTTTGGTTAGGGTTAGCGGCCGGCCGACATTGTCCGCCAAGCCGTATGTCCGCTGAAGACGATGTCCGGTTTAATCCCATAAGCTGACTCTGTGTGTGTATTTGCATTATCACCCACCCACCTGTCATTTGCGGATGTGTCATGATAGTCTGACTGTGTCCTCTTGTGGAGGTGACCTTAGAGATGGCGCTGTCTGCTCTGAGGTGTGACTAGAGTAGTATTGTGCCATGGGCCACAAGGGGCGAATCAAAACATTTGCAATGTGGACATACATGTGCGGCTTGTGATGCCGGCGTCCTGGCGGTCGGTGCAGAAGCATCCATAGTTCTGTTGTTGAAGGGAGGAAAACAAGGTAGGGATGTGTTGCATCCGCGCACGTACATGTGTGATGTGCTGTCCAGAAGTTGCCGACAGACGGTGATGGAAGATGTGATTGACGGCCAGTGGGTTGGCCCTCCCCACTGGCATGAACGCTGGTGGTGTGTGCAAGCGGGTTACGGCCCTCTCTCCACGTGCGGCATGCGGCTCATTCGTGCAGCAAATCGGAGCACAAAATGCATGATATTTTGCAGGCGTTTGTGGCCCGCAGTGGCACATTAAGTCAATGACTCATCTTGGGAGTCCGGATTCTGGGGAGGGGGGGGGGGGGGGGCTAATGCATCAAGCTGAGTGGGACACAGGGTGCACTGTATGCAATAGCAAAGCAGGTAAGCCCGCTGCCGGAGAACTGGATACCTGTTGTTGGTGTGAAGTATTGGTGGGGGGGTCGGCAAGCCAGAAGGATGCAAACAGGTCCAGGGTGCAGCATCCTTCCTGAAACATGCACCCTTTGGGTGGATTTATAACCTGGTCCATGCAGTGCATTCAAGTTGTTGGGGGTGTGTGCGGGTGGGGGGAGGGCACAGAGGTCAACCAGAATATCCCACAAGTTGTCTTGCCTTCGCTGCAAACAGCTGCAGCACAGGTCCAACACAACAGAAAAGGAGTGCACCGGCACAGTCGCAGTCGCCCAAGACGCACCGACTTTTGGAGGCGAAAGTGTCTCCATAAATCAGAGCACCGGGTGCTGATCGTCTTGGTCCGTGCTCGCCTCTCTTGTGCTCTGTCAATCAACATTGCAGATGTGGCTCTATGCCTGCACCCAGTTCGTGCTGTTCCATGCCACAACGACGCATGTCCTACAACGGGGAGTCTGCATCGGATTTGATCCTTTACCTGATTGCTCCCTCCCCTCCCCCACAAGCTCACAGGAGGAGGAGGAAACAGACAACAGGGAACGTGCCGAAGGGATGCCGTGATTCATTCATCATTCTATACTCAAATGAAGCCAAATCGCACATCAAAAGTTGTCAGCACTGCAGTACTGACTTCCTCAATGTCATAACAGGTAGCCTTGGCTGTGAGCAATGCTCAGAACAATATGCGGTACCAAGAAATCATGGGTTACAGTGCGGCGTTTTCTGAGGCCGACGCTGCTGCGCACCTCGACAGCGTCCGCGCCAGCGCTGAGTGGACGTGGCACCTGGACCTGCTTTGGAGCCGGTGCAACGTCTTTTATGACGGGCTGCTGGCATGTGGCGCTATGGCCGCACTGTGGGCTGTGAGGGACAAAATCAAGCCGTTCTTCCGGGCGCTGCGGACGGAAGTGCGGGCCAACTACAGGTCTTTCTTCCCCCAAGTCCTCCAGCATTCTTGTTCCCCTTAGGCTACCCCTGGCCTTCACAACTTGTGTGTGTGGGGTTGTTTATGGGTCGCATGAGCCATGGATTGGAAAACTGTGTGCACAAACCCTCCTCCCCAGTGCATCAGCGAGGGGTTTATGCCTGAAAACCAACCTTCACTAGAGCCTCTGACCAGGGAATCATGAGAATGGCCGCACACCATAGGTGGAGCCCCACCCCTCCACCCCCTCCAACCCCTGGGGACACCTTGACGTGGTGTGGAGGCATGGTGGGGTCTCCCCAGCACGAACAGCCAGAATAGGGGGGCAGCCCCAGTGCCGCAGCTCTGCTCTGCCCTTGGGATTTTTTGCCGTCTCCCGGTTGGCTATACCCACCACTCTGTGATGCTGGGCGCTTGCAGGGGGGGGGGGGGGATTGAGGTCCGCAATTTTCCGCAATTTTCCGCAATTTCGCAATTTTCGCAATTTTCCGCAATTTTCCGCAATTTTTCTGCTTTGCCCTTCTTACGTGCCTGCAGGTGACCCTTGCTATCAATGCTGAACCATACTGGTGTACACAATTTTGTAGAACAATGAGACTGCTTTTTGCCCACGCTTGAAGATGACAACATCCGCCGCCTTCGGTTCATGCTTCAATTCCATGGTGATATTGAGGGGCGCCTCCTGTCCCCCCCCCCCCCTGGCGCTTGAGCGATCTGGTCGCGGGCACGGGGGTTTTCTCCACATGTCGGGATTTTGGCGGTGGATAGCCTGTATCCACTTGGTTTCCAGAGGCGACAGTGCCCTCTCCTTCCCTCCCTCCTTCGCCGCAAATAACTCATACCTGGAATGCCTTGTACAGCACACATGGGCGATGTGTTCCTTGCCTATGCGTTTTGTTTGCCTGCTCAGTGCCTGTTGTGAACATCACACCCATAAGGTGTACATCTACCGACGTCTGTGGGCCATCATGCAACTACTTGTTTCTTTTCCTTGTTTGCAGCGTCATGTACTATCTTCTCTTCCTTTCTGATGTCCCCTCTCGCGCGCCGCCTGGCAACAGCCATGAAGGGCCCCCGCAATCAACACGGATCCCGATGTGTCTTTGCCTCTTGTTCCATGCACCCCAGTCCCCCCCTGTTTCATGTGTTTTCTTGGTTTTCGCTGCCGTCGGCACCTGGTATCGGGGGTTTGCAGCTATTTTCAACAACAGGTGCGCACGGCGTGATCCGCGGTGTGCACCGCGGCCCCTGTGTACCCTGCCTTCCCCCTACATCCGTGCCTTTGTACGCCTCTGTGTGTCCCTGCTGCCTTCCACCGCCCTGCTCGCTATACACAATGTGTTCTCTCCTCGAGAGAATGGCTTGCATGTTCATAGTAGAGACCACTCCCTCCACACCCCTCGCTGTAGATTTGCAGGTGCTAAATCCTAAACGACGTTTGCGTGTTCTACTGCCCCCTAGATAACATCGCATGCTTGCCGGAAAGAAGCGGGTGAGGTCCGCAGCCGGCTACGACAACCAGCGCCGGAGAGGATGCGCTCGTGCCGCAGCCCGTCTTGAGCACTAGTTAGCCCCAACCGGGCCCTCGTACGTCTACCTGGCGCGGGGCCCTATGTACTTGGAGCTAGAGCTTCCACCCCCTGTGGCCCGCCAGTATGCCGAGACCGCCTTCAAGTGTTTCCGCGGGTGGGTGCTCCGCACCATTCGGCCCCACTACCCGGAGGCATTCTTCCAACCTCACATGGTCAAGCTAGGGGGTCGCCACTTCCATCCGCACTTGTGGCGCATGTGCTTCCACCAATCCTCCCTACTTGCCTAGCGTGATGTGTGCCCTTGTGACACGAGGGGGGAAGCCGGGTCTCTGTCGTTATCGCAACGCCACTCGCCGCTCTCGGTTCCACCAGCACGTATGTCTTGCGTCGCGTGTGTTTTTTGTCAGCCCCTTGTGGCATCTACCCAGCTGTATCTCCGGCTTGGTCTGCTCCGGTGTCTGCGCTCTTTGCTCTATGTGCCCCGAGCTCCTCCTAGGCTCTCTTTGATCCATCTACAGCGGGTGGTGGGGCGTCCTCCTATCAACACCTCTCAAGTGGGGAGGCGCTTTGGTATACCACATGTGCTTTGCCCACGTAGCTCGCGCCGTGCCCTCTTTTTCAACCCTATGAAGTCTCCAATTTTCCGGAGACCCCCGGAGACCTCAATTTTCCCCCATTTTTCCACTCCGGAGACCGGAGACTGAATTTTTGTAAAGAAAAGTGCCGTTTTTCTGCCATTTTTCCGACCATTTTCCCACCGTTTTTCTCCGAACGTCCCGTTTTTCATCCATTTTTCCATCCATTTTTCCAGCCATTTTGATAATGTTGTCCTTTGGTTTTGCTTTTGGTTCTTTTGTACCATTCCCCCTCTGCTTCAGATTTTTCACACAAATGGACGCCGAGGCTTTTTGGCCTCATGAGGGTGTGTTGTTCATGATGAAACAAGAGGTGGTCAAACGTGGCTGGCTGTCGGATGCTCAATCCTCGAAGAAGCTGAAGGGGGAATGGAAAAAGGCTTCTACTTTGGGGATGCATCTGTCAGCCAAGTATAGTGGGGCCCGTGAACCGAAGTTTGCAAATGTCGATCTGATTCTGCCCGTGGTGGTTGTGGGGAAACGTGAAGAAGCCGCCAGGACTATTTTGAATGAGAAAGAACGCCTACTACCAACTCCCCAGGTATTGCAATGGGCGTACATTTTCGTTTTTCGGTGCAAAATAGCGGCTTCTCGTCCTACATGTTTTTGTGTTTGTGTCTATCTTCCTGTTTTTGTGTGCAGCATGCAGAACACTCACCGGAAAATGATGTGGGGCAGCCATCGGGAAATGCTTCACAAACGGCCCCGGTGGACGAGGAAACGCAAGAAGGCCCTGTTGATGAAGGGCCAAGTGAAACTGGCACCCCTGATGAAAAGGTGGTGCCCCCTGAAAGTTGTGCAATGCACCCGAGTGCTATTGTCTTTTTAATAGCCACTTTTTTTTGTTGTCCTGCATAGGTGTTGGACACTGCCTTTGAGGACTTGCTGAACATTCCCGCAGCAATTTCCGAGTGCTCGCACAAGGGCTTGTTTAGCAGCTGTCCGTCATGGCGTTTAAAGCTGGCCAATTTTGCGGCGCAGGCACGGCCACAATTGCAGTTCATTGTGCAGACTCTTGTACATCGGCTGCACGTGACTGCAAATATCCCGCAGGAGCATGCCCGAGATGTTGAACACTGCGTGCGCTCAGTTTTTTTGAGCGCCGTCGTTGGGGAACCGAAGTGCGCAAGCATTCAGTGTATGCCAGAGATTGTTAAACCCCCCCCCCCCAATGTCAGAGCCCGTCAACTGCCCATCCCCTGCCACCTCTATCCCTGCCCCTGCTCTTGTTTCTCAGCCTGCAGTGCAGTCAAATGTGCAGGCCTCTGCCCCTATTTCTCGGCCTGCACTGCAGTCAAATCTGCAGGCCCCTGCCCTTGTTTCTCAGCCTGTAGTGCAGTCAAATGTGCAGGCCTGTGCCCTTGTTTCTCAGCCTGTAGGGCAGTCAACTGTGCAGGCCCCTGCCCTTCCTTCTGAGCCTGCAGTGCAGTCAACTGTGCAGGCCCCTGCCCAGTGTCTGCCAGCACATGCTCCTGGGCCTGCAAGGCTGTCAACTGTGCAGGCTGCAGCAGATAAGTACGCTCATTTTGGTATTATTGTTGCAGGGTTACCACACAACCCGCACCTGCATTGCCTGGCTTGTAACAAAGGTGGTATGAATTCAGAAAGTGTCGTGGATCACGTTGTCTCCAATGCACATGAACATAATGTAGCGTCCACAGACTGGAGATATAAGTTGCATTTGGCTGGGGGTTTTAGTCGCAGGGAGGAGGTGCGAGCTGCAATGCAGGACCGTAAGCAACAGAAGAGGGACGAGAAAAAGGCTGCTGGGGGGGTGGGGGAGAAGAGAGGGCGCCAGGAAATCGACCAGGAGTACCGAGAGGAGCGGAAGAGGCGTCGTCTGGAGGTAAGCCTGCCATCAATCCCCGCCCTGCCATTGCCTGTGGGAACCCGTTTGCAACTGCAGGCAGATATCAGCAGTCCTACGGTTCATGGTTCAATTGCAAGGCGCAATGCAGTGTGTCATGGTTTTCTGCGGAGTGTGTTTGCGTCTGGCATACCAATCTACTCCACACGTCACATGCTGCCATATTTGCGATCCCAACTGCGGGACGGTGGATATCTTCCATCAGATCACACTACTTTCAACAAGTCGCATGCTCCCCCAGTCATCAGTGAGCAACTGAACAACATCAGGGCAAGAATATTCAAGGAGCGTGATTATAAAGTGTCAGTGCTGGTTGATGAGACGTCTGACACAGCAGGTGGTAGAAGGGGACGACGAAGTGTCGAAGAGGACACCACCTGACTGGGCAGACACTCGGTGGGCTGGGTGGTTTGATTGTACTCAATGGCACTGCTCCTCATTTGGTGTGTTTCATGAGTGGATTTCTGCTGAGGCGACCATTCCTGATGCCCCAGCCCCAGTGACCGATCTCAAGCAGTGGCTGGACACACACACAGCAGATTTGCGGTTGTTGTTGCTCTTTGTTGTGGAGCATGCCCATGAAGTGTTTGACCTGCTTGACAAGGTTCAGGTATCTGTGGCGTCCACTTTCTGTGGAAATGGGGACTTGCGCCGCCCAAAGCCAACTATGCATCGTGTGTTTAATAGGTTCCATAAATTGCATTGCACCCTGCAACAGATTCTCGACAGCAAACAGCTTCGTCCCTTGACGGAGAAACGTTTGCAGCGCAAGAAGCAGAATGGTAGTGCATTGTACCATGCTGACCCAATGCGTGCACGCCTCCTTGAGGTCCTGGCCGCTGCCCGGGACAAGCCATGGAAATATGTCGGCAAGCACATGGAGCTTGCCAAGCAGGCCAAAATTTTGGACGCAACACAAATGGCCGCTCTGCCTGGTGAAATTGGAGCGTTCCCTCTCATCTTCTCTACCCAGGTTCAACAGACATTGCTTGAAAATGGGGAATGGAAAGTGTATCGTGATTCCGTTACACCCTCCACCCCACAATTTGACGTGCTACAGTGGTGGGAAGGCATGGCTGTGCGCCTACCCACAATGTACCGCATTGCACGGTCCATCCTGGCCATTCCCCACACTTCTTGTGATGTAGAACGCTCGTTTTCAGTTTGGAAGCGTGTTCGTTCCGACAAGCAACAGAGTATGGCGGAGGGAACACACAAGGCCTATGTCTCCTTTTGTTTCAATGGTGTAGTTCCACCACCATGAGCAAGTACAAACTGTGAGTGGTACACGAGATGGCAAAACGATTCTTCGCTTTGAATGCACCGCCTACTGAATGCTTGTGTTGCAATCATGTGTGTCGTCAAAGAAGTAACAGTGGCGAGCAAGCGTGCTCTGGCATGCCATACCCCCGCATTTCCCCCCATTTCCCCCCCATTTTTACCCGTTTTTCCCCGTTTTTCCCCGTTTTCCCCCATTTTCCCCCATTTCCCCCCATTTCCCCCATTTTTCCCATTTTTCCGAGGCCCAAAAAAGACTTGGAGACTCCGGGGTGGGAGACTTCCAAGGCCTGCTTTTTGCGGAGCTTTTGTGCCCTCATGTAGCTAACTTTTTCAATTGCCCATGCTCTTGTGTCCCCTCACGGCGAGGTGCGCACCTTTCCCCTTCCTAGACCGTTTCCTACGGGGTGGGCTTTGATCACACTTTCAACGTTTCCAGCCCCTGTCGAGGCATATCTGCACCATGTCTTCCTTTGTATCGCTGCTGCTTACTGACATTATACACACCACTACCACAGATCTGTATGCGGCAGATCTACATTCCTTGTGGGTGAGGTAGGCGACCCCTGAATTGCTCCAGGCAGCACAAGCCACCCTTCCCGCGTTGTGGAGCCATCCCCCGTCCGGGGTAAATGATGCTTTGTGCAGGGCCTTTTACAAGGGCAAGGTCACTTCGGTGGCCAGTGTTGGTGCTGTTCTACATCCACAAGGATTGGTGCCCACTTGCCAAGACACAGTGCAGACCACGTCAAATCGGCTCATTGTGGCACATGTTCCGCTAGCCGTAGTAGCCGGTCCCGCTAGCTATAATAGCCGGTCCCAAGATCGTGGGTTATCTTCCCCTGTTGACCGACGACATGGCACGCTGTCTAGTAGGACAGTGGAATCCCAACTAAAAACTGCTAGACCGATCTAAGATGGTCGCCCCCATAGTGCGAATGGTCGGAGTCAACCCTAGGTACACTCTAGAAAACCCAATCTGTTCTAGCCTAGATGGCGCTAGAACAGCTAGAACAAAAAACCCATGGGTGTGGGGGTTTGGTGATTTGAATGGTGGAAGTTGGTCCCCGGGGACCTTACTAGGGGGTCCAAATCTCATTTTTCAGAAAAACACATTTTGAGCTCGAATAGAGGACACAAAAAAAGTGTTCTAGCGACGTTCCAGCGCTGTTGTAGTGTGTTCGCTAGAAGGTCGCTAGGACATCTAGCTCACATCAAAACTGGAACAAAAACATTCACACATGTTTCGCATGTAAGGGACACCAAAGTGGGGGTGGGGGGGATAATACACATACACACAGAAAAATCAACACACTTGACACATGCATAGACGTATGTGGTCCCGCGCACATACACACACCCCCACATAGTTGGCATAGGTATACACACAACACCACACGTAACATATGTTAAGGGTGGGGAGTGGGGCTCAGAGGCCAAACTCAAGCACCGCACAAACACCCCCTGAGTGTCGGGCTATCACCCTCCTCCCTCCCTCCATGTTGCGGTGTGGGTGATAGGGCTCACCTGCTTGTTGGGCCTAAGGCGAGGGAGGGTATCGGTTTCCTTTTTGTAGGGGTGGCTTTTTTTTTCAAAGTGCATTTTCAAAGTGGCTGCACTGTGGACACACATTGACAGGTAGGTGTGTTGCTGCTTCCCTCCTCCTTGCTATCTTTGAGTTTGGTGTTTGTTGTACAGCTGCCCTATCTGGAGATGTGTTGTGTGGGGCTGTGGGGTGTGAGACTGTGGTGTGCTTTGTCCCCCTCCTCCCAGGTTATGGATCCCCCCCCCCCCCCGGGGGTGTGCAGTGGGACTTGGCTTGTTGGTTGGTTGGCTGTTGGTTTTTTGGGTTGCTCGCTTGGTTGTTGGTTGGTTGGTTCTTGGGCTGCCGAGTTTGGCTAGGTAGTTGGTTGGTTGGTTGCTTGGTTGGTGGCTAGTTGCTGTGTGGGTAGAATTTGTTGGTTAGTTGGGTGTTTGCACATGTGTTGTAGCATGCTGTGTGTTGGTTTGGCAATGTGCTGCATGCTGTGTGGTGTTGCTGCATGGTGTGTGTGTCTGTGAGCATGTATGTGCAGCCACTGGAAGTGTCCTTGGGGGTGCTACAAACATTTCATTTTGCTGTTCTACCAAGGCATTCTAGCGGCGTTCTAGTGGCGACTGGTCGCTCGCTAGAACGCAGGTACGCGGCGTTCCCAATGCGAATTTGAAAGCAAAGCTGCTCAGGCCCGTCGGCCATTATCTGCCCGCCGGTGATGTGCGCAATTTCTGGCTCCGGCTGCCCCCTGCCGACGTGCTCACCGTTTGTTTAGAATTTTCCCAACCCGTTGAATCAGCCATGCCTGTGTCCAAGCGTGCCCTTCTGGATGGGCACTGTGCCTCGTTGGCCCGGACGGGCTATTTCTCAAGTTACACGCTCGGGGCCCCTTTTTCTGAGAGGGTACCCATTCTGAACATTGTTTCCGTGGAAACCACTACAGGTACTCCCATTGGGAGTACAAGGACTCCGTGGGGAAATCCACCGCCAGGCAGTCACTCACATAGGTGAGGTTCATAAAAAGGTGGAAAGACTTTGCGGACTCTTGCTCCCGCGGCGCCAAGATAGCGTTGAGCCACTGCAGGAACTTGGGGAGTGACTCCACACACCCACCTTTGGGGTTTGGATCTGACGGCCTGGCCGCAGGTGAAAACACGGACACAGTAGACAGGGGTGGGTGGGGTGGGGGGCTGGGGGGGGGGGCAACCAGCTCAGATGTGGGAGAGGCAGTGGGGCCAGGGGCAGTTGCAGCAAAGTTGCATTGTAGCAAAGTCCGGACATGGCATGGCAACGGTTGTAGCCAGACCTCATCGATAGTGATGTCCTCTGTGTTGGGCACGGAGTCAAACGATGGCAACAGAAGACTGTGAGGAGCGTTAGCAACCGGTGAGGAGGCTGTGCCTGGGATGTACATCCGCAGCCACTTCCATGGCATAGTTATGGGCCGGTGCCCATGCCCCATCACGGCCAGAACCGGGACTGTGGCCCATGACACCATGGCATCACCTGCAACATTGCAAAGGCCTGCTACAGATCCGATAGGTATTAAAGAAGCTTCGTAACCGACGGTGCCCGCAACCCCGCTCAGCACCCCACATGGGGCTCGGCGGTCCAGACCTTTTTAGTTCAGCAAACCATGCAACCCTCCACACAACTTGCGGTGGCTGGTGCCTCGGCCACTGTTGCGGCAGCACAAGCCCATTATCAGGCGATTGGTGCTGCGGCCTCCTCCTCCCATGCTCCCTCCTGTGGTGGGGGTGCGGATGCGGACCGTTTCCCTATTGCGGTGTACATCCGGTGGACGGAGAAGCCGAACGTGCACTGGCCATGTACTTCTTTAAAATTGGGCAGCGTCATGCGCACCATCTTTGGGGCGGACCATGTAGCCAATGTGGCAGATCACTCCCTCAAGCAGGGGCAGTGGCAGCCACAATGGAGGCTATTCTGTGGTAGGCATCTCCCATGCGGCATAGACTATTGTGCAGTCTGAGCCCTCCCATGAAGATGCTCACTTCACTTTCAGCTTCTGCAAGGCGGATGGCCAGCCCTGAAGACCGTGGGGCGTGGCCAACAGTGCTAAATGGGCTCCACGGAGTCCACCCCTCCAGCCTCATTGGCCCTCACCGTTGGTCATACGGTACAACAGCATGCGGCCCTGGCTCTCACCCCCTACCCCTATTCTGACCCGGGCTATCCCTCGGCCTACCCCGTGCCTTATTCTACCTATAACCTCTCCCCAGCTACACCTACAGCTCCTTTTACCTCCCCGTGCGGCTCCGCCCCTGCAGGGGCGTCCCGGCACCCTGCTATTCCCCCCCCCCTCCCCTTAAGTACGCTGCATACCCCCCGCCACCGCAACACCCCCCTCCAGTGAGCCGGGCCGACAGCGGTGGTTCCTGACCTCAATGACCACCAGCTGCAAGTCAAACCCCCGCCCCCCTACGTATTGGCTCCGCAAGACTGTGAGCATGATATGGTGCGCCAATCATTGGTTGCGATGCACGGGGCGGTACATGCGGTCCTACACTTTGCCACCGCCCACACCTAGGGTTACCAGTTCTCGTCGTGGGGTGCTGACCTTGGTATCGTAGACCTACCGGAACATTTTCACCCCCCCCCCCCCTGTGTCTCCGGTACGTTTATGCGTTCAGAGGGCCGTTTATCGTACTCCGTTCCTGCTGGAATGTTGCCCTAGTCGAGTGGGCATTCTCATCCGGTTGGACGGCGAGCATCAATTGGAAGCCAAGTCTGCCACAAGGTCGGCCATGTTCCCCCCCCCCCCCTTCCCCACAGGGTCTGTGAGTGCGCTACCCTTTGTTCTGCTTACGAGGTACACTTTGCGCTTTCATGCGGCCTCCCCGCATACCCAGTTAGTTCTGATTCTCTGCCTAAGTTTTGCGTACATGCGGCAGCATCTCCGGCGTCTGCTGCCGGGTGCGGTGCCACCTACCACTTGTCACCGTGTCTTGTACCATCCAGGCGCTCTAGATCGTCGCCTGGCGGTGTGGAAGTCAGTGATGTTGCATGATGTACAAAGTACCGCCGCCGGCACTCCTGGCGGCTGTGGCATGCATTTCATGTCACTCAATGTGTAGCAGTCCCTACGACCCAAAGTTTGGGCCTTGTCTTCCCTTATTCAATCGTTTTCTTTTCGATATGTCATTTCCCTGCAGGAAATTGGTGTGGTACCTGAGTTGTTTTCCATCCGGACGTTGCATGCTTCCTTTTTTAGCGTTACCAATAGAAAGTGTCTAGGGGTTGCTATTGCTATCCACCGTGATGATAGTTATGTCTTCCACCGGGTGGACCTCCGGGCAGACGGCCGGGGGGTGGCCGTATGGTTTAGCTTCACACGTACCACCGGTGCCCAGCATAGAACATTGCAACAGAGAGCAATATTCTTCCATCACCGGGGGCAATTTTGGGGTATACCCGGCGAGGTGCATGCGAAATGCTTCGGTGGGGTTGCTACCCCCATTTTAGATACGGCTGGGTACGACCCCCGGAAAACCGCTCGGAAGTTTTGGCAGCCAGCCTCGGCCCCAAAACGCAACCAATATCGCTTGGCATGTTCTAGGGACCTTCCGGCCGAGGTTCCATGAAACGCTCGGAAGAAATTTTGGTGCCATGTGTGGAACCTGATCCTATTGGAACTTCAGTTGGATGCTTGATGCTTGCTTTGCCTGCAAGGTGGTCCATGAACAAAGATGTTGCAAAGGTTGTAGGGCTATGTAGTCAATTTGCCGCATCCGGCAGGAAGAGTGAAGATCTCTGCCTGGAGCTACTCCCCGGCTCGAGAAGGAGGCATTCGGGGGCATTTTTTCTTTGCTTTCTCTACACTTACAAATATTTGTGAACAACATTTGTGTCCTGTCTCCACTGTCAAATGCACACTCCGTGGATGCCCGTTTCCTATGCCAGAGAACAATAGGCGGAATCCGGCAAGACGAGTGCCTGGGCTTGCGGGCCCGCTGTTTAAGTTTCCTACAAGTAAGGCTTTTTTGAAAAGCCTCCACCAGTACCTCTCACGAGAACTTTATTTTAGGTCATTTGCTCACACCCACACAGATATCTGGAGGCTTGTCAAGTGCTCTACTATCCGACCCCTTCGAAGGGCCCACTGTTTCAGTGTCCTGCAAATAAGGGATTTTTGGAAAGCCCCAACTAGTAGCTCTCACAAGAGCTTTTTACAACTCATTTGCTCACACCAGGCCTGAGATCTGGAGGCTCGAACATTGCTCTACTATCCGCCCCCTTCCAGGGGCCCACCATTTCAATTTCTAGCAAACAAGGCATTTTTGCAAAGCTGCGACCAGCAGCTCTCACCAAAAATTTATTTTAGGTCACTTGCTTACACCAGGCCTGAGATGTGGAGGCTTGATAAGTGCTCTACTATCTGCCCCCTTCTAGGGGTTCACTGCTTAAGTTTTCAGCAAGTAAGGTATTTTTGCAAAGCCCCGACCAATAGCTCTCACCACAACTTTATTTTGGGTCATTTGCTCACACCCACACAGGATCCGGAGGCCCGACAAGTGCTCTACTATCCGCCCGCTTCTAGGGGCCCACTGTTTCAGTGTCTTGCAAATAAGGCTTTTTTGGAAAGCCCCAACTAGTAGCTCCTTCAAGAACTTTTTACAACTCATTTGCTCACACTAGGCCTCAGATGTGGAGGCTGGAAAAGTGCTCTACTATCCGCCCTCTTCCAGGGGCCCACTGTTTAATTTTCCTGCAAGTAAGGATCTTTTGGCAAGCCCCGACCAGTAGCTCTCACCAGAATTTTATTTTAGGTCATTTGCTCATACCCACACAGAGATCTGGAGGCTCGAAAAGTGCTCTACTATCCACCCCCCCTTCTAGGGGCCAACTTTTTCAGTTTCTAGCAAACAAGGCACTTTTGGAAAGCCCTGACCAGTAGCTCACACCAGAACTTCATTTTAGGTCATTCGGTGACACCAGGCCTGAGATATGTAGGCTCAAAAAGTTCTCTACTATCCGCCCTCTTCTAGGGGCCCATTGTTTAAATTTCCTGCAAGTAAGGATTTTTTGGCGAGCCCCGACCAGTAGTAGGGGGCGGATAGTTGAGCACTTTTTGAGCCTACATATCTAAGGCGTGGTGTGAGGAAATCACCTAAAATGAAGTTTTGGTGAGAGCTACTGGTCGGGGCTTTCCAAAAATGCCTTACTTGTAGGAAATTGAAACAGTGGGCCCATGGAAGAGGGGTGGATAGTAGAGCACTTTTCGAGCCTCCGGATCTGAGTCCTAGTGTAAGCAAATGACCTAAAATGAAGCCTTGGTGAGAGCTACTGGTTGGGGCTTTCTAACAATGCCCTACTTGTAGCAAACTCCAATATTGGGCCCTTAGAAGGGGGCGGATAGTAGAGCACATTTTGAGCCTCCGGATCTCTGTGTGGGTGTGAGCAAATGAGCTAAAATACAGTTCTGGTGAGAGCTACTGGTCGGGGTTTTCCAAAAAAGCCTTGTTTGCTACAAATTGAAACAGTGGGCCCTTGGAAGGGGGCGGATAGTAGAGCACATTTTGAGCCTCCGGATCTCTGTTTGGGTGTGAGCAAATGAGCTAAAATACAGTTCCGGTGAGAGCTACTGGTCGGGGCTTTCCAAAAAAGCCTTGTTTGCTACAAATTGAAACAGTGGGCCCCGGGAAGGGGGCGGATAGTAGAGCACTTGTCGCAGCCCCCAGATATCTGTGTGGGTGTGAGCAAATGACCTAAAATAAAGTTCTGGTGAGAGCTAGTAGTCGGGGCTTGCCAAAAAATCCTTACTTGCAGGAAACTTAAACAGTGGGCCCCTGGAAGGGGGCGGATAGTAGAGCACTTTTCGAGCCTCCACTCGCGGATAATTGGCTGAAAGTACAGACTTGCACGCCATAACTTGTTTCGTGCTTCCCTCGTGGCTAACACTGGTATTTCAAGTTTTTTCAGCATGAGCATTGCCAACAATGTATCTTTGGATATGGATTCACTGTTCCAATTTAGGACAAATATTCTTTTCTTTTTTGCATGTTGCTTTGCTGAGGTCAGGTATATGGGGGGACAACATTGCCGTCTCTAAATGAAGCAAATTTCAATGGAAAATGGTTTGGAAGTTTTCAAAGTTCCCCGGAAAAATGCTCGGAAGTTTTGGCAGCCAGCTCGGGACCCAAAACACAACCAACATCGCTTGGGATGTTCTATTGCTTGGAATGTGCCATGGACCCTCCAGCCAACCGTCCCCGGGGAGCCCCGAAGAAATTTTGGTGCTGATTTCCGAAATGTACCGCGCGATACGAGTCCCATTTGGTGACCATAAGTGCTAAGCGTTTCCAAAAATCCCCTGCAAAATCCCCAGCTTTTTCCTACCATTTTTTACCTTCGATGCTGTGCGTTCCAGCGCCATGTGTCGCAGGCGTCCCCTTCCTTGTAGTCGGGCTGTACCTTCCAGTGTCGACGCATGTGAGCCAATATTGCAGTGGGTTCTTGCTCATGTTTTGGCTTCCAGCCGGCAACTGCATGTCGTTTTTGGGGATATCAGAACCCTAGGTGGGCCCAACATTTTCAATACTCTTTTTCTGACATGTGCCACCTTCTCTCGGATTTCGTGGATAAGGTGGGCCTGCAACGGGTGTCACCCCGAGTGGACTTGCCCACGTGGGTGGGCTCCCAAGGGTTTCAATGCACTCAACCACTTTCTGGTCCCCACACATGTCACTGACGCGCGGCGTGAAACACACCCCATCATATCAGTGTCCTATCACTTTGCAAATAATTGAAATGGCGGCGCCGGAGCCGATCTCCATCCCGAGGCATCGGCAGCGCTTTCACCTCTTCCCTTCAGCCCCGATGCGCCACATAGATAGGTACAATCGGCTTTCGTGTTGTACCGTGGAGGCATCTCAACCGGTATCAGTGACGGAACAATTTTAGCACCTCCGCGGCGTCTTTATCGAGGCGGCACGTGCAGCGTCTGGGGAGCCTGTAGCCTACTACCAGCTCCCCGCCATTCCCTGTGGGCGTTTATTCGCTGTCGCCCCTTTTGGTGGTACCGCCTGGAGCACTTGTACCAAGTGCACGCTCTCTGTCGCGCCATCCACACAGCATGGTGCATCAGCGTATGTTGTAATTCGTGTAATTTTTTTTTGCGGTAAATGCGTGTAACAAAAAAATTGTCTGGTCGTGTAATTTTTTTTTTTGCGGTAAGTCGTGTAAGCCCGTCACACGCATTACCGCAAAAAGAATTACACGACTAGACGATTTTTTTTGTACACCCGTTTGCCGCAGAAAAAAATTACACGACTAGACAAATTTTTTGTACACACATTTACCTAAAAAAATCACATGACATAACGATTTTTTTGTTACACGCATTTACCGTAAAAGAAATTTAACGGCTTCCGGCAAAAGAAATTACACGACTTACCGCAAAAAAAATTACGTGATGTGACGATTTTTTCCAACACACGTTTAGCGCAAAAATCCAAAAACTACACGACCTTACCGCATAGAAACAATTACCAATTTTACCGAAAATGCATGCCTGTAGTCAATGTGTTCACCTGTGGGCCAGTTCTGATTTCCCCCCCAGCGCTTCGCGTTGGGGACCCCCGAGAATGCACTGGTGATATAGCACTTCCGCCCTCCCTTGGGCCCCCGAGAAGGCAGGGTTAGCCACTTTTGATTTTGTCGCCCTTTGCAGGGCGGTCCTTAAGGAGCCACATTTCTTTTCGTTAAGGTTAGGGTAGGGACTGACAATCCACGCTTTGTTGCGTGGCCCCTCGAGTTGGGGTTAGGGACTCACAATCCACGCTTTGTTGTGTGGCCCCTCGAGTTGGGGTTAGGGACACACAATCCACGCTTTGTTGCGTGGCCCCTCGAGTTGGGGTTAGGGACTCACAATCCACGCTTTGTGGCGTGGCCCCTCGAGTTGGGGTTAGAGACTCACAATCCGGCCCCTTGAGTTGGGGTTAGAGACTCACAATCCACGCTTTGTTGCGTGGCCCCTGGAGTTGGGGTTAGAGAGTCACAATCCACGCTTTGTTGCGTGGCCCCTCGAGTTGGGTTTAGGTACTCACAATCCACGCTTTGTTGCGTGGCCCCTTGAGTTGGGCGTAGAGACTCACAATCCACGCTTTGTGGAGTGGCCCCTCGAGTTGGGCTTAGGGACTCACATTCCACGCTTTGTGGCGTGGCCCCTTCAGTTGGGGTTAGCGACTCGTAATCCACGCTTTGTAGCTTGGCCCGTGGAGTCGAGGTTAGAGACTCACAATCCACGCTTTGCTGCGTGGCCCCTCGAGTGGTGGTTAGAGACTCACAATCCACGCTTTGTTGCGTGGCCCCTCCAGTTGGGCTTACAGACCCACAATCCACGCTTTGTTGCGTGCCTCGAGTTGGGGTTAGAGACTCACAATGCATGCTTTGTTGCGTGCCCCCTCGAGTTGGGGTTAGGGACTCGCAATCCACGCTTTGTTGCGTGGTCTATTGAGTTGGGCTTAGAGACTCACAATCCACGCTTTGTGGCGTGGCCCCTCGAGTTGGGCTTAGAGACTGACAATCCACGCTTTGTGGCGTGGCCTCTTGAGTTGGGGTTAGAGACTCACAATCCATGCTTTGTTGCGTGGCCCCTTGAGTTGGGGTTAGAGACTCACAATCCATGCTTTGTTGCGTGGCCCCTCGAGTTGGGGTTAGAGACTCACAATCCACGCTTTGTTGCGTGGCCCCTCGAGTTGGGGTTAGGGACTCACAATCCACGCTTTGTTGCGTGGCCCCTTGAGTTGGGGTGAGGGACTCACAATCCACGCCTTGTTGCGTGGCCCCTCAAGTTGCGGTTGAGAGGGCATCACTTTTGCCGCCTGAAAGCAAGAGAGCGCATCACTTTTGGCGTTTGAAAGCAAGAGAGGGCATCACTCTTGGCGTCCGAAAGCAAGAGAGGGCCTCACTTTTGGCGTCTGAAAGCAGCAGAGGGCCTCACTTTTGGCGTCTGAAAGCAGGAGGGGGCATCACTTTTGCCGTCTGAAAGCAAGAGAGGGCATCACTTTTGGCGTCTGAAAGCAAGAGAGGGCATCACTTGTGGCGTATGAAAGCAAGAGAGGGGCTCACTTATGGCGTCTTAAAGCAGCAGAGGGCCTCACTTTTGCCGTCCGAAAGCAGGAGAGGGGCTCACTTTTGGCGTCGGAAAGCAGGAGAGGAGGGCGTCACTTTTGCCGTCTGCAAGCAGGAGAGAGCATCACTCCTGCCGTCTGAAAGGAGGAGAGGGCATCGCTTTTGGCATCTGAAAGCAGGAGAGGGCCTCACTTTTGGCGTTTGAAAGCAGGAGAGGGCCTCACTTTTGGCGTCTAAAAGCAGGGCAGGGCGTAGAGACTCACAATCCATGCTTTGTTGTGTGGCCCCTGGAGTTGGTTAGAGACTCACAATCCACGCTTTGTTGCGTGGCCCCTCGAGTTGGGGTTAGAGACTCACAATCCACGCTTTGTTGCGTGGCCCCTCGAGTTGGGGTCAGGGAATCACAATCCATGCTTTGTCGCGTGGCCCCTCGAGTTGGGGTTAGGGACTCACAATCCACGCTTTGTGGTGTGGCCCCTGGAGTTGGGGTGAGGGAGTCACAATCCACGCTTTGTTGCGTGGCCACTCGAGTTGGGGTTAGGGACTCACAATCCACGCTTTGTGGTGTGGCCCCTCGAGTTTGGGTTGAGAGGGCATCACTTTTGCCGTCAGAAAACAAGAGAGGGCATCACTTTTGGCGTCTGAAAGCAGCAGAGGGCTACACTTTTGGCGTCTGAAAGCAGGAGACGGGCTCACTTTTGGCGTCTGAAAGTAGGAGATGGCCTCACTTTTGCCGTCTGAAAGCAAGAGAGGGCATCACTTTTGGCGTCTGAAAGCAAGAGAGGGCCTCATTTTTGGCGTCTAAAAGCAAGAGAGGATGGCGTCACTTTTGCCGTCTGCAAGCAGGAGAGAGCATCACTCCAGCCGTCTAAAAGGAGGAGAGGGCATCGCTTTTGGCGTCTGAAAGCAGGAGAGGGCCTCACTTTTGGCGTGTGAAAGCAGGACAGGGCGTAGAGACTCACAATCCATGCTTTGTTGTGTGGCCCCTGGAGTTGGGGTTGGAGACTCACAATCCACGCTTTGTGGCGTGGCCCCTGGAGTTGGGGTTAGAGACTCACAATCCACGCTTTGTTGCGTGGCCCCTTGAGTTGGGGTTAGAGACTCACAATCCACGCTTTGTTGCGTGGCCCCTCGAGTTGGGGTTAGAGGCTCACAATCCACGCTTTGTTGTGTGGCCCCTCGAGTTGGGGTTAGGGACTCACAATCCACGCTTTGTTGTGTGGCCCCTCGAGTTGGGGTTAGGGACTCACAATCCACGCTTTGTGGCGTGGCCCCTTGAGTTGGGGTTAGAGACTCACAATCCACGCTTTGTTGCGTGGCCCCTGGAGTTGGGGTTGAGAGGGCATCACTTTTGCGGTCTGAAAGCAAGAGAGGGCATCACTTTTGGCGTCTGAAAGCAGCAAAGGGCATCACTTTTGGCGTCTGAAAGCAGGAGAGAGGCTCACTTTTGGCGTCTGAAAGCAAGAGAGGGCCTCACTTTTGGCGTCTGAAAGCAGGAGAGGAGGGCATCCTTTTTGCCGTCTGCAAGCAGGAGAGAGCATCACTCCTGCCGTCACAAAGGAGGAGAGGGCATCGCTTTTGGCATCTGAAAGCAGGAGAGGGCCTCACTTTTGGCGTTTGAAAGCAGGAGAGGGCCTCACTTTTGGTGTCTGAAAGCAGGACAGGGCGTAGAGACTGACAATCCATGCTTTGTTGTGTGGCCCCTGGAGTTGGGGTTAGAGACTCACAATCCACGCTTTGTGGCGTGGCCCCTGGAGTTGGGGTCAGAGACTCACAACCCACGCTTTGTTGCGTGGCCCCTCGAGTTGGAGTTAGGGACTCACAATCCATGCTTTGTTGCGTGGCCCCTCGAGTTGGGGTTAGGGACACACAATCCACGCTTTGTTGCGTGGCCCCTTGAGTTGGGCTTAGAGACTTACAATCCACGCTTTGTGGCGTGGCCCCTCGAGTTGGGGTTAGGGACTCACAATCCACGCTTTGTTGCGTGGCCCCTGGAGTTGGGGTTAGGGACCCACAATCCACGCCTTGTTGCGTGGCCCCTCGAGTTGGAGTCAGGGACTCACAATCCACGCTTTGTTGCGTGGACCCTCGAGTTGGGTTTAGGGACTCACAATCCACGCTTTGTGGCGTGGTCTCTTGAGTTGTGCTTAGAGACTCACAATCCAAGCTTTGTTGCGTGGCCCCTCGAGTTGGGGTTAGGGACTCACAATCCACGCTTTGTTGCGTGGCCCCTTGAGTTGGGGTTAGGGACACACAATGCACGCTTTGTGGCGTGGTCTCTTGAGTTGGGGTTAGGGACTCACAATCACGCCTTGTTGCGTGGCCCCTCGAGTTGGGGTTAGGGACTCACAAACCACGCTTTGTGGCGTGGTCTCTTGAGTTGGGGATAGGGACTCACAATCCGCGGTAGACGTTGAGCGCCACCCTCCCCAACGAACCGCTATCCGGTCACGGGCAGTTGGACGTCCTTTCTAATCGTCTGTTGGCCTCTCCCCCAAGTAAGGTGGTGAAGAAAAAAGAGGTCCAGTCATCTGATTCAGAGGTGGAGACATGCTGTGCAGTTCGTTCAAGCGCCTGGTGATGATGTGGAGGGCGTGACCGAGCCTCCTGGCCCTCCTGAGTCCCACCCCAAGCACCCAAGTTGAAGGTGCACTGTCTGCTACCAAGGAGAGTGTTCAGGCTACCCCCACCCCACTTGAAGGCAAGGAGGCCTCCGCCGAGCGGAGCTTGGAAAGCCCGGAGGCCAGGCCGCAACCTTCCATGGCCACTCCCACAAAGGAGGAGGACACCCGTCCCATGGTCCTCACCCATGGAGAGTGGCGCAAGGTGCCGGATGGCTACCTAGCAGATGCATCTGGCCAGCTGGAGCGTGACTAGCTTTTCATCGATGACCTGTCCAAGCAGCTAGTGGCAGAGTTGCGCGCCGCTTGTCAGTTTAATCCCAATCCCGGTGCAAAGCCCAAGTCCAGCGACACAAAAACGGGCTTGATCTACAAGCGTGCATTCTGCAACTACTTGTTGCGGGTGCATGTTTTGTGGGCTGTATTTTCCTCCGCCGTTTGGTGTACCAATGGTGGAGCGTATAAGATTGCTATTATATTCGCCCCATACCAGTGCCTTGGTGGCCTATAATGGTGGCACTAGCGTTGGCCATGACCCCGTCAGGACTCTTTTCTTGAGCCTGATTTTGAGTCTCGTGCCCATGACACCCTGTGAAACTATGTTATATTGGCCCCACACCAGTGCCTTGCTGGCCTATAATGGTGGCACTACCGTTGGCCATGGCCCTGTCAGGACTCTTTTTCTTGAGCCTGATTTTGTTCCCAGTGTTGGCACACTAGATGTTGGCCATGGCCCTGTTAGGACTCTTTTCTTGGGCCTGATTTTGAGTCTAGTGCCAATGACACCATGTGAAACTATGTTATATGAAGAGTGCCTGCACCTCCTGCGTGCCCATGGTGGCTGTATCTTGGTCCGACGAGAGCCATTCCCTAAGAGTTGGGTCATCACAGGCCCGCTGGAGCACAGCCGCTACCGCTTCCCCGACTCCCGGTGAGTCCGAACGTATGGCGTGCAGTCTGCCCTGGGCGTGCGAGTAGGCCAAACGTGTGATCCTTTCCTTGGCAGCCACGGCCAGTGGGATGCCGAGGACCACTGGGCCATGGACTAACCCTAGCGTTGTGGGAGGCTCTCCCCCGGCGCCAGGTACGGGCGTTCACGCATAGCCCACGGAACCAGCGGTGCGTCGAGCAAGTAGGAGTCCAACTTATGCCCTTCACGTGCGGGCTACGGTCTTCCTCTGCCGAGTGCCCCGCCCTCATAAACCCACACTGCTCCCACAATGCCACGAACCTCTTCGTGGTGGGGTGTCCCGGGGACTCCAACCAAACGTTGAAGTCCCCCCCGATTAGTACCGGTCTCGTGCCCCCCGCGCTCTTTGCCGCCGCATACATGGCCACGTCAGCCCAGAAAGATGCCTTAAATTGGCCGAGCCCTAACTAATTGATGGCCACGCAGAGTACTATGTGCTTTGTAGACTCGGCGTCCCATTGTTAAGGTTGCTATGGGGTGCCGTACGGAACCGGCAGCTGTACATATTGCGCATGTATTGCAAAGGTTGCATTTCTTTCAATTTTTCAATTTTTTTTTATACTTTACGCGACTTACCGCAAAAAAAATTACACGCCCTTACCGCAAAAAAAAATTCAATTTTTTTTTTATAATTTACACGACTTACCGCAAAAAAAAATTACACGCATTTAGTGCAAAAAAAATTACACTACTAGACAATTCTTTTTTTGTACACGACTTACATTTTTCACAGTGCATCACTACCCTCAAGGCGCAATTGGGATTGGGCCGCTTTGTGGCACACACAGCCATTCGCACAGGGATACCGGCGGGTGTTCGGTCGGCAAGCTTGGCTAGTGGCGCAAGTTGCCTTGGCAGCGCCGTGGTGGGTGGGGGCCTCCATGCGTCCGCTTGACTTGGGTTCCAGCCCCGGGTCGGGTCTCACGCCGAGGTATCCCGGTTCAGCAGGGGCGTAGATTTAGAGACTAGCGCCTGTCCAATTCGCCCCCCCCCCCCCCCCGGCCCGAGGTGAACGAGGCACGTTTGGTCTGGTAACTGCATCCCCATCCGTGTGGTGGAGACACGGGGAGTGGGTACCCTTTCCCGGCTACCCGCTGGCACAGGACCCGTGCCAATTGCCAGCTCCCCCCCCCCCCCCCCCAAGGAACCTCCCCTTTCCCCCTCCTCCCCTTCTAATGTGCAATTGAACATGGAAAATTGTGGTGGCGAAAAAAGCATTTTGCTGGCCTACATGTGCTGCATGGCAGTGCAGGGTGCTGCTGTGTGGATGTGCAGTGTAATGTCATGGCATTGTTGTTTGTTTGCGTTGCAGGACAAGCGCGGAAAACTGCTACTGAAGAGATGGTGGCTGCTATGATGTGTTTTCGTCGAGGCATACAATGAGGCCCAAAAGACTGCTGCTTTCATGCAGAAGCAGGGACCAGCTTCACAGCATAGGGCGCTGAGCAAGCAACAAACTGGTTGAACATTTGGGATTCAGTGAATTGCACAAGAGCCCTGGGGCTCACAGGGGAGGATGGGTAGATGCAGTCTGCTATCTGTCGACACTGTCGCAGACAGATGTTGTAGACACCTCCCCCTTCCTTTGACAGCTCCTGTTAGCCTGCTTCGATAGATCCGGTCCGCCCTTGACAGAAGTCATGGGGCTGTGGCCTTGTTTACATGCCGTTGCTGTTAGCACACTGCACCCATGGAAGAAAAAACTAATGGCAAAATGCCTGGAAATGCTGTGCATCACTAATGGGTAACACCTGGTGATCTGGAACCAAGTGTTAAAACAGGGCAAAACAGGGTGTTTTGCACTATGATGAGAATTTTTCCAAGACAGAGAAGACCCCTGGCTGACACGTGTGCCCCGAGACTAGGGGAACTTTCTCTGAGCACAACTTCGTCATTTCCATGACCCGGCCAATTTTGACTGGGACGAGTGGTATTCGAAAGATGATGACATCGCCGCCCTCGATGCTAGAGGTGCGGCCGACCCAGGTGAGATGTTGGATGAAGACCCCAGGATAAGACTTTGTATGAAGTATGCCGGTGCTGGCATAGGAGGGGTGCCAAGGGGCAGAAGCAGCACTTGCGAGCAGAGGGACTCCTGTCCCCGTCTCACCTAGTAGGAATACTTTTCCCCAGTGGCTTGGAGCAAGCAATGAAAACAAATGATTTGTAAAAACTCAAACCAGTGTGTACACCTGTACGTGCCAGCCGGCACACTTACTTAGTCTTTCTGGCACCTCCCTTGTCCAAGAAACACGCCCCTTTTCGCAGGGAGCTTTGAAGGCATATTCGGTGGTGCAGAGCGGAGGAGGGGTACCCCTCTCCCTCCACAATGGGCACTGCTGCCTGCAGAGGGAAAGGGTTCAAGGAAAGGACGAGGGTAAGTGGCGAGAGGCCAATAGGCGCCACCAGCTTCACACAGCAGTCCACCCAGGAGTCATGCCATCCCCCCCCCCCCCCCCACGCAGAGGGAACTGCATCAACTGGGAGTCTGGCACTGCACTCTGTTCAGCTGCTTGCTGCACGCTGTTCAGTAACTTGCTGTGCCCTGTTGAAATGAGGAGTCTGGCGGTGGTGTGATTTGATTCGGGGGGCCGTGGATGGCCTATCAGCTTTACAACAGGCTGGCTCCACACGGAATGCGCTGCAAAAGCACACCTCGCAGCGCCCCAAAGGAAGTTTTACACAGACCACAAACCTCCCAAACCAGGCAAGCTACAATAAGACCAAACGAAATGACCCCAATAAGAGTGTGGCCTCGAAACGGTAGACACTACAAACTCTGGTACCCCAACCCCCCCCTCCACCTCCTACAACCTTCCCGGAGGCAGTAGTATTACAGTTTGATTGAAGGTGTAGGGGGTCAGGAGAATAGGTGGTGGTGGGGAAGAGGTGCCTTTGAATGTATTTGCGCCTTCAGACGTTATACATCTTTGTGTCATGGAAATAGATTTGGATCTGTGTCTGTGGGTGTGCCTGAAGGTGCTGAAGCTCGTGAGGGTGATGATGAGGCTGGGGCATTTTCAGATGAGGAGCTTGTTGACCTGCCTGAGGGCGGTGATAGAGAAGACCTGCTGCTGCTGCTGCACAGAAGTCACAGCCTGTGTGCTCAAAAGGGGGGGTTTTCAGTCCATGGGTGGCATGGTTCTCCTGGGGGGGGGGGGGGGTACTCTTTTTTCTGTGCAGCCTGAGATTTTGAGGAGTTGGTGGTTTTGAGGTGGGATCGGTGGTAACATCAGCCCAAGATCAGGCTGTGTGCTCATTGTGTGCAACACCATCCAAACATTGTGTCATATGTGTCAGCTTGTGCATGGTGTGGTGGGTTACCCTGCCCTTGTTCCTGCAGCACAGTGTTCCGCTCCTTGGCGATTCTGTTGATCACTGACATCCTTGTGGGATACCACTCCAAGGAGCTGTGGTTTGTGCTGGTGGAGATCGTCTGCCAGCACTATGGGATCTACTTGTCCCACCATCACCATGAAGCCGTGGTCGTTGCCTTTGTGTCCATTGTGCCTGTGGCTGCAGACGTGTGGTTCAAGTTCTGGATTCTGGCAAATATGCAGACAAAGACCCGAATTTTGATGGATGAGATTGATGGCTAATCATGGGGGGCATGACCGCTTTATTGTTCTGTGAGCAGGGTGAACCCTGTTTTCTTAGTTCCTGTCCTCCAGACCACTCTGTCACAGCGATTTTGGCCATTGTGCCGCGGAGAAATTCTTTTGATTATGATTTCAAGGGGAGAGGAGAATTGCTGTGGCCTTGGAAACTGGGTGCCATGCCCAATAGATTACTAGGAGAAATGAACTGTCAACAATGATGCACATCACCTTTCGACATTTCCAAAGCTGTCTCGATTTTGCTCGAAACTGGTTCTGGGCTGTCGCATGTGTATCCGGTTGTTTCGTCATTCATTCATGCGCCCTGAGCAAGACCAACACTCTGATAATGAGGCAGGTTTGCTGTCACCAGGCTGACCTGAAAAGCTTATCATTTGCGTTTTTTACTGATCCATCCAACTCTATTTTGACACCAGTGGGATTTGGTTGGGGACTGTGCCCCTTGGGATGCATCCACCTCACACTTCAGTGAACGAGTTATTTCCAAGTGAGTGTCACACGTTCACCGGCTGACTTTATGTTGAAAAAGCGTAGTGCACACGCATGTGTGTCCGTTTGGTCATCGCTCCATGTGTACTGCTGTTCTGTGAGTTTCAGTGGTGCCGTGGTGCGTTTTTATTTTTTGTCTGAAACCCCATGATTAAAGACCACTCCCGAGGAGACCAGGGAGTCGTTGCCATGGATGCAGAGAGTTGCCCAGCATGCACAGCTCTTTGGTGGATGGTTCATCCCCAAGGATTGGAAGAGGCGCTGAGGTGAGGCTAGTCTCCCCATCCTCCCGACATGGGCATTGGTATGGAGCTATCGTGTCCGTGGTGGTGATGTTTGGTGTCTTTGCTGCTAATTCAGATGCGGGCATACATGGCTGCAGGACTATTGTATTGAACCTGTTTGCACTCTGACTCCGTACCGTATTCCGCGTCAATTTGGTGATTAGAGTGCGCCTTCATGGCAAAGAGAATCTTCTGTCCTTCACTTCTGATGGTTCATTGCAGCCACTGAACAGCTCGCAGAACGCGTTCGAGTCCTGTGTAGACGTTGAGGTACCGGGGCCTCATGCACCATCTTTAGGAGCTCTGGACCAATATATTTTGCGCACCTCCCCCCGAAGGTAATAGTGGTTCAATGCAGCAGCTTTTGTCAGCATTGCTCTTCAAACTTAAGTTACCAGGGGTGGCACCCTTACTTTTCAGAATTGAGTGGCTCAATGTCTTTGCATTACAAAAGGTGGCACTCATGTTGAGCCCCCCAAGCTCCACTGGGAAATGCAACATTCACTGCGACCCCTCAGAGCAGGCTGTGCAGGAAGGGTGTGGCTGCTTTCTAGGGACTTGCCATATTTTCCACAATGCTGCACTGAAGAGCCCTGGGGATGCCTATGCTCCTGCCATATTGGAGAGCACATGCCTGGTGGTGCCTGGAACAGCATCGAACTCCTCCTGTGCCTGTGCCTTTGTGTTGAGACTTGCCACCCAGAGGACTTTGCACCATAACATGGGGATATGGGGCACTGTGTGCATCATGCAGCAATTATTTCGAAGCGCTTATTGGATTTCCGTCACCCTGAAATTTTGGATATTTGTGGGGCATTTGCTGTGTTTTTGCATGTCACACCTACTTCCAGGCATCAGTGGTTGTCATTCTCCCCTCCCAGTTGGGCAGAGGTGGGAAGAGGAGGCAGCCACAAGCAACTGCAGCCCAATTGCTGTTATCACCGTTTATGCTGGCTGGCACTATTTTTTTTTGAGCACGCAGGTTCCAGGATGGCATTTTGCGCATATTTTGAACAGTTATGCAGCAGCTGTCCCTTTCTGTAGATGTCTCTCCTATATAATTGTGCAGCCTGATACTTCCACCTATTTTTGCCTACTGACCTCTGTCTTGCAGTATGGCATGAGGATTAGCAAGGATGTCGCTAGTGGCGCCCTCCTCCCCTTCCCCCCGCCTGCATTTGTCATCTTTGTTAGTTCCTAAGCCCTGTGAGCCCAAATCTCGCGGTTCTTCCATGACTTTTCCTCATCCAGCATGCCCACCCTTCAGTCTTGATCGTTGTTCCATGCCGTTTGCTCTGCAAATTGGCTGCAGAGAGAATCGTGGCCATTGTGGGATGAATGGGGGCGTAAAAGCAAAAAAGGTAGGGAGGTTAGACCATGGCTGGTGGGTACGCCCGCCCTTTGGATCAACCCGTGCCCGCCCTTTTGCAAATAGGGGACTCCTCAGCTCTTTCCGCCCCTTATGCTTGTCTACCTCTTTGACGCCCTTCCCTTCTGCACCTTCTGCTCTTTCCTCTCAACCCTGGCTGGCCTACTGCCCCCCTCTTCGTTGGTCCCCGAGCCTATCCTTCCTTTCCCCTCTTGCGTAGGCTGGAGATCATTGATGGTTTACGGAGTGGTGGGTGCCATCCGTCGCCTATGTGGTGCCAATTGGCCAAGGTCGGTGTATCCCGCCTCTTTCCACATCTTCCTCTCCTCCTTTTGGCCGCCAACGAGAGCCCAAGAGCAATAGACACTACGCACATACCAAGCAAACGATATTCATCCGCCACACACGGTACACCACCCATGAGGCGCGCCAATGAACAGCAGCCTAGAGGCAAAAGAAGATGCATACAAAGATGCGCGCCATACAACATGCTCCACACAGAGTGCAAGCAAGAACCATGAGGCATCCGCACTGCACAAACACACAAATTGCATATTAGGCTACCATCCACTGAAATAGGCACATGGGGGGACGAACCCCATCCGCCGCACCACCAGCATGTGCCTTTCCCCGATGCACATTATCCCAAAGCATCTCGGGGTGATGTGAACACTGAGGCAGACTTACCTGGAAAAAAAGAAGCAATCAGCCCCCACCAAAACGGTTTTTTGGCCATGATTCAGTCATCCGCAAAGCTACGTAAACCTTGCAACTTGAGGCGCACTAGTGAGGCCATGGTACGCGAAACGGTGAGGGGGAAACCTTTTGTAGCGACAAACAATGCACGCCGATGAGCACCAACTCTTTTGGCCCCGAACACAGCCACATGCAAACAATACCAAAACCTAAAATGTGTGCATAGTGCACACACCACCAAAGAAAAGATGAGATTTTTGCATGCAACAAAGCATATGGAATTTTTGGCAATGAAGCCTTTTATACGAAATCATACTAATTTGCAAAATGCATTATTGGGAATGACAATAAAAATATCTTTCTGGTCCATCGGGGCACTGTTTCTCAACATGTTGATGCACCATATTGTTTTCAATATCGCTCGGCTCATCCTGACTTATGAGAAGGTTTTTGGCAAAGATTTGCTTTTGGCTTCTGTTCTATGTTGTATAGTTGCTGTATCTTTGGGAATTTGCATTGGTAAACAACATATGGTTGTTCAAATAGGGCGTTGTAGGGATCCTAGGTCCGGATAGGAAGGTTGAAACGGGGTGGGGGGGGGTGTACGGTAGAGGTGGTTGGTAGCGGGACAGGTGGTTCGGGGTTTGTGTATGGTATATGAACCCCAAAATATGAGGTATGTGAATGCAAATAACAACAAATCCATAACATGAACTATACAGGACCAAAAACAAATTTTTCCCATTTGTTCGAAAATGTACCATTTCAACCAACCACAGCATTAATTCTATTCAAAAGACCACAAAAAAGGTAAAGTTGCAACAAGTAACCTGCACTTCGCATCACCGAAAAATTTGACAAAAACTACTTGGTGATGCACGCATCGCAAGAATCGCCACCGATCTTCTTTGACTCTACAATGTTGAGACACAGCGCTGGTCCAAGAGCTGGTGCATGCATGGATTGCTGAGACATGCAGGAATCACATGCACGAAACAAACATGCATTGTGAAATTAAGATGTTGAAACCTTTTTGGTGTTGCAAAACTTGCAATCAACACTATTGAGGAACAATTGCAACCTACCCACCCAAAAAAAAAAACCGCAGATCTGCATGAAAACCCCGACATTGTGAGTGTGTCTTAATCTGGGAAATTCTTTGTACTCTGCCAAATTGTTTGTCGGGGGAAGCGCCAGATTCGTTAATTAATATCCCGAATTTGTCCAGTGTCTCTTTCTGTCCTAAGTTGGTGTATGGCACTATGTGCTTTGAGCAACCAGGAAGGCACTTTTTAAATAGGCCTCACCTGAACCCTTGGTAAGTGAGACAAATCCGCTTTGTACAGAAACCCAATCCCGTGTGGAGCATAATGCCCGACTGGGAAAATCCAACATCAACAAACTTGAAAGCAAGACGCTTCTAATGTTTGAACCTGTTGGTTTACTAATGGCTGCACTGCTAATTTCGATCCTCTCCCATTGCTCCAACCCTGAGCAATGCTAAAAAAAATGCATGGAATGCACCCACTACCAAGCATCACGGGCACAACCCACTCTAGCCAAAGCTGCTCAATACTGTGTGACACATGGTGCAATCAATCATGCATGGTACATAAGAAATTGGACTCCAGGATAACAAAGCTTGCTGTACAAATGGCATGCAACTCATCATGAAAGGAAAAAAAGGCCACGGGACTGAGTACTTTGCAGTTCATTTACCACCTCATGCCGTAGCAGACAGCCTTGCTAAACAGTTCCAAAGGGCTTTGCACACCGAAGTATCGAGAATACAGCACGACAGCCAAGTGGGAGGCAAAAGAGCAAAAGCCCGATGGGGCATACTGGTGGCGGGGAAAGCCCGTTGACAAGAATGCATTAAAGGCAAGTCCGAGCAATTGTGATAGATACAATGGTGAAGATGCTGCGTCCACCTACAAGGGCCAATGCAAAGCAAAACACGCTGGCAATTGCCCTAGTCGGTGGGGGGGGGCAAGATAGCCTTTGTGCGAGGCAGCGTATGGGAAAAGGGGGGGGGGGTCGGGGACCCAACTAGGTGGCGCAGGGGCAGGGTGGAGGGGAGGGAGGTGAGGTGGTCACGGAGTAAGTATACACACAAGGTTACTGGTGCAGGGTCATGCATTGGGAGCGGGGAGAGGGGGGGGTTGCCGGGCAGAATGAAGGCGCCACCAGAAGGCGACCGCGGGGACGAAGGGCCCACACAGGCGCCGGGAAGCCTACCCTCTCCAACCCCGCCTACTCGACATGAGGACGCCCATCCCGCCAGCAATAGAAGGCCAGGTAGGGTGGGGGGCGGAACTGAAGGAGGGGAGTTTAAGGAGCCAGCGGATATGATCGGCTACGCAAAGTAGGCCGGCTACATCAGAGGGAGGGTAAAGAGTACCAACCTCTTTTTGGGAGGTTGGTCGGAAGGCAACTGAAATTTGCTACCTTGCACCCGACACAAAGCAAAGGCCCTAGCAGAAGCTCTTGGAGAATGTGGTCCCTTGGGCGGCTATGGACTATTGCTCGGAGGAACAAGGTTAGACATAGACTTTTCGTAGTGGCGGGTTTCGCAAACTTCCTTAGCGCTTTATGGCTCTCGGTGGCTGGGTTTTCCTATGAATATCCTACCCCTCGTGAAGTAGGATTTTCCTTACGATACTCTACTGCCTCGTTGTGCTTCTCGTCATGCTGATTTTTGCGTTGGTCGTTAACGGACGGAAAACTTTGCATCTCTTTTTGGTTTGCGTTGTCCTTCTTGTTCTTCAACCCTCCTTCAACATGGACGCCAAACAACTCATAATCGTCAAGTTTTGGTAGTTCACGCAAGGCTTCCACGGCCATAACCGGCCTATATCGCTTAGTGCCATAATGGACGAATCAATTCGAGATCCTTGCAGGGTCCCATGATGACACCACCGAGGTCCTGTAAAATACAACACGACAAGGACCTTTTTGTGCGACCGTTATGAATTGAGAAGCAGAAGAATGCAAACCAATTAACCCCCAACCTTATAAAAACCGGGTTGATCTTGTGCTTTCTTCTGTAACTTTCTTGACTTTTCATCCTTAATCATAGTTTTTGTAGCCCACACCCGTGGAAACACCCGTGCTGTCTCAACCAGTCCCCTGACATTAGTATCATTTATATCATGCACGTTGGTCAACTGCATCTCAAACAAAAACAAACAATAACAAACATGCACGAATATGCAAACAAACTGAGCAGCTGGCGAGAGTGAAACACAAATACTTTACGAAGCGAACAACGGAGACGGAACCGCATAGCCAGACCCGCTTCACCTGTTTCTGAAAACTGACCTTCTAGGTCAGTGCAAATGAAACAGTCGTCGTTCATGTCCAAAAAACTGAAAAAATTGGTAATCAATTAATTAGTCCTAGTTGGCGGCATTGAAGTCACATAATGGATACTTTGCTTTTGGATATTTAACATCTCCGAGTCCTCTATATTTAGATTGAACTAATTCATTGTACTTGAACCGCAAAGACACATGATCAAAAACCACTCGTCCACGGCTTGTACCGGCCTCTGATCTCGGCTCCACGTCCTTTTCGTCACTATCATCACATTGTGGTAGCCCGATCCTCCAACCGTTTGGCGACTCCATCCGATTCGCGTTGGAACCTCACCTTTGCTTCATGCTGACGCCGGCGATGGGCGTCATCAACGCCTACAGGTTTGGCACTGGCCTAATTGTTAACCTCCTTATCAATCCCTACGAGATGCCATATTCCTTATTTACGATTCCGGTCATTGACTGTCCACCGCTGCAGGTCATGTCTTTTGCGGCTCGTCGACTTCTTACCTGAGTAGGAGGTTGTCCGGATATACCGCGATTGCTTCCAGTGGTCTCTGATTCTGCTCCCTGAAACGTAAAGATAGACGACATCGATACGACAGAGTACAGACAGAATTACGACAGAACAGAGACAGAATTACGACAGAGCAATTAGCATAGATAGGTGCACTACGGGTCGAGGAAAATTGGTTCTTGCACTGCAACATGTCTTGGCTTCGCCGTCAGCGCTGTGCATTGATTTACCTGTTTGGCGAGATCGGCAAAAAACCGACACACACAGCAAAAGGGCGTGAACACCGAGAGAGAACGAGCAGAAAGTGCTTATGCGTGCCCCAACAAAACGCAAAGTGCGTGCAGGGAAGGGTAAGGAAGGGCAACACGGGCAGCGGAAGAACCCAAAAGAAAAAAAAATCAAACAAGCGATTATTCTTGGGCGCCGCTAAAACAAAAGAGTAAAGGGACACGATGAATGGCTGAAAGGAGCCCAAAGGAAACGCAAAATAAGCGCTTACTCTTGGGCGCCACAAAAATCTAAGAGTCAAGGGTGCAAAGCAAGGGGCAAGAGGGGAAGAGGGCATGCTCCGAAATGAAGCATAGTGCGAGCATAGGAACTGGGACACTACGAGCTAGTTTGTGTGCCCTGAAACAAAGCAAGGTGCATGCAAGAGATGCTAATAAAAACACGCGTTTACTCTTGGGCGCCGCAAAAACCAAAGAATAAGGGAGAAGCACAACGAAATGAGGACACGCGCTTACTCTTGGGCGCCGCAAAAAACAAAGAGTCAAGGGAAAAAGCAAAGGGCCAAGAAGTAGAGGTAGGCTGCGAAGGGAGCAAGAGAGGGAGAGAAGTAAGAAAGTGCATGCATAGGTAATCAGAGCTGGTGTGTTTCCCCCGAAACACAACAAAGAGCGACAAAAGGCCAAAGGCAAGAGAGAGCAAGAGTAGTAAAGTGCATGCATTGGTGCTAGGAGCTTGAGTGTGTGCCCCAACCCAAGGCAAAGTGTGTGCAAACAAAAAAGGGATGGAACACAAGATACAACGACCGCTTACTCTTGGGCGCTGCAAAAACCAAAGAGTAAGGGACGAAGCGCAACGAAATAAAACTAGCGCTTACTCTTGGGTGCCGCCAAAACCAAAGAGTCAAGGGGGAAGGCAAAGGGCAAAGGTGTGAAAGAAGGGTGAGTAGCGGGCCAGAGAGGCAAAGAGGAGGCAAAGTAAATGCATAGGTGATAGGAGCTTGTGTGTGCCCAAAAAAATAGCAAAGTGCGTGCATAGCGAGTAGGAGATTGAGTGCGGGCCCCAATAAAGCCACCGCAAAGGGCTAGCAATGGTGAGAAGAGACCGAGGGAACCCGGGGAACACAACACAAAAAAGAGAAGCACTTACTCTTGGGCGCCGGCAAAAACAAAGAGTCAGGGCGGAAGGCAAAGGGCCAAGACCTGACCGGTACGGTGCGAAAGGGGCGAGAGAGGCAAAGAGGTGGCAAGCGTCGAAGCGAGGAGCGTGCACCAAAACACAGCAAAGAGCGTGCGAAGGGGAAAGGAACGTGGTTACAAGGGTACATGCACCACTGAACAAAGAAGCAGGTACGCAGAAGGAGAAGCTTGTGTGCGTGCCCCAGAGTATAGCAAAGTGCGTGCGTAGTGGGAGCTTGAGTGCGTGCTCCAGCAACGCCACCGCAAAGAGAAAGGACCGAGGGAGTGAGGGAAGCACAACACAAAAAAGACAAGCCCTTACTCTGGGCGCCGCCAAAACCAAAGAGTCAGGCCGAAAGGCAACGGGAAAAAGCGAGAACCGTAGGGTGCGGAAGGGGCGAGAGAGGCAAAGAGGTGGCAAAGTGCATGCGAAGAAGCGAGGAGCAAGAGGGAGTGCGTGCTCCAAAACACAGCAAAGTGCGTGCGAAGGTGAAGGGAACATGAGAGCATGAATCACAGAACAAAGAGACCAACATGCGAAAGAAGAAGCTTCTGTGCGTGCCCCAAAGCATAGCAGAGTGTGTGTGTAGTCGGTAGGAGCTTGAGTGAGTGCCCCAACAACGCCACCGCAAAGGGCGAGCAAAGGCGAGAAGGGACAAAGGGAGCATGGGACAAAACGTGAGGAGAGGGAGTCCGGAGCAGCTGCAGGGTAGACGGAAAGGGGGAGAGCAAGAGGGCTGCAAAGGGGGGGAGGAGAGCGACAAACACAGTTGGAGAAGGAAGAAGGGCAACGAAGGGCACGCGAAAAAAAACAAACAAAAAAGCACAAGCCGCCGGCCAATGACAAGACTGACAGTGGCGCCCTGGATTGAAGCATCCGGGGCCGAGCAGGAACGAAGAGGCGCCCAGCCCCGGACTGGAACGTCCCGGAGAGAGGGCCAAGCGCCCCAGAGTGGAACATCCCGGGCGGGGACAAGAAGCAAGATGGTGGCCCCCTAGACTGGAACATCCGGGGTGCCGCAGGGCCACGAGGAGCCGCCACCCTGGACTGCATCATCCGGGAAAGAGCAAGGCGGCAAGAAGGCGGGCCCCCTGGAGTGCAGCATGCGGGGGACTGCGGACCAGAGCCCCGGACTGGAGCATGCAGAGAGGAAGGCGAACAGCCCCGTATCAGATTATCCGGGGCTGAACAAGAAGGAGGAGCTGACAGTGAAGAACACCAAATCAACAGCGGAAGCAAAAACAAGACCCCTAGGAATGGAGGATCATCTGGGGCGAGTCAAGAAGGAGGAGCCAACAACAACAAGATCATCCTGGGTCATCCGGGGACAAGCACATGGGGAGGAGCAGCAGGGCCAGAACAACAACATCAAGTGAGGAGGAGGATGAAGACCAAGACAAGGGAGTAAGGGGACGAAAGGGCGGCCAGGACAAGGTCAGCCGGGGTTCAGCAAGCAGGAGTAGCCGCTCCCAGTCATGGATCAGCCGGGGGTCAAGAGGCGGGTCGCCAAGGGCCGGCATGTCGAGGGAGGAGCAAGAAAGCGGAAAAATCCCCCGCCCGGATAGGAACATCCGGGGAAGAGGGTGGCCACACGCCCCGGACTGGAACATCCGGGGCAAAACAAGGCGGCCCCAGGCCCCGAGATTGGGGCGAAAGAGGAAAGAAGGCAAGAAGCCCCGGACTGGAGCATCCGGGGCAGAGAAAAGCCGCCAAAAGGCGGCCCCCTGGACTGGAACATCCAGGGGATGGCGGCTAGGAACAACCGGGGCAGAGCATGGCGGCAAGAAGGCGGCCCCTAGGAGTGGGGCATCCGGGGAAGAAGGCGTACAGCCCCGGACTGGAGCATCCGGGGCTGAAGAAGAAGGAGGAGCCAGCCACGAAGAACACAAAACCAGCAAGATCAACAAGAACACGACCCCTGGGAATGGAGGAGCATCCGGGGCGAGTCAAGAAGGAGGAGCCAACAAAGTACCAGCCCCAGGACTGAATCATCCGGGGACGATCGCAGGGGCAGGAGCAGTAGGAGCAGAACAACAACAGCAACATGTGAAAAGGGGGACGAAGACCAGGACAAGGGAGTAAGAGGACGAAAGAGCAGCCGGGGCTAAGCACGAAGGAGAAGACGCCCCTAGTGGTGGATCAGCCGGTGGTCAAATGCGGGTCGCCAAGGGCCGGCACGACATGGGAGGAGCAAGAGAGAAGAACAGGCCCCCGCCGGTCTGGATCATCCGGGAAAGACGGCGGCAAGACGCCTAGACTGGAACATCGAGGACAGAGCAAGGCGACAAGAAGGCGGCCCCCTGAATTGGAACATCCAGGAGACAGCAGACCGAAACAACGGAATGGAAAATCAGGGGCAGAGCAAGGCGGCAAGAAGGCGGCCACCAAGATTGGGGACACGGGCCCCAGGATTGATGGGAGAGAATGGGGACAGAAGGAAAGAAACCCCGGAGTGGAGGAACTGGGGCGGAGTAAGGCGGCAAGCACCCGGCCTCTGGAAATGGATCATCCGGGGGACCGCAGACCGACGCCATGTACCGGAACATCCGGGGCAAAGCAAGGCGGCCCCAGGACACATGAGTGGGGCAAACGTGGAAAGAAGGCAGGAAGCCCCGAACTGAAGCATCCGGGGCAGCGTAAGGCAGCAAGAAGGGGCCTAAAGCGCACCAGCCCCAGGACTGGATCATCCGGGAACAAGCCCATTGGCAAGAGCATCGGGAGCAGAACAACAACAACAACAGGTGGAAAGGAGGATGAAGACCAAAACAAGGGAGTAAGAGGACGAAAGGGCGGCCCAGACAAGGTCAGGCGGGGCTGAGCCAGAAGGAGAAGCCGCCCACAGTGATGGATCAGGCGGGGGTCAAATGCGGCTCCCGGAGGGCCGGCACCGCAGGGAGGAGCACGAGAGAAGAACCGCCCCCTCGCCGGAGGGGGTCATCCGGGAAATACGGTGGCCAGACGCCCCGGACTGGAACAGCCGGGACAGAGCAAGATAGCAAGATGGCTGGGGACACCGGCCGCCTCAAGAGTGGAGAGAATGGGCACATAAGGCAAGAAACGCCGGACTGGAGCAACAGGGGCGGAGTAAGGCGGCAAGAACGCGGCCCCCAGGTTTGGAACATCCAGGGGACCGCGGACCGACGCAACGGACTGGAACATCCGAGGCAAAGCAAGGCAGCCTGAGGCCACAGGAGTGGGACAAACGAGGAAAGACGGCGAGAGGCCCCAGACTGGAGCATCCGGGGCAGAGTAAGGCAGCAAGAATGCGGCCCCCCGGACTGGAACATCCAGGGGACAGCACACCGACGCACCGGACTGGAACATCCGGGGCAGAGCGAGGTGGCAAGAGGGCGGCCACAAGGACACAGGCCCCAGGATTGGAGCGAATGGGGAAAGCAGGCAAGAAACGCCGGAGTGGAGCAACCGGGACAGAGTAAGGCGGTGAGAACACGGTCCCCAGGATTGGAACATCTTGGGGACCACGGATGGACGCTACGAATCCGAGCAAAGCGGTAAGAAGGCTGCCACCAGGACTGCAGCATCCGGGGGACGAAGGTGAACAGCCCTGGACTGGATCATCAGAGCTGGACAAGAGGGCGGAGGCAACAAGATACCAACCCCAGGATCAACCGGGCACAAGCGCCAGGACCGGAGCAACACAACTGGAGACGATCAGCAATGGGCACAGGGACACAAGGTAGGTAGGTAGGTCGACTCGGGACTGGGGTTGCCCTGCTGGGGGGTCTTACCAAGGGGCTTTTGCTCACCCACTCACGGCCCTACTGCACGTGTCCCCACAAAGCGGCTCCCCCACATGGGGGAAGGGCGCGGTCGCCGCGAGCAGTACCCTACAGCGGGTTCTGCCCAGAGAGGTAACCCATGTTCGACCAAAGTCTCACATTCCTCTCCTTCGGGCGGATGATACGTGGGGGAGGGTCCCATCGCACATCCTCATCAACCTCCGGATTCTGGGGCCCAGGGGCCCGGAGCCAGGCCAAACGCCCTGTCCTGCACGCACCCCCACCTGGGTCCGTTTTCAGTAGGCGTGAGGCGACTTGAAGAAGCACGTGCTACGGGACTCGCATGCCGTGGCGCACACTCACGCCTCCTGACTCGGTTGAGCTTGCGCTCTCCCGGGGGGCCGGGGGTTCGAAGTGGGTCGTCGTGGTTGGTTGGTCGGTCGTTTAACGGTTCGGCGTAGTTTAGTGACGTTGGTCGGTCGGTTGCTTGGTGGTAGAGTCACGGTTTTGTTGCTGGACATGGTCGTCTGCGGGCGTGGCGCACCACGGTGTCGCCAACCCGTTGGACGCCGTTCCCGTTTCGACCCGTGCACGCCTGGCTGGTTTGGTGTTGGCCGGCTTGCCTGTGGTCTGTTTACGGTCAAGTGGCGGCTGCAGCTGCAGTGTGGTTGGTGCGCGGTTGTCTTGGCCGCCTCATGGTCGGCTTGGTTTGCGTGGGTTCCGTCGCGCTGCTGCCGGTGGTCGTATCGCCGAATGTTGTTTCCGCAGCCGGCACGTCCATGTCGGCGCTGGCTAGTTGCGTCTTGGTTGGTCCAAGTGTAGCGTACTGGGGTTTGTCAACGTTGGTTGGCCGCGTTCGTAATGGTAGAGTTGCGGTGTTCTGTCGCGTTCGTGGGCATGGTCGTTGGCGGGCCTGGAGCACAACGGTGCCGCCATCCCGTTGGACGCCGTTCCCGTTTCGACCCGTGCACGCCTGGCTGGTTTGGTGTTGGCCGGCTTGCGTGTGGTCTGTTTACGGTCATGTGGCGGCTGCAGCTGCGGTGTGGTTGGTGCGCGGTTGTCCTGGCCCCCTCATGGTCCGCTGGGTTATTGTGGGTTCCTTCGCGCTGCTGCCGGTGGTCTTATCGTCAAATCCTGCCTGTGTAGCCGGCACATCCGTGTCGGTGCTGGTTAGTTGCGTCTTGGTTTGTCCAACTTAGCCCACGCAAACTGCACCCCCTTTTTTTCACCTAAGCACCTAGATTTTGTCACCGAAAAAAATAGTTTTTTTTGCCATCTTGAAAATACTGTTTTTCAAACCCCCCCAAAAAATGCATTTTACATCAGGTTTGCCCATTTTTTGCTGTTTTTAGGGGGGTCAAATAACCATTCTTTAGTCCAAAATCACAGGGCTTACCGGTCATTTTGCCCGAAACAAAATTTTGTTGGCTAATTTGAAGAATACCAATTTTTGGATCGTCTGCAAAACTATTAAAGATGGGCGCTGTTCACACATCCTGTACATGTCTACATGAAAAAATACTTATTATGGGAGGCTGAGTGCTCAAGGCCTCGCGCACTGAGCCAGCTGGAGTGAGACTTTCAGGCTTTTTTGAGATCACTTTTTGACATCGGAAGTGGCATGAGGCAAGGATGGAGCGAAAGCAAAACTGCAAGATTCAATATGGGTTGAAGACTTGCACAGCGGAACACTCAGTGCGCGAGCGCTCGCGCACTAAATATGCTGGAAGCATGGGTTTTTGAATACCCCTGACTTCTTGCATTCTGCCGATAGCCTCCAAAAGGCTTTTTGAGATTCCTCTCTTTTGGAATCCTGTGAAAACAGTGAGCTCAAGAGTAGCGATTAGACTATCCTCCTCTAGAGCACTTGCTTCATACGTCCTGTGACCTAGCGCTTCTGACAAACTATTGTACAGCCCCACAAGATGGGAGGCCGGGCACCTCATTTGTAGGTAAACTAACTAAAAATTGTGTGTTTAGCAAGGACTGAGGGCAACCCGCCTTTTTAGATCTATTACACGTTACATAGTGCATGGCGTGTACAAAACGTCCATTGATTGACCACTCTTGCTGCTGACATGACCCCAACGGTACACCATGAGGCACCCATTAAGACATCAGAGCCTCATTTGGCATGGAATACTGTTTATTCAGGACCATTGGGAAATACACATTCTGCATAATTGGGTGCGCGAGGCCTCGCGCACTCAACATGCCAAAAAAAGTTTTTTTCATACCTCTGACTACTTGCATTCCGCTGATAGCCTAAAAATATATATTTGAGATTCTCCCGTTTTTTAATTCTCAGTTTTCAGGTGGAAACACGCGGAAACTGCGCGTCTTTTTTTTGCACACAAATGCCACCCTTGAGGTGAAAAACAGGGTGCAGTTTGCGTGGGCTAAGTCCAAGTGTAGTGTAGTGTAGTTTGTTAATGTTGGTTGGTCGCGTCCGTAGTGGTAGAGTTACGGTGTTCCGTTTTGTTCGTGGGCATGGTGGTCGGCGGGCGTGGCTCACCACGGTGTGGCCAGCCCGTTGGACGCCGTTCCCGTACCGGCCCATGCATGTCCGGCCAGTTTGATGTTGGCCGGCGTGCGTGCGGTCTGTTTATGGTCACGTCGTGTCCGCTGCAGTGGTTTTGTTGGTGCGCGGTCGTGTTAGTCGCCTCTTGGTCGGTTTATTCGGCCTTGGTTCCTTGGCGCTGCAGCGGGCGCTTGCGCAGTCGGATTTGTTGCTTGCAGGTGTTCTGCTTCTTGCGGTGTTGGTTGGTGCCAGTTGCGTGGGGCCGGCACGGTACGGTTTTACTGTGCGCCGTCTCCCCACCGTGGGGGAGAAAAGTAATGATAAGTGGTTTGACCGCTGTAAAAACGTTTTTCAAATTTGGTGCCCTTTTCCCTGCCCCGCCCTGGCAGCGTTGCATGCACAACCCATCATCTGGTACTTTGCGGTGCTCTGTGGCCGTCCTTCCAGTTACGCCTGTGGCATTCATATGTACACCCCCCGTCGGTGGCAAGGCCCCGCCGGTCCCCCTTAGTGCATCCCTGTGCTCCCCATGGGAGGCCCAGGGTGCTGTTCCGGCTCGGTGGTGCGGTGCTCGTGCTCGTGTCTACCTGCCTGCCGTGCGCCATATCGTGCCGTGTTTTGCGGGTCATGTGGCTGGCGTGCCTGTGTTGCAGTGCTGAGTTTGGCGGTTAGGATGGTTAGGGCGGTTTGGCTCGTGCTGTGGTGCCGGGACGTTCCGTCCGGCGTGGTGGGCTGGGCTCGGCGTAACACATCCGTGCCCGCTGGCAGGGGGTCGGCGTGGCCCCGTGTGGCGAGCCTGTGGTCCCTTGCGTGCCCTGGATGGGGTTTCGAATGATAGGAATACCGGGCAGTGTTGCAGCCCCCCTCCCGCTCATTGACGCTGTTAGCCTTCTGCGGGGAGTGTGTCCCTCGTGCCACTCGCGCAGGTTATATGTGCCGAAACCCCCCCGGCGTCCCAGGCGTTGATCTCTCCCGGAGGAGGTGTGCGCCGGTCCCCGCGGTGCACGTATCCCTTGATTCTCGCCTTGGAAGGTAACACTCTGGACGATTGTTCGATAACATTCTCGTGGTCATCGGCCCAGCCGTGGGTCCCGCGTGTTTGGCCGGCCCCTTTGCCCGGCCCCTTGCGCATCCGGCTCGCGGGAGAGGAGGGTTAGGTGCAGAGGTTTGGCTTCAGCACAGCACAATCCCCATACTGAGCACTACTTAAAAATACCGGTTTACTTCACAAGTGTACTCTACATTCCCCTTTATGGTACACTTGTCTTCTGATTTTGTTTTGCCTATATCTCTACACTGAGGCCCCAACCGGGTAAACAGCCATCAGCGATAGATCCGGCACCCTCAAATTATGGGGGTATAGTCTCTTATAGAAATACTTGAATTTTCAACCATTTTGGGGTTTGAACCTAGGTCCCCCGAATACAATGCAAAGCCTTTAACCACTAAGGCAACTGGCCAATCTGCCTAAATGCCTGACATAAAGTAGATTAAACAAAATCAAAATCAGTTCACACTCACTGACTAACTGCAAATAACTGACTCCCTATACTCAAAAAAACCGGTTTGCTTCAAATATTGATATAATCCTGAGCGACCTGATTTTTTGAGTGGCTATTTCAATTTTAGATTCCAGATTGCAGTTTCACCACAATGGATACTCAAGACATCATTGATTTCATTACAAAATTGCCAGAGTCGATGCTACAGATAACAGACATGCAAGTTGTACTGGATGCAATGGAAGAGATGGATGCAAACACATTATCAGAGTGGCAAGCGACAAAAGCATGCGCCAAATTGACTGGTCACAAAACAGTATGTGTCGCGAAAGAATTCTTGCCTCTGTTACACAATGCCTTACATTTAATGCACACTGGGAAACCCAAGAGGGCGATGGCCTCGGCGATCAAGGAAGACGTCTTCTTGATATTGTCAGCCCTGGAGGAGGCACTGAAACGCCCCGGGTCTGCGGAACAGTCCTTCGTGTGGCAGGATAAAATGCAGACAACGCCAGCGAACGTCAAGTGTCTTCTTTCGGAAGCGCCCACGTTAGTGGACCCTGCAAAGCGACGCAAAGTCATGAAAGAGGTCCCACATTACGCGGAAATTGGACGTACACCAGTTTTCAACGCTCCAATACGCCGAGAACTGGACGCAGAGAAGGTGCGCTGGGACAACCACGTGCGCGAGTGTTTGCGTATGCTTACCACACTGCAACTAGTTTCGGAAGATCCAGAGTCTGTCCCAGAAATTGACCCGGTGAATTTGTTACATCACACCATCCCTTCATTGGGGGCGCTATCTTTGTCGACCACACAATCCAGGCGTGTGGCAGTGGATAAGAGTCTCGAGGTCAATAAACCAGGTTCAACACCCTTGTTTGCAGAGACAGAACTGAAATTGTTGAAACACAAAGATACCTTGAACAGTAGATTGCGCGGCAGATCGTCGTACTCTTCTTTCCACCAAAGGAGAAGTTGTTTCGGTAAAGGTCACACGTTTCGGTCTGAAAAGGGCAAAGGCAAAGGTAAACGAAAGGGTAAAGGCTTCGATAGACCCTTCCACACAGAGCGTGTTGCAGAAAAATGACATCCGTCAACGAGCCACTTATGTCGCACGTGGTGGTACGTGGTGTGGACACTTCCGTCCCACCACACGAGCGTGTGCAGGCGGCATGGCGCGAGTGGGAAGCTCTTGGAGACTCGTATGTTGCCCGCATAGCTCGCAATGGGCTACAATTCGATTGGGTTCCTGGTTTTGACCCGTTACATCCGGATGACAATTACAGACCTTTTTCGCTGTGGCCTTACGCACGTGACGATCTAGATGACGATGAAGTCTTGCAGCGGGAGATAGACAAGTTGATTCTGGCTGGTCATGTCAGCGAAATTAAACCCGAAGAGACGAAATGTGTCATTTTTATTTTCTTGGTGGAGAAAAAGCCGGACCCATAGAACCCACAGGGGTCGTCACGACCGTTCACAAATTTGAAACCGCTCAATCGTTTCATACATGTTACGTATTTTGCTTTACCAACACTGCGTGAAATTTTACCGTACTTAAAGAAGGGGTACTACGCTTGCAAACTGGATTTGAAGTCGACCTATTTTCATATGCCGATCGCGAAACGTGATGCGCCTTGGCTGGCTTTCAGACACCGAGGCCGTGTTTTCAGGTGGGACTGCTTACCTTTCGGTTTGAACATCGCTCCAAGGGAATGGCAAAGAATGATGCTCCCAGTGGTGAGCCACTTGCGGAGAAAAGGTGTTTTACTTTGGGTTTATTTAGACGATTTCCTGATTATCGCTCCAACGATAGAGGACTGTGCGTTGCATACCCAATGGCTGGCCGATTCTCTGTGTAGACTCGGGGTACAGATCCACACCGCCAAGTCCGTCTTGACGCCAACACGCGTCTTGGTCTTTTTGGGATTCTTACTGGACCTGCAAGACGCGACGGTACGCATACCACCACACAAGCTCAAGTCTCTACTCCACGATGTGCGTCGCTTAATGGAAGCAGAAACACCAACCTGCAGGAGGTGCTCGTCGGTGCTGGGTCGACTTGGGGCGTTGCTCTTCGCAGCTCCACAGATGAGGCTGTACACCGACACCCTGGCACAACACGTTGCGGTACTCAGCGGAAGGGGATGGGAGACACAAGCAAGTCTTCCGGAAGAGGTGACTATTCAGCTGGAGTTAGTCATGGAGGAACTACATCAGTGGAGAGGTCATCAGTTCACGGTCGATTTGGAGAAGACACACATGTGGACAGATGCGTCCGATTACGGTTGGGGCGCCACCATGCAGAATGAGATGGCTACGTTCGGCTGGTTCAGCACGACACAGGGTCACATAGACTTGAAGGAATTCAGGACAGGAGTCAACGCGATCAAAGCGTACCTCTACCGGAATGGAAAATCAGGGGCAGAGCAAGGCGGCAAGAAGGCGGCCACCAAGATTGGGGACACGGGCCCCAGGATTGATTGGAGAGAATGGGGACAGAAGGAAAGAAACCCCGGAGTGGAGGAACTGGGGCGGAGTAAGGCGGCAAGCACGCGGCCTCCAGAAATGGATCATCCGGGGGACCGCAGACCGACGCCATGTACCGGAACATCCGGGGCAAAGCAAGGCGGCCCCAGGACACATGAGTGGGGCAAACGAGGAAAGAAGGCAGGAAGCCCCGAACTGAAGCATCCGGGGCAGCGTAAGGCAGCAAGAAGGGGCCTAAAGCGCACCAGCCCCAGGATTGGATCATCCGGGAACAAGCCCATTGGCAAGAGCATCGGGAGCAGAACAACAACAACAACAGGTGGAAAGGAGGATGAAGACCAAAACAAGGAAGTAAGAGGACGAAAGGGCGGCCCAGACAAGGTCAGGCGGGGCTGAGCCAGAAGGAGAAGCCGCCCACAGTGATGGATCAGGCGGGGGTCAAATGCGGCTCCCGGAGGGCCGGCACCGCAGGGAGGAGCACGAGAGAAGAACCGCCCCCTCGCCGGAGTGGGTCATCCGGGAAATACGGTCGCCAGACGCCCCGGACTGGAACAGCCGGGACAGAGCAAGATAGCAAGATGGCTGGGGACACCGGCCGCCTCAAGAGTGGAGAGAATGGGCACATAAGGCAAGAAACGCCGGACTGGAGCAACAGGGGCGGAGTAAGGCGGCAAGAACGCGGCCCCCAGGTTTGGAACATCCAGGGGACCGCGGACCGACGCAATGGACTGGAACATCCGAGGCAAAGCAAGGCAGCCTGAGGCCACAGGAGTGGGACAAACAAGGAAAGACGGCGAGAGGCCCCGGACTGGAGCATCCGGGGCAGAGTAAGGCAGCAAGAATGCGGCCCCCCGGACTGGAACATCCAGGGGACAGCACACCGACGCACCGGACTGGAACATCCGGGGCAGAGCGAGGTGGCAAGAGGGCGGCCACAAGGACACAGGCCCCAGGATTGGAGCGAATGGGGAAAGCAGGCAAGAAACGCCGGAGTGGAGCAACCGGGACAGAGTAAGGCGGCGAGAACACGTTCCCCAGGATTGGAACATCCTGGGGACCACGGACGGACGCTACGGACTGGATCATCAAAGTATCAGAGCATCCGAGCAAAGCGGTAAGAAGGCTGCCACCAGGACTGCAGCATCCGGGGGACGAAGGTGAACAGCCCTGGACTGGATCATCAGAGCTGGACAAGAGGGCGGAGGCAACAAGATACCAACCCCAGGATCAACCGGGCACAAGCGCGAGGACCGGAGCAACACAACTGGAGCCGATCAGCAATGGACACAGGGACACAAGGTAGGTAGGTAGGTCGACTCGGGACTGGGGTTGCCCCGCTGGGGGGTCTTACCAAGGCGCTTTTGCTCACCCACCCACGGCCCTACTGTACGTGTCCCCACAAAGCGGCTCCCCCACATGGGGGAAGGACGCGGTCGCCGCGAGCAGTACCCTACAGCGGGATCTGCCCAGAGAGGTAACCCATGTTCGACCAAAGTCTCACATTCCTCTCCTTCGGGCGGATGATACGTGGGGGAGGGTCCCATCGCACATCCTCATCAACCTCCGGATTCTGGGGCCCAGGGTCCCGGATCCAGGCCAAACGCCCTGTCCTGCACGCACCCCCACCTGGGTCCGTTTTCAGTAGGCGTGAGGCGACTTGAAGAAGCACGTGCTACGGGACTCGCATGCCGTGGCGCACACTCACGCCTCCTGACTCGGTTGAGCTTGCGCTCTCCCGGGGGGCCGGGGGTTCGAAGTGGGTCGTCGTGGTTGGTTGGTCGGTCGTTTAACGGTTCGGGGTAGTTTGTTGACGTTGGTCGGTCGGTTGCTTGGTGGTAGAGTCACGGTTTTGTTCGTGGACATGGTCGTAGGCGGGCGTGGCGCACCACGGTGTCGCCAACCCGTTGGACGCCGTTCCCGTTTCGACCCGTGCACGCCTGGCTGGTTTGGTGTTGGCCGGCTTGCGTGTGGTCTGTTTACGGTCAAGTGGCGGCTGCAGCTGCAGTGTGGTTGGTGCGCGGTTGTCTTGGCCGCCTCATGGTCGGCTTGGTTTGCGTGGGTTCCGTCGCGCTGCTGCCGGTGGTCGTATCGCCGAATGTTGTTTGTGCAGCCGGCACGTCCATGTCGGCGCTGGCTAGTTGCGTCTTGGTTGGTCCAAGTGTAGCGTAGTCGGGTTTGTCAACGTTGGTTGGCCGCGTTCGTAGTGGTAGAGTTGCGGTGTTCTGTCGCGTTCGTGGGCATGGTCGTTGGCGGGCCTGGCGCACAACGGTGCCGCCATCCCGTTGGACGCCGTTCCCGTTTCGACCCGTGCACGCCTGGCTGGTTTGGTGTTGGCCGGCTTGCGTGTGGTCTGTTTACGGTCATGTGGCGGCTGCAGCTGCGGTGTGGTTGGTGCGCGGTTGTCGTGGCGCCCTCATGGTCGGCTGGGTTCTTGTGGGTTCCTTCGCGCTGCTGCCGATGGTCTTATCGTCAAATCCTGCCTGTGTAGCCGGCACATCCGTGTCGGTGCTGGTTAGTTGCGTCTTGGTTTGTCCAACTTAGCCCACGCAAACTGCACCCCCTTTTTTTCACCTAAGCACCTAGATTTTGTCACCGGAAAAAATAGTTTTTTTTGCCATCTTGAAAATACTGTTTTTCAAACCCTCCCAAAAAATGCATTTTACATCAGGTTTGCCCATTTTTTGCTGTTTTTAGGGGGGTCAAATAACCATTCTCTAGTCCAAAATCAGAGGGCTTACCGGTCATTTTGCCCGAAACAAAATTTTGTTGGCTAATTTGAAGAATACCAATTTTTGGATCGTCTGCAAAACTATTAAAGATGGGCGCTGTTCACACATCCTGTACATGTCGACATGAAAAAATACTTATTATGGGAGGCTGAGTGCTCAAGGCCTCGCGCACTGAGCCAGCTGGAGTGAGACTTTCAGGCTTTTTTGAGATCACTTTTTGACATCGGAAGTGGCATGAGGCAAGGATGGAGCGAAAGCAAAACTGCAAGATTCAATATGGGTTAAAGACTTGCACAGCGGAACACTCAGTGCGCGAGCGCTCGCGCACTAAATATGCTAGAAGCATGGGTTTTTGAATACCCCTCACTTCTTGCATTCTGCCGATAGCCTCCAAAAGGCTTTTTGAGATTCCTCTCATTTGGAATCCTGTGAAAACAGTGAGCTCAAGAGTAGCGATTAGACTATCCTCCTCTAGAGCACTTGCTTCATACGTCCTGTGACCTAGCGCTTCTGACAAATTATTGTACAGCCCCAAAAGATGGGAGGCCGGGCACCTCCTTTGTAGGTAAACTAACTAAAAATCGTGTGTTTAGCAAGGACTGAGGGCAACCCGCCTTTTTAGATCTATTACACGTTAAATAGTGCATGGCATCTACAAAACGTCCATTGATTGACCACTCTTGCTGCTGACATGACCCGAACGGTACACCATGAGGCACCCATTAAGACATCAGAGCCTCATTTGGCATGGAATACTGTTTATTCAGGACCATTGGGAAATACACATTCTGCATAATTGGGTGCGCGAGGCCTCGCGCACTCAACATGCCAAAAAAAGTTTTTTTCATACCTCTGACTACTTGCATTCCGCTGATAGCCTAAAAATATATATTTGAGATTCTCCCGTTTTTTAATTCTCAGTTTTCAGGTGGAAACACGCGGAAACTGCGCGTCTTTTTTTTGCACACAAATGCCACCCTTGAGGTGAAAAACAGGGTGCAGTTTGCGTGGGCTAAGTCCAAGTGTAGTGTAGTGTAGTTTGTTAATGTTGGTTGGTCGCGTCCGTAGTGGTAGAGTTACGGTGTTCCGTTTTGTTCGTGGGCATGGTGGTCGGCGGGCGTGGCTCACCACGGTGTGGCCAGCCCGTTGGACGCCGTTCCCGTACCGGCCCATGCATGTCCGGCCAGTTTGATGTTGGCTGGCGTGCGTGCGGTGTGTTTATGGTCACGTCGTGTCCGCTGCAGTGGTTTTGTTGGTGCGCGGTCGTGTTAGTCGCCTCTTGGTCGGTTTATTCGGCCTTGGTTCCTTGGCGCTGCAGCGGGCGCTTGCGCAGTCGGATTTGTTGCGTGCAGGTGTTCTGCTTGTTGCGGTGTTGGTTGGTGCCAGTTGCGTGGGGCCGGCTCGGTACGGTTTTACTGTGCGCCGTCTGCCCACCTTGGGGGAGAAAAGTAATGATAAGTGGTTTGACCGCTGTAAAAACGTTTTTCAAATTCGGTGCCCTTTTCCCTGCCCCGCCCTGGCAGCGTTGCATGCACAACCCATCATCTGGTACTTTGCGGTGCTCTGTGGCCGTCCTTCCAGTTACGCCTGTGGCATTCATATGTACACCCCCCGTCGGTGGCAAGGCCCCGCCGGTCCCCCTTGGTGCATCCCTGTGCTCCCCATGGGAGCCCAAGGGTGCTGTTCCGGCTCGGTGGTGCGGTGCTCGTGCTCGTGTCTGCCTGCCTGCCGTGCGCCATATCGTGCCGTGTTTTGCGGGTCATGTGGCTGGCGTGCCTGTGTTGCAGTGCTGAGTTTGGCGGTTAGGATGGTTAGGGCGGTTTTGCTCGTGCTGTGGTGCCGGAACGTTCCGTCCGGCGTGGTGGGCTGGGCTCGGCGTAACACATCCGTGCCCGCTGGCAGGGGGTCGGCGTGGCCCCGTGTGGCGAGCCTGTGGTCCCTTGCGTGCCCTGGATGGGGTTTCGGAGGATAGGAATACCGGGCAGTGTTGCAGCCCCCCTCCCGCTCATTGACGCTGTTAGCTTTCTGTGGGGAGTGTGTCTCTCGTGCCACTCGCGCAGGTTATATGTGCCGAAACCCCCCTGGCGTCCCAGGCGTTTAACTTTCCCGGAGGAGGTGTGCGCCGGTCCCCGCGGTGCACGTATCCCTTGAATCTCGCCTTGGAAGGTGACACTCTGGACGATTGTTCGATAACATTCTCGTGGTCATTGGCCCAGCCGTGGGTCCCGCGTGTTTGGCCGGCCCCTTTGCCCGGCCCCTTGCGCATCTGGCTCGCGGGAGAGGAGGGTTAGGTGCAGAGGCTTGGCTTCAGCACAGCACAATCCCCATACTGAGCACTACTTAAAAATACCGGTTTACTTCACAAGTGTACTCTACATTCCCCTTTATGGTACACTTGTCTTCTGATTTTGTTTTGCCTATATCTCTACACTGAGGCCCCAACCGGGTAAACAGCCATCAGCGATGGATCTGGCACCCTCAAATTATGGGGGTATAGTCTCTTATAGAAATACTTGAATTTTCAACCATTTTGGGGTTTGAACCTAGGTCCCCCGAATACAATGCAAAGCCTTTAACCACTAAGGCAACTGGCCAATCTGCCTAAATGCCTGACATAAAGTAGATTAAACAAAATCAAAATCAGTTGACACTCACTGACTAACTGCAAATACCTGACTCCCTATACTCAAAAAAACCGGTTTGCTTCAAGAATTGATATAATTCTGAGCGACTTGATTTTTTGAGTGGCTATTTCAATTTTAAATTCCAGATTGCAGTTTCACCACAATGGATACTCAAGACATCATTGATTTCATTACAAAATTGCCAGAGTGGATGCTACAGATAACAGACATGCAAGTCGTACTGGATGCAATGGAAGAGATGGATGCAAACACATTATCAGAGTTGCAAGCGACAAGAGCATGCGCCAAACTGACTGGTCACAAAACAGTATGCGTCGCGAAAGAATTCTTGCCTCTGTTACACAATGCCTTACATTTAATGCACACTGGGAAACCCAAGAGGGCGATGGCCTCGGCAATCAAGGAAGACGTCTTCCTGATATCGTCAGCCCTGGAGGAGGCACTGAAACACCGCGGGTCTGCGGAACAGTCCTTCGTGTGGCAGGATAATATGCAGACAACGCCAGCGATCGTCAAGCGTCTTCTTTCAGAAGCGCCCACGTTAGTGGACCCTGCAAAGCGACGCAAAGTCATGAAAGAGGTCCCACATTACGCGGAAATTGGACGTACACCAGTTTTCAACGCTCCAATACGCCGAGAACTGGACGCAGAGAAGGTGCGCTGGGACAACCACGTGCGCGAGTGTTTGCGTATGCTTACCACACTGCAACTAGTTTCGGAAGATCGAGAGTCTGTCCCAGAAATTGACCCGGTGAATTTGTTACATCACACCATCCCTTCATTGGGGGCGCTATCTTTGTCGACCACACAATCCAGGCGTGTGGCAGTGGATAAGAGTCTCGAGGTCAATAAACCAGGTTCAACACCCTTGTTTGCAGAGACAGATTTGAAATTGCTGAAACACAAAGATACCTTGAACAGTAGATTGCGCGGCAGATCGTCGTACTCTTCTTTCCACCAAAGGAGAAGTCGTTTCGGTAAAGGTCACACGTTTCGGTCTGAAAAAGGCAAAGGCAAAGGTAAAGGAAAGGGTAAAGGCTTCGATAGACCCTTCCACACAGAGCGTGTTGCAGAAAAATGACATCCGTCAACGAGCTACTTATGTCGCACGTGGTGGTACGTGGTGTGGACACTTCCGTCCCACCACACAAGCGTGTGCAGGCGGCATGGCGCGAGTGGGAAGCTCTTGGAGACTCGTATGTTGCCCGCATAGCTCGCAATGGGCTACAATTCGATTGGGTTCCTGGTTTTGACCCGTTACATCCGGATGACAATTACAGACCTTTTTCGCTGTGGCCTTACGCACGTGACGATCTAGATGACGATGAAGTCTTGCAGCGGGAGATAGACAAGTTGATTCTGGCTGGTCATGTCAGCGAAACTACACCTGAAGACACCTAATGTGTCACTTCTATTTTCTTGGTGGAGAAAAGGCCGGACCCATAGAGCCCACAGGGGTCGTCACGACCGTGCACAAATTTGAAACCGCTCAGTCATTTCATACATGTTACGTATTTTGCTTTACCAACACTGCGTGAAATTTTACCGTACTTAAAGAAGGGGTACTACGCTTGCAAACTGGATTTGAAGTCGACCTATTTTCATATGCCGATCGCGAAACGTGATGCGCCTTGGCTGGCTCTCAGACACCGAGGCCGTGTTTTCAGGTGGGACTGCTTACCTTTCGGTTTGAACATCGCTCCAAGGGAATGGCAAAGAATGATGCTCCCAGTGGTGAGCCACTTGCGGAGAAAAGGTGTTTTACTTTGGGTTTATTTAGCCGATTTTCTTGATTATCGCTCCAACGATAGAGGACTGTGCGTTGCATACCCAATGGCTGGCCGATCTTCTGTGTAGACTCGGGGTACAGATCCACACCGCCAAGTCCGTCTTGACGCCAACACGCGTCTTGGTCTTTTTGGGATTCTTACTGGACCTGCAAGACACGACGGTACGCATACCACCACACAAGCTCAAGTCTCTACTCCACGATGTGCGTCGCTTAATGGAAGCAGAAACACCAACCTGCAGGAGGTGCTCGTCGGTGCTGGGTCGACTTCGGGCGTTGCTCTTCGCAGCTCCACAGATGAGGCTGTACACCGACGCCCTGGCACAACACGTTGCGGTACTCAGCGGAAGGGGATGGGAGACACAAGCAAGTCTTCCGGAAGAGGTGACTATTCAGCTGGAGTTAGTCACGGAGGAACTACATCAGTGGAGAGGTCGTCAGTTCAGGGTCGATTTGGAGAAGACACACATGTGGACAGATGCGTCCGATTACGGTTGGGGCGCCACCATGCAGAATCGGATGGCTACGTTCGGCTGGTTCAGCACGACACAGGGTCACATAGACTTGAAGGAATTCAGGGCAGGAGTCAACGCGATCAAAGCGTACCTCTTGCGAGACACCAAACTCCATCTCCACGTGGACAATATGGTGTTCTTTCACTACCTGAAGAAGTGGGGAGGTCGCATTTGGAGATTAAACAATCTCATGCAAGAATTATGGGAATACCGCCGTCAGATGAACGTGTTCATCATTCCACACTACATCCCCAGCAAATTAAATCCGGCGGACGTGTGGAGCCGTCAACAAGTCACATTGACAGAGGCATCACTGGACCCACGCAGCATGGAAATCATTTGGAAGAAATTTTCGGGGATGCGTTCGGGAACAGATTGGATGGCGAGTGCGTTGAACAGGCAATGTCAAAAACTCATTTCGAAATACCATCAACCAGTGGCGTTCGGGGAGGACACTTTCACCCAACGAACACACAAGGTGTCTCCGGGTTTCTGCAATCCGCCGTGGCATCTAATTCCTAAGATGCTAACTTTCTTAGAGGAAGCTACGCAATACGAGGTTCTGTTAGTGCCCCCGTATCATCCATTGAAGCCGTGGTGGCACAAGTTCCAATCAATGACTCAGATGACAATCACATATTATCAAGCGACCTATCAGCTTCCAGAGGGAGTGGCAGTCAAAGCGCGTCAACCTATAATTTTCGGATGGCTTTGCAAGACTACCTCAGACTCAAAGGAACCACCGAAGAAGAAATGCAGACGCACTTGAGAGCCTTGGGGGATCACACCTTCAAGCGATACAATAGCGCATGGATCAAATTTCAGCAGATGGCTTATACGAAGCGTTCATTCACCTCCATTAGGGACTTGGACACCACTCCAATTACTTCCTTGCCGTACTGGTTGATTCAATTCGCTGAGAAGGAATCAGTGGCGGAGGCACGTTGTGCATATGCGGCTTTGCTGTTGTTTTCTGGAACTAACGCGTTACGATTCGAACCTATTTTGAAAGGGCTCAAGAAGAAATGGAACTACTCAGTTCCACGCTACGTGGTGTATTTCGATGTGCCCAAGCTACTGCAGCAGCGGCAATACCAGGAGGCACGGACGGAGTCTCAAGTTCGTTTACGTCTCATTCTGGTATTTCGCTTCTTCGCGCTCCTTCGTGGAATTGATCTGGAACGCACAAAGCACACAGATATCATTAAACACGACAAGGTTTGGTTTCTGATGAGCAGCGTAAGGGGCGTCCAGTGCACGAGCCATGTCCCATCCACGCGATGTCAAATAATGCATTTTGTCCTATCTACTGGTTGCGCGTATACCTGGACATGACCACTTCTTAGGAAGGGCCTGCACTCTTCGTGTCTTTGAAACCTCCTAGAAGGCCCATTCTGGCGAGTACCATCAATTCATTGACAAAGACGTTTCTGCGAAGCATGGGGCTGCATGAGTTTACTGCTCACAGTACAAGGGGTTCAGCAGCTACAGGTAGGTAGGTAGGTATCTTCGGGAGTTCGGGATGCCTCCTTTGACATTGCAGGAAGAAGGTCTTACCAAGGGGACGTCCTGTCCCTCCCACTGCCCTATGTCAGGTGCCTCTTGAGCCGCTCCCGCATGTGCTTGGGAAGGCATTGTCGCGGCCACCTGGTCCATGTGTCCCAGGTGGGAGGGTGTCCCCACATGTGTCCATGGGTAGGGCCACATGCCCCCTCCTTTGGGCGGCAGCTCTGGGGGGCTGCCCAGCCGTGTGGAGTATCTCTCACCACAAGGGGTATTGCTCCCGCTTGTCTACGGTACGACCGCCTCACCCTTGTGGCTTGAGTTGCGGGGCCACTCTGCTTGGCAGGTGACCCCCTCCTGGACTGTGTACCGGCTCGCCTGTCACCGGTTGCTTCCATGGCTCCGGGTGACGTTTGCCATGGTCCCCGATGTAGCCTGGCCGGGCTCGGACCAATGGCCTTGGAGTACCGCTCCTGCCACTGGCCCGGTGGGTCGGCTGGGTCGCCCCAGTGCGTCCGACCCATGGGGTATTGGTTCTGTCCTGTCCCTCGGCCGCCCTACGTGTGTGCAGTGTCCTGGGCCGCTGGGCTCCTGTTCACCAGTGTGCCCGCGCGGTTTGCTGTGGTGCGTCTGCGGTGTCCTGGGCCAGCTGGCTCCTGTTCACCGGTGTGCTTGCTCGGTGTGTTGTGTTGCATGTGCGGTGTCCTGGGCCACTGGGCTCCTGTTCACCGGTGTGCGTGCTGTGTGCGGTGCGCGTGTGCCTTAGGCGGCTCAAGTTGCATGGTCAAAATGCGCCCAAGACTGCCTCTCTACGGCACTGCGAAAAAATAGTCCTTTTGGGGGGGACGTAAAACGCAAGAACCAAAAATCCCGTGAAAAGCAATTAACCGGTCCATTTTCCTTTATTTTCAACAAAACCGACTGCCCGGCAAAATGATTTATTTCCACCAGAATGAACTTCTTTTTTGGGAAAACCACGACTTTTTGTTTCTTCTACCATTTATGCTTTGCAATAAAAACACCCGTGAGCTGTCAATCTTTTGGAAAACCATTTTTCGAAAACCATGTTGCACGCAGCACCACAAGAAGCATTTTTTGGTACCACTTCTTAGCGCGAGGCCTCGCGCAAACACCAACACAACAGCGCAATAAAATGCATCACAGAGAAAAATGTGCGGCACAAGGTGACAGCATAAAGGTCGTCGAAGAGGAATGCATAGCGCGAGCCCTCGCACATAATATATCAGAACAAGCGAAGAAATTACTTTTTCTTCGGGACAGTTTGCATCTTAGAACCCATAGCCTTAGCAACGGTCGTGTTACCCTTAGGAGGTGGCTTTGCGGGCGCGCTTCTTGGTTGGGACTGACGGGCTGGCTGCTTGAATGGAGCCCAGGCCCCGGTTTCCTCGGACCTCGGCTTCGCTGCCACTTTCTTCGCTGCCTTGCCCTGGGAGACCTGCGCTTCCTCCTCCTCTTCTTCCTCGCTCTCCTCCTCTTCATCCCCATCACTCTCGTCGGATTCTGCACCGGTAACCGACTTCGCTGCCTGAGGCTTGGAGGCAGTCTTCTTCTTCTTGGGGGCTGGTTCCCCACCAGTAGACTTCCGCTTTGCAGGGGCCAGTGCTTCTGCAGCTTGACCTTTCTCAACAGTCTCTTCCTCCTTCAGCGACAACGCCTCATAACCCACCTTGTCATCGCAAACCCATAGGGGAATACCACGGTTTGCCCAGTTGGCTTGCTGGTCCCAATCACCAGACTCGTGTAGTTTCGACTCTTGTGTCAATACGTGGTTCAACTGAGTCTGCACCCTGTTGACCCAATCGGAGAGATTGTCGGAGGTAACACCAAGAAGGTACATGCGAGAATCCAGCTCGACGGACGCGATCTTGCACACCAGATCCGGCTGATGATCAATGAACACAAACGCAGGCTTGAAGGTCTTATCCTGCTTCAGGTGAAAGAGGTGAGTGTCGAAATACCACATAACCGTCGTTATCGGAAGGTGACCGCCGAATTCAGCAGGCTCCATCTCCTCTACTTGAGGAGGTCCAAACGTCAGATAATTCGGAATCTGCAATGAGGGAGAAGTTATTGCGCGAGGCCTCGCGCAAAGAGCGGACGTAATGAGGGAATTATACCTTTCTCGACCAGCTATCCGGTGACGCCATCAGCAACCAGCGAACGTCAAACGTTGTAAGATCCCCTGCAGGCTTCGGTTTGACTGGCCAACTGAAGATGGGAATAAGCAACATGTGGCCAATGCGCGGCGCGTTGAAATCATCGTTGAGACGCCTCTCTGTTTCCGTTTCCAGCACGTGGAACATGTTCTCAGCAACAGTTTTGGAGCCGCAGACAAGGGTATCGGCACGCGCCATCTCTTCATACAGCCAGGCTGGGCACATCGTCTCAGGAGCAAGATGTTCAAATATGTCGCCGTTGATGATAATCAGGTTCTTGTCAATCTCCATGAACCGCTTCGGAGGTTCGTGGTTCAACGCTGCAATTCGGGTCGCCTTAACTGTGATAGTTTGACTCAATGATGGATCCTGCTGTTCCACTGTCTTGAAGTCACCAGTAACGCCAGCAGGTGGGGGGACCACACGGCTCTTGGTAGGCTCTTGACCCAGGAGTTTTTGGACGTTGAGGATTTTCAGAGGGGCGGGTTTGCCTTTCTCTGCCACCTGCCACAGTGGTGCGCGAATCATGGACTTCCATGCCGGCCATGGACCGCGACTTTTGCCTTCAGACTCACGCCAATAGCCCCATGTACCAAGAGTCACCTTCAGGGCAGGCCTTCCAAGTGCAGCAACCTCTTTGCGGGTCCGCATGTCTTTGGCTAAAGAACAGAAGTGGAGAAAGTGCGGCGCACTGATGCAGAAATGGAACCCAAGTCGCGTCGATGGTACACACCTTTCTCAGGTCGAACGTACTGGCCGTTGTGCGGGTGGTCCAGATGCATTGAGACCCACTGCTCAAGGATGATGTCGTCAAACGAATTCTGCAAGGATTTAAGGGTTGTTTTTTCTTCCTGCATCACTTCTGCCACTTTGTTGTAGAACTCCGGCAACAGGATCCCGTCCAGTTTCTTCAGCGCGTTCTTCGTGACTTTCCCCCCTTTGTCGTGGAACTTCTGCAGACCTTTCACAGCTTCCGGACCAGCATAGTAGGCAAACGTCATAAAATCTTTCCACAATTTATACGTTTTGTCCTGAAAGTGACAACGTTATGCGCGAGGCCTCGCGCAACGAAGAGCGCCGAAACAACGATTAATGAACATACGAATTGACCAGGCTGCTTCAGTTCAGCGGTTGGAACCAGGGCACTCATCTGCACAGCATCCACAATGGCGATCTTGAGATTGTTGTACGTGTCAGGTAGGCCTCGCCGCTGCTGATCTTCAACACATCGAATGAGGTTATCTGCTGCCTCATAGAGCGGAATTGGCTCAACGTCTTGTGCGCTTCCTTGTGCTTGTCCCGCCAGCTTTGCACGGAAGGCCCACGGTGTCGTAGGCTTTAGAATATCGGCGATGCATGTAGTATGCCACTGCTGCAGATCCAGACACGCGGTGCGTCGCTTCTCCCGAATCTTCGCAACCGCTTCCACGCTGTGCTGTCCAGATACACACCAATAATCGCCATCTGCAAATATGAGACACGTCTTTGCGCGAGGGCTCGCGCAACGAGAAGAGCGAAAAATCGGTTGGTAACATACTATTATGTTCCCAGAGAACGACGTGTAATGGGCCTGTTGGCGGTGCTGCTTCGAGTGACTCAATACGCTTCTGCAGTAACTTCGCATCTCTCCGTCTGATCTGCCCCTTTGTCTTCTCCTGGTCGATTCTCACGTTGTCCACCTCAACCTCCACCTGCCTCTCGTCCGGCTTCAGGTGGTCCTCGATGTCAGTACCCAAGGTTAAGCCAGGATCTGGTGTTTCCTTCTTCTTACGCCCCTTCTTTGGTGTTCCAGCCTCCGATCCTGAGGTCCCAGGGTCATAGTCGGTATTCTCTCGTTCCTCGGCTGTTTTTTGGGCGGGGCTTGCCATTCTGCGATAAGAAGAAAGCCTGTATTGAAGGAAACATAACATTAAAAATGGGTAAAATCGTCGTCGATAATGCATATTTGGGGTGCTTTTAGCGTATACGAGTACAGTATGGTTGAGAATGCAAAACTGAAGGGGCACGCCACTGTTTTTGACCGACAACCTTGCGCGAGGCCTCGCGCAAGAGAGGGGGTGTACTAACCTGTTGTTTCATGCTGTTTGCACGAGGCCTCGCGCATCACTGCATGTTCTCCAATCTTCTTCGAACGTTTCGCAGCGTGTTGGCCTCTCTCTGTTCCTCCAACACACTGCGTTGGGGGATCAGCTCCGACAGTTTTCGCTTCAAACCAGCCTTAAGTGGCCCCTGCTGCGTTAGCACCAACAACACAGACACAAGGACTTGTTTGTAGTGGTTAGAACCCTTTGGAATTAGAAGAGACGGTGGAAAGTTAGGTATACCCCTGCGCGGCCAATGCGCCTGAATTGCACAAGTAGGCTCAGCACACCACCTAACCCAAGGCACATATACACGCTCTGCGTTCAAGTAAGCAGTTAACCGCTGACGCACGGAATTGACAAAGGAATTGGGGAATTTACAGACGTTCACCCTGTGACCTTCTTTGCGGATAGTGATGAGCTGATACAGATCGTCAACATCTTCAATGGTTACTGCACCTCTGTTCTGGCCCTTCTTTGTTACAAGGCTGGAAAGCAGACTTTCGCAAAATTCCTCGGCAAAAGCCTGTCCAGGCATGGCTGTGTGCCACGCAGTGTGGCACAATAGCGCAGTTGCAACAGTGCGTTCGTATTTTAAAAGTGTGTCCCCCATGTTCAAACGGTCTAACAGACACATAACAATCTGCAATCCCTCAGAAGCAAAAACACCCGTGTTGGCCGTCTCCCCAGCCCAATTGCACTGCCTAACGAGGTGTCCCAGGTACAGTAACATGGGACAGTATTGTGTTAACAGAACCTGCATGGCCTTACACACAGCGTAACGGAGGTGACTTCGCCGATTTGCAGGACGTGCCAGCTCAAGGGAACGACATTTTCGGTTAAGGCGCCGTATGTGGGGGCCCATACCCAACAGCAGTGCACCAACAGTTATCTCCATCGTGATCAGCTTGGGAAAACAGGGGACTGTGTCACCGCTGCGCAACAAACCCTTACGGAAAAAAGTCACAATCGGCCAAAATGAGCGAAACGTTTGTGTAACGCAAAATTTGTACGCGTGCCAGAAACCATATAATATAGGGTGTGAACGCAAAAAAAGCCGGACGTTCCAACCGGTTGTTTTTTCACCGTACATCATCTTACAAATGCGGTAATGGATATTCTCATCACATAAGACAGGGACAACTGGTCGGCTGTGTTGCGCCAAGTCCCTAGTAAATTGCAGTAGGTTAAGAAGCGATACGTTGCCGCTTACCTTTTCTTTGCTTAGACAGAGGGGTCGCCAATGTGGTCTCTTGGCAGGTACAGGGCGAATAATGTCAAGCGGTGCCCTAATGTTTCGCACAACAGGTCGCGTGCTTGCAAATCCTAGGTCCTGCAGGATACGTGCAAACGTTCCCTCGGTGTTTCCCAGCATGCGAGCAACAATAGGAACACGCCGTTCAAGGTCTTCCAGGCCAGGATGACCATTCCAGTAGCGGGGTGCATCCTTGAGTAGCAACACAGCCAACGCTGTTGCGTTCAGGCTTTTGTCGTTCTTGTCGGGATTTGTGGTAAACTGTTTGTTGTACCAGTTGTCCATCCACAACACAACCCACTGCTGGTAAATTGTGTCCCATGTAGTCTGTAACCTGACTGCGGCCTTCTCCTTCAGCGAAGGTGCGCTGTATCGCGCCAGACCTGACCTTGCTAAAATGCGACGCTGCGCCCTACTTCGCTCTACGGCAACAACCGACTTTGGTTTTCTCTGGTATGGAACTGCGCGGTGGCGCATCAGCAAATAGAGGCGCCAGGCCTCCTCTATCAAAACACCAACCCATCTCTTCCCTTCTGCCGCAATCGCCTTTTCAACGCTGCAACGCGTCCGTTCATTTTTGCGCAGACGCAGAAAAAACACAAACAACAATCGCGCGCCCTCGTCCCCCTGTTTTAGCCCTTCCCACAGTTCTTCTGCCGTGTGGTACGGCGGTTCCTCTGAGCAGACATCGCGGAGAACTTCGGATGCAGGGGCATTGTTGCTGCAAAAAATAATTGCGTCAATGTATCTGCGTAAAAATCGCTGTTTGGAAAACTTTCTTGATTTCCAACATCAACCTGTCACTCAGTTTTCGCGCGACCGATTATTCTGTGATTCGCTTGTCGCATGCACCATTTCCGGTTACCTGTAACTGTCTGGTGATCCCACATTTCACTAGTTAATCCTGATTGTGGTACCCAGTTGCGGCGCGCTACCATCGCTGTTGGGCAGTGAAGTCAGTGGTGACCACAGTATGAAAACCGGAGATGCCGGCGGGACCTGTATGGGCGCCCATGCAGCAGCGCCGCATCAAGGGAACGTACATACTGTGTAGCTGGTGGATCTGTCCAATTTTGGTTTTTATGAACGCTTGTGACCTCCATTGCGCGAGGCCTCGCGCAATGATCACCAAAATTTTAATGTTTTTCATGCGCCGTTCCATGCGCGAGGCCTCGCGCTTGAAACTGCAGTTTGTTCCGGAACATTTATACTTTTCAAGATTCTTGGGTACACCATTGTTGCAGTTTATTCGTTAATAGATCTATCTCTATCACACAATCCTGATAATGTTACTAAGTTACGTGTATAAATACGACAGGGTTATATTTTTCAACAACCTGCCTAATGCGTCGTGCTGTAGCACATTAATCTGACGCAAATGAACGTCGTTGCGCGAGGCCTCGCGCAAAGAATAGTCACAAAACAATACTTTTCCCTGTCTCGCCCATGGGACACATCATTCTTATAGAAATATTTAATCCACCATACTTGTTTGCGACGCTTTTATAATATCCAGCAAAACAACTATTTTTCGATGCCTTTGGAAACCTGTCATTTTCCTACCTTTTCCTTCGTTTTTGACCATGCAACTTGAGCCGCCTAAGTGTGCCATGGGTGGTTGTGTCCCTCTTCCTCCCCCCCTAATTTTCGTTTTTTTTTTACTTGTTTTTTTTTTTTCCTTCCTTTTCCTTTTTTTTTTTTTTTTTTTTTTTGGAAAAAAAAAAGAAAAAACAAAAAAGAGAAAAACAGGGGCGCACGTACACTGCAGGCACAGGCACGGTCAGCTGGTGCGACGGTGCAAGAGCGTTGTGTCCTGTGGCGTGTGTCGTCGGTGCTGTGGCGGCGGTCGCGCCCCAGGGGTGCGGCTCGCGCGTCCTGATGTACACGGGCTTGGGTCAGGGTGGGTTTTATGAGGTGTCTCTTTGCTTCTGGAGCTGGCTGGTTAGGCGGCTGTGTGGGCTGTGGGTGTGGGCTGTGGTTACGTTGTTCCCTCGGCGGGCTTGGTTAGGAGTCAAGGGTTAGCGGTTTCGGGGTGTGGCTCGGGTTTGATTTGTGCTTGGGTTCTGGCTCGGTTAGGCGGTTGCGCGGGGCCGGGCGTGTGGGTAGCGGCGTCCAAGGGGTCGTGCGCCCGAGGCGGGCGCGGGGTGGTGCGTGCGGGCCGGCCGGTGGCCGGTGGCCTCACTGGGAGTCCCACACGGAGGGGTCGACGGGCGTGCCGGGGGCGTACGCAGCGTGCAGGTTGGGCAGCAGGGGGCGCACGTGCAGGGCGTCGGCGTGCCCGATCAGGACCTCACTGAGGACCGAGGGGTTGGCGGCAAGCAGTATGCGATGCCCGGGAGGGGTGGCGGCGAGGAGCGGGAGGATGTCCGCGGCCTGCGACGTGGGGGCGAACACGACGTGGGCCGGGTGCGGCCCCGGGAGCGGTGCCGGGGGGAGCGGGACCACAGGACGGCGGTCTACTGTGAGGTGCCAAGTGGCGCGATGGTGGAGGAGCTGGACTAGGGCGATGCTGTGGCGCAGTGTGTGGGGCTGGGTGCTGGGCGGCGTGGGGACGTGCGGCGGGAGGGGGGGGGGGCGGGGCGGTGGCGTGGGAGGGGGCACGGCAGAGAAGTGACGCCAGCGACGTGTGTGACGTGCTGAGGGTGGAGAGGAGCCCACAGTAGCGGGCCTGGGTTCGGCGCCTTTGGGCGTAGTGGTGCTCGTTGTCGTGTGCGTTGACTTCCTTCGGCGTCCGGTTCGTTTGGTGACTTCTGGGCGGGGCCTGGCGTGGCGCCCCGTGGTGGTATTTTGCTGGGTAACGGGGTTCGATGCCGGCGCCGCTGGCTGGGGGGTCAGGCGCGTCGCGTTGTGTGGCGCGCAGGGCTCCTGGGCTGCTGTGGGTGTCGCCGGTGTCGGTGCGCCGACGCTTGTGGGGTGGTGAGGGGGTGTGTGCGTGCGGGGCTGGGCTTTGGGTGATGTCCCACAGGCGGATGCCGTCTCGCTGCGTTTCCTGGAGGGTCTCCCGCAGGCGCCTGAGGACATACGGGTTGTCCTAGGGCGCGGGGAGGTTGTGGGGGTGGACTCCCAGGGGGCGGAGCGCATCGGCCAGCATGGCTTCCCATGCGGCCTGCGGCATCCACCCCCCCGCCGGCCGGAGGCGGCAGTTCTCCACCGACCCCTTGCGGGGCCGATGGACCAGGCCCTCGAGGGAGGGCTCTCCCCGGGCCCACTTCCGCAGCTCCCAGAGCTGCGTGTGGGTCCAGCGCTGCCACCACTGTTCCTGGGCGGGCCTGCGGTCTTGCGCGGAGGAGTGGGCGTGGGTGGGTGTGACGGGGTCGTGGGGACCGGCGGCGGTGGCGGGCCTGGGGAATTCCTCGTAGTCCTGTTCCGTGGGGGTGCGTGCGGAGTGGGGGTGCACGCGGATGTGGACCCGCGGGTGTGCGCGTACGGTCTCCGCCTCGGGGTTGGGCGGGGATTCGCGGCGGCGGCGGTAGTGGGGCATGCGTTGCATGTGGGCTCTCATCGAGGGCTGGTAGGGGGGCGGGGACGCTGCTGGTGGACCCTGGCGTCGTTCTGGCTTGGTCGGGAGCGGTCCGTGGGCCTGGGGTGCGGGCTTTGAGAGGTGGCGGGACGAGGTGCGTCGCGCTTCGGCCGCGGCGCGCTCCGCCATGAAGGTGGTGGCGGTGGCGTCGGTGACGGTGGGGGGGCGCCGCGCTGGGCGCTGCCGCCTTCGGGCCTGGGATGGCTGGGGCCGGATGTCGTAGAGGACGTCCTCGGGGGGCCGGGCTCGCGCTGCCGTCGTGGCGCCGGGTTCGGGCTTGGGTTTGGGCTTGGCTGCGGGTTGCGGTCGTGGCGTGATGACGGGTTTGGGTGGCCGTTTGGCGGCGGTCTTGGGCTTCGGCTGGGTCGTGGGTGTGGGCTTCGTCGGGGCGTGGGCCTTGGCGGCGGCGGGGCTGCTCGCGGTGGTGGCGGGTTTGGAGGCCCGTTTGGGAGGTGTCCCCCGCGGCCTGGGGGGTGGAGTGCTGGATGAGGACGTGGTGGTGGTGGTGGATGAGGTGGTCGTGGTGGTGGAGGTTGTGGAGTCGGAGGCGGAGGAGAGGGCTGTGGGAGACGGCGGAGGGTCCTGGGCTTCGGGGGCGGGCGTATGATGCTGGGTCCTGTAAGCAGCGAGAACGAGGGTGCACGTTCGGGCACCGAGCGTGTGCGCGCTTTTTCCCTGGTGATCCGTGCGTGCTGGTGCTGGCGTGGCGGCGTTGTCTCGGCTGCGCGGGCACATGGGTTACCCGGGGGGTGGCCATATCTGCTCCAGGACGTGCGGGTGTGTCTGCTGGAGGTAGTCGAGGGTCTGGAAGAAGCATCGCTGGATGCCGGGCATGTCCTCCTCTGTGAGGTGAGGGTAGTTTTGGGTGGGGGTGTCTGGGCCCGGCCACAGCAGCGTCATGAGGCGGGCTGCCACCATGTACGGGCATAGTTGTAGGGTGGTGGGCCTTGGGCGGGTGGGTCCCCTGCGGTTTGGGGGGCTTCCCTCTGCTGGGGGCGCAGCGTGACCACCCACACCCATCGGTCCGTGGGGATCCCCCAGGTCCGTTGGGTCCACTTGGCGAGGCAATACATCGCCCTACCAAGGCCCTGGTAGCCGCTGCGGATGGAGAGCAGCGTGTCCAGGGATTCGGGTTCCCACGTGCCCCAGATGTGGGGGTCGTCCGGGTCGTCCCCCCTGGCGTACGTGTCGGGGCCTGGGTTGTGTGGGGGGGGGGTGTAGTCGGCGGGGAGGAGGGAATCGGTGCCGTGTACCACCCAGTGGTCTGTGGGTGCGTGGTAGTTGGCGGTGGAGAGGGTGTAGTGCAGATTGTACATGAGGGTCATGTACGTGGAGGGGGCTGGCTGCTGCTCGTCGGGGGTGGGGATGTCCCCCGGGACGTGGTGCCGGAAGTTGCTCAGGGAGGCCATCCGGGCTACCCATGTTTCCCGCTCCCACTCTTTGGTGCTGTCGGGGGTGGCGTCGGGTGGGGGGTGGGCCATGTCGGGCTCGTGGTAGCGGGTGCGGCCCTTGGTGTCCACCCGCCCCGGCACGGGGTGTCCGACCAGGTGTCGCCCCCAGTCGATGGGGGGCACCCAGATCCAGCTCCCCGTGGGGGGCGGGCTCTCGCCGTCTGGGGTGGCGCGTGGGGGGCGCTCGTGTCGGGCGACGTGGAGGAAGGCGTCGAAGAGGAAGTCTCTGACGCCCTCCCCCAAGGGGGGCCGCCTGGACCAGGGTGGCAGCCCGGATGGGGGTGCTGGTGCCGGAGGTGCGGAGGTACAGCACGACGTCCTGTTCCCCGAGTCTGCAAAGGTGCTGCCGTACCGCTGCGGGGTTGTGTAGGGCGTAGGGTTCGGCCGGTGCGGCGGCTGGTGGTGCGGGGTGTGATGGTGGGGTTGGTGTGGGTTGGGGGGGGTGGTTGTCGTTGTCGCGCGTGGGGTCCGGTGATGGGGTCTCTTGTGGCGGTCGCGGGAGGGGGGATTCGCGGTGGCATGTGTCGGCGGGGGTATCGACGTCAATTGGCTGGTGCTGGCTGCCGCGTGTTGTGTCCGTGGCCTGGTCTCGGGGGGGGGGCGGGGGGGGGGTGGTGTGAAGGTGGCGCTGTTGGTGGGGGGGGGGGCGGGGGTGGGTGTTGTGCTGGCTGGGGGTCTGGGCGTCCCTGTGGGTCGTGTGGGTGTTGCGTGTGTGCGCCGTGCGGCCCTTGCGGTTCTTGACTGGTTGTGGTGCCGGGGTGTGGGTGGGAGGCGGCCGCATGAGCGTCCGGGTGGGGCTGTGGTCCGTATGTAATGGGTGGCTGCTGGTGGATGGTGCTCGCTGGTATGGGGTGTGGGTGGGGGGGCTGCTGGTGGTGGTGGGGTGGGGGGGGCGGGGGTGGGTGTTGTGCTGGCTGGGGGTCCGGGCGTCCCTGTGGGTCGTGTGGGTGTTGCGTGTGTGCGCCGTGTGGCCCTTGCGGTTCTTGACTGGTTGTGGTGCCGGGGTGCGGGTGGGAGGCGGCCACATGAGCCCCCGGGTGGGGCTGTGGTCGGTATGTGATGGGTGGCTGCTGGTGGATGGTGCTCGCTGGTATGGGGTGTGGGTGGGGGGGCTGTTGGTGGTGTTGGGGCGCTCCTACTAGGCCCTGGTGTTGCTGGTGTGCGTGCGCGGCTCCTCGCGGGTCCATGGGGGTGTACCGTGGCTCGTATGTTGTGGGCCCGTGTAGCGGGGGCGGCGGGTGGTGCTGGACCGCGTGGTGGTGGTGTGGAGGGTGTGCCGGTTGTGTGTGGTACCCCGGCGTTGGTGGGTGTGGTGGCAGGGGCTGGTGTTGGTGGAATACGTGATGGTGTGGTGTGGTGATGTGCGCTATGTGGGGTGGGTGGTTCGCGGGGCCTGGTTGTGCTGGGGCGTGGTGGGGATGTAGCTGGTGGGGGTCGCTGTAGCATGGGGGCATTAGGGGGTAGGGGTTGGGAGGGACGGGGGCGTGGTGGTGGTGTTGGTGGTACCATGTCCCCTGGGTCTGCGCGTATGGTGGTCCTGGGATGGTGTGGACGTGTGTGGACGGTGGTGGCTGACTGGGCTGCAGGGTTTGGGTGCTGCGGTACGGTGGTGGTGGTGGGCGCTGGCGGTGGCGGTGTTGTTGGTGTGCCCCGGGGGTCAGGGCGTGGGGTGGTGCGGTGTGGCTGGACTGGGGCCTTGGTCGGGGCGACGCGCCCTGCTCGCGGGCGCGTTGGCGGGCCCCCTGACCTGTGTTGGTCTTCTTGGCCTGGTGGGTGTCGGGGGCGGGTGAACCCCCCTGTCCCCGTGGGGGCGACGGGGAGCGGGCGTGCCAGCGGTGTGCCTCTTGGAGGCTCGTCTTGAGGCCTCTGACGTAGGTTTCCTGGTCCATGAGGCCCATCCGCGTGGCGGTGGCCTCGTCGGGGGCGGCCAGGTGGGCGTCCCGAAAAGACGCCCGGCCCTCCGGGGGCTTCTGTTGTGCGGGGTGGGGGTGGTGTGCCGGGTAGAGGAGTGCGCTGAGTGGGTAAGGTGTTCCCTTCCGTCGGCCGAGGGCGTGTTTGAACCGGCGGCAAGTGATTCGGAGGTAGGCTGCTATCTCCTCTGGTGCCGTGTCGGCCCACGCTTCCGGCGTCAGGGCTGCTGCTTGGGGGGCCGGGAGTTGTGGGTCTGGGAGCTGTAGGTCTCGGTGGTGGAGGTATAGGGCGAGGAAGATGTGGCGGGCCGCCACGTTCAAGCCGCCTCCGCTGTGGCGTAGGGGTGGGCTGTGGGAGGGCAGGGGTGTGCTGCCCGTGGCCACAGCTACGGGACATGCGTGGTCCGCCGCGTCCGCCACGTAGTACCCTCCCAGGTGGTCCCGGAGGGTGTCGGTGAGGAACCCGAAGAAGCTGGGGTGGCTGGCGGGGGGGGGTGCGGCTGGGGCCGCGGGCCGCTCGCGATGGCGGGCGTTGAGGTCCCCGCAGTGGGGGCAGTGGGTGAGGCGGTGCGCGGCTCCCAGGCAGACCCAGTGGTCTGGGTTGCAGGGCAGGGCTGTCTGTGGTAGCCGCTGGCGAACGCAGAGGGGACATGCGGTGGCTGGTGGTTGGTGGTACCTGTGGACGGACGGCGGCCCGGGGGGACCGGGGCTGGTGGCGCGCGCATGCTGGTGGGAGTGGGTGCGGTGCCTGTGGTGTCCGTGTGTGCTATGCCAGTGCTGTGCTCGGTGGACGGTGTGTAGACGTGGTGGGGGTTCCGTGTTGGTATGTCACTGGGTAGGTTCTCATGGTTGGTAGAACAGGAGTTTGAGGAGGTGGGCTTGGTCTGTTGGGGGCAGGGTTGCCGCATGCTGCAGGTATTTGTGGGTGCGGTATGTGAGCTGCTCCGCCGTCTTGGCAACGGCCGTCCGCTGCATGTGCGCCGCCGTGGCCTGGGGGTCCTCCGCGTGGGTGCGTAGCAAGGTGTAGACGGCAGTGGGGACGAGTCCCCTGCGGACTGCCTCGAGCACCTCCGTCTGCTTGAGGACGGTGTCGAGTTGCTGGGTCGCCGGAGACTGCGCCAGCCATCCGGCGTGCTGTGGGATGGTGTGGGTTGGGTTCCAGTCTGTGAGGGTGTCCAGTCCTCTGTACAGGGGGCACGCCTTGAAATGGTCCCATGTTTCTTCTTTCGCGTGGCTGCAGATGCATTTGGTGTGTCCTGCGGGGACGTGGATCGAGCGGCGCGTATACCATCGGTGGTATCGGTTGAGGAGGGGAAGTTGTTCGAGGGCGAGTTGGAGTCGGGGCTTTTGTAGGTGTGCTGGGAGGCTATCCGGGCGCAGGCGGAGTAGTAGAGGGGGGTGTGGACGGAGTCTTTGAGGCGTCGGAGGAGTTCGGTGTTCGCTGGGTGGCCCAGTGTGGTGGCCAGTTGCTGGATGGGTGTGGGGTAGTCGTACTGCTTGTCTCGATCCGTGTACGATGTGTCCTCGGGCATCCATTGGGGGGGCTGTGTGGCCGGGGGTATCGGGGGCAGGTGCTGCAGGTGGCTGTGGTGTGGGGTGTCCAGTCGCACGCGTTCGAGCCCTGGGGTGTGGTTGGTGTTCTGGTGTTTGGCCTGCGTGTCTGCGCGTCCATTGCCGTATGCGTAGCGGTGTGACTCCTGCTTGACGATGTGTAGGGCGTCCTGGGGGTGCATGCCCTTGAAGGCCATCCATAGTCCCAACGCTTGTGTGGTGAGGCCGGACTCGAGTGCTTTGTGGAGGGGCAGGTCTGCAAGGCGCCTGGTGAGGTGGATGTCGACCGTGGCGTCCACGACTACCCAGATGTTGCGGGGCCGGATCGTCGTGGGTGGCGGTGTGGCGGTGACGGCGTCTGCCATGGTGCGCAGTTCGCGGTGGGAGGACGCCTCAAAGATGGTGGCCCCGGTGTGGTGTTCCCCGTGGAGGCCGTCCGCGTGCCGGGTGATGCGCAAGGAGGCGCAACCGACCGTGGGGGTGCGTTGCTGGGTGCCGGATGCGTCAGTGAAGTAGATGATGTCGGTGTCGCTGGGTATGGGTAGGCGGGCGATTGCTGTGGGGTGATAGACGTAGATGGGGTTCCCCTGGGCGGTTCTGGCGGTGATTTGCGTGGGTTGCAGTAGTGGCGCTGCATAGACGCCTATCCCCTGGGTGATGATGGCCTGGGCTCGTGGGGTGAGGCGGAGGAGGCCCCTGTCTGAGCGTTCCTGGGTGATATACGCGTACATCAGGTGGAAGAGGTATCCCGTATTGGGGTGGAACTTCTGGCACGTGATGGTCTGTCGCCGCTCCTTGTCGTCTTTGTCGCCGCGGAGGGTGGGGCATTTGTGCTGTAGGGGGCGCATGGGTGCCTCCTGAGGTCAGGCGCGGTGTGGGTCGCAGCAGTCGTACTCCATGGCTACGCTGTCCGGGTCTGCCCGCTCGTTGGTGAACGTCCATGTCGCCGTGGGTGTTCGGGTCCAGGCTACGTGCGCCGGGTGGTCTGGGGGTACCGTGTGAAACCAGGGGGAGAGCCATGCCTGCTGATCGGCGGTGGCGGCGGCGGTGGGGGTGCGGTAGTGGGTGGAGATGAGGTGCAGCAGGGGCCACGCAGTGTCGAGGGCTGCCGGGCCGCAGTGCCAGCACATGCGTGGTATGCCCTGGTCACTGTGTCTGACTGGTGGTACATCGGTCTCCGGTGCATTGTGTTTGGGGATGGACCAGGGGGCATGGTGTCGCTGGACAGTGCGGGTAGCATGTTTGTGGCCGTTTGGTGCTAGTAGCAGGATGGTGGGTGGTGTCCAGCCTTCGGCTGACGGGGTGGGCTCCCCCTGCGTCGTGCCGCCGTCGTTGGGGGTCTCGTGCTCGCTCGGGCGGGGCCGGGGGTGCTGGCGCTGGAAGGCTGTGTACGCCGTGTCGATGTCCCTGGGCCCCGGCATGTTGCACCCTGCCTTCGTAGCACATGCGCGGAGGTACGCTTGGAAGACGTGGCCTGCTGGCCATTGTGGGTCGGAAAGGAACGGGGCGTGGTGGGCGTCGCATTGGGCCATGATCTTCATCTGTGTTGGGGTGATATACACTATGGTGATGGTGGCCCCTACGAGGCGCAGGGTGACCACCTCGCCTGCCGGGCGTCGGTGGATGTCGGTGTGTGTGGCCACGAGTGGCCCCTGTTGATCGCAGTGGTGGTTTGTCAGGATGGCGTGTGTGTGGTGCGGTAGGAGGAGTTGTAGCTGGTCTCATTCTGGTATTTCGCTTCTTTGCGCTCCTTCGTGGAATTGATCTGGAACGCACAAAGCACACAGATATCATTAAACACGACAAGGTTTGGTTTCTGATGAGCAGCGTAAGGGGCGTCCAGTGCACGAGCCATGTCCAATCCACGCGATGTCAAATAATGCATTTTGTCCTATCTACTGGTTGCGCGTATACCTGGACATGACCACTTCTTAGGAAGGGCCTGCACTCTTCGTGTCTTTGAAACCTCCTAGAAGGCTAATTCTGGCGAGTACCATCAATTCATTGACAAAGACGTTTCTGCGAAGCATGGGGCTGCATGAGTTTACTGCTCACAGTACAAGGGGTTCAGCAGCTACAGCGCTCATTTTATTGGGAGTTGATCCACACGTTGTCTGTGAACTGGGAGATTGGAGAAGTTACGATACCTTCAGGCGCTTTTATAACAGAGTGCGGGCGATGTCTAATATGGCGCAGTCGCTGGCGCCAGAAGCATCTGTCGACTCAGAGGTTCTGTTATTGGAGGAAGAAGTTTATTATGGGATTTAATATAAGTCTTATTGCATTCTTTTTTACAGCGTCTGCTGTCTGGGCTCAGTATGGGGATTGTGCTGTGCTGAAGCCGAGCCTCCTCGAACTTACCAAAATGTAATGCAGAGGAAGGAAGAGGGGTCGAGGGGAAAGCACAGCACAAGACACATACTGCCCACCCTCCACGCCCTATATACCAGGGTAAAAAAGAATGAGGGATATAAAGTTATATGGGCTTAATATATAAATGCTACTAGAAGCCAACCGTTTGTTTTGAGCATAGGGAGTCAGTTATTTGCAATTAGTCAGTGAGTGTGAACTGTTTTTGATTTTGTTTAATCTACTTTATGTCAGGCATATAGGCAGATTGGCCAGTTGCCTTAGTGGTTAAAGGCTTGGCATTGTATTCGGGGGACCTAGGTTCAAACCCCAAAATGGTTGAAAATTCAAGTATTTTTATAAGAGACTATACCCCCATAATTTGAGGCTGCCAGATCCATTGCCGATGACCGTTTACCCGGTTGGGGCCTCAGTGTAGAGATATAGGCAAAAGAAAATCAGGGGACAAGTGTACCATAAAGGGGAATATAGAGCACACTTGTGAAGTAAACCGGTAGTTTTGAGTAGTGATCAGTATGTGTCTTGTGCTGTGCTTTCGACTCGCCCCCTCTTCCTTCCTCTGCATTACATTTTGGTCAGTTCGAAAGGACGGGTCCAGGTGTGGCGCCGCCCCTTTCTCTGTTGCAGGCGGGTTGCGGGGGTCCGGAAAGCATGGCCCCCGCCCGGGGGATGTAGGAGGAAGTCGTTGCGTTTTTGTTCGTGTTCGACACCACGGGCTGCTAAGGCTAGCCTCTACTCTTCGGGTATCTGTTGCATGTGTCGGGCAGGTTGACGTCTTTCCTGCCGGTGTGCCCAATCGACAGGCGTTGCTTGAGTGTGTTGCGCGGCCGCGCGTTGTTGGGTTGTACGAGGGGTCCTTTTGGGCGAGGTTGGCTCGCCCGGGGTCGTCGTGGTTTATGGCCGAGTCCGCAGCTGTTGGTGTGACGTCCATCGCCCGGCCCTCTGGTGGGAGGAGGTGATCCCGCAGCCGTCGTGTTGTCTCCTCCCTTGCGCATGGCCGGTGCGGGACTCGCCTCGCGCGTGTGCGGCTGTGCGTCGTCCCTGCAGGTCCTGTGGCCGGATGCGGCTCAGGGCCCTGGGGGATTTCCCACGCGTCACACAAGGGCGCTGCGGAGGGCACTGAAGATTTCGTGCGCAAGGGCCGCGTGTGCCGCCTGGGCCTCCGTCTCAGTGCGAATGGTGGGCTGCAGTCGTTCGCCCAGCGCCAGCGCCCGGATCTGGCAGATCGCGGTGCTCGAAAACACTCCCGTGGTCATCAGACCGGCCGTGGGCCCCGCGTGTTTGGCTGGCCCTTTTGCCCGGCCCCTCGCGGATCCGGTACGCGGGAGAGGAGGGTCAGGTGGGATGACGGGTCCGGGTGTGGCGCTGTCCCTTTCTGTGTTGCAGGCGGGTCGCGGGGGTCTGGAAAGTGCGGTCCCCGCCCGGGGGATGTGGGAGGAGGTCGTTGGGGTTTTGTTTGTGTCCGACACCACGGGCTGCTAAGGCTAGCCTCTACTCCTTGGGTGTCCGGTGCACGTGCCGGGTAGGTTGACGCCTTCCCCGCTGGTGTGCCCGACCGACAGGCGTTGCTGGAGTGTGTTGCGCAGGCGCGCGTTGTTGGGTTGTACGAGGGGTCAGGCGGGGGTCAAATGCGGCTCACCAAGGGCCGGCACCGCAGGGAGGAGCACGAGAGAAGAACCGCCCCCTCGCCGGACTGGGTCATCCGGGAAAAGACGGTGGCCAGACGCCCCGGACTGGAACAGCCAGGACAGAGCAAGATAGCAAGAAGGCTGGGGACACGGGCCGCCTCAAGAGTGGAGAGAGTGAACACATAAGGCAAGAAACGCCAGACTGGAGCAACAGGGGCGGAGTAAGGCGGCAAGAACGCGGCCCCCAGGTTTGGAACATCCAGGGGACCGCGGACCGACGCAATGGACTGGAACATCCGGGGCAAAGCAAGGCGGCCTGAGGCCACAGGAGTGGGACAAACGAGGAAAGACGGCGAGAGGCCCCAGACTGGAGCATCCGGGGCAGAGTAGGGCAGCAAGAAGGCGCCCCCCCGGACCGGAACATCCAGGGGACAGCACACCGACGCACTGGACTGGAAGATCCGGGGCAGAGCGAGGTGGCAAGAGGGCGGCCACAAGGACACAGGCCCCAGGATTGGAGCGAATGGGGAAAGCAGGCAAGAAACGCCGGATTGGACCGGGACAGAGTAAGGCGGCGAGAACACGGCCCCCTGGATTGGAACATCTGGGGGACCACGGACGGACGCTACGGACTGGAGCATCAAAGTATCAGAGCATCCGAGCAAGGCGGTAAGAAGGCTGCCACCAGGACTGAAGCATCCGGGGAACGAAGGTGAACAGCCCTGGACTGGATCATCAGAGCTGGACAAGAGGGGGGAGCCAACAAGATACCAAGGCCAGGATCAACCGGGCACAAGCGCGGGGACCGAAGCAACACAACTGGAGCCGATCAGCAATGGATACAGGGACACAAGCATCTGAGAAACAAAGGGGTGTAAGAGGCGTATGGGGAAAGACGGCAAGAAGCCCTGGACCGGACTACCCGGGGCAGGGCAAGGCGGCAGGAAGGCGGCCCCCTGGACTAGAACATCCAGGGGACAGCGCGCCGAAGCCCTGGACGACTGGAACATCTTGGGCAAAGCAAGGCGACAAGAGGGCGGCTGCCAGGACTGGGGCAGCCGGGGAAAGAAGGCGGGAAGGCGCACAGCCCCGGACAGGATCAACCAGGGTTGAACAAGAGGGAGGAGACACCAGCGTACGAACCAACCCCAGATGGGATGATACTGGAAAGAAGGCACAAAGCCCCGGACTCGAGCAGCCAGGGCGGAGCAAGGCCGTAAGAAGGCGACCCCAAGGACTTGAGCGCCCAGCGGAAGAAGGCGAACAGCCCCAGGGCATACGGGAAAGCAAAGAAGAAGGATCAGCTGGGACTGCGACGTCTAGGAAGGGGAGCCAGAAGTTGGTGGATGGAAAGACGGTCGGCACAAGATGACACCCAACGTCAAGTGCAAAGGGGAAGACCAGGCGAAGTGTTCAAACGGACAAGGTCAACCGGGGCGGGACAAGAAGGACAAGTCACCCCAAATCCGGACTGGAACATCCGTGACAGAGCAAGAAGGAAGAAGATGAGTCACCCCACACCCGGACTGGACCATCCTGGGAAGGGGGTGAGCAGGCGCCCCGGACTGGAGCATCTGGGGCGGAGCAAAGCGGCAGGGAGGCCGAGTGCACTACTGGATCATCAGGGTCATCTGGGGACATGCGCAAGGACTGGAGCACCTAGAACAGATCACCATGGACGCAAGAACGCAGACCCCAGGACACCAGAAGCAAAGAGTGACCAGTGGCAGGACACCCGTGATTGGAGCATCTGGGGCGGATCACAAACGGACGAAGAGGCATAACCCACAAGGAAGAAAACCCCTAACAACCCCGGACTGGATCATCCAACAGAAGAAGGAGGAGTGGCGGGCAGCGGTAGGGTGAGCAGGGTGGCCAAGGCGAGAGAGGGACCAAGAAGGAGAAGAAAAAGGCGGGAAGAAGGCGGCACAGGGCAAAGGAAGAGAAGCAAGACGCGATGTAGCGGACCAGCTGAGGAGTACCCCAGCGGCTAGGCACTGCGTAGCAGCACCCGCGGGGCACGCTTGAAGACAAGTTTCGTTCCAGGGTCATGGCGACGGTACACTTGCAACAGGTCCTAGAGGGACCAACTAGGTTCACAAGCATCCCCGGCCGGGATGGTCTTATTTTAGGCGGAGACGGGGAGACACAAGCACACAGGTGTGGAGAGCAACTGAAGGCGGATCAGGGAGGGAGGCAGACGCGGGACGGCAGTAAGGGGCAGGACATGTCGCTCACGTGTACACCGGAGACACACAATGAGCAGGAAACAAGATGAAGCCAGCGAGCGGAGCAGACAGTCTGTCTGCAGCCAGCTGCCGACGAGTGACACGGTGAATGCCGAAGACGATGTTGTGGAGGCACAAAGAAGAAAAAGAGCGTGCGCTTGGTCGCAGAGAGAGCAGGCATATGAAGGAGCGCGGGAAAGGATCAGTGCAGGTGTGGTAGCACAGAGTGTGGAGGGCGACGGCAAGGATTCCCTCTGGAGGCTGCTGGGCCTGATCAAAGGAGGCAAGATGGCTACGAAGAGGCGAAGAAGGTACATGACAGGGTAGTCGCCACCGTTGAATGGAGGTGGCAAGCAGGGCAGCTGGAGGAACAGCTGCTGCCGGGGGAAACCGGGTGACAAGGGCACATGCAGAAGATGGCAAAAGGGGAGCGGATGGGAGGACCACCGGACGTGGAGTCATGGGCAGCGGGAGGAGTGTACAGGGTGACCGTGCACAGGGAGACGAAGAATGGAGCAGGCTACAGGAAGATAAAGGAATATGGAGGGACAAGCGGAAAAAGGGCAGGAATCCTGTGGATGAAAAAGAGGGTGTACGCGGTGATGTGCGAGAAAGAAAGAGGGGAGAGAGGAGGTGAGGCAAGGGAAGAAAGCATTCGGAGAAGAATACAGAAGGGCCCTCCCCATTTGGGCAGTAAGAAAAAGTGCTTTTCCAATGCTTTGAGGCATACTCTAGTTGTATTAGAGATGCAGTGATCATTCATGCATTTCTATCTTAGTATTGGTCCCACCAAAACTGGTGATAACACATTTTGACCTATGGAACTCAACACCCAATCAGGATATGGAGTGGACCCCTTAATCCCCTCTCAATGTGAGGGAAATCACCTTTTTCTGAGTTGACTGAGAACTGACATATCCAAGGCAGAGCCTATGAATTTATCTATGTTTTTCCATGAATTCTTAGCTATCCTAGTGGTATGCACCCTAGGGGGCTGGGCACCTCTTTTTGAGAGGTCCTGGGTTCAATTGGTGGTCAGCCTAGCTAAGTAGGAAGATCCCATGTGACATGGCAGTGACCTCATCGCCACATGCCCTGCCACCTCAGCACATATGAGACCCAAAACAAAGAGTGCACATCACCTGAGATGGCACTATGGAGATAGAGTGACCATGGGGCAGTCTTCCAACTCTTTTCCAAAACATTTCAGCTATCTTTCTGAATATGCATTCCGATTTGACCCGAGTTGCAGTTTCTGTGAATATCCTTTCATCTTTCACTGTTTACACTGCAGCCCTTCATGCTTTGATCCTGATTCTCTTCTCCTTGCACACCTCTGGCTTGGGCTATCCTGGATTTACTGTATTTCAGCAAACAAAAGCTTTTCATCTCCAAAAACAAGCAGCAGGAAACCCTACACCAGCAGCAAGCAACAGGAGAGACAAAAACACCGTGCTGAAACCACTATAAACCTTTCTGGTAGCAGAGGCAGTCTGTCTCTGCGCACCGGCAGCAACCCCGCGCCGTACATCCAGTGCGCCGAGTACAGGCACATATAAGCAGAAGGGCGAGAAGATGGACACAAGGAAGGAGGACGCCGACGTGAAGACAGCGCCAGCGCCTGAGGCACCGGCAAGGCCAGCACCTGGGGAACCTGGACCTGGACCTAGCGGCGCTGTTCCTTCGGAGCCCTTACATGGGCCAGTGGAAGCGGCTGATGACTCCCTGGATGGACTCCAGACGGCCTTCGGGGCCCTGTCTGTCGAAGAGGTGGTCTCTCAGCCTGTGAAGAGGAAGAGAGAGAGCGAGAAGGATGCTGGAGACGAAGCAGACGAAGGAGAGGAACAAGGGCAAGACCCGACACATGACCCTACCTTCGAAGGCGCACCAAGCGCTTCTGGCCTCCACGCATCACCCTCTCCTATAACCACCACACTCCCAGCCGCTGCAACATCCACTCCCATAACCAACCCGCCTATGGCAGAGGGCACAGGCTTTACTGGCATGCCTCCCTACCCCGCCTATGGTATGGGCCCACCTACCACTGCGCTCCCTGAGGCAACTACTGCCAGTGAGCCGGTGGCTTCCAGCTCTGCGCCGCGATGGTATGCGGCTGAGTATCCCCATCCACTACCCGCTACTGGAACCTATGTGGATCTTCCTGGGTATGCACCTGGGTATGCAACCTTGAGTGGGTTGAGGAGAGGACCTGAATCTCTTGGTGGCAGGAGTAGAGGATCGGGAAGATCCTCCAACAGGTCCCTGACGCGGTCGGAGATCAACGAGGTGCTCCGAGGAGCCACTTCAAAAATTGTGGGCGACCTCACTCAAGAGATCCGAGAGAAACTGGAGCCCCTGATGATCCCGCCCCAAGCGTCACCTACCACGGTGGGAATGTCACCCCACCGAGTACAGGCCAACCACCTGGCGGCAGGGTTGACAAACACCCTGGGGAGCCTGAGGAGTCGACCGATGCCGACCCCTGCACCTATACCGAGAAGTCCTTTCGTCCCGGGAACGGCCCAGCCGCCCTACAGCCACGTGACGAACTCCACGAGGGCCGAGCTGGACCGGCTGGGGCTGACAGCCTTGAGGGCAATGGTGGACGTGGAGCCTTATGGCTCTAGTGATCTAGGCGGAGACCCCTCCGATGATGAGCCGCCGTCGATGACTTCAACTTCGCCCTCGGAGGACGATGACCCGGAGGACCCCGAGGACCCAAAGGGGAAGAAGAAGAAGAAGAAGAAGAAGAAGACCCGACGCGCTGAGGGACGCAGGTCTCAGGAGGCGAAAGCTATTGCCACCTCCAAGATTGTGGTGAACCTGCCTGAGTTCACAGGCAAGGACCTCAGCGAGTTCGCTGAGAATTTTGGCCGGTTTCTCTGATTGACCGGCCAAACCCACGCTAGTGGGCGAGTCAAGTGCGATCTGCTCCTGCAGTGCTGCAAGACCAAGTACCTGGAGAAGCAGGTCAGGCAGATCATGACTAAGTCCGCCACCTTTGCGGATGTATTGGTTGCCCTGGAGAGGCAGTACCCGACCTACGAAACCGACCTCTCCATCAGGGCCGAGATCCAGATTCTGCCCGTGCTGCACAACAACCCCAAACCTGGCAGGGTCTCTGAGCTGTTGGCTGACCTGGATCACTGGGCTGGACGACTAACGCCCGGTTCCTACAGCAGCGACGACCTGCTGTTCTGGTTGGTGGCCAAGCTCCCTCGAGAGCTATGGGACGAGTGCCGTTGGACGGCGGAGCGCAAGGCTGGATCCCTCCGCTACGAGGATCTATGCGTGCTACTCTTGGAGCTGGCGCTGGAGAAGGAGAGCGACCAGCACTTGAACAACTACCGTCCTGGTGATGGAGGTTCTGGAGGCCATGGCAAAGGGTACCAAGGGTCCCGACCTGGGCAGGGGACTACCCCCAAACACGCCCACGCCCGTATCATGGAGAACGTGAAGGAGCTATTCTGGTGTGATGCCAGAGACGAGCAGGGCCACCTGCAGCACGCCCCTGACTGCGAGCAGCGAGACTGCTTCGTAGTCCAGGGGAAGCAGCAGGAGAAGAACACCGGCGCCAAAGCGAAGCTGCCGGATCATTACAGGTGCACCATCACGTGTGCATTCTGCGGGAAGCGGAAGCACTACAAGGATGAGTGCTACCATAAGCAACGCCTATCGGCGAAGCTTAAAGGTGAAGATCCTGGCAAAGGCTCAGGCAAAGGTGGAGGCAAAGGCAGAGGCAACGACTCCGGCAAGGGCAAGTCGAAAGGACGTCGTCAAGGGCAAGACAAGGGTCAAGGTGGACGAGGAGGAGGCGCTAACCGCCAGCCCGACAACAAGAACAAGGACAAGAACGGAGGCAACCCCAACCCTAATCCAGGGGGGAACTCCGAGCCCTTTGGAGGGCAGTCTGGTCCTACCACACGCTCACAAACGCAGGCCCAGCAAGAACAAGGAGCCAAGCGTGAGCATGAAGGTGGTGATGACGGCAACGCTAAGAAGAGGAGCCGTTTCATGAGGATGGCCCGCAAACTGCGGAACAAGGGGTTCGAGGTGACCTGCCCCGCGGAGTTCTGACGGGGACGCTCTGGTGGCACCCAAGACCTGTTTTTTTCGGTACGTATCCGACTAGGGGGACGCGAATACCTGGGGGTATTGGATACTGGCGCCACAATATCTATAGTGGCCAAGAAAATTTTACCTTGTGGGAGCCTGAAGAACACCATGACCACCGCTGCTATACGTATGGGGGATGGACATGTGGTGCACAGCTGCGGGGACTGTGAAGTGGAGGTACCTATGGGCTCCCGGACTATCGCCCATCGGTTCTATGTGATGGACACTGAGGCCTTCGACTTTGTACTGGGGACTGACTTCTTCGTACAGCACTCCCAGATACAATCCCTGACGCTGCAAGCGCCCTACCTCCTCTACGTGGACCACGGCAGTGGCAGAGAGTCTGTGCCACTGGAGCAGTCGGAACATACCTCGAGTTACCTGAGACTATTGAAGGAGGAGCCCTCGAACATGATGGCGGCCTCCAAAACTGAGGACTATCAACTATTGGGGGAAGTCCTAGACCAACGTCTGAAGGAGTTGGGTTACTCTCAAGAAGACCTGAGTGTGGAGTTGTTCGCCAGCGACAAGCAGCATGTACTGGACTTTTACTGCAGCAAGGGGAAGAACTGCAGCTACAAATATTACTGGCCCTCTTTCGGGATGGCCTACGGGAACCCCAGGTTCAGTGAACTGGGGAAGGTGCTGACCAAGGTGGCCTTGGAACGTTCCCGTATGGTCCTGTGTTCCCCCGATTGGGGAGCCCATGGGGGCAACGAATACTGGCGAAACCTCCTGGACAGGCTGACTATCAGCTCTGTTCGGTTACCTGATGAGGCCATCTACGTGCCTCTGGGTCGTAAGACGCCTATTGGGAAACCCGGATGGGGGAGTATGCTGAGCGTGGTGGACGGCGGTCTTACCTCCATCCCCTGGAAGGATCTGGACCCGACTCTGGTCCAGGCTATACAACGAGAAAGCGATGGACTCGCCTTGGGTGACTTGAAGGATCGCCTACGACCTCAAGATGCTATTGAGACTACAGCCGGAGGAGATGAGTACGTCGTGACTGACACCAACGCCCCCAACGCTCCCTGTCATGTACCTGTTCCTGATGGAGTCTCTGAGTGTGGACTATCTGAGCTACCAAGCTCTATCCACTCAGATGACGAAACTGAGCACGACACCTTCTTCGTGCAGACCTGTGTGGAGGAAGTGGAGAACGCCGAGTATGTCGCCCCACTGAAACCCCTACTCACCATGAGGGTGGAAGACCCCGTGGACGAGCACCTGGACCCTCGATCCAGGCTCAGGGAGTACGTGGATTCCAAGAGAAAGTTGGTGGCGAAAGAAGTTATGCTACACGAAGCCTACCCGCAGCTCATGGCCGCTGAAGCAAGGACGTATGGGAGACCTATCCCAATTGAAGGAGGACCTCGAACAGAAGATCACCACCTGGCAAAGGGAGGTAGATCTTAAGCTCACGAAGAGCGTGTGGGGCGCCCATGGGAGGACCCCAGAGGAGGACGACCTCTCGGAGGAATGTGTATGTGAACCCCCTCAAGCGTGCCTATGTTGCCACCGTCCACCGGAGATGGTTGAACAAGACCTTCTATATGCCTACCAAGGGCTGAAGGACACTACCACGGGCGAAGAGTCGGTGGAGGATCACCTCCCGACGTCTATTCAGGGGGCAAGCAACTTACACTCTGACGAGGACATGGAGGACAAGATCAAGGTATTGGACCCGCGGGTACAGAAGCTTATAAGGAGCTATCTGGAGGTGTTCGGAGAAATACCCCCTCCGGCCTCATGTGACAAGCTGGTACAGATGGACCTCAAGCTGAAACCCGAGTTCGTGGGTCACAAGATCCGGAGGAGACCCTATCCAGCTCCCAAAGAGCAGGCCGACGAGATTGAGCGACAGATACAAGAATGTATCGACGCTGGCCTAGTCCTGGAGTACAACGACGGGGACTACCCCCTACACTGCAGCCCCTGTTTCCTGGTGGCTAAACCTGGGTCTACAGCCAAACGGCTGGTAGTGGACTACGGAGAGCTGAACAAGAAAACGCTGAACCAGTCAGGGTCCATTCCCAATATGTAGTCTACCCTGGACAAGATAGCCTCCTGTCGCTACAAGACCAAAATGGACAAGAGGAGCGGATTCTGGCAAGTGGACCTGACGCCCAACGCACAGGAACTACTGGCCTTCATCACCCCTCAGGGGAGGGTGTTCAAGTGGAAGGTCATGCTGTTTGGCCCGGCTAACGCACCCGCTCTATTCCAAGAGCTGATGAACAAGATCTTGTCCATCCTACGAAGGAGACCTAAGGTGCAGGAGCTCATATCCCGTGGGGCCCAGATGGAGGCTCACATCGACGATGTATGCCTCGGGACCAATATCCAGGAGGATCACCCAATCCTTTTGGGTGAGTTCTTTGCGGTCTGCCAGGAGAACCACACACGACTCAAGCTGGAGAAGTGTGAGTTCATCCAGGAGACCATGCAGTACCCTGGGTTTGACGTTGGCTATGGGTGGTGGACCCCAGCGGCCTCTAAGGCCAAACCCCTGATGGATGCCAAGGTACGACACGAAGACCCCAAGAAAGGACTTCATGATGTACGCAGTTTCATTGGGGCGTGCAACTTCTATCGCCGCCACATCAAAAACTTCACCTACACCAGCGCCGTTCTGACGAACTTGATCAAGAAGAGTACTACTTGGCGCTGGGGCCCACAAGAGCAACAAGCGCTTGACGAGCTCAAAGACAAGGTAGCCAACGCTAAGTGCTTTAGCGTGCCTAGAGCACAAGGGGAGATTATCCTGGTGACCGACGCCAGCAATGTGGGCGGTGGTGGAACGTTGTTCCAATGGCAAGCACTAGAGAAGGAGGAGTTCGACTCGGCCATTTCCCAATTGGGGACGGAAGATCTCTACCGAGATGGAACCCTCAAGCACAGCTACCCTGACGACAAGTGGGTCCTAGTACCTCTGGGCCACTGGAACTGGAAGTGGAACCAGGCCAGGGGGAACTACTCCACCTGTGAGCAGGAATTGCTCGCGGGTATGCTGGTGCTATCCTCACAAGCACGACTATTGGGGAGTAACCCTGTGGTCTGGCTGTGCGACCAAGAACCGGTCCGCAGTTTCCAGAAGGGTCCCCCACCTGAGAAGGCCAAGCTACGGCGCTGGTGGACCTACCTCAGTCAACTACAGCTGACGGTACACCATATCCAGGGAGTGAAGAAGGAGTGTGCCGACTACATTAGCCGCAACAACTTCGACGCCCTGATTGGTGCCCGGTCTGAAGCGCTGGCTAAGGAGGCGTTCAGCCGTATGGACGTCCACTTGGACCTCAACATGACGATGATACGCCCCCTGGATGGACTCCAACGATCAGAGTACCTGAAGGAGTTTGGGGATATCTACAAGCGCCTGGAGAAACGCCTTGAACCCCTCCTTGTCAACCAAGACCAGTGGAAGAGGGACAAGAGCTACCTCTGGCACGAGGACCGCATTGTGGTGCCTAGTGACCGAGTCCCAGCGCTGCTGAAGTGGACCCATGAGTCCAGCGGTCATGTGGGTGCGGACCGTACCCTGAGGCTGTTCAAGCAGTGTTTCCACACTACGTGGACTGACGACCAACTGCGGAAAACCCTCCAGCCTATCGTGGACAAGTGCCCGTGCAGGTCCTGTAAACCAGGGGATATCAGGGACAGAGGTGTCTACTCGACCCTGCCCATCCCTCACTGTGCTAACAGTGTTCTATACGTGGACTACACGGAGATGCCGAAGTTCGGGGGCTATGACTTCGCCCTCGTGGTAACCTGTGGGTTGACCAGGTTTACCAGGGTGTTCCCATGTACCAAGGACATTACCGGGGAGGAGACTATCAAGATACTCATGGAGGAGTGGTTTTGTGTCTATGGGGCGCCCAAGGAGATCAACTCCGATGAGGACGTACGAGTACGCTCAGATACTGGCTTGTACAAGAGGGTCCTGAGATCCCTCAATGTCCAGGTGTCTACGGGGATTCCTTACTCTCACACGAGCAACCCCCAATGTGAGCGACACATCCGTGTCCTCAAGGAGAATGTAAGGATATGGTGCAAAACTGAACGCACCAGAGACTGGGTGAGACTACTCCCCGTCATATCCTTGATGATGAACTCCCAAGAGAGTTCAGCTACTGGCTACTCGCCCCATGAGCTATTCCTAGGGCGCCCGGCATGGTTCCTACATGCCCCCTATCCAGAGGACACCCATTCTTCTGTGGGTGAATGGGTCCAAGAGCAACAAGCGAAGGTGGACAAAGCCAAGGCTATGCTCCAGAGAGTGAGGGAGCGTCAGTGGAACAAGAAGAACAAGCACCGAGTACCGGCCACCTACCAAGAGGGGGACTGGGTGCTGGTGCACCACAGTCGACTACCCGCCTGGCCACGCTCTACCAGCGATGACCCATACTTCGGGCCGTACAAGATCCTATCAGTGGATGGACCCCGTATCACCGTGCGGTGTTCTCCCCGTCTAGGGGGGACCCTGGTGTGCGCTGCTCAACACCTGAAGCGCTACTATGATCCTGAAGACCTCTGTGGGGAGGAGTGGGAGCTGAACGACGAGGAAATCGCCGCTCTGGACCTACAAGGGGCTGCCAGCCCTATGGAAGTTGAGGGTGAACTCCCCGACATGAACGCCGAGGGGATGGCTAAGGAGGGCTTCTACCTGGTGAAGTCTGTCCTACGCCACCGCTATCGCCAGGGTTGGCGCTTCCTCACCCTCTGGGAAGGGTTTGGAGTCGAAGAGGCCACCTGGGAGCCCTTCTCTGCATTTCTTCTACCTGAGGGACGCCTAAACTCAGTTCTGGTTGACTACTTGTCCCAGAACAACCTTGGTGAGTCGCTGAGTCTCGCTGAGACGCTTGCCTCCAAGACTAAAGCTAGGGACTGAACCTTACCCTTACCTGCCAAAGCGTATGTGTGAGTGTGCTAGTCTTAAGGTCCTGAGAGCAAGCCGCAGAAGTGGTGTCCTAATTATACCCAAGTCTGCACGCTTGCTAAACCTGGAGGGTTGGCTTATTGATAGCACGGGGTACGCCCCGGGTCTCCCCTCCCCTAAGCGCCCAATTTCTGTGCTGGCGCAAAACCTTTGGGGAATACCCAGCGTACTAATCCAGGTATTGTTTTCCCTACCTAGCTGTCTACTACAGGGAGGGGTGGCCAAAAGCTATGAAGGCATGAAAACGCCGTTTTGCTAAGTGGCCAAAACACTGACCTAACCACTGCCACAGCCCACCAACCCTGCTAAAATTGCAGGAAACGGGTGGGACAGTGACACACGCACTACAGGTCCTACACACCCTACAGTGGCACCATCCTGGTGGGCGAGCACTGCTGCAACTGGCTCAAGCCCCAACTCAGGACTACCACTCCTACACGCACACTCTACTGGGTGTTGTTGAAGAACATGTCGTGGGTCCTAGCGACCCTCCTGTGAAGAGGACAAAAGAACACAGCGCTGCTAAGCAACTGTGGCCTAACAGGGGACGCCACAACGCGTTTCCCCTGCTAGGGCTTGGAGGGAAGAGGTGCTCTTTTTGCGTGCACGGCGCAGATGTCGATGAAGTCGGACTCCCTGCCCTGCCACAGGCAGAGGCGGAGTTACTTGTTTGTGTGATCTGCGCCCTTGTTTAGCAGGGCATAAAAAAATGGTATGCTGCTGCACCAATCACCCTACCTGCCCACCTGTAAAACAAAGGCAAATGAAGGGGCGTTTGCGGCGGAGGAACCAAGCCACACTCCAGGTATTATACCCTTCTCAGTGTGAACTATAATACACTGTCCGCAAACACGCTGAATGCTCAGCTACCCCTGTCAAGCAAGCAAGCTTTAAGGGACTCCTCAGGTTCTCTTAAATAACGTACGGAGGAGCCCCTGGGTAGCCTAAACAAGGTTTACCGTGCGCACTTCGCGTGGCCTACCCTTTAATGCGTGTGTGAATGCGCGAGCATGCACGACTGCGTTGGACAAACCTGCCCATCTGAACCTCAATCACGACTCCACCAGGGGGTGGCCCCACCTGGGCTTACTCGCCTTACCTACCGCTGGAGAGAGAGAGCAAGTGAGGGGCGCACGCGAAGAACGTTGCTATGCACTTGTGTGTATGTCTAATCACCCTGATCTGACCTCTAATCATCTGCAATCTTTCTAATCAATCCCTCTATCGCGTCCTATCGTTGTTAGCGCTGCTACAAGACTCGTTCACGGAGACACGAGACGAGCAATGTGTATGCGGCATACGAGACGAGCATACCTGTAGTTTATACCTGATTCATTGAAGTCTTTTCTTTCATTTTCCAAAACTTGAATTTTTGATTCTTCTAATAGTGTGGGTGGAATCTGTATGTTGATTTTTTAATGTGTGTCTCGTCATTTTCAAGACTACGTGAGACATACGTTTATAATGCCATTATTTCTGCATTTTCCGGCGCTTCGCTAGGAGCCGCTCCTGCGCGCCGCCTTTTTATGCGTAGGAATTTCTTGATTTAAAAAATCTAGAGATGACTATAATTTTTATAAAAATGTGCTTCTGATGCACAATTGGATTCTGCTCAGGTGTGTTGTTTCAGAAAAATTCTAGGCCGTCATTTGACGGATTTTGGTGTCGTCGCTTCGTTTTTGCGTGGATTCGTCCATAATTCTCCCATTCCTGCCTCTGCAGATACCCACGCGCAGCCTCGCTGAGTAGGCCGTGTTCTGGCCGAAACGCAGCAGCCTGGAGAGACTGAGCAGAACCCAAGACCCCACCAAGGGGCAATTTAATTCTTTTCACGACTCCCTTCGCCCTAAGACAGGTCACAGGTCGCCAGCAGGTTTACGAGAACCCAGGCGAGTGTGTATATTGTGTCTTGCGTTGGGTTTGTGTCGCGCTGCGTCTTGGAGGGAGGGATGCACATGCACATGTTTTGGCATGCTCCCAAACTAACCCAACCAAGCCACAGGAGCCCCGGCAGCGCCATGAGCGCTGAGTCTTCTGTAGGAAATGTTACAAACAGAGCAGCAAAAGAGCGCCAGCCATGGTGAGCGCCCATTTTTCTGTGTGAGGGAAACTATAGGTATTTTAAAGTAGATGTGGAAACCAAGGAAACGCCAAGAAAAAATCCTTTTTTCCTAAAATGCGACAGTGGTGGCCACCACAGCACAAGAGGGGAGTAAGAAAAAGTGCCTTTCCAATGCTTTGAGGCATACTCTAGTTGTATTAGAGATGCACTGAGCATCTATGCATTTCTATCTTAGTATTGGTCCCACCAAAACTGGTGATAACACATTTTGACCTATTGAACCAAACACCCAATCAGGATATGGAGTTGACCCCTTAATCCCCTTTCAATGTGAGGCAAATCACCTTTTCCTGAGTTGACTGAGAACTGACATATCCAAGGCAGTGCCTATGAATTTATCTATGTTTTTCCATGAATTCTTAGCTATCCTAGTGGTATGCACCCTAGGGGGCTGGGCACCTCTTTTTGAGAGGTCCTGGGTTCAATTCCTGGTCAGCCTAGCTAAGTAGGAAGATCCCATGTGACATGGCAGTGACCTCATCGCCACATGCCCTGCCACCTCAGCACATATGGGACCCAAAACAAAGAGCGCACATCTCCTGAGATGGCACTATGGAGATAGAGTGACCATGGGGGAGTTTTCCAACTCTTTTCCAAAACATTTCAGCTATCTTTGTGAATATGCATTCCGATTTGACCTGAGTTGCAGTTTCTGTGAATATCCTTTCATCTTTCACTGTTTACACTGCAGCCCTTCATGCTTTGATCCTGATTCTCTTCTCCTTGCACACCTCTGGCTTGGGCTATCCTGGATCTACTGTATTTCAGCAAACAAAAGCTTTTCATCTCCAAAAACAAGCAGCAGGAAACCCTACACCAGCAGCAAGCAACAGGAGAGACAAAAACACAGTGCTGAAACCACTATATATATATATATATATGGTGGAGAGCGACAGGGAACAAAGTGTGACGTCCAATGACAGTAGGCCATCGTCGTGTGGTGCGGGGAGTGTGGAGGGGGCTGAGGCGGAGCAGAAAGACAGAGCGGCGTAGGCATGGAAGAAGAGCGAAGATGCCCTGGAGGGGGCACGAGAAAGGAAGGGGGACGCGGTGGTGGTGAATACATGGACGGTAAGGATACAGACTCCCAATGGGAGTATTGTGTGTGCTGGAGGGCAGGTCGAATAGTAAGGACGAAATGTCTATGATACGACAATGGGTGGTGACCAGAGTGGAGGGTAGACACAGGGCGGGTACAGTGGAGAAACGCCTGCCACTGTAGGAAATATCAGGGCAAAAGTTCATCCAGAGAACAACACAAGGGAGAAGGATGGGAGGACCACCGGAACTGGAAGCATGGGCAGCGGAGGGAGGATACAGGATAGCAATGTGCCGGAAAACCAAGAGTGGAGAGGGGTACAGGAAGCTGGTGGAATATGGGGACGGACTCCCACTGGACGCGGGCATCCTGTGGAACAAAAATACGGTCTACGCGGTGTTCTGGGGAGTCAGGGGTCCAATGAATGATGCAGAGAAAGTGGCGGCGGCAGTGGCACGGGTGCTGGCGAGTGCGCTAGAGGGACACAAATGGCCGAAAGAAAGGCCGGACAGTGTGCGGCGACAGGTCATACCGGGAGATTCCAAGTGCCTCGATTGGGCACTAAGCGGGGTGGAAGGGAAGTGTGGGCAAGCGGCGGCGGACGAAGTGCGCAGGGCGCTCACAGAAGGAGGGATGGCACAGCGCCCAGACTCAGGATGGGCGCAGCGGGTCATGCGGGACGCAAGCGCGCGGATATGCGCGCAATACCGCCACAAAGTGCGCACGGGGGAGAGTTGGGGAGGGGCGTGTGAAGTCGGAAGGTGGGAGCATCAAAGAGGATACAAGATAGCCATATACCGGGAGTGGGGAGCAGAAAGAGTGTATCGGAAGATGGTGGAGGTGGAAGAAGGGGGGCGGGCGGCTGCAGCGTTGCTGTGGAGCAGACAGGGGGGGGGGCACTACGAGCTGCTGTGGCCTCCAGAAGAGGAGGGGGGGGAGAACGAAGTGGAGGGGGATAACAGAGAGACGACGGACGTGGAGGAGGTGGAGTTGGAGGTGGAAATGGTGACAGGAGGGGACACAGCGCCACCGCCAACCACCCACAGCACCAACCTCCCTAACACCGGAAACAACCGGCACCACCCCACCTGGACCACAAACCGACCAACCACCAGCCACGAGTGGCACGCCCGGAAACGCCGACCACCCAAACGCAGGCCGCGCCCAGCACCAACACCAACAACACCCACGCCAACAGACCACCACGAGACACACCAACCACCAAGTATCACCTATGGCACCCTCACCATCGCCAACACCAACGCCGCCAACACCTACGGCACTATCCACACCACCAACAACACCACCAACGATTGGCCAAGGTGCCGTCACCTACAACACCCCTACCACCACCACCACGACCCCGGCACCAATTAACATCTAGGGCACCCCCACCATCGGCGTCACCAAGGACGCGAGCACGGCTGGCGAACGAACGCCGCCGAGCCCTCAGCCAGGAGTGGCGAGCGCCCACACCCAGCAACACCCAACCAACCAGGCCCAAACCCAGGACCAGGAACTGCGACACCCACAGCCAAACGGAAGGTTACAACACCCTCACCAGCAGAAACACCCGGAACCAACGGAGACGCCGTCGGCAACACCAGCAACCCCGGCACCCAGCACGATGCCTGAGACACCCTCGCCAACAACGAACCAACACAAAAAACCACCTAACGACCATGTTACGACGAAGGCGTTACAACCGCCCCACCCTCCGACCCGCACCCAGAACCACCACCAACAGCATCCACACGATCGGAAACGCCAACACCACCAACAATCAAGCCAACACAACACCCTCACCATCACCATCACCGGCGGCACCGCCGTCCTCACCATCGCCTACGATACCTACGCACCGACCAACACCGGATACAACGCCTACATCACCCAAGCCAAGAGCATCAAACACACCATCGCCAGCATCACCCCACCATCAGCGTCGCCACCGGCAACCTCTGCCACCAGAGGAAACCAAAGCCACCACAACGGGTGAACCAGCAAACCACCAACCCCCGGCCAGAGGAGGCGAAGACACACGCCCAGAACCATCAACAACAACACCCCCGCCACCAAACCAACCACAGGGCGCCATCCAACACGCAGTCACCAGCGGCACCCACACCACTGGCGGCACCACCCTCACCAACAGCATCACCAGCAGCCAACGCAACCTACTGCACACCCTCCCAGACAGAGCAACAGGAACCAGCCAACGCCCAACCCCGAACAGAGGCCACCGACAACCCGGACACAGACCCACACCAACCACCAGCAGCATCAACAACATCAGGGACGCCGTAAACCATAGCAACGCCCGCAACGACCTCACCACCGGCATCACCGACGGCACTACCGACAGTGCGACCTCACCAACAGCAACCCGGAGCGTCAACGACAGCCACCACGGCGACACCACACGGTACGACATCATCGGCAACAACGACACCAAGGGGGCCAGGGCCAACACACCGGCCAGCGACGCCCATGGGAACCTCCGCCAGGAGTGGCGAGGTCCCGCCTCCACCGTCAGAACACCACCAGGGCATCACCTACAACACCCTACAACGCCAACACTCACAGCTCCCCCGGCGGCGCCCTCACCAACACCAACACCAGCACCACCAACAGCGGCAGCACGGCGACACCGCCACCCACCCGCAGCATCGACACCCTCGACCACAATCGAAGCAACACCTGCCACTACAGACCCAAGGACAGCCGAAGGAAATATCTCAACACCAGAGACAACCGGCACCACCAGGACCACAAGCCAGCCAAACGCCGGCGGCGCCCAGCACCAACACCAACAACACCCACACCATCAGACCACCACGAGACACGCCAACCACCAAGTATCACCTATGGCACCCTCACCGTTGGCAACACCAACGCCGCCAACACCCACGGCAATATCCACACCACCACCAACCCCACCAACAACGAGCCGAGGTACCGTCACCTACAACACCCCCACCACCACCACCACGACCCCAGCACAGAGTAAGACCTAGGGCGCCCTGACGAACGGCAACACATAGGACGCCAGCACGGCTGGCCAACAAACGCCACCAGCGCCACCCACCAGGCCCCCAGCCAAGGGTAGAAACAGCAAAACCACACACAATCACACCCACCGCATCGACATCACCCGGAGCATCGTCAACATCAACCAGGGGTCCCCACCACCCAAGCAGCACAAAACACCACAGCAACACCACCACATCCACCACCCTCGCCACCAGCGACAACAGCAGCATTCTCCGCCAGGAATGGCGAGGAGACAACCCAACAACGCGGAGCCACCCAGCGTCCCCGGCACCCTCACCATCGGACCGCCACCACCGGCACAAACCCCCAACACACCACCGTCACCAACGCCACGGACCCCTGACGCAACAACCACACAGCCCGCACAAATGGCACCAGCCGAACAGTCACCGACACCACTTGCACCACCCTCACCAGCGACAAAGCCCGGTGAACCATCTACGACCATGAGACGCAGGCACTAAAAACCAGAGCATCGCCGACAACACGCCCGGCCAACTCTCAAGAACACCACCGAAAGCAGCACCGTCGACCGAAAGCCACGACACCCTCACAAACCACCAGGGTACAGGTTGCCCTTCCCACCCCCCACCATCTGCACAACCAGCGATACCATCACCAGCACCAACCGAAACACCGACGACGGCAGCGTCACCAACAACCGACACCCCCACTACCGCTGCCACCCACCAGTCACGCCACCCACCGTCGGCGCCACCCACCAACGCCGCACCCTAAACCACACCTACACCCAAAACCTGCAGCAGCACCAGCGGACACCCCACCAGCGACACCACCCTTCGCCAGAAGACGATGATCAACACCAGCAGGAAAGCCAGCCCATAGCGCCCAAAACAACCCAAAAACCTCCCACACCCGGACCCACACCCACCAGCAGCGCCTACGCCGACCCACCATCAGTGTCACAGACACGCGGAAAGACACAAACCTCGATGAACTAACGACCAGAACACTGCCGCCACCGCACCTACACCGTCAGGTAGGTAGGTAGGTGCACTCGGTCGTGGAGAGGCGCCCCATGGTTCCCCCTGGCGTCGCCCCTGTGACGAACAGGAAGAGGCTTCGCGCGTGAAGAGGGGAGGCGGCTTACTTCCCGCTAGACCTGACTGTTGGCCCCCAACAAAGCGGCCCCGGGCTACGCCGGGAGGGCTGATCGCCGCCAGCGTGACATGCTTGTCTCGCCGGGAGGGTGTGCCCCCGTGCTTGCGCACGTCCCCTCCTTTGGGCGGAACCCTAGGGGTTCACCGGACTTCCTGGCGTATCCCGTTCCCAAGGCGTGCATGCACGTTCCTGGTACTAGGGTTCCGAGGCGCTTGGGTGTCGCACGCTCCGCCTCGAGTCCCAAAGCAGCGCAGGCCTTAGGATGCAGCCTTACCCCCGGGCTCCGGATCTCGTTTGGCCGGGTCACCTGCATGGCACGGGCTGCCTCAGTGCCCGGGCTGTGGGCACTGGGTTTCCTACTGTTGTGTGGTGTTTGTGTTTGGGTCCGGTTGGCGGTTGGGTGCGGGTTTTGTTAACCCCGTCTGTCCCGGCTGGGGTTTAGGGTGGGTGTTTTTGGGCTCGTTTTGTGGTGTTGTCCCCCTAGTGTCGGCTATTTGTGGTTTTCGTGGTTGGGCTTCGGTTTCGGTCTGCTTTTGGGACGTGTGTGGTTTCGTGGGCGCCCCGCTTGCCCCCCGCCGTTTCCGGTTCCGGCGCACGGTGTGGGCGTGTGTGCCGGGCCCGGGTCTCGCCCGTGCCCAGTCCGTCTTGGCTGGGTTGTCGGGGTGTGTTTTTTTTTTTTTTTTTGCTTTGGTTTTTTCTTTTCTTTTTTTTTTTTTTTTTCTGGGCTTTGTGGTCCCTGTCCCTCCATCCCCTTTCTTTCGGGCTGGGCTGGTGGCTCTCTTTTTTTTTTTTTTTTTTTTCCTGTCCCTTTTCCCCGTGGTCCGCTGTTACTGGTTTGGTGTTGCCGGTTTTGGGTGGGTGGTTCGCCTGTGCCTCTGCGGGGGTCCCCCCTTTTTTTTTTTTTTTTTTTTTTTCTTCTGGGGGGGGGGGCTGGCCGCCTGTGGTGGTGTTGGCGGGTGGTTGGGCGGCTGTGGGCTGTTTTCGTGCCTTTTCCCCTTCCCCCCTCCTTTTTTTTTTTTTTTTTTGGGGGGGGCTTGCCTGTTCCTCCCTCTGCCTTCCCTGGGCTGGCGCACGCACTGGCCTGTATTCAGTGTTGTCTTCCGGGCTGCTGTTTTCAGTTGCGTTCTGTGTGGCCATGTTCCGGCCCCATGGGTCGGGTGGGCTCTGTACACTGTGGGCTCGGCGCCCCTTCTTGCTGGGTTAGGTCCTGGCTCTGCCGGCTGGGCGGCTGCGCCAGGCGGCTGCTTGTGGTTTTGGGTTAGGGGGCTGGGGTTGCTCGTGTCCTTACCCCTCCGCGGTGCCGGCTGTAATCTTCTGGGTGGTCCGTCACCGTTGTCGCCTGGCGCTCTGTGGTCCCGTGTGTGGCCTGTGGTGCCGGTGTGTGGCGTGGTGGCGCGGCGCCTTCCCGGGTGTGCGGTGGCTGGCTTCGGTTAGTCCCTCAGGTTAGGGTCAGTTGTGTCGTGTTGTGCCGCTCTGTGCCGCGTCGCGTCGCGTCGTGCTGTGGTGCGTTGCTCTGTGGCGCGCTGTGGTGTGGTGTGCCGTGGTCTCGCGTGGTGCCGCGGTGGGTCAGTGGAGGTCAGCCTGGCCTGTGTGGGTCGGTTAGGTCTTCGGGAAATTCTGCTGAATGATCACGGTGTCCTTGGGGCGTGCACACTGACTCTCACCCATGGACTCAATCTTCACCGGGCCTCGCAGACAGGCAGGTGTACTCGGGGTGTAGGAAAAGCGTTCCTTCTCCAAGGCAGACAAACAGACATCAGGAGTCGGACGGTGGAGGTGGTTTCCGAACGCTGTTTGAGTGGCGAATGGCTTTCACTGCAGCTCGGCTGCGCTGGCAGGGTTCGGGTCGGTGCCGCCGGCAGGGATGAGCTCACACTGTAGGGTCAGGGGGATGTCCATATCTCCGGTGCTGGACTGCTGGGGTCCGGGGCATCGGTAGTATTCTTGGTACTTCCAGTCTTCACGGCGCTCGGAGATGGCGTTGAAGGGGGGCACCGTCCAGCAGCACCAAAGCCTTCGCGATCGATCACAGCGTTTCGCTTCCCCTTGCGATGCTCGATATTCATCATGGACGGGATCGGTGCGCCGCCGCAGTGCCATTTCTCCACTGGACGCAACAGGTTGGTGACGGACGCCCTCACGGACGTGAGACCAGCCGAGATCAAGCCCCCGTAGCAATACTCTGCGTCAAACCGCGACGGTAGCGCAGCCCGGCCCTTATAGCCCATGGTGTGGTCGCGTGACGGTCCGTGGGGTTGCCCTCCCTGGGGGCCTGTGCCTTGGTCTCGTGTCCTCTGGGGCTGTCGTGGTGCCCTTTTCCTCCGTGTCTTGGTCCCCGTTCCCGTTCCTTCCTGTCCCTGCGTGTGCCTGCCCTCACTCCGGGCCCTTCCGTGCCCTCTTGCCTGTGTGGTCCTTGGTGTCCCTTGCCCTTCCCTTGCCCTTGTCCTGCCCCTTCCTGGTGTGGTGGTGGTGGGAGGGGCGGGGTGGGGAGGGGGCGCCGGTGGCCCAGGCTTGGGGGTGGGTGGCCTGGAGCCACCGGCGGAGGGCTTGGGGGGTGTAGGGGGGGCGGAGGCCCTGGACCGCATCGCGGAGGAGGGCCTCCCATGCCGCTTGCGGCATGATGGCCTCCGGGGCGGCCTCATTGGGGTTTGCGGGGGTGCGGGTGCGCACCTCCTCGAAGGTATGCACCGTGTGCACCCCTCTGTGTCTTCCCGCTCCCCCGGCCCATTTCACCCAGCGGCTGAGCTCCTGCAGAGCGGAGGGAGACCACCAGGCGAGGTAGGCGGGGGCCCGGGGGGGGGGGGGTCCGTGCCTGGGGTCCTGGAGCGGCGGGGGGAAGATGTGGACCTGCGGTGGTGGCGGGGGTGGCGGTGCCTGAGGGAGCGGGAGCGGCGGCGGCGGGGGCTGGGGGTGGAGGACGGGTACGGGCGGAGGGGGGAGCGGGAGGGGGAGGTGGACATGGGGCGGCGGTGGCGCGCTCGGTGGCGTCCGGGGGAGCGGGAGTGGTGGTGGCGGGGGCTGGGGGTGGTGGATGGGTACGGGTGGCGGGGGGAACGGGGAGCCCGGCGGGGCGTGTGGGGGGAGGGGGAGGTGGACGTGGGGCGGCGGCGGCGTGCCTGGCTGCGTCGGGGGGAGCGGGAGTGGTGGTGGCGGGGGCTGGGGGTGGTGGATGGGTACGGGTGGCGGGGGGAACGGGGAGCCCGGCGGGGCGTGTGGGGGGAGGGGGAGGTGGACGTGGGGCGGCGGCGGCGTGCCTGGCTGCGTCGGGGGGAGCGGGAGTGGTGGTGGCGGGGGCTGGGTGGCCGGTGGGGGGAGGGGGAGGGGGACATGGGGCGGCGGTGGCGCTCGTGGTGGTGCCCGGGGGAGCGGGAGCGACGGGAGCGGGGTCCCTGGGGGTCGTGGTGGTACCTGGGGGAGCGGGAGCGGCGCGAGTGGGTGGTTGAGGCGCGGTGGGAGTGTGGGCGCCGTGGGCGAGTGTGCCGTGCGGGGGGGGAGCGGGAGCGCCGCCGCTTGCGGGACCGGCCCTCGTCGCTCGAGTCGGGCCAGTCCGGAAGCGTCGGCGGCCTCTGGGGGGGCTCGCGCGGCGCCGCTTGGGGGGGGAGGTCCCCCGTCGTCCTTGGGGCCCCTTCGGCCATCGGATGGTGGCCGGGGGGGTACGGGGCGTCACGCGGTGCTGGTTGGGGGGGGAGATCCCCCGTCGTCCATGGGGCCCCCTCGGCCATCGGATGGTGGCCGCGGGGGTACGGCTGGTACGGGGGTGGTGGCTGGTACGGGGGGGGTGGGTATGCGGGCGGGGCGTTCGGCGGCTGCCATCCCGTCCGCTGGTGCTGTTGGTGTACGGGGGGTTGTGGCCCGGTGGGGTAGGGCGGTGGGCAGTGGTAGTGGTGGGGGTGGTGTTGGTAGTGGTGGTGGTGGGGCCGCTGGTGGTGGTGGTGTGTGTAGTGGTGGGGTTGGTGTTGCGGGTATGGCCCATGGAGTCCTTGTGGGTTTTCCGGTCCCCCTTGTGGGGGTGGGGGGTTGGGCATCGTGGGCAGTCCCCGGGGCTGCACTATGTGGTGGGCATGGACGAAGGGTTGGGGGGCGGGCTTGATGGTGACGATGGTTGAGGGGTCCCACGTCCCCGGGTCGGTTTGGCCGGCGGTGGTGGTGGTTTGTGGGGGATGGATGACGGGGCGTTTGATGACGGGGATTTTGACGAGGGTTTGGAGGGGGTCGTGCTGGGTGGCCGTCTCCGCGGTGGTGGTGGGTGCCGGCGGGAGGGGGGCGCGGGTCGTGGTGGGTGGGGGGTCCTGGCTTGGGCGAGGGCCTGGGCGGGGGTGGTATCGGGTGGTTTTGTGTCGTTGCGTATGCGGTGTTGTGTGTGGGCGCGTGGGCGCCGGCTTGGGTTTGGGGTTGGGTTTGGGGTTGGGGTCCGGTTTGGGTTTGGGGTCGGGTTTGGGGTTGGGGTCCGGTTCCAGGTTGAGGAGTACCTCTGTCCGGAGGTGTGAGGGCGTCGATGCCGGGTCGGGGGTCGTCCCGGTGGGTTGCCGGGGTGCCTGAGTCGCCTGTGTGGGGGTTGGGGGGTTGGTGCGTGCGGCCGCGGCTTTGGCTTTCGGCGTGGCCTTGAGGATGAGTTTGGCGGGGAGGGGGGAGTCGGAGGATGAGGTGGAGGAGGTGGACGAGGCTGAGGACGAGGAGGAGGTGGTGGACGCGGGTTGGGCTGTGATGCGGGCGGGCTTGCGGGCAGCGGCTTCTGCCGCGGCCACGGCGGGGAGGATGGAGGGCATGTCCCCGGGTTGTAGGTTGGGGACGGGCGGCTGGGGGGGCCCGGTCGTGACCTGGCGGCCCGGCGGGCCGATCTGGTCGGCTGCGGCGGGGGAGGGAGGCGCGGGGCTGCGGCCTTCTCTTTCTGGGCTCGGCTGGGCCCGGGTCCTGCAATGTGCGAGGTCGTGTGGGTTTGTGTCAGTGGGGGGGAACAGTTCGCGTGGGCTGCATTCAGGGGCCGGGGGGGGTGGGCCTGGGTCCTCTGGGGTGTATGTGGGGGGCGTGGGCGGGCCACTGGGTGGGGTGGGCGTGCCGCGGGGCGTGGGGCTCCCCTTGGCGGGTGTGTGTGGGTTGTCGAGTGTGGGGGGCGGTGAAGGGTGGCCGGTGGGTGGGTGTGTGGCGGGCGTGTGCTGGTGTTCGGGCGGGTGGGGGAGGCCCGTGTCGCGGGGCCCGGGGGTGTGCGCGATAGTGGGCGTGTGTGGGTCTCCGGTTGAGCAGCGAGAGGGGGGGGGCATGGGCGGGGATTGTGCGGGGGGTTGTGCTGCGCCGGTGTATGTGTCTGCTTGCTGCGCGCTTGCGTGGGCAGTTGTAGGCCGGGCGGTTTGGAGGAGAAGCTTGCCGTCTTCTGCTGCCGCGGCAAGGATTTCGCAGACGAGCGTTCGTATCTGGTGGACCTCTTGGTCAGTGGTGGGAAGGGGGCATGCTAGCTTTGGGCTAAGACCCGCGCGGTTGAGGACCCTGTGGATGGCGTGGTACCCGCAGGTGAGGGACTGCTGCGGCCTGGGGGGGGGGTTTGGTCGTGTGTCCGGGCCTGCTTCGACTTGTGTGTGGGCGGTGGGGATGGCCCAAACCCAGGGCACGGTCCCCGTGGGTGGCCAGTGGCGCTGGATCCAGTGGGTTAGGCAGAGCATGGACAATCCCAGGTGGTAGCCCGCCTTCCCTGAGGTGATTTGGGCCAGGGCGCGGGCTGGGGGCGTGTCCCCTGGCTGGAGGAGACCCCTGAAGATCTTGTGCTGGGTGGTGGGGTCCCCCACTGCCCCTGGTGGGGCGGTCTCCGGGGCGAACATGGTGTCTGTCCCCTGGATGATCCATTGCGGGCCGTGGGACGTAGCCATAGCGGCTATCACGTAGTAGTGGCCGCGCTCGAGGACTGTAACCCAGACCTCCGGCGGGGGGTGGTCACTGTCTGTAGGTGGGGGGGGGAGGTCGTCGTCCGGGGTGCGGAGGCCGGCGGCGCGGAGGGCGGTGTCGCGGTTGGGCGCGGTGGCCTGTTCCCACTGCTCCGGGTGGTTCGGGTCCGCTGGGTGGTCCGTCTCCGCTTGGGCCCGCCGTAGGCGTACGGTTCCTCGACGCGTGACGTTGCTGCCGGTGTCGTGCGTCAGGGCCTGGCCCCACTCGATGGGGGGGATCCAGATGGGCTGGCCCCGGGTGTGTTTGCGGGCTCGCCAGAGCACGAGGTCTACTATGGTCTCGTGGAGGCCGCTGCCTGGGGTGGTCAGGTCCCGGAGGGCTTTGACGGTGAGCTTGGTCCAGTCCTCTTGTAGGCGGTACCAGCCCAGGGGGGTGGTCGGGGCCCTGTCTTGGAGGGTCGCTCGGAGGAGGTCGGGGTCGCGGATGGTGGCCGGTGTGAGGGGAGGGTGTCCCGGGTCCGGGGGGGGTGGGCTGGATGGGCTGCCGGGGTCTTGCGCGTCTACGTCGATGGATGGTTGGCCCTGGCTGGGTTCGGCCGGACTGGGCGGTGCCGGGTGGCTTCTTGGGTGCGAGACGGGTCTCGGGGCGCTGTGGTGGTGCCTTGGAGACCTGTGGATGGAGACGGGGGGCGCGTGCGGGGCGCGGAGCGGGTTAGTGGACGTCTGGGTCATGCACGGCATGGTAATGGATGAGACGCTGCATGTGTTCCCTGGCGGTGGGGTCGGTGAGTTGTTCCGCGTGTGTTAGCAGGAGGTGTTTGCGGTGTACCATTTGGGCTGCTGCTCTGCGGACCGCTTCTAGCTGGAGGTGTGCTGCTGCTTCCATGGGGCTTTCCGTGTGTTTGGTGAGGTGTCGGTGCAGGGCCTGTGTCACTGCCCCTCTCATGGTGGCTTCTTTGATCAGGGGGTCCCGGAAGAGGTGTTCGGTGGCCTGGTGTGCGTGGCTGTGGGCTGGCCATCCTTCGTGTTGCCGCAGGGTTTCCGCCGGGGACCAGCCCACTAGGGTGTCCCTGTCTGTATGGAGGGGGCATTTCTTGAAGTGTTCCCAGTCCTCCGGGGTGGTGTGGTCGCATGGGCAACGGGTGTGTTCGTCGGGGACGTGGATGTGCTTGCGGGCGAGCCATCTGGCGACCCTGGTGAGGAAAGGCAGTTGCTCCCTGAGGAGCTGGATGCGTCGTTTCTGGAGGTGGGCTGGGACGTTTGCTGGGCGGAGCGCTGAGTGGTAGAGGGGGACTTGCAGTCTGTCCTGGAGCTCCTGGATGTGCGCCCGGCTGTCTGCGTCGCCGAGCACGCGGGCGAGATGTTGGACGGGGTTGGGGTAGTGGTACGCTCTGTCGTGGGAGGAATAGGGGGCGTCCTCTGGTACCCAGTCCGGGGTCTGATGGGGCTCGGGTACAGGGGGCACGTGTTGGAGGTGTGTGTGGTTGCGGCCGAGGTCAGGGATCTGGAGGGCTGGTAGGTGTGTTGTGCGCTGGTGTACTGCCTGGTTGTCGACCTTACCATTTCCGTATTGGTGCCTGTGGGACTCTTGTTTCACGATGTGGAGTTGGACGTAGGGGGGAAGGCTGCGTAGGGCTTTCCAGAGTAGCAGTGCCTGGGTGCCGAGGCTCGTCGCGGTTGCTTTGTGAAGTGGTTGCCTTGCTATGCGGAGGAGCAGGTGCGTGTCGACAGTGGCTACTACCACGAACCAGACCCGGACGATGTGCGGGGAGTGGGCGGGTAGGTGGGCCGCGACCTCGGTGATGGCGTCGGCCATGGCCCCTAGCTCCCCGTGGGAAGAGGCCCCATAGGTGGTGTGGCCCGTGTGGTGGTCCATGTGGTAGTGTTCCCCGGTGTGGGTTAGTTGCAGGGTGGCCCCCCCGGTGATGGGCGTGAGGGCGGATTCGCCTGAGGCGTCGGTGAAGAAGAGCCGGTCCGCCGGTGATGGTTGTGGGAGGCGGCATGGGTTCATGGGCAGGTAGGCGTATATGGCAAGGCCCGTGGCGAGGTGGGCTACTGGGGTTGTGGGCTGTAGGATGGGGGTGGCGTACACCCCTATTCCTTTGGAGATGATGTGCTTTGCTTGGGGGGACAGGGCTATGAGTCCCTGCTCCGGCTGTCCTTGTGTGAGGTAGGAGTAGATGTAGTGGAGGATGTAGGCTGTGTCGGGGTTTAGGTCGTGGCATGTGAGGGTTTGTGTTCGGTGCTCCGGTGTGTGGCAGGAGTGGTGGAGTGGATAGTAGGGGTGCTCGTGTTTGCCCGTTCTGCCTGGCTCGTACATGCTGTAACGGATGGCGACCCCTGCCGGGTCGGGGCGGGGGCATGTGGGTGTAGTGGTGAAGAGCCATTTGGGCGCGTGGTCGGGGTTCCATGCTACCGTGGGGTTAGTGTCGGTGCGGTGGAACCATCGGGCTATCCATGCGTAGGCCTGTGGTGGTAGGTGGGTCGTGGGGTGGGTGTGGTGGCGTGCTATGAGGTGTAGCACGGGCCATGGTGCGGTTGGTGCCTCGGGGTCACAGGCCCAACATGTGCGTGGCATGCTCTGAGAATCTTGGGGGACCTTTGGTAGGTCTCGGGCGGTCATGTGGTGTTTCGGTATGCGCCATTTTGCCCCGTGGTGGATGACGGTGGTCTGCGTGGGTTTGGCTTCATTCGGGGCCAGTAGTAGGGTTAGTGGTGGGACTGGGCCCGTTACTGGGGGGACGGGTTCGTGTTTCGATCCGGTGGGTGCGTAGGGCGGTGTCTCTGGGATGGGTCGCGGGTGTTGTCTTGTGAATTCTCGGTAGGCTTTGCGCATGTCTTTGCTGCCCGGTAGAGTGTGTCCCGCTGTTCGTGCCGTCTGTGTGAGGTAGTGGTGGAAGAGGCGGTATTGTGGCCATTCGGGAAGCTGTAGAAAGGGGGTGTGGTGTGCCCCGCTGTGGTGCAGGACCCGCATTTGGGCGAGGGTGACGTATACTACGGTGATGGAGGCCCCGACAAGGTCTATGGTGTGGATGGTGCCCTTGGGGTGGTGGTGGAGGTCCCCGCAGAGGACCGCTAGTGGCCCTTTCTCTGGGCACGTGTGGTTGGTGAGTATGGCGTGGTGTGGGGATGGGAGCAGAAGCTGGAGGTGGTTCCACAGGCGGGTGTTCATGTTGGTGGGCATGCCCGTCTGGTGGAGTACCCAGCGCGGGCATGTGTTGCGGGCCCGTTGTGCGGCTTGGAGGCGGATGGCGGTGACCTCGCGGACCTCCGGTGAGTGGTTGTGGGTCATGCGGTGAAGGAGGAGGGCGGTGTGTCTGGTATAGGCCGCTTTCACCTCGTCCCCTATGGCGTCTCCATAGTGGGGCCATGCCGCTCGGATGGCGCGGGTGGGTATGGAGGTGGGCCAGCCCCCGTGTGCTGCCCATGCCTTGGTCACGGCGCGTGTGGCCGGCTGGAGGGCGGTGGTGGGGTGTGTTAGGTGGAGTGCTTGGAAGCCTATGGAGGCGTTCAAGACCCCGGTGAGGTAGTACGCCAGGCTCTGGTGGGACAGGGAGAGGGCCTTGGTGGTCGGGGACGCATATCTGGGGAGATGGGCGAGGTGTGACTGCAACTTGGGAGGGAGGGTGGCGTCCTCAGGGTTGGCGGCCTGGACTACCCCCAGGTGGGTGGTGGTGGTCACGACTTGCATGGGGGGCCCTTGTGGCCCCAGGGTGGGAGGTGTGGCAGACCCCTTGATCATGGCCACTGACTTTGTGGGGTGGACGATGAGGTTGTTGTGGGAGAGGTAGGAGACGGTCACGTCCAGTAAGTCGTTGGCCTGTTGGGTGACCGTTGGTCCGGGGTCCGGGGCATGGGGGTCGTGCGGGGTGTGCGCGACGGTGAGGTTGGTGTCGTCCGCGAAGCCGACCAGGGGGGAGAGGAGGGGGTAGGGTGCGTAGGCCGGGTAATCCTGCTCGATTGCGAGGGCCAGGGGGAGCGTCACTAGAAGGTACAGGAAGGGGCCCTCTGCTCCCCCTTGGGGGACCCCGCTGCCTGGCTCCAGGAAGGGGGTGAGGCCTGCTCCTGTGCGGACCGTGTATTTGCGGGTGCGGATGTAGTCGGAGGTGAGGTTGTAGAAGGGGAGGCCTAGGCGTTTCCACACCGCTTCTAGAAGGAGCCAGGGGGTGTTCGGGAAGGCTCCCTTGACGTCGAGGGAGGCGATGATGAGGTCCACCGGGTCCATGTCCGCGATGGTGTCCTGGAGGAAGATGGCCTCGTGTGGGGAGCGGCCTGGGATGGCCCCCCAGAGGCTCGCTGGTATGTGGGGGTCCAGGTGGGGGCGGATGCGGCGCAGGAGGATGGTCCAGACGATTTTGACCTCCGTGACCGCACAGACTATGGGGCGCCAGTTGTCCGGGTTCGCCAAGTCCCCCTTTTTGTAGAGGGGGCGGACAACGTTTGCCCAGTCTGGTGGCAGGGGGGTCCGCCCCGTGACGATGTCCCAGAGGCGGTGGGCGAGGACGCGGAGGAGGTGGGCGGGGAGGTGGTAGTACGCCTCTGCAGGGAGGCCGTCGTAGCCTGGGGTTTTGTGTTGCCGGAGACTGTGGATGGCCTTCCGGACTTCGTGGATGGTGAAGGGGCGTTTTTCCAGGTGCCTCCTCTGGGCGTGGTTGAAGACCCGAGGGAGGCGGTCGATTTTGGCCTGGGTGTCCGGGTCCAGTGTGTCTTGGGTGGGGGTGTGTTGCCGGAGGAAGCTGTCTTGGGTGGCTTGGAGCACTGTGGCTGGGTCGTTGGTGAGGGAGCCGTCCTCCTGCCGGACCGTGGTGATGGTGCGGTGGCCGGTATCGGTCATGGCGTCGTTGAGGTGGCGGATGGCCTTGTAGGGGAGTTCGTGTTGCGCATACCGTTCGTGTTCCTGGGCGATGCGCTGTTGCCTGTGGATGTGCCACCGCTGCAGGTCCGCCCTGATTTGGGCTATGTGTGTCCTGCAGTGGTGTATCTGGCGGCGGGTTTGGGGGGTGTCGGTGTGGAGGAGGGTCGCCAGTTGTTGCTTCGCATGCCAGAGGTCATGGAGCATGTCCCCCAGGGCCGTGGGTGGTTGGTCGTCGTCTGTGTGGGGGTGTTGCTGGAAGCCGCAGGCGACGGCGGCCGTGCGCATGGCTGTGAGTAGGTCGGTGGGGTCTGGTTGGATGCGCCGGGCGCGGTCTATGGCCCTGTGATATTGGGACCAGGCATGCTTGTCATGCAGCGGGGGCATCTTCAGGGGGGGTGGTAGGCCTTGGTCCGCATCTTCTGGGGGGCTGGGGGGAAGGTTGGGGATGGTGAGGCGGATGTGCAGGGGGCTATGGCCTGTGGGTCCCAGCGGGAGGGGTCCATATCGGGCCTCCGCTCGGATGATGGTGGTGGGGTCGCCATAGCATACGTCGATGCGGGATGGGGCGGCATCTGTTTGGTGGGGGAAGTGGGATGGTTGGCCTTCGAGGCTGGCTGTTTGGTCCACGAGCCCCAGCATTTCGATGGTGTCGCGGACTGCTTGGTCCTGGGGTGTGGCCTGTCCTCCTCGGTCCGCTGGGGTGGGGGCGGCGTTCATGTCGCCGATGATGACTGTGGGGGCGAGCATGGCCATTTGGCGGTACGCCTCGGCCAGGGCCTGGAGGAAGGGTTCCGTGGCTTCGCCGAAGGGGACGTGGGTGTTGATGACGTTGAGTTGCCATCCGTCCCCGACGACCTCATAGACACCTAGCCTCCCTGGGACGCTGAGGTGGTGGACGAGGTGGACGTGGATGCCGGTTTGGGCGTATAGGGGGGTCCCCTTGTGCCAGTAGCACCTACACCGTCAGCATCACTGCCCGCACACCCGGCCGGGCCGTCAATGGCACCGCCGCCCATGGCACCGCCTACACTCACCAGCGCCACCACCAGCCCGCTCGAGGCCAGGAACCCCTCGCGTCGCCAACGGCCTCAACGAACACCAACACAACCAACACCGCCACCACCGGACGGGGAATACCCACAAACCAAGAACAGCTCCACCACCAACAACCAATACACCACCCGCGGCAACCCACCATCGCCAACGCCACCACGGCACCTATCACACCTCCACCAGCGGAGGCGACGTGGGCCACACCACCCGTCATCTACAGCACCCTCGCCACCACCGCCACGTCCAGCCCACAAACGGTACGCCCCAACGGCCAGATAAAACACCCTCACCATCGACACCACCGGCAACACCACATACGCCCCATACGCCACCCCGCCATGCTCACCAACCATCACCCTCGCCATCAGTGTCCATGACATCAGAGGCACCAACACCACCGGCGACAACGACAGCGACAACAGCTGACCCATCAACTAACCACCATCAACCATAGCCCAACACCAACCTCATCTATGCTAACGCCCATACCACCCTCGCCAACAACACTGCCAGCGGCACAATCATCCGCTCCGGCACCCACACCACCCTCACCACCAACATCACCACCACCCCCCAAGGGTCAGGGCTCGCGGGGAACGGAACGGCAGAGCGAGCACGCCACCACCCGCATGCGTCGCCCACCCTATCGTACACCGCTCCGCAACGCGCCCCCCCGCTTCCCCCGTCAGGATGTGCGCCGCAGCCCACTGCTGGGACGACGACTACGACGTCCTCCCGGCCATCCGACACCTACTGGCAGCCACGGCCCCGCGCCCACAAGCCCAGCAGCAACCCACGGAACCGCAGGAGCCCGACCACGCCATGCCACCACGCTCCATATCCCCCGCGTCCACCGCAGACCAGAACGCGAAACACCAGCGAGAGGAGCCCGACCCTGACCGCGCCGCCACGCCCCAACCGCCCCCCCCCCCAAAGGACATTCACGCCACACTGGTCAGCACCCTAGCCCCCATGGACGCCGAGCAGTACTACCAGTCCATCCAACGAGACCTCCCTGAGGACCACGCGACCCTCCAGGGGTGGAAGCAGGAGAAAAGGAACGACAACAAGTGGAGCACAGAGGAAGACCTTCTCTGGGAAGACACCTGGAAAAGCACCACGGAAGCCTTCCTGGAAGCAGCAGCCGAAACCTACACCCGCCCGCCCGGGGACACTAGACACAGCCTCCACGCCCTCTTAGCGTTCCACAGCTGGAAACACCGCCACACCATCACCCTCAACCCCCTCGACCACAATCCACACCGATGGACACCTGAAGACGACGCCACCGCCGCCATCACCGTACAGCAAAGCCCCGAGAACCCGGAGGAATACCACATCACCTGGAACGATCCGGCACCCCACCCCCCCGCCTCCCCCACCCTCCCAGATGTCTTCGCTACCATCCGCGCAGAACTGAAGGAGGCGAAAGCCCCACAACAACGGGACGAAGAGATGCCCCAGGCACCATCACCACCAACCACACAAGAAAAGCCCCGCACAGCGCCCCTCACCCACCCCATCACCACAATGGAGCTCCCCCCACAACACCGCACCACCCCGGACCGAAACGGGTTTCGAGACCTGCCACAGGAACCGGCGGTCCACAACAGCACACTCCAATGGGACGACATCACACCGGGGCTCCAGGCCATCCGCCTCCACTCTATCACCGAGCCCACCACCAACTGGGCACTACCGACGGGCCGCCACCACCTCCTCCTCACCGTCCAAGGCGATGCCACAATCACACCCACGGAGGGAGACCCGGTAACAGCAGACCCCGCCCACGCCGTCCACATACCCCCGCGAGCATCGTCGGCACCTATTACGGTACATCCAGGCCCCACCCCATGGCAAGCCATCGTCATCACCTACCCCGCCCCCAACGACCACACACACACCTGGCAGCAGCGGTGGCAGGACATCCAGGGGGACCTCCTCCAAGAACACCTAGGACTCACGCGCACCCACCACACCCTACACCCGATACGAGGAGTAGGCCAAGCACCACACGGCATACACACCCCGGGAGTATGGGCGTACGCGACACCCATAAACCCACAAGCAGCGGAGGACATCAAGACCGCCCTATCCATCCAGCAAGCCCAGACCCCAACACCGCACCGCAACAACCAACGAGGCTACATCATTTGGTGGGCATACCAAGACCACGACACCCTCACCCCTCAACCGGCCCCCCCCCCTCTAGACACCAACACAACCGCCATCCTCCAAGCCGCAGCAGCGGCAGCCACACAGGTAGGGGCCCCGGAAACCTGGGGCCCACAATACCTGGTCAAAACCAAAGTGGCGCCCCACGCGAAGGCCCAAGACAAGCCCCCAACACCAAAGCCGCTCCACCCCCCACTCAAGCCAGACCCGACGGAACACACCCCCCAGGAGGAATGGGCAACCCACTACATCATCCCCCACACCACCACCCGCAAGAACGACGCCGCCAATATCACCGTCACCTGCCACCTCCCCCACACCACACAGGTGTATGAGCTGACGGCCCCCAACGTCCTCGTCAGCCGCTGCCAACACGACGAGCGATACACCATACAGGCGGAAGTGGCCGCCGCGACCACCCTGTACACATGGGCAACACGGGGGGACCTCCCACACACCACCCTCCACCACGCCCCCTCCTGGCCCACCCCCTTCCACACAGCAGACCGTCCCAACAAGAAGCCCAAACACACAGGTATGCACACCCCCGCCCAGGAGGCCCAGCACCAACACGATGCGAGGCGCAAGGCCCGCACCCTCCACGACGACCACACCATCCCCCGCATCAGCGCCCCCCCCGCCAGAGTGTCAGATGCCACCCACAACCGCACGATCACAGGTATCACCACGGACTGCCTGAACCCAGCGGCGTCGCGGGCAGACGCGGTGTGGATCAGCGAAGGGCGCTCCCACACACGGGCGGTGGCGCGCCTCCACAACATCTAACCCCACAAACTCCAGCGCGCCGTCGGACCCTTCGCCGTACACGTCACCCCGTATGGCATTGACCACCCCCGATGTGAGCACCACGACCCGCCCTGCTCCACCCCATGCACCTCGCCCCTGCGCCAACCGCTGCCGGCCCCCACCATCACGGGCAACATGTACCTGGGCAGCGTACCGGGAGACCCGGGCATATACATCCTGCCCAACAGGTCCAGGGAACACGCCATCCCCCTCCACGCCGTAGAATCCCTCGCCCTGGGACCGCCCCCACCAAAACATCAACACCAGCACATCCCGGGGGACAAACAGACACAGGCGCCAGACGGGGGAGAAAAGGCCCACCAACGCGCCCTAGCCCACATCACCGTCCACCCCGCAGCTGGCTCAGCTAGCACTACACAATCCCCATATATGGGCCAACTCCTTAAAACCGGTTTGTTTTCTCTGTTTTCTGCTCTTTTGGTGCCCTTTGCTACCTTTCATTGAAACGGGCACCCTCAAAATATACACAAAAATGGTATTATACATGAAAAATGAAATTTTTGACCTCAAATACCCCCTCCATGGGGTTTGAACCCACACTCTACCAACCTTAGAGTTGTGTTTTTCCTCTAAGCTACGACCTGTCGTCGACGATCTCAAGGAAAACCGTAGTATAATAAAAGATTTTGGAAAATCAGAACTCCTTACATGCTCCAACCACTATTAACCTCCCATGCTCTTAAAACCGGTCACGCGCTCACTGAGTTGTTCAACTAGTGATTTGCTGTACCCAGAGCTTTGATTTCTGATGCAATCCAAAATGTTTTAAGGATATAAATTTTAACAAAATGGCAGAAGGAAATGAGACACTGGATTTTCACGAGTTCGTGCTGAAATTGCCGGATTCGGCGTGGAACCTGAGTTCTGAGTCGTTGGAACATGCAGCACAGTTGGCAAAGGAAGGCGCAATGAGTGGTCTCAGTCCTTGGCAGGCAGCGTCACTGTATTCCAAACTTACAGGAAAGAAAACACTGGCCACTGTCAAAGACACGATGGCCTTGGTTCGTGATGCCTTACTCACCTTAAAGGGCGACGACATTGGCAGAACAGGAACGTCGTCGCATCGCGAAGACGTCTTCTTGGCATGCGAAACTTTGAGCGGTCCCAAGGACCACGCTGGCCCCGCGTCGGACAAGGAGTCCACGTTCGTGTGGCGCGATGAGGTTCTGTCGCTTCCTTCACGCTTGTCTGCACTCCTGGAAGAGCGAAAGGTTTTGCAAGACGAGTTTCTCAGAAAAAAGATGCTGAAGCACCTTCCAGTGTTCGACGAGTTCCATAGGGCAGCTGTTAATAACGCGCCAACGCACAAACATCCAGCGGACGCAGAGAAGCGTCGTTGGGAACAACAGGTAAAAGACGCCATGCGAGTCCTGGGAGTAGTCTTAGCACGCGAAGATGACACAACGGTAGCTCCGGAAGCACCTGTTTCATTGGTACTATGTGAACATTTGTTTGCAATGTTGGGTGCGTTGGACTACAGCATCCAAAGCTCCCGGCGAGTGGCAGTAGATAAACGGTTTGAACAACCTGCGATTGCACCAGAGTTACTCTCGAAGGATGACATGTCACTACTTCAGTCGCGCAACAAATTACAAAAAGACCTGAGAGGCACGCGTTTCTCCCCTTACTCGCATCGTAGTTCTTTCCGTTCGTTTTCAACACGAGGTCGTTTTGATCCACGGAGATCTGGCAAAGGAGGCAAAGGCAAAGGTAAGGGTTTCACCCAAAGATTTGTGCCACGTAACGACAAGTTAGATGAACGACCACAGCAGTAGCTTGACTGTAGAGGATTTATTGGCGCCAGCCGTGTGCGTGCCACCGCCGATCCATCCCCACATGCCACTCTATTTGCGCTGTCGTGCACAATTGCATGAATGGGAAGCGTTGAAGGACACATACGCGGCGTCAGTGATTCGCAATGGGCTGCAGCTTGATTGGGTTGACGGTTTTGATCCGGATCGGCCAACCGACGACTTCCGTCCTCGTTCTTCCCACGCAGAGGTAACCGACCCTGAATTGGTAAAACACGTGTTGGATGCAGTGCAACAGGGTTGCATGGAACGCGTCGAGCGGAAAGACATTAAGTGTTGTGCAAGTATGTTCGCAGTGGACAAAGCGTCAGACGAGGCACATCCTGAGGGAGGCCGTCGACCTATCACCAATTTGAAGAACGTGAACCAGTTTGTACAGACCACCTATTTTCGTTTGGTCACTCTGTGGGGCATTTTACCGTTCTTGAGACCCGGTCAGTATGCTTGCAAAATTGACTTGAAAAGTGCTTATTTTCACATGGGTATCCATCCGCGGGATCGACCTTATTTGGGGGTCTACGTCGACGGTGAATTTTACAGGTGGTGCGTTTTGCCGTTTGGATTAAACGTCGCACCACGGGAATGGCAACGCCTCATGCAACCAATTTTAAATGCCGTGCGCGAACGCGGAGCACTCGTTTGGGTCTACTTGGACGATTGGCTCATCATTGGCAATACTTACCGTGAATGTCTGGAACACACACGTTTTTTGGTACAACTTTTGCATCGGTTGGGTCTATTGGTCAATGTCCCAAAATCATGTTTGGAGCCGTCTCAAGAAATTATAATGCTTGGTTTTATGCTAAACTTCAGGGAAGGATTCGTCGCGGTACCTCCAAAGCGCCTACAAGAAATTTTTCGGGACGTGAACAGACTGGCACACAGTCACACACCATCAGTGAGGCGATGCGCCTCCGTTCTTGGAAGAATCCGTTCCTTGTTGTTCGCCATGCCCCATATCCGACTCCTCAGCGACGCCCTGGCGGTGCACGTGGCGGTGGCAGTCCAGGCTAGCTGGGAGGCAGACGTGGCGCTCCCGGAGCGCGTGTCACGTCAGTTGATGGATCTGGCGGACGAGTTACACCAGTGGAAGGGACGCACCTTCGTAGTTTCCATGGGTCACGTCAGGGACATGTACTCGGACGCGTCAGATCTGGCGTGGGGCGGAGTCCTTCAAGGGAATGCCCAAGCAGCGTTCGGTTGGTTCCTGAATCGAGAGGAACACATAAACGTCAAAGAGTTCAGGGGAGCCCTACTGACTATTCAAGCGTATGCGCTGAGGGACACCACGCTGCGATTTTTCACCGACTCAATGGTCCTTTACTGGTATCTCCGCAAGTGGGGAGGTCGCAAGCCGCGGTTCAACGCATTGATTCTCCAACTGTGGAATTTTACAAAAGCCAATCGCATCGAGATTCAACCGTTTTACGTGCACACCTCGGTGAATCCGGCGGACATTTGGTCTCGGCTTCGTTGGACACCGTCGGAGGCTACCTTCCCGTCGGACGTGTTGACTTGGATCCTGGAGGAGTTCAAAAGTTGGATTCAGCCGGAAATCGATTGGATGTCAAGGAGTTCCAATGTGGTGTGCAGCAAGTTCGTCAGTCCGTGTCCTCAGCCGGGGGCTTACGCCATCGATGTCTTCTCCCAGAATCTAACTTTACTTTCACCGGGGTGGGTCTTCCCGCCGTTCAAGCACATACCTCAGTTGCTCAACAAAGTGTTGGAGTCACCAGGGGTGAAGGTTCTCATGGCTCTGCCGTACAGGCCGCGCGAGGTTTGGTGGAACCTATTGATGAAACACGTGAAGTTCGCAGTGAACACGTCGGAGTTCCGTTTGCAAATGCCAGACGGCACGGAGACACAACCACGTTTCGTGTTGACCTTGGCGTATGTTTGCGTGAATACTATCAATTGCGAGGAGCTACCAACGAAGAGGCGACGCTTATCATCAATGAAATCGGGAAGGACACCTTGAAACGTTACAATTCTGCGTGGCACATGTTTGGTACGTTCTTGTTACAAGACGCGGCGCTTGCTCCACTGTTAAAGGTGGAGCGCTTTGGTCAAATCCCACTGATGACGGTGGCGGTGCAACTTTTAAAGTTTTCACGCACGCATTCTTTAAGTGCTGGGCGTATGGCGTATTCAGCAGTGTGTTTATTCCCGTGCTTTTCGCAACTACGTTTCGAGGGTATGCTACGCAACTTGAAACGTGACTGGTTCGTCAGTGTTCCTCATTATCATCGTTTCTATGATGTACGGCGTCTTATACAAGTCATGCATCAGCAACCTGTGGAGACGGAAGCTCAGCTGCGCTTGCAAGCCATTTTGTCCTTGAGATTCTTTGCCTTGTTCCGAGGCGTTGATCTGGCGCGATCACGTAGGGATATCCAACGCGCTGCTCAGCCTTGGTTCATTTCTGCTAAGCGCAAAGGGAGGAGATACTATGCACGTTATCCTATTCACAATGTTACGCCACCGTCAATTGATCCGCAGCGCTGCTTAGCGCGTTATTTGGAGGCTACTGGTGATTACGAGGGTTCTGAGATTTTTGTGTCCCTACGAAAGCCACGGAAGCCTTTATCATCTGATACCATCAACGGTCTCACTACTCGCTGGTTAAGGAAACACCTACTGGAATTGGGGGAACTGGAGACGGATTCGTTTTCCGCGCATTCTACACGAGGAGCAGCAGCAACTGCACTAATCTATCTTGGCGTGGATCCGCATGTGGTAGCGGCATTGGGTGATTTGTCCTGTTACGATACATTCAGAACGTTTTACGACAGGACCAGAGCTCTGTTGCGCATCGCGCAAGTTCTGGTCCGTCCTGATCTGGCGACTGGAGAAGCGGCGCGCGCTTCGCGCCTGGCGATTAATTAATTCTTATAAAGGGTTCAGTTCACGGGAGCTCAGTCTTCCGTTCTGTTGCCCATATATGGGGATTGTGTAGTGCTAGCTGAGCCAGCTCGGATTTACCCGAATAGGTGAGGGGGAAAGAAGAGATGGCGAAGCAATAGCACTACACAAGACACATATATGCCCACCCTGTCCCTCCCTTAAGTTCTTCGCTCACGGTGAAAAGCAGTTGACACTTGGGTCGTCGGTTGCCACGGTTTTAAGAGCATGGGAGGTTAATAGTGGTTGGAGCATGTAAGGAGTTCTGATTTTCCAAATCTTTTATTATACTACGGTTTTCTCTGAGGTCGTCGACGACAGGTCGTAGCTTAGAGGAAAAATACAACTCTAAGGTTGGTAGAGTGTGGGTTCAAACCCCATGGAGGGGGTATTTGAGGTCAAAAATTTCATTTTTCATGTATAATACCATTTTTGTGTATATTTTGAGGGTGCCCGTTTCAATGAAATATAGCAAAGGGCACCAAAAGAGCAGAAAACAGAGAAAACAAACCGGTTTTAAGGAGTTGGCCCATATATGTGTCTTGTGTAGTGCTATTGCTTCGCCATCTCTTCTTTCCTCCTCACCTATTCGGGTAAATCCGAGCCCACCTACCAAAGGACTTCAGCACAGAGCGCCACATCGTCCTGGAGGGGCAAGCCCACCACATCATCACCGCCGCCCTGTACACCCTCGCCGCCCACAAATGCCACTGGGACCCCACAACCATCCCAGCGATGCCCCCACCACCGCAGGGCCCGAAAGATCCCGTCACCCCCTTCCACATCGATCAGCTCCTAAGCCGCAGGGCCACCCCACACCTCCACCCCTCCAGGAAAGAACTAGCCATCGCATCGTGGGACACCCTGGACACGCCGCCCCAACAACCCGCCATCCACATCCTCATAGCGGACGCCCAATTGTGGGTCCTCCACTGGGCACACGGAGTCCTCATGGCGGCCCAGGCCTATACCCCGGAAATAGACCCAGAAGACCCCCCACGGGGCCGGCACCGACTCCTCCAGGCCACCACCCTCACAGGCCGCGAAGGCGCCCCCTGGGAAGCCCTCCACACAGCACTCTACTGGGCTCAAGGCTCCCCCAACGGCCCAGACACACCAGAACCCACGGAGGCATGGGTCATGCAGGCCAAGACCATGAGGAACTACCACCTTCACCACCCCTTCGACGACAGCCCGGCCGCACTGCCATGGCCATCAGATCCCCCGGAGACCGTGCGCAAGCTCGCCGACATCATGCGCAGCCACGCGAAAGCGAAAACGCAAACGCCGGCAGAACCCCCACTGAGGGATCCGGGCCAGCAAGCAATGCACCCCTTCTTCAAACCCCACGCCCCCCCAGCCCCGCTACCTCCAGTGCCACTCAAGCGAGCGAGACGAAAAAGGGGCGCACCCGCCCCCAACAAAGCCGGAAAAGCAGCGACTTCCCGACCCCCCGCATCCCACCCGACCCACCCGGCGAACCCAGACCAAGCATTCTCGTCATCCTCCCTCCCATCATTACCACCGCACCACCCGGACCAAGCATCCTCGTCATCCTCCCTCCCATCACTACCACCGCCCCACCCGGACCAGGCATCCTCATCATCCTCCCTCCCGCCACCAGCACCGCCCCCGCCCGAGGCGTACCCAGGATTCGAAAAGGGCGCGAAGGTCGAGCAGCCCTTCCGCAACGACCACACAGGCGACTGGATCTGGTGTGAGGGCACAATCCAAAACTGCCTCCGCGACCCGGGGGACAACGGGGGGCCACAGATCCGGGTGATCTCGCATCGCCAAAAGGAGCTAGACCAAGGCAGCAGCGCCCCGGACAAGCCAGAAGGCTACACCCTGGAGCTTACCAGCGCCCACCCCATGCGACTCCGCAACCAAGAGAACAAGGCCCACAGAGGCACCAAATACACTGGGGAGCTCCTTCCGGGATGGAGCCAAGGCCTCCCCCCGCCGCGCCTACCCAAGCGCCCACCAACCAGCAAAAAGTCCCCGAGCCCCAGTCTGCCTCCCTGACGGGGCAAGGGCCGAGGGCACAAGCCTCCACAGCCCCGGCCTGCCCCCACCGAGGCCACCGTCAACCTCCTCGACCTCAACCACCCGGCCGTCACATACTCCAAGGACGCCACAACCGCCCTCCAGGAGCTCCCGATGGCACAGGGGCCGGGGTGGGTTCCCCACCTCCTCACCTTCCAGGAACAAGGCCTACAACGCGACGACCCCCCAGAAACAACCCCCATATATACCCCGGACCAGAAAGCGTACAAATGCTACTGGCACAAGGGGACCCCCCTATACGCCCCAACCGGCATCCATGTCCACCTCGTCCACCACCTCAGCGTCCCAGGGAGGCTAGGTGTCTATGAGGTCGTCGGGGACGGATGGCAACTCAACGCCATCAACGCCCACGTCCCCTTTGGCGACGCCACGGAACCCTTCCTCCAAGCCCTGGCCGAGGCATACCGCCAGATGGCCATGCTCGCCCCCACAGTCATCATCGGCGACATGAACGCCGCCCCCACCCCGGCAGACCGAGGGGGACAGGCCACACCCCAGGACCAAGCAGTCCGCGACACCATGGAAATGCTAGGGCTCGTGGAGCTGATCCCAACCCCGAAGGCAAACCATCCCACTTCCCCCACCAAACAGATGCCGCCCCATCCCGCATCGACGTATGCTATGGCGACCCCACCACCATCATCCGGGCGGAGGCCCGATATGGACCCCTCCCGCTGGGACCCACAGGCCATAGCCCCCTGCACATCCACCTCACCATCCCCAACCTTCCCCCCAGTCCCCCAGAGGATGCGGACCAAGGCCTACCACCCCCCCTGAAGATGTCCCCACTGCATGACAAACATGCCTGGTCCCAATATCACAGGGCCATAGACCGCGCCCGGCGCATCCAACCAGACCCCACCGACCTACTCACAGCCATGCGCACCGCCGCCGTCGCCTGCGGCTTCCAGCAACAACCCACACAGACGACGACCAACCACCCACGGCCCTAGGGGACATGCTCCATGACCTCTGGCATGCAAAGCAACAACTGGCGACCCTCTTCCACACCGACACCCCCCAAAACCTGCCGCCAGATACACCACTGCAGGACACAGATAGCCCACATCAGGGCAGACCTGCAGCGGTGGCACATCCACAGGCAACAGCGCATCGCCCAGGAACACGAACGGTATGCGCAACATGAACTCCCCTACAGGGCCATCCGCCACCTCAACAACGCCATGACCGACACCGGCCACCGCACCATCACCACGGTCCGGCAGGAGGACGGCTCCCTCACCAACGACCCAGCCACAGTGCTCCAAGCCACCCAAGACAGCTTCCTCTGGCAACACACACCCACCCAAGACACACTGGACCCAGACGCCCAGGCCAAAATCGACCACCTCCCTCAGGTCTTCAACCACGCCCAGAGAAGGCAACTGGAAAAACGCCCCTTCACCATCCACGAAGTCCCGAAGGCCATCCACAGTCTCCGGCAACACAAAACCCCAGGCTACGACGGCCTCCCTGCGGAGGCATACTACCACCTCCCCGCCCACCTCCTCCGCATCCTCGCCCACCGCCTCTGGGACATCGTCACGGGGCAGACCCCCCTGCCACCAGACTGGGCAAACGTTTTCCGCCCCCTCTACAAAAAAGGGGACTGGGCAAACCCTGACAACTGGCGCCCCATAGTCTGTGCGGTCACGGAGGTCAAAATCGTCTGGACTATCCTCCTATGCCGCATGCCCCCCCAGCTGGACCTCCACATACCAGCCAGCCTCTGGGGGGCCATCCCAGGCCGGTCCCCACACGAGGCCATCTTCCTCCAGGACACCATCGCAGACATGGACCCGGTGGACCTCATCATCGCCTCCCTCGACGTCAAAGGAGCCTTCCCGAACACCCCCTGGCTCCTTCTAGAAGCGGTGTGGAAACGCCTGGGCCTCCCCTTCTACAACTTCGCCTCCAGCTACATCCGCACCCGCAAATACAGGGTCCGCACTGGAGCAGGCCTCACCCCCTTCCTGGAGCCAGGCATCGGGGTCCCCAAAGGGGGAGCAGAGGGCCCCTTCCTGTACCTTCTAGTGACGCTCCCCCTGGCCCTCGCAATCGAGCAGGATTACCCGGCCTACGCACCCTACCCCCTCCTCTCCCCCCTGGTGGGCTTCGCAGACGACACCAACCTCACGGTCGCGCACACCCACCACGAACCCCATGCCCCGGACCCCGGGCCAACGGTCACCCAACAGGCCAATGACTTACTGGACGTGACCGTCTCCTACCTCTCCCACAACAACCTCATCGTCCGCCCCACAAGGTCAGTGGCCATGATTAAGGGGTCTGCCACACCCCCCACCCTGGGGCCACAAGGGCCCCCCATGCAAGTCGTGACAACCACCACCCACCTGGGGGTAATCCAGGCCGCCAACCCTGAGGACGCCACCCTCTCTCCCAAGTTGCAATCACACCTCGCCCATCTTCCCAGATATGCGTCCCCGACCACCAAGGCCCTCTCCCTGTCCCACCAGAGCCTGGCGTACTACCTCACCGGGGTCTTGAGGGCCTCCATAGGCTTCCAAGCACTCCACCTGACACACCCCACCACCGCCCTCGAGCCGGCCACACGCGCCGTGACCAAGGCATTGGCAGCACACGGGGGCTGGCCCACCTCCATACCCACCGGCGCCATCCGAGCGGCATGGCCCCACTATGGGGACGCCATAGAAGACGAGGTGAAAGCGGCCTACACCAGACACACCGCCCTCCTCCTTCACCGCATGACCCACAACCACTCACGGGAGGTCTGCGAGGTCACCACAATCCGCCTCCAAGCCGCACAACGGGCCCGCAACACATGCCCGCGCTGGGTACTCCACCCGACGGGCATGCCCACCAACATGGACACGCGCCTGTGGAACCACCTGCAGCTTCTTCTCCCATCCCCACACCACGCCATACTCACCAACCACACGTGCCCAGAGGAAGGGCCTCTAGCGGTCCTCTGCGAAGACCTCCACCATCACCCCAAGGGCGCCATCCACACCATAGACCTTGTCGGGGGCCTCCATCACCGTAGTATACGTGGCCCTCCCCGAAATGCGGGTCCTGCCCCACAGCGGGGCACACCACACCCCCTTTCTACAGCTTCCCGAATGGCCTCAATACCGCCTCTTCCACCAGTACCTCACGCAGACGGCACGAGCAGCGGGACACACTCTGCCGGGAAGCAAAGACATGCAAACAGCCTACCGAGAATTCACAAAGCAACACCCCCGACCCATCCCAGCGACACCGCCCTACGCACCCAACGGCTCGAAACACGGACCCGTCCCCCCGGTGACGGGCCCAGTCCCACCACTAACCCTACTACTGGCCCCGAATGAAGCGGAACCCACGCAGACCACCGTCATCCACCACGGGGCAAAATGGCGCATACTGAAACACCACATGACCGCCTGAGACCTACCACGGGTCCCCGATGACTCCCAGAGCATGCCACGCACATGTTGGGCCTGTGACCCCGAGGCACCAACCACACCATGGCCCGTACTACACCTCATAGCACGCCACCAAACCCACCCCACAACCCACCTACCACCACAGGCCTACGCATGGGTAGCCCCATGGTTCCACCGCACCGACACTAACCCCACGGTAGCATGGAACCCCGACCACGCGCCCAAATGGCTCTTCACCACTACACCCACATGGCCCCGCCCCAACCCGGCAGGGGTCGCCATCCGTTACAGCATGTACGAGCGAGGCAGAACGGGCAAGCACGAGCACCCCTACTATCCGCTCCACAACTCCTGCCACACATCGGAGCACCGAACACAAACCCTCACATGCCACGACCTAAACCCAGACACAGCCTACATCCTCCACTACATCTACTCCTACCTCACACAAGGACAGCCGGAGCAGGGAGTCATAGCCCTGTCCCCCCAAGCAAAAAACATCATCTCCAAAGGAATGGGGGTGCACGCCACCCCCATCCTGCAGCCCACAACCCCAGTAGCCCACCTCGCCACGGGCCTCGCCATATACGCGTACCTGCCCATGAACCCATGCCGCCTCCCACAACCATCACCGGCGGACGGGCTCTTCTTCACCGACGCCTCAGGCGAATCCGCCCTCACGCCCATCACCGGGGGGGCCACCCTGCAGCTAACCCACACCGGGGGACACCACCACATGGACCACCACACGGGCCACACCACCTATGGGGCCTCCTCCCACGGGGAGCTAGGGGCCATGGCCGACGTCATCACCGAGATCGCGGCCCACCTACCCGCCCACTCCCCGCACATCGTCCGGGTCTGGTTCATGGTAGACGCCACTGTCGACACACACCTGCTCCTCCGCATAGCAAGGCAACCACTTCACAAAGCCACCGCGACGAGCCTCGGCACCCAGGCACTGCTGCTCTGGAAAGCCCTTCGCAGCCTTCCCCCCTACGTCCAACTCCACATCGTGAAACAAGAGTCCCGCAGACACCAATACGGAAATGGTAAGGTCGACAACCAGGCAGTACACCAGCGCACAACGCACCTACCAGCCCTCCAGATCCCTGACCTCGGCCGAGACCACACACACCTCCAACACATACCCCCCGTACCCGAGCCCCATCAGACCCCGGACTGGGTACCAGAGGACGCCCCCTATTCCTCCCACGACAGAGCATACCACTACCCCAACCCCATCCAACATCTTGCCCGTGTGCTCGGCGACGCAGACAGCCGAGCGCACATCCAGGAGCTCCAGGACAGACCGCAAATCCCCCTCTACCACTCAGCGCTGCGCCAAGCAAACGTCCCAGCCCACCTCTAAAAACGACGCATCGAGCTCCTCAGGGAGCAACTACTATTCCTCACCAGGGTCGCTAGATGGCTCGCCCGCAAACACAGCCACGTCCCCGAAGAACACACTCGTTGCCCGTGCGACCACACCACCCCGGAGGACTGGGAACACTTCAAGAAATGCCCCCTCCATACAGGTAGGGACACGCTAGTGGGCTGGTCCCCGGCGGAAACCGTACGACAACACGAAGGATGGCCAGCCCACAGCCACGCACACCAGGCCACCAAACACCTCTTCCGGGATTCCCTGGTCAAAGAAGCCACCATGAGAGGGGCGGTGACACAGGCCCTGCACCGACACCTCACCAAACACACGGAAAGCCCCATGGAGGCAGCAGCAGACCTCCAGCTAGAGGCAGTCCGCAGAGCAGCGGCCCAAATGGTACACCGCAAACACCTCCTGTCAACACACGCGGAGCAACTCACCGACCCCACCGCCAGGGAACACATGCAGCGTCTCATCCATTACCATGCCGTGCATGACCAAGACGTCCACTAACCCACTCGCGCCCCGCACGCGCCCCCCATCCCCATCCGCAGGCCTCCAAGACACCACCACAGCGCCCCGAGGCCCATCTCTCACCCCAGAAGCCACCGGGCACCGCCCAGCCCGGCCGAGCCCAACCAGGGCCAACCATACGTCGACGTAGACGCGCAAGACCCCGGCAGCCCATTCAGCCCACCCCCCCCGGACCCGGGGCACCCCCCCCTCACACCGGCCACCATCCGCGACCCCGCCCTCCTCCGAGCAACCCTCCAAGGCAGGGCCCCGACCACCCCCCTGGGCTGGTACTGCCTACAAGATGACTGGACCAAGCTCACCGTCAAAGCCCTCCGGGACCTGACCACCCCAGGCAGCGGCCTCCACGAGGCCATCGTAGACCTCGTACTCTGGCGAGCCCGCAAACACACCAAGGGCCAGCACGTCTGGATCCCCCCCATCGAGTGGGGCCAGGCCCTGACGCACAACACCGGCATCAACGTCACGCGTCGAGGAACCGTACGCCTACGACGGCCCCCAGCGGAGAAGGACCACCCAGCGGACCCGAACCGCCCGGAGCAGTGGGAACAGGCCACCGCACCAACCCGCGACACTGCCCTCCGCGCCGCCGGCCTCCGCACCCCAGACGACGACCTCCGACCCCCACCTACAGACAGTGACCACACCCCGCCGGAGGTCTGGGTTACAGTCCTGGAGCGCGGGCACTGCTACGTGATAGCCGCTACGGCTACGTCCCCCGGCCCGCAATGGCTCGTCAAAGGGACAGACACCATGCTCGCCCCAGGGACCCCCCCACCAGGGGCACTAGGGGACCCCACCACCCAGCACAGGGTCCTCAGGGGCGTCCTCCAGCCAGGGGACAAGCCCCCAGCCCGCGCCCTGGCCAAAATCACCTCAGGGAAGGCGGGCTACCACCTGGGATTGGTCATGCTCTGCCTGACCCACTGGATCCAGCGCCGCTGGCCACCCACGGGGACCGTGCCCTGGGTTTGGGCCATCCCCACCGCCCACACACAAGTCGAGGCGGGCCCAGACACGCGACCAAACCCCCCCCCCAGACCGCAGCAATCCCTCACCTGCGGGTACCACGCCATCCACAGGGTCTTCAACCGCGTGGGTCTTAGCCCAAAGCTAGCATACCCCCTTCCAGCCACTGACCAAGAGGTCCACCAGATACGCAAGCTCGTCTGCGAAATCCTGTCCGCGGCAGCAGAAGACGGCAAGCTTCTCCTCCAAAACGCCCGGCCTACAACTGGCCACGCAAGCGTGCCGCGGCGAGCGGACACATACACCGACACAGCACACCCCACTGCACAATCCCCGCCCATGCCCCTCCCCTCTCGCTGCTCACCTGGAGACCCACACACGCCCACCATCGCGCGCACCCCCGGGCGCCGCGACACGGGCCTCCCCCGACCCTACGAACACCAGCACACGCCCGCCACACACCCCCGGTCAGACACCCCTCACCACCCCCCACACTCGACAACCCACACACCCCCGCTGAGAGGAGCCCCCCGGCCCCCGCAGGCCCACCCTACCCAGTGGCCCGCCTACGCCCCCCGCAAACACCCCAGAAGACCCAGGCCCACCCCCCCCGGCCCCTGAATGCAGCCCACGTGAACTGTTCCCCCCCGCGGACGCCAACCCACACAACCTCGCACATTGCAGGACCCGGGCCCAGCCAAGCCTAGAAGGAGAAGGCCACAGCCCCGCGCCTCCCTCCCCCGCCGCTGCCGACCAGATCGGCCCGCCGGGCCGCCAGGTCACGACCGGGCCCCCCCAGCCGCCCGCCCCCAACCTACAGCCCGAGGACACGCCCTCCATCCTCCCCGCCGTGGCCGCAGCAGAAGCCGCCGCCCGCAAGCCCGCCCGCATCACAGCCAAACCCGCGTCCACCACCTCCTCCTCATCCTCAGCCTCGTCCACCTCCTCCACCTCATCCTCCGACCCCCCCCTCCCCGCCGCCCTCATTTTCAAGGCCACGGCAAAAGCCAAAGCCGCGGCCGCACGCACCGACCCCCCGACCCCACACAGGCAACTCGGGCACCCCGGCAACGCACCGGGAAGACCACCAACCCAACATTGGCGCCCTCACACTCCCGAACAGAGGTCCTCCTCAACCTGGCACCGGACCCCAACCCCAAACCCGACCCCAAACCCAAGCCGGCGCCCATGCGAGCACACACAACACCAGAAACACAACGACACAAACCCAACCGACACCACCCCAACCCGGACCCTCACCCAAGCAAGGACCCCCCACCAACCACAACCCACGCCCCCCTCCCACCGGTACCACCACCACCGCAGAGGCGGCCACCCAACACGACCCCGTCCAAGCCCTCGTCCGCATCCCCGTCACCAAGCGCCCCGTCATCCATCCCCCGCAAACCACCGGCAACGCCGGCCAAACCAACCCAGGGACGTGGGACCCCTCGACCACCGTCACCGTCAAACCACCACATAGTGCAGCCCCAGGGGCTGCCCACGATGCCCAACTGCCCACCCCAACAAGGGGGACTGGAAAACCCAAAAGGGGTCCATGGGCCATACCCGCAACACGAACCCCACCACTACCAACACCACCAACACCAGCGGCCCCACCACCACCACTACCAACACCACCCCCACCACTACGGCTGCCCACCACCCTACCCCAACGGGCGGCAACCCCCCGTGCACGAACAGCACCAGCGAATGGGATGGCAGCCACCGAGCGCTCCACCGGCATAGCCCACCTACCGCCAGGGGCAATCCCCCCCGTACCAGCCCTTGTCGGCCCAAATTTCAGCCACCACAAAGCGAGGGTGCAGGCCGTGGGCTGGTCCCCCTTGGGGACCAGGAAATAGGGGACCAGGCCTTTTGCTGCCCCCCCCCCCCCAACAGAAATGGGGCCGAAAGCAGGCCCAGCACAGCCCCCCCCCCCCCCCAGCATGCCCTCGCACCCCCGCACCCTCACTGCAGGCGGTCACATGGTGATCAAGGTCCCTCCCCTCACGGACAGGGAGCGGACGCCGAACGATGGGTATGTTGGGATCCCGGACCCGCATGGTAACCCAGCAGGTGGTCCTCCTCTCCCAGACAAGTGAGCAGGTAGACCCAACCAAGACTACCCCCCCCCCCCCCCAGCCTGCCCTCCGACGGGAGAGGTGCACGGAGTTGGCGCCCTCAGGGCCTAAAAAGTGGAGGCTGTGAAGGGCTCGCAGATTGACTGCTGTGGGTATCCCTTGAGCGGCCTGCCTAGGGAACCTCCAGGTGTGCGCGTGCCCCTCCAACTTCATCACAGACGCCTAGGCCAGCACAGCCCCATGCACTCCAGTTCAGTTGGGGGCGACCCCTGGCGGCCAGACAGCCACCTGCCGACCCCTGCCCCCCCCTCCCCCTTCCAAAGGGAGCGGTCACTCGGGTGGTGTGCCCTCTGGGCCCCCCCGTTTACGCGGGCAGTAGCACCGCCACCCAGGCCCCGAGCCCGGGCAGGCTCCAGGGCAGGGCAGCGCTCAGCGCGCCCTGGAGCCCCTCCTCCTGCTGTTCCTCAGCGCCGTGGGCGGATGGTCCAGTCCACGACAACACCACCAGTGCCTAGAGCAGTCAGGAGGTGTGGAGCGCGCCCCCGTGCCTCATGCAGTCGTGGGGCCGCTGGCAGCATGTCAATGACCGGGAGGCGGCGTGTCCAGTCTGAACACTCCCCCGGCGGGCTCAGCGTCAGGCTCCCATGGCCTCCCTGCCGGGGCCTGGAGCACCAGGCATCACACAACCCCCCACACGCCCACCCCCCCCGGACGCGCCTCCACCACAAGCAGCCAGGGCCCGGTGGTGGCGGACCCTGGTTCACACCCGACGACCTCACGAACAGCCGGGACGCCACTACATGGGGCGACACGGACGGACCAAACCGCAGCGGGGGAAACCAGAAACACTGGAGCGGCACCGGCGCCAGCGGGCAGGGCCAGGCGCGGCGCAGCCGTGTGACCCGTCATACCCTGCGAGCGCCGGCAGCATGCACGCCCCGCCCTCCTGCCCCGCGCGCGCCACACACACAGGCACGGCGGCATCCCCCTCCCGTGTGTGCCACCACGGGGTACGGGGGCCGTCAACAGTCCGGCAGGCCTTGGGACCGGACAACCGCGATTCGCCTAGCCCAGTCGTGTCGGCACAAAGGCGAGTGCTGACCATGGGCCAGGGCGTCCGGCACAGCCCTTGACCCAAACCAAACCAAACCAAACCCCCGTACCAGCCACCCCCCCCGTACCAGGAACCGTATCCGTATCCCCCCGGCCACCACGTCCACGCCGAAGGGGCCCACTGGGCCCAACCCCGCCGAGGACAGTCACTCGACCCATACCACCAGCCGGTGCCGCTACCACACCCCTACGTGGCGGATCCATGGACAACAGGGGACCCCCCCCCCCCCCCAGTACCAGGCGGCACCACGCGAAGCCCCCCAGGACGCGCCGACGCCTCCTGACTGGCCCGACTCGAGCGAGGAGGCCTGGTCCGGCAAACGGCGGCGCTTCCGCCCCCCCCCTGCACGGCACACTCGCCCACGGCGCCCACACTCCCCACACCGCCACCGCGCCTCAACCACCCACTTGCGCCGCTCCCGCTCCCCCAGGTGCCACCACGACCCCCCGAGACCCCGCTCCCGCCGCTCCCGCTCCCCCGGGCGCCACCACGAGCGCCACCGCCGCCCCATGTCCACCCTTCCGTCCCCCTCCGGCCATACAAGAACTACACCCCCAGCCCCCGCCACCCCCGCTCCCGCTCCCCCCGACACCGCCAGGCATGCCACTGCCGCCCCGCGTCCACCTCCCCCTCCCCCCACAGGCCCCGCCGGGCTCCCCGTTCCCCCCGCCGCCCATACCCATCAAACCACCCCCAGCCCCCACCACCACCACTCCCGCTCCCCCGAACGCCACCAAGCGCGCCACCGCCGCCCCATGTCCACCTCCCCCTCCCGTTCCCCCCTCCGCCCGTACCCGTCCTCCACCCCCAGCCCCCGCCACCGCCGCTCCCGCTCCCCCAGGCACCGCCGGCCCCGCCACCACCGCAGGTCCACGTCCTCCCCCCGCCGCTCCAGGACCCCGGGCACGGACCCCTCCCCCCCCCAGGCCCCCGCCCACCTCGCCTGGTGGTCTGCCCCCGCTTTGCAGGAGCTCCGCCGCTGGGTGAAGTGGGCCGGGGGAGCGGGAAGGCACGATGGGGTGCACATGGTGCATACCTTCGAGGAGGTGCGCACCCGCACCCCCGCCGACCCCAACGAGGCCGCCCCGGAGGCCATCATGCCACAAGCGGCATGGGAGGCCCTCCTCCGCGATGAGGTCCAGGGCCTCCGCCCCCCCTACACCCCCCAAGCCCTTCGCCAGTGGCTCCAAGCCACCCACCCCGAGGGCCTGGGCCGTCGGCGCCCCCTCCCCACCCCGCCCCTCCCGCCACCACCACACCAGGAAGGGGGAGGACAAGGGCAAGGGAGGGCAAGGGACACCAATGGGCAATCAGGCAAGAGGGCACAGAGGGGCCCCAAGTGAGGGCAGGCACTCACAGGGACAGGACGCTGGAACAGACACCACATGGGGGCAGGAAACCACCCAAGAACCAGGAAGGGGCGGGAGCGGGGACCAAGGCACGGAGGAAAAGGGCACCACGGCAAACGCCACGACCCACACCCAGGAAGGGCATACCACGACGCGGGGACCAGCGCTGCCGCACTGCCACCGAACACCCCACGACTCCTGCGGGCGCACCCCCCAACACACACCGCCGAAGCAAGCATCGGACGCCGTACAGTTCACACATGCGCACACCCAGCAGCCACCGGAAACCACGCGGGGAATGGATGGCACACCTACACGGGGAGAACGGGTCACACCCACAGAGGAAGCCGCAGGGAACGCCGCCGCACGGCGCACCACCACGCCCTCACCGCCAGGCGACGACCCCGGCCTCCACAAGGGCCACCTCAGAGGCACCGGAAGAGGACGAAGGCACGGCCACAGCGACCAGGACTAGGGACCGAAAACCCCAGAGGACACGGACCAAGGCACAGGCCTCCAGAGAGGGCAACCCCACGGACCGTCACGCAATCGACCTACCCGACCCACCAGCCCGAGCGGCACGCCCAAGCCCCCACAGCACGGACCCAGCGAGACACCCACACCTAACCGCAATCCCCAGCCACCAGCCAGCCACACTTCGGCCCGCACTCCGCACCACGACACAGGCCAGGCTGACCTCCACTGACCCACCGCGGCACAACGCGAGACCACGGCACACCGCACCACACCGCGCCACAGTGCAACGCGCCACAGCACGACGCGACGCGACACGACGCGGCACAGAGCGGCACAACAGGACAGAACTGACCCTAACCTGAAAGACTAACCGAAGCAAGCCACCGCACACCCTGGAAGGCGCCGCATCAGCATGCCACACACCAGCACCGCAGGACACACACGGGGCCACAGCGCGCCCGGCAACAACGGTGGCCGACCACCCAGAAGGTTAAAACCGGCACCGCAGAGGGGAAAGGACACGAACAACTCCAGCCCCCTAACCGTGAGCCACGCGCAGCCGCCTGGCGCAGCCGCCCATCCGGCAGAGCCAGGACCTAACCCGGCAAGAAGGGGCGCCGAGCCCACCATGTACATAGCCCGCCCGACCCATGGGGCCGGAACACGGCCAAATAGAACGCAACCGCCAACAGCAGCCCGGAAGACAACACTGAATGCGGGCCAGTGCGTGGGCCAGCCCAGGGCAGGCAGAGGGAGGAACAGGCAGCCCCCCCCCCCAAAAAAAAAACAACAGAGGGGAGAGGGGGGGGGGCGCAAAAACTGCCCACAGCGACCAAACCGCCCGCCAACACCACCAGAGGCGGCCAACCCCCCCCCCCAGGGGGCACCGAAGACAGGACCCCCAAAGAGGCACAGAGGGACCACCCAGCCAAAACCGGCATCACCAAGCCAGGAACAGCGGCCCACCGGGAAAAGGGACACCGAAACATGCAGACACACACCACGAAAAAAAAAAGAGCCAGCAGCCCAGCCCGAAAGAAAGAGGATGGGGGGACAGGGACCACAAGGCCCGGGACAGGGACACCCAGCAAAAAAACAAAAAAAAAGCGCAAAAAACACACCCCGACAACCCAGCCAAGAAGGGCTGGGCACAGTAGAGACCCGGGCCCAGCACGCACGCCCACACCGCACGCCGGAACCGGAAACGGCGGGGGGCAAGCGGGGCGCGCACGAAACCACACACGTCCCATAAGCAGGCCAAAACCGAACCCCGACCACGAACACCACAAACAGCCGACACTAGAGGGACAACACCACAAACCGTGCCCAAACACACCCACCCAAGACCCCAGCCAGGACTGGCGGGGTTAACAAAACCCACATCCAACCGCAAACCGGACCCAAACACAAACGCCGCACAACAGTAGGACACCCAGTGCCCACAGCCCGGGCACTGAGGCAGCCCGTGCCATGCAGGTGACCCGGCCTAATGAGATCCGGAGACCAGGGGTAAGGCTGCATCCTAGGGCCTGCGCTGCTTAGGGACTCGAGGCGGAGCGTGCGACACCCAAGCGCCTCGGAACCCTAGTACCAAGAACGTGCATGCATGCCTTGGGAACGGGATACGCCAGGAAGTCCGGTGAACCTCTAGGGTTCCGCCCAAAGGAGGGGACGTGCGCAAGCACGGCGGCACACCCTCCCAGCGAGACAAGCACGCCGCGCTGGTGGCGATCAGCCCTCCCGGTCTTCCCCGGGGCCGCTTTGTTGGGGGCCAACAGTCAGGTCTAGCGGGATGTAAGCCGCCTCCCCTCTTCACGCGCGGAGGCTCTTCCTGTTCGTCACAGGGGCGACGCCAGGGGGAACCATGGGGCGCCTCTCCACGACCGAGTGCACCTACCTACCTACCACTGACAGGAGGGGAGCCAGAAGTGAACCAAGGGACGAGAGGGCGGCCGGGGGAGAGGAAGAAGAGCGACTATGGCAGGACGTTTAGTAGGTGCAAAAACAGGCGGGGAGGCCCGGTATGGCAGTACCAGGGGCAAGAGTGTCCCGTGCGGGAACGAAGAGAGGTGGGACAGGGAAGCACACGTGACAGGAGGCAGAGAGTCTGGTGGGGGGAGCTTCTGGTGCTGCAAATGCAGAAAATGGAGTATGAGGAAGTACCGGAGGGTGCGGGTAAGGGAGAGTGGAACAGGAGGCAGGGAGAAGGAGTGGACTTGTAGCTGACGGGAGGGGGAGAAGCCTTGTTGCAGCTGCAGCACAGGGAAGACCTCGGTGCTGGATGGGGAGCGGAAAGAGCCGTCCAACTGCAGTCAGGCCGGGTGGTGTGGATGGGACCAGGGTGGAAGGGTAGATACAGAGTAGCAGCGGGGGGGCAGCGGTGGTGGGGGTGGCATATGACCTTGCTGGCGGACCAAAGAGAAGGGTTACCGGTGAGAAAGGAGTGGGGAGGGGAGCTACCAGGAGGCAAAAAGAGCCAAGGAACGGTCCACACACAACTTCACTGGGGCCACATTGGCCCCGGCGCCGACAACGCAGGGGCTTAGGGGGCAGGACGTGGTGTGTACGTTTCGAGAGGAAAGGATGCTCAAGGCGGCGGAGGCCATCAACATGACACTGGATGAAGAGGCGGTGCACATGACCAATGGCACATATCACGTGCAGCCGCACACGGGGGACACGTGGCATTGGGCTCTCCCGGCGGACGACAGCATGGAGGGTATATCGCCCCTGACAGAGTGTGTGCTGCAGGGCAACGACATATGGGCTCTCGCCAAGGTCGCCAAAGAGTGGGTGCGAGAGGCGGGAGGAATGGAGCCGGGGGGAGAGAACAGGGAGGAGTGGAAGGTAGGGGCTATCCGGCGCGTAAGGTACCGCAGGGGCGGATGGATGACAAGGGAAAACACAAAGCTGATTTCCCGCATGGTACTGAAGGGACCGGCGGCAGCGCAGTGGAGAGGGCAAGTGGTCCACATGCTACTCCCAGATGACATATTAGGAGATAGGGGGACGATGGTGCTGGAGTTGCGCCATAGACAAGAGGCCAGGTACCAGTACAATGTGCCGGCGCCTAACATCGTGGTCACAACGGCGGCAGCAGAAGGTATGCAGGTCCGCATTTGGCTCAGTAGGGAAGGACAGGCGGTGCAAGTATACACCATGGAGAAAGATAAAATGAGTTGCGACTCCATTGGCTCTAAGGTGTGTTTCTACATTTATGTTTCCTATATTTATATATTCGCAAATTGATTATGTTTCACCGAACTAGAAATAAGCTAAACAAAACAAATATGACATAAAACAAAGATTGGAAAATGGGCTCATAAAACTATTTAATTTTTGGGAGGGTTGCACACAGGCAAAAAGTTATCTAAAACAATTCATTCATTGTTTGTTTGTTGAAAAACGTTTCAATACAAATTGTTCCTATCCTCTCCCCAACTAAACAACACCAAAGGCAAACAAGAGCAAAGGCAAAACACGGAAAACACAAAGGAAGTGTACTCTCACTCGATCGTGATAAGGTTAATGGTCCCCGCCTGCCACCACAGCCAGGACAGGGGGAGTTATACTCCCCCGACTGGGTGGTTATACCATGTGTAAAAGACAAGGGAAGGAAACGATTGTAATAATGGATCAACATCGGGAAATGCAATGAAACCAACGCAAAGAAAGAGGATCCTATTTGCCATGCTCATATATTTACCTATCATGCGAATAGTATGTTGCTACGTGCGACCACTACAACTCATCAACTAAGAACACCCCATGCATGCATGAATGCAATGAATGCATGCAGGAGTTAGCAATGTTGCGGCAATTCAAAAATAAGAGGAAACAGCCGGAAACTAATCTATCATCTCTTGATCTCGATAAGGTCTTCACGCTGATGCCAATACCATCGCAACACCTGCCCCCAATACATACTTCACCAGCGGGGCCTCCCCACCAAGGTGAGAACCCGCGTATGGAACCACCTACAACTCCTGCTACCGCACCACCAGCACGTCATCCAAATGAACCACCGGTGCAGGGAAACTGGCCCTCTGGCGGTCCTACACACCGATGCGGGAGGAGGGGAACGGGAAGCACCACCACTCTGGACCTGGTGGGCACCACCCTCCACCTCGTACGGGTCACCCCAAACCAGATGCGAGCCCTCCAACGAGTGGGCACACACCACGTCCCATTCCTCCAACACCCGGAGTGGCCCAAGAAATCACTCCTGGAGAACCACATGCTGAGTGCGGCCACCCAAACCGGGCACCTCCAACCGACAGATGGGGAAGTACGTGAGGCGTACAACCTGTTTTGGAACACGCACAAACGGCCACTGCCACCGAGCCCACCGCGAGGGAACGAGGTCCACCACCAGCCACCTGAGCAAGTGGAATATGTACCCGGTGCCACGGTGCCAGCGGTACTCCTCCTAGCGCCCAACGGGCTCAAAGCCACATTGCAGCCGGGCAGAGCAGGGGGCAACTTGTGGTTGCTACCGCCACCCACGGCGCGCCCCTTCTGTCCGCCTCCACTGTCGCAAGACAAGCTGATGGGCACCCCCAACACTTGCTGGAGATGTGGGCCCCAAGCGCTGGCCACCCCGTGGCCCCTCCTCCAGTTACTGGCGCGCTACCACCCCATGCCAACGGCCCACGCTACCCCGGAACAACACCGGTGGTGAAGCGGTACCCAGAACCTATGGCCCATGGCCCGGAGGCCTCTGAACCGTCATACCCGTGTGGAAGCCGTTGACACCGGCTGTCAGCGGGATATCCCTGTTCTCTAATCCGCGAAATCTGGAATCCGATTTCTAACAATTAAATTGATGTAGAATTACCATAATTTTATTGTCTTAGTCGATTTTTGGTCAGAAATCGGTGAAATACCCGATTTCTACCGCGATTTCTAATTGTCGTGGAATCGCCGCCTGTTGTCGCCTGTTTGCGCGCTTTCGTCGCTTCTCCGTGGCGAGTTTTGTGATGGATTTTTCTCGAGTACCTTTGAGGTTCTAAGAGAACTTAAGGGCTGGATCTAGAGGACTTTCAATGTACTTTCATCTGATGTGTTCACCAGAATTCTTCGCCGTTGCGTCTTCGAGAAAATCAACGCGCAAGGTTTTCCGTCGATCGCGCGAACTCTAGGTTCTTAAGGACCATGAGTTCAGACAGAACTCCACATCTCCCCCCTATGTCTTTCATCCATGCCCCTTTCACGTGGGCATATCACTTTGAATAGGGAAGAGGGCAATAGGGATGTTTGAGGCAGCCTATGGGTTTCGCAAACCCAAGTCCTTTGCGTGCGCAAATGCTAACTTTGTGGCCTTCTGAGCATGAACGTTAATAACCGAACACAATGCTCACAAGACCAAAAGCCTCAGGCTATTTTCGTTTTTTGAGCCAACTCAATGATGGCTCCACGCAATTCAATGCGTACCAAAACTCGTCTTTTGAGAAAGGGCAATTTTTGGTCGAAAACTAGGACAAAATGGCCAAACTCCCGAGGCTCGTACTCGAAGCGTTTGGGGAGTTGAGCCTTGAACCAAGGCAATATGTAAGGTAGAGACCACGAATGACATCGTGGATGGCTTGTCTGATTTTCACAATTTTGTCTTCTGTTTTTTTTAATGTGGCCTTGTGAGCACGCGTGCCATACTGCCTCTTTGCACACGCGCTCATATGCAAGCACTAGCGACACGAGTGGGCAGGGACAATCTAACCATAGTCGGCATATTTGAAGGCACCTACTATGGGCCTACTCCAAGAATGTTTGCGCATATTTTTGCTCCTCAATGACCCGAAGATATGTACGTATCAATATCGCCGATATATGCACTTTTTCCCATAAATAGTGTGCTTCAAGGATTGAGGTGTTAAAAATGTTTCCATGATGCTTTGAACCTCAACCCTTGTGGCAAAAGGGAAGCAAAGCTTCGGTTTGCATCCATGCAAAAGCCGGAGGCTCCTTTCTCCTGTGATACGGAGATACGATTTTTCGTGTGACCACTTTTGGGTGAATTCTGGCCGTTTTGGCCAGAATAGCCACAACCCCCCTCTCCCCCTGATTTCACCACCGAGGTTGTGTGCGCCACTTGACCAAGGTTAAGGGCGATTCGGAGAGGGCACATAAACCCGCATCGCATGGGGTGTTTCCCCATGTGGCCTCTCCTCTTGAAGGGAGAGTTGTGAGTCACCCAATTTGGGGTATGTTGCCATTCTGCCCGTTTTGTGTGTCATTTTGTCCCCAATGGGGAAAATAGTTAGAGGCGACCATGAGTGTTAGCAAGCGGCATATATAGGGACCTAAGTCCCACGTGTCCATAGCCCATTTGGTTGAAAGGATCCTCGCCGTGGCCATGGAGATATGGAATCATGAGTCCGGGCCATTTTCGCCAAATTTCGCTGTTTTTGCCATTGTATGCCATATTGGGACTACAATATCACCATGGGCCACGCGAACTAGCCAGGAAAGAGGGACGAATATTGTAGCATATGACCGAGGGTTGAAGGCCATTGAGTTTTGTATTTGCTCCTCCGGCTCATCCGCAGTTATTCAACTTTTGGTGCGATCCATGATCTCCCCCTTTGCACCGCATGCTGCTTTCTGCCCCATCCGCGTGTTCATCCCCTCGATGAACAGCAAGCAGCCAGTGTGACAGCAAGCCAGAACCCAGGGCATGGGACCAAAGAACATATCAAGGGTTGTGAATCAAGGCTTGGCACGTCAATATCGCCAAGGTTTCCAACCCTGGACGGCCGACCGAGACGACCGACTTTGCCATTTTGGCAGTTGTGGTCCCAATTTGGATTGTCACCACGCCGAGTGGCATGGAGATCTTTGAGAGCCAAACACATGTGACTCTCGGTCTGACTCCCAGTGGATTGCATATGGAGGAGCGGATTTGATCTCCAAGCTGGCGTGGAGATATACCATTGCGGATACCCCCGATTTCGGCTCATTTTGAGCAGCCAAAATGACCCCCTTTTTGGACCCCAATTTCAGCCCCCAGTGTTGTCAATTGACGGCCCCATATCTCTTTGCCCATGAGAAGTCCGGACCCATTTGCAAGTCGTGCAATCAGATATGGGTCCCAGGTCCTGCCTCCTATCATCCGAGCCATTGGCCCTGCCCTGGCCGGGCGAGTCACGCGTGGGAATGACGCCAATTTTGGTGACTTGGGCATCATGACCCCACTTGACGAACCCGTGGTGCCCTGATGCCGGGACCTCAGAGCAAACCAGGTTGGGTGAGGGCTCCAGAGACTTTGTAATCGAAGGGTGTAGGGTCAGTTGCCTCGTCTCTACCTCTGGCAGGTCGAGACGAGGGGTCAATTTTGGAGCTTTCGGAGCTAATATCAGTTTGGGCTGAAACAGCCCATTTTCAGCTACCAACTCCTAGGGGATAATGGCGGGGCCTTTTCTCCGACTCAGAGGGGAGTTGGGACCTGCCGTTAAGGGAGCATGGGGAGCCACTGTCTATGGGCCTTGGAGCGTCTTGGTTCCCAGGAACTTCCCTGTGGCTGGGCGAGATATCCTCCCCTACTGGCATGGTTTCAGGGTCCGGACTGGGCAGGGCATGGGTTGTGTTTGAGCCCCCGCCCCTGCCAGCCACTGGGAGGGTCAGACCTGGGATTGGGATATGAGTTGGGACTGAGTGTCTATTGTCCTGTGATGCCCTTACCTCAGTCCAGTCTGCACCCCATGTGTACATATCCTGATGTGTTGCTGTATATACATTTGTTCCCTTGCATCAGAGTGGCAAGGATCCTGAAACGCTTTGTCACATGACACGAGCATGAGGATGCCCCTGTGAGCGCAGTGCTTTGCCTGCCTGCTTGCTTGCACGTGTCCGCCGCAGCCTCCCGTGGCCAGGCCCCCCACGGGAACGCGCCAAAAGCGTTTCACTGCTTTTGGGTTACCCATCCCTTGCGTGCCACTCGGGGCCACCTGAACCCCTGAGCACCACGGGCTTCGCAGCGCTGCCCGGAGCATCGCCCCGAGCGTCAGCTACAGCGCCGAGTCCGTGAAGGAGGTGTAGCGACCGGAACTCCGACATCAGCGAGTTCCTTCGGCTGACCAGTACCGGCCGCACTCCCAGCTACATCACCCACCTCCACAACCACGATCGGGCGTCTTGGTCCCAGCCCTGCAAATAGAGTTGACCACAGCAACCGCTTCAACAACCACCTCCAGGACTGGTCCATTGAGGGGAACGAGCGCCGATGGTGAACTGGCAGGAGGCGGGCAAGAGGTGGCCACTGCCCCACCTCCATGCGGTGCGCCTACTGCGTGGGTTGGTGTGGGGACAGCACTACCGCCACAGCAATCCCCAGTGCGAAGGCGGCATGCCTGGGTGCTTCGAGCTCCGCGAGGATATGGGAGCCGACCGCCTGCAGGCAGTGGAAGACTGGCTGCGGGTGGAAGGATACGCCTATCGCTTCCGCCACAAGCGCTGGAGGGTCTGGACCCGCCCAGACAGGCCCGGCGAAGGGCTGCGCCCCGACGGGATTGATGAGGACGAGAACCCCAACGAGTACCCGTCGGGCGCCACGATCAACGTCTCCATGTGGGACATGATCGAAAAGAAGTTCCCGGAGCCGGGGAACGAGCGCAAGCTGCAGGGCAGCAGCAGCAGCGCGTCTCCTGAGAAGGAGAAGCGATCCGCCGGGGACAAGAAGCGGGACAAGAGATGGCGGGAGTACCAGGAATCCCTGGCCGCCAAAGCCGCCCAAGCCGCCAAGGGCGGAACCCCAGCCCCCAGCTCCCAACGGGCCAGTGGCGGTCACCACCCCGGCCACACCATGCTTGGCGACTTCCTCGAAGTCGCCAGGAAGGCCAAGGCCAAGCCCCGTCAGCTGCACCTGAGGAAGTCAGGACTCAGCAGCGATGTGGAGTTGGCCCACCGGGGGAGGATGCCGGCCGACCAGGCCAGCTCCAGCAGCAGCGTCGCTCCCGACCAAAGGGACGTGGCCCGCGCCTGCGAGCGCGCCTGTGGGGTGCCCTGCAACCTTCGATTGCCCGGCAACGGGCCACGCAGCAGAACGCTGCCGTGGAGGGCGCCGTTGGCATCGCCCAGGAGGAGGCCACAGATCAGGGCAGAGGCATGGCCTTCCACGCCTCGACAGCGGCGGCCATTGCGGCCGGACCCACGGCTGCAGCCGCCCAGGAGGCAGCGACTGCCCGGGTCAGGGGTGAGGTGGCGGCAGCCGCCCAGGAAGCCCGCCTGGCCCAGGAGGCCATTGTCCGTAAGGAGGCTGAGGTGAAAGCACTGGAAGAGGCGCTTGCCCAAGAGATGGCAAAGAAGGAGGCGGAGGAAAGGGCCCACGCTGAAGCAACGGCCAAGGCCCAAGGGGACGCCGCCAGGAAGGACGCCATCGAGGCCGCGCGCCGGAAGGTCGCTGATGAGAGGGCCAAAACGGAGGCGGACCTGGCAGCGTTGGAAGCTGAGAAGGCTCGGCTGCAGCGGGCTCGGGAAGCCGAGGCAGTCCGTGCCTGGGAGGAGGCCAAAAGGTGAGCTGATGCAGCCACGGCCGCCGCAATGGAGGAGGCGGAAACCAAGCTCCAGCGCGAGACTCCCCCGGGAGGATCCCGAGTGGAGACCCTTTGAAAGCTCTTCAAAGGGGACGCCTCCTCCAAGATGACGCTGGATCTGGAGGAGGTCAACACGGGCAGCAGTGGGGACAGTGGCCCTGCCGCCTACCGACGAAGGAGGGGTAAGGGGAAGACCCCCGAGAGGTCACGGAGGCCAGCAGGCGGACACCCCCACGACTCCAACCCCTTCTTCACCGCCAGCGACGGGGATGGCCGAGACCGCCGACATCGCCGAGGAGTGGCTGGCGGAGGAGGCGGAGAAGTCCCCATGGAGCCGGAGGGTGAGGGTGAGGATCTCCCTCCTCCCTACGGGAGCTCAGAGTCTTCCGCGTGCGAGACCGAGACGACCAGGTGGGGCGACATGGACGAGGATGCAGACATGGACTTCGGTTACACGGAGAAGCCCTCATCCTCGGACCCACCGAGGCGACCCAGCGGAGACCCACCGGGACCCCCTGGCGGAGGACCATCAGGACCCCCTGGAGGACGCCCACCAGGTGGACCCCCCGGAGGCGGACTTCCGGGAGGGGGAGGACCCCCTGGACCGGGCGGACCCGGCATAGGCCCTCCTGGAGGACCCCCTGGGCACCCCGACGACCCAGCGGGGAAGGTGACCCGGATGCCACCTGGCGGTGGATTGTCCACCTCCGCAGGAGGGTCCAGTCCCTCGAGTGCGAGGTAGACACGGGCAAGGGCGGGATGATCCGCATGGCCAGGGTCGCCGCGGGCGCACAGAAGGAGCTGGACATCACCAAGACGGACATGGTCACGATCGCCAAGGTCGCCACCGCTGCCCAGAGGGAGCTGGACATCGCCAGGGGCGAGACTAGGCTGCTGAACAAGGTCAGCAACAGCCTGCAGCAGAGGTCGGACGAGCTGAAAGGCCGTGGGAGCGTCCGCAGGGACGACCCACCCCTGGAGTCTGGCTCGTCGCCCTACGACTGGGGACCTGGACCAGGTCCAGGCAGAGCCCACGCCCCCGGCGGAGCCCCCAGGAGTCGCCCCAGCGCGAGTGCCCCCTCTCTCAGCGCCCCCTCTCATCACAGCGCGGGCCGCCGTAACGAGCGCGTGCCGCCCGGCAGTGGCAGTGAGGAGTGGCGTGATGAGTGGCTCAGTGCGGAGTACCACGACCGCCGTGCTCCACCGCGGACACCGGTACGCCCCCGACGCCCCGCGGCAGCCCAGGAGCCGATCCCATTGGCTGGCGGGCGTTATGGTGGACTCAGAGATGAGGTCCCTGGAGGGGACGTGGAGTGGGATGTCGGCGGAGGCGAGGAAGACCTGGAGGAGTTCGGCATTACCCCGCCGTATGGTGTACGACGGGAGGCCGCTGAACGCAGCCGCCGGCGCCGTGATGAGGAGGCATACATGGAAGGAGTACGGCGTGAACATCTAGGTTCAGCGTACATGGAAGAACCATGGCGTAGCCACACGGATACCGTGGAGGAGATGGAAGTGGCGGCCGTTGGAGTCCATGGGGGACGCCGATGGGAGCCTCGGTCGACCTCGCGGCCGGCGTTCATGGTATCTAAGGCCGCGGATGCCGCCGTGTGGGAAGACCTGAAGGACATCAAGGCCCCCACGTACGATGGCAACCCCCTCAACCTCGACCGCTTCTTGGAGAAGCTGGACGATTGGGGGATGACAGTCACTGAAGACATGGATCCCGCAGATGCGGAGAAATATGTCTTCAAACGGTTCAGGTACCGCCTGCCGGAGGTGCTCCAAGAGCCATAGTTCGTGGCAACCAAGGAGGGGAAAATCAAGACCGTCAAGGAATCCAAGAAGTGGCTCAACGAGCAGGAGCGGGTAGACGCTCCGCAGGTGCCTGCCAATTGGTGGAATGCCATCAAGCTTCAGCATGATGGTCGGGAGATCCGCCTAAGAGATTGGCGGGACTTCCGGGGGCAATACACCCTCTTCCGCCGCAACGTGGAGGACTGGAATGAGGGTGACGAGCAGGCCCGCCTGCTCTCCATGCTGCCGGAAGCATGGATCAAGAGAGTCACCAAGGAGGAAGCCAAGAGGGCCAAGTCCAACCACACGGTCAAGATGTTGCTCCCCAAGGAGTATCATACGAACGTGGTGGCTTGGACAAGGAAGAACGTGACCCGGGATGTCAAACGGCACTCCCTGCGGAACGCCCTCCTCATCACAGTCACGGGCGATCGCGAGAAGACCGCGATGTGGCGCCTTGATGAGTGTGACGTGGGCGGCCAGACCATCCGTCTGCAGGCCATCCCGGCGCGGATGAGTTGCGAAGAGATCCTGGAGTGGGTTGGAGAGGAGGTACTCAAGGAGTACCAGAACCTCCACCACACCCGCGGGTTGAGGCCCGGCGACCGTGACGTCAACTACGTTGGCGAGGGGTCTGGCGGGGAAGCTGCCATGGACCCAGCGGGAGCCGATGGCGATGAGGCTCTTGACGACGATGACGACGACGATGAGCCCGCCGAGGTGGCCGTTTGTGCCTTCCTGGCCAACAACCTGAACACGGGAAGCAACCGGGGAAGCTGGAAGCCCCTGCAGAAGGGTTTGAAGAAGAAGGAGAAGAAGGATCCCCGCCACATTGGCGACCCTCCGCTGTCCTTTGGGGAGTTCATACGATCTCACCCTCAGGGCTGTTTCGTGTGTTATGGAAGGAACAAAGGGTTCAACCATGACCACCGAACATGCCCCATCCACAAGGCCGACACAGAGGCTTACAAGAAGGTGCACGGGTCGAAGAAGCGTGCACCCGCTGGTATCCGGGAGACCAAGGTGGAGGTCACCAAGGACGAGCTCTCCAAGCTGATGTCGGTGGGGACCGAGTTGGCCAAGGAGATCCAGGAGATCAAGAGGTCCTGGGTTCCCAAGTCGGACGACAAGAACAAGGAGAACAAAGAGAACGACAAGAACAAGGACAAGGACAAGAAGGGTAAGAAAGGGGGAAAGAAGAAGAGTGTCAACAAGGTTGATGCGGAGGAGAGTACCCCTACTACCACAACCGACGCCCCTTAGCGGAGCCCCTGCAGCCAAGGGCCCCAGCTAGGGCGGTCGCAGGATGGTGTTGTCGTAAGACAATGAGCACAAAGGGATTGCCGCGGGCGGAAGGCCCGGTCTGGCACCCGAAAGGAAAGACAGTCGCAGTGGCAGGGTCAGGGCAAGGGAAGGCATGAACCCTTGCACCCATCCATCCTTCGCGACCAAGAATGTATTTGATGTGCTTCAAGATCTATCCGAGAGTATCCGATGATCACCCGACCGCAGCTTGATGCTGCAGATGGGCAGCCTGAGCCCATTGTCGACGACCTGCACCAGTCGCTTATTGAGCTTCTGGTACGGCCGGAGATCCTGAGCTTGCACGTCGTGCACTGTGTGGGGCGTGAGCGGCAGTTGCACCTTAAGGTCCGTGCCTTATGCAGGGAAGTGGAGAAGGTCTTTGACGTGTTGGTCGACACGGGAGGTCAGGTCAGCTTGGTCAAGGCTGGCTTACCTCCGCCAGAGTGCTTGACCGACAGTCGGAAGCCTGTCAGGCTGAAGGTGGCGAACGGCCAGTACATGGTGGGAGGCACGAGGGAAGCGGCCATTCGGCTGCAATTCGTGAACCACCGTGAGCTGAGCCGCCCGGACCTCGGCAAGGAAATCCTCCTGCAAGGTCACTTCTACGAGGCCGAAATGGACTCGGACATGATCGTTGGGTACGACTTCACTATGGAGACGGACTCCGGCGTTCTCCCGGCCCAGGCCTCCATGACCCTGTACCAGAATGAGCAGCTCTCGTGGCTTTTGTCACCTGAGCACCATGTAGAGTGCCAATGGATCCACCCAGAACGCAATCAGCTCCAAGTAGCCGCGCTGGGCACTGAGCCAACTGGGCCAGCAAACCAGGAGTACGGCGTAATGCCGGAAGTGGCGAGCCGAGTGGTTGCGGACCTGGGAGCTTCCGATCTGGCCCTGGATGCGTTATCTTCAGGAACCTCCGCCCATCTTCGGGTTTGTGAGAAGTACTGGAGCGCCCAGGACTCCGCGTGGAAGAAGCACTGGGGTCCGCATCATGGTTTGATGTGGATCCATTGCCCCCGATGGGACATTCCAAGGGCGGTAGCGAAGATTCGCAAGGACCGCTCCAAGGCAGTGCTGGTTGCTCCTATGGGATGCACCATAGAGGAAAGTACCCGAGATTGGGTGGTCTCATTGACCAACATGACCTTAAACAAGGTCGTCCTACCGGCTGGAGAGAGTATCTATCAGGACGCTAAGGGACAGCCCATCCCACCCGAGAGATGGCCAACGGAATTCCACTATGTGGATGGGGGCCTTGAACAGGCCGACACCACGGACTTCGTGTGTGTCAACCGCATCATAGCGGAGCCATGGCGGCAATGCTTTGCGGTTTCCCCTGTTGACATCGGAAAATCGGAGGACCTCCTCACTGGAGAGGAGTTCGATCTGTTTGAGGGGTATATGGATCAGCCCTTTCACGACTGGGGAAACCAGCGCGAGGGCAAGGGCAAGGACAAAGCCTGGTGGGAAGTGGATTCCATCGTCTCCGGTTCGTATGATGGGAATACCTTCGTAAAGAGGGTGCTGGACCACATGTCAAGCCAGGACGAGCCAATCGGCGGTAGCCCACCCACCTACGGCGACCTGTTCCGAGGCAAGACCAGAGATGGCCCTTTGGGCCACCTGGGAAGACCACCTCCGCGATCTTGTGGAGGTACCCTGCAAGTAAGCTCAGTGGTTCAGGTGCCTGGAAAGGCGAAGGCGGAGTCCGATGATTGCCCCAAGATCCAGGCATTGAGGGCCAGGCTGAAGCAGAAGTATGGTGAAACCTTCTTCAGCGGAAAACCTTTGTTTCCCCCACCGGTGCGCGGACCGTATGGTGAGGCAAAGATACGACTGAAACCGGACCCTTGTGTGTATCGACACCGGGGGTTCGCCCTGAGGGGCGAGAGGAAGGAGGCCATGGAGAAGATCCTCCGTGAATTCATCGAGAGAGGCCGGCTTGAGCCGTGCCACTCAGAATGGGCCTCCCCGTGCTTCGTCGTCCCCAAGAAGGTGGCCGGAGAGTGGCAGCTAGTGGTCGACTATCGCGGCCTAAACGCCCAAACGCAGCATGACAGCTATACGCTGCCCCTCTTTGAGGACATGCTGCAAACAACACCGGCGGAGGATCTTCACAGTGATTGACCTGAAACACGGTTATCATCAGATGACTCTCGCCGAGGAGTCCCGTGCCTGCACAGCCATGATCACCCCACTTGGACCTCTCCAGTGGAAGGTGATGCCCATGGGCGTTACCAACGGCAATGCGGCTTTTCAGCGGATGCTGGGGAACCTGCTTGAGCCGGTGCGTGACTGTGCGGACCCATTTGTGGACCACGTGACCATCGCGTCCAGGGACCCCAGTATGAGCTATGAGGAGGTTTTGGAGGCACATGAGAGGGACGTCACCAGAGTGCTGGACCTTCTGGTTTCGCACAAACTCACGGGCAGCAGTGACAAGGCCACCATTGCGGTAAGCGAGGTGGTCTTTGCTGGCCACGTAGTTGGGAACGGGCAGCGGAAGCCCATACCTGGCAAGGTGGCTGCGATTGAGCACTGCGAAAAGCCCAAAACGGTCTCTGAGCTACAGGCGTACTTGGGATTCTGCAACTACTCCTCGGGGTATTTCAAGATGTATGCCGAGTATGCAGCCCCCATGACGACCATGCTCAGGGGCAACCGAGAGGAGACCAATAAGGGGTCCAAGAAGGCTCTGGTCTGGAATGACGAGTCCGACCGTGCCTATGAGGGTATGAAGCAGGCGCTGCTATCCGCAGTGGGTCTGCACCTCGGGGATCCTGACCGATGGGTTCGTCCTGCGCACCGACGCTTCCAACTATGCCGTTTGCGCTGTGTTGGAACAAGTGCTTGACGATGGGAGGCACGTGCCAGTGGCCTTCTGGAGCCGAGTCCTGGCGGAAAGCCAGAGACAGACGTGGACGCCCCGAGAAAAGGAGGCATATGCCATCGTCATGGCTCTCAGGAAATGGGCTGGGTACATAGCCCTCCATCCCGTCACCGTCTGCACCGACCATCAGAGTCTGCAGTCGTGGCACAAAGAACACGCGGACACCCCCTCTGGTCCCGCCTCCCGACGGACAAGATGGCATGAGAGGTTGGCCAAGTTCCACCTGACGGTTGTGTATGTTCCTGGCAAGGACAACACCGTGGCGGACTGTCTCAGTAGGTGGGCCTATCCCGCCAGCAAGCGCATGACGGATGTCTCCGCCCATGGCGATGAGGCTGAGACCGCTGAGGCCAAGAGGGTCATAGAAATGGAGCGCCTGATGGAGGAGGAGGGTGTTAAATGCTTCGTTGTCATGGCTGCGGATGCCCCCCTCAGAACGAGGATGGGCAGAGCGGTCAGAGTACTCGCCCCTGAGGGAGCTGAGTCCGACAAGCACCTCCTCCCTGAATCTTGCCTCCTGGACGACTGGACCGACGACTACACCAAGTCTGAGGCCTTCGAGGCCGAATATAGGGCTGTGACCGACCCTGATGACGGGCAGAAGTGGCCAAAGGGGCTGACTGAGGGGGATGGCAAGACTCTACCGGAATCGTAAGCTGCTGGTCCCAGAGTCCCGAGTGCTCGAGCAGTGTGAGGCTTGAGATCGACCAGATCTGTCTCTACAATGCCATCAAGAAGGTCAGAAAGGGTTGCTCGGTCTGTCAGGGCTGCAATCCCAATAACCGGAACGTCAAGTGGGAAGCCCAATGGACTCTGGTGCCTGAGCAGCCCATGGAGAGCGTGGTCATGGACGTCTTCTCCATGCCCGAAGTTCACATAGGCAAGGAGACCCTTGACTGTGTGGTCCTTTGTGTGGACCGCCACAGCGGCTACGTAGTAGCCGTTCCGGCACGCAAAAGGGGGTCGCTTGCCAAAGAAGTGGCAGTCATGATGATTTGTCATTTGCTGACCGTCTTTGACATCCCCCACACCATTCGCAGTTACCGAGGGCCCCAGTTTACTGGTGGCTGGTTCAAGGCCATGTGTTTCCTCATGGGAATATGTCATGCAAAGAGCGTCGCCTATCTCAGCAGGTCCAACGGCCGGGCTGAAGTGGCTGGAAAGCAGCTTTTCGAGAAGCTACACAAGATTCACATCACCAATCCACGTCGGAACTGGTCTGAGGAGATGTGGCCCGCTCTGAAGGCCCATCATGACACCCCCACTCCGGGTGGATTGTCCCCTCACCAGATTTTGCTCGGCAGGGACCCCCTGGGTCGGGGACTTCCCTTGTCTGGTGATGGTATGGCCATGGACACCAAGGAATTCTTTGCGCGGCAAGAGGCAACGACGCGGGACATCCGCCAGCAGCTCGAGAAGGAGCATGCTGAGCGTCAGAAGTCCGCCCCGAGCTCGACAGCGCAAAAGTTCAGGGTGGGAGACCCGGTGTGGGTGATCAGACCCCGCCCTCTGGGCACCCACCGCACCAGAAAGTGGTTCACACCCGGAGAGGTGGTCCGCAGGATTCGTGAGGACACCTACCACAGCAAGGTGGGTCACAGACAGTTCCGGGAGCGCCACGAGAGTCGACTGCGTGTGCAGGAGCCTGACCTCCGTGGCCAACATGTGTCCCTGGACTACGCCGCACATGAGGCTGATTCGGACGACGATTATGCTCAGCAGGACGACTATACCGTCGAGAAGATCCTGGCCCAGCGTCCGAGCGCCTCGGCACCCGGAGGCCTGGAGTTCAAGGTTCGTTGGCAAGGCTATGGGCCGTCCATCGACACCTGGGAACCCGTCTCCTCGTTCGTGCCGCGGATTAACACCCCCTTCATAGACTACATCCGCAAGCACAAGACCAAGATCCATGTCTCTGACTTGGCAGCACTTACCCGGGCGATTGCAGCCAGGGGCGCCTGATCACCGCCCTGAGCTCTCCCCTGATGCAGTTTGAGCACTTGTTTGGTCGACGGATTGTCCCTCACTTGCTTGCTCTCTTCCACCTTCCGGTAACCTGCCATCAGAGTGGCCATATACCCCCCCCTGCTGAATCCAGGGGAGGATGGCCCCTCTCTTCCACTCCTATTCGTCACTCCTCGCCTGCTGAATCCTTGGGAAACCAGGCAGGGCGACTGACCTTGACACTTCCTGAGCTCTTAGGGCCTTGAAGCCCATACAATGTTGCGCAACGGATGCCGCTGTCATCGGCATTGCGATTTTTGGGTGTGTGGTCTGGTCCCATGGCACTTGCGGGATCCAGACCAGTCTACGTGTGTCTGCGGACTATATATGGCCTGAACTCAGGCGTCTCTCTGTCCACCCTCCTGCATATTCCTTACCCCGACCGGGGCGTGGTTTGGCGCTCTATCCAGAGTGTGTTTAAAAGCTTATTCACCTGTTTGTTGCTCACGTTTCCGCCTCCCAGGATATGTGCATCTGTATGTTAAGTGTTGTCAGCCCATCACCGAGATATGGACTGTTTTCCCACCCGAAGGGACACGAATCGGAATACGAAGGCGCCCTGAGTCGCCGTGTACATGCTCTTACATAAGGTCCAGCCTGGACCAGTACCTAAGTACAGATTCTTCTGTTTGAGTGCCCGTGATACCGTGTGCCCTAGTGGCTGTGATGTGCTGAGATCCTGATGGCGCCAGGCGGGAGGCCCAGTTGCCTGACTACACTCCCAGCGGTCGGCCACTGTCAGTCCCAGTGTGAGCCTACCGACTTGCAGACGCACTTGCAGTCGGCTGGCGACCTCCGGTGTCCTGACCTCTGTCAGTCTGCCTGGGAAACTGGTGGTTTGAGGAGTCGACGCCTCCGCCCAGACTGCATGGGGACTCCCCCATGCATGGCCTTCGTGGTAATGGGGCGAGGAAAAAGACGGCCTTGATGCCCGATCCCTTATGAAGGAGCTCGTTCGGCTATGCCACTCTGGACTCGCGTCGTGGATATGGACATGGTGCAGCCAAGGAAGGACCCGTGGGGACTCTCCCCCAGACTGCGGCCTTGGGAAGCCTGGGGTAGCCTGATGAATTCTTGTAGTCGCTTTCGACCTGTGGGACCACCTCGGGCTTCGTGTGACGCCTATGTTGGCCGTGTATGCCACTGCCACTGTGGTAGTGACCGTCGCAGCCGGCACCCGGTGCGCCTGGTATGGGTTGACGGGTCCTTTGGATGCCGAACAATCGCCACCAGGACCCGGGACTTGATACTTGATACTATACTTGCGGTTACTAACAACTACAGCACCGTACCTGTCTTACTGTGGGATTGTAATGGGCAACTTAACCCGCAAATCGGCCTGAAGTGAGGTTGTGACACCCCCTCCCCCTTCAGGGGATGGTTCTGGGTACCCGCTGCCATGCTTGGGTGTTATCGAGCCCCCCCCAGGGTTTGCTCTAAGGAGGGGGGTGAAGCGGTACCCAGAAACTATGGCCCATGGCCCGGAGGCCTGTGAGCCGGCATACCTGTGTGGAAGCCGTCGACACCGGCTGTCAGCGGGATATCCCTGTTCTCTAATCCGCGAAATCTGGAATCTGATTTCTAACCATTAAATTGATGTGGGATTACCATAATATTTTTGTCTTGGTCGATTTTTGGTCAGAAATCGGTGAAATACCCGACTTCTACCGCGATTTCTAATTGTCGTGAAATCGCCCCCTGTTGTCGCTTGTTCGCGCGCTTTTGTTGCTTCTCCGTGGCGAGCTTTGTGATGGATTTTTCTCGAGTACCTTTGAGGTTCTAAGAGAACTTAAGGGCTGAATCTAGAGGATTTTTGATGTACTTTGATCTGGTGTGTTCACCAGATTTTTTCGCAGTTGCGTCTTCGAGAAAATCAACGCGCAAGGTTTTCCGTCGATCGCGCGAACTCATGGTTCTCAAGGACCATGATTTCGGACGGAACTCCACATCTCCCCCCTATGTCTTTCATCCATGCCCCTTTCACGTGGGCATATCACTTTGAATAGGGAAGAGGGCAATAGGGCGGGTTCAGGTGTATTCCCAGTAGTATGGCCGTACGCTTTTTATTTAGTGATTTTATCCACACAAATTCAATTGCAGGTGCCCAAAACAGCATCACAGAAGCTTAGGCCTAAGCCTCTGGTTTTCTTTGAAAAGTGTCATTGACACCTTATGCCTGAAGTTCTTTCGTGTATTGCTGTAAATAGCAGCCGTCCTTCGAGGAACCTCGCAGTTGAGCAGATTTGTGTAGTCTTGGGCGGGGGACTGCCATGCCTCAAAAAAAAGAGGGCAATAGGGATGTTTTAGGCAGCCTATGGGTTTCGCAAACCGAAGTCCTTTGCGTGCACAAACCCTCACTTTGTGGCCTTGTGAGCATGAACGTTAATAACCGAACACAATGCTCACAAGACCAAAAGCCCCAGGCCATTTTCTTTTTTGAGCCAACCCAACGATGGCCCCACGCAATTCAATGCGTACCAAAACTCGTCTTTTGAGAAAGGGCAAATTTTGGTCGAAAATTAGGCCAAAATGGCCAGACTCTTCAGGCTCGTACTCGACGCGTTTGGGGAGTTGAGCCTTGAACCAAGGCAATATGTAAAGTAGAGACCACGAAAGACATTGTGGATGGCTTGGCTGACCTTTACAACTTTGTCTTCCATTTTATATAATGTCGCCTTGTGAGCACGCGTGCCATACTGCCTCTTTGCACATGCGCTCATATGGAAGCACTAGCAACACGAGTGTCGCTAGACAATCTAATCATAGTGGGCATATTTGAAGGCACTTACTATGGGCGTACTCCAAGAATGTTTGCGCATATTTTTGCTCCTCAATGACCCGAAGATATGTACATATCAATATCGCCGATACATGCCTTTTTTCCCATAAATAGTGTGCTTCAAGGATTGAGGTGTTAAAAATGTTTCCATTATGCTTTGAACCTCAATCCTTGTTGAGAAAGGGAGACAAAGCTTCGGTTTGCATCCATGCAAAAGCCCGAGGCTCCTTTCTCTTGTGATACGGAGATACGATTTTTCGTGTGACCACTTTTGGGTGAATTTTGGCCGTTTTGCTCAGAATGGCCACAACCCCCTTCTCCCCCTGATTTCACCACCGAGGTTGTGTGCGCCACTTGACGAAGGGTAAGGGCGATTCGAAAAGGGCACATAAACCCGCATCGCATGGGGTGTTTCTTCATGTGGCCTCTCCTCTTGAAGGGAGAGTTGTGAGTCACCCAATTTCGGGTATGTTGCCATTCTGCCCCATTTGTGTGTCATTTTCCCTCCACTGGGGAAAATGGCTAGAGGCAACCATGAGGGTTGGCAAGCGGCATATATGGGGACCTAAGTCCCACGTGTTAATAGCATCTTTGGTTGAAAAGATCCTCGCCGTGGCCATGGAGATATGGAATCATGAGTGCGGGCCATTTTCGCCAAATTTGACTGTTTTTGCCATTGTATGCCATATTGGAACTACCATATCTCCATGGGGCACAGAATCTGGCCAGGAAGGAGGGGCGAATATTGTAGCATATGACCAAGGGTTGAAAGGCATTGAGCTCCGTATTTGCTCCTCTGGCTCATCCAGAGTTATTCAACTTTTGGTGCGATCCATGATCTCCCCCTTTGCACCGCATGCTGCTTTCTGCCCCATCCGCGTGTTCATCCCCTCGATGAACAGCAAGCAGCCAGTGTGACAGCAAGCCAAAACCCAGGGCATGGGACCAGAGGGGATATCAAGGGGTGTGAATCAAGGCTTGGCGCGTCGATATCGCCAAGGTTTCCTACCCTGGACGGTCGACCGAGACGACCGATTTTGCCATTTTGGCAGTTGCGGACCCAATTCGGATTGTCACCACGCCGAGTGGCATGAAGATCTTTGAGAGCCAAGTACATGTGAGTCTTTGTTCTGGTCCCAGTGGATAGCATATGGAATGATGGATCTGATCTCCAGGCCGGCGTGGAGATATACCATTGGGGATACCCCCAATTTTGGCTCACTTTGAGCAGCCAAAATGACCCCCTTTTGGGACCCCAATTTCAGCCCCCCGTGTGGTCAATTGGCGGCCCCATATCTCTATGCTAATGGGGAGTCCCGACTGAATTCCAACTCGTGCAGTCGGATATAGGTCCTAGGTATTGCCTCTTATCTCTTGGGCCATTGGCCTTGCCCTGGCCGGGCGAGTCACGCGTGGGAATGACGCCAATTTTGGTGACTTTGAAATCATGACCCCACTTGACCAACCCGTGGTGCCCTGATGCTGAGATCTCAGAGGAAACCAGGTTGGGTGAGGGCTCCGAAAGGTTCCTTCTCGAAGGGCATAGGGTCGGTTGCCTCGTCCCTACCTCTGGCGGGTCCAGTGGAGGGGTCAATTTAGGAGTTTCTGGAGCTAATATCAGTTTGGGCTGAAACAGCCCATTTTCAGCTACCAACTCCTAGGGGAAAATGGCGGGGCCTTCTCTCCGGCTCAAAAAGGAGTGAGGACCTGCCGTTGAGGGAGCATGAGGAGCCACTGTTGGCTGGCTTTGGAGCGTCTTGGGTCCAAGGAACTCGCCTGTGGCTGGGCGGGACATCCTCCCCCATTGGCAGGGTTTCAGGGTCCGGACTGGGCAGGGCATGGGTTGTGTTTGAGCCCCCGCCCCTGCCAGCCACCGAGAGGGTCGACCTGGGATTGGGATATGAGTTGGGACTGAGTGTCTATTGTCCTGTGATGCCCTTACCTCAGTCCAGTCTCAACCCCATGTGTACATATCCTCATGTGTTGCTGTACATACTTTTGTTCCCTTGTTTCAGAGTGGCAAGGATCCTGAAACGCTTTGTCACATGACACGAGCTTGAGGATGCCCCTGTGAGCGCAGTGCTTTGCCTGCCTGCTTGCTTGCGCGTGTCCGCCGCAGATTCCCGTCGCCAGGCCCCCCACAGGAACGCATCAGTGGCTACACACGCACTTCGAACAGGCCGCGGAGAGGGACACGGCCACAGTGGCGTGGAGCCCCAGCGCCAAGGCAGAATGGAGGTTCCACCGGGGAACGTGGGACACGCAACACCCGGCCATCACCTTCCCGGTGCTGGCCAAACACCGCAGCGCCACGCCTGAGGCCCTCGCCTACCCGGTCAAACACGATTGCTCCCAAGTACAGGACTGGCAGACGGTCGAGTGGACCACATTCCACCCGCAGACAGCGTACCTGCTCCAGTATGTGTACCGCTATCTGACACAGGGCCACGAGAGGAACAACGACTATGTCCGCATGAGCCCGGCGGCAACCGGGATCATCCGCCAGGGGGTTGGCCTGTATGCTACCCGGAGACTCCGACCGGACGCCGACACGCCGCCGGCCACCACGGAACGGGGAGCACACATCCATGCTTACCAACCAACGATGCCATGTCGCCTGCCGCATCCGGAGGACCACAACACCGTCATTTTCGCGGATGCCTCCGGCACTACAAGCCTCACCCCAGCGGCTGGGGGGGCAGCTTTGGAGTTGCAAGTAGACACGACAGGCCGACCGCACCAACAGCACCTCACAAGGGCTACCATCTTCGGGGCCACCTCTCACGGGGAATTGAAGACACTGGCGATCGTCGTGGACGCCGTCAATGACACCCACGAAGAACCGCGTGACGACACGCACCATGTGTGGGTAGTGGGAGACGCAGCGGTGGACTTACAAATCGTCCGCAGGCTGGCACGACAGCCCCTGCACAGGGCGACTGACCCTAGCCTGGGCACCCAGGCGGTACACCTCTGGACAGCCTTGCGGCGCCTTCCCAGGCAGGTCATCTTACATCTCTTCAAACAAGAGTCTAATCGGTATAGCCTGCGCAAAGGACACATCGACTTACGGGCCCATAACCGGCTTGCCGAACATATGCCGGACGGCGAGGACCCGCCGCTACGAGACCACATGCACACACACCTCCAACACCTGACGCCAGTCCCACGCCCCGGGGAACCACCAGCCTGGGCGCCAGACGATGGCATCTATAACGACACCGGGCGGGCATACCACTACCCACAACCCGTCAGCACCATTGCGCACATTCGAGGCAGTCAAGCCGACAACGCGCTTCTGAGCCATCTCCAACATACAATGCGCACCGCATTATACTTCTCGGCTCTTGACCCATCCCTAATACTGGTGCACCTGCAGACGAGACGTGCCCAACTCTTGCTCGAACAACTACCCCTCTTAGACAGGGTGGCACGCTGGTATGCCCGGCGAGGTATAGAAATACCCCCGGAATACACCATATGCCCCTGCCATCTCCAACAGCCAGAAACATGGGAGCACTTCAAACACTGCCCATTAGCCCAAGGGGGTAACCACCTGGCCACGTGGACACCGGAGAACACCATAGCACAACACGCTGGATAAGGCCGGGCCGAGCCACCGGCAAATGAGGTTCGGCGCCTGATGCGGCAACCGGAGATCAGGGAGGCGGTACACAGGGGAGCGGTGCCACTCCAGCTCTACAGGGTCATCGCCGACCACGCCCGAGAACCTAGGGCCACAATACAACACATGCAGCTCACCGCCATCAAGAGGGCGGCCGCACAGTTACAGCACCGCGTCCAGGTATACGCACAGGAAGCACGACAAACATTCCACGGCCGCAGCACGTATTATAACCTCCTCATCCACTACCAACATGCAAAGCCCAGCGACTAGCCGCACGCACGGGCCCGCGGCGACCGCCAGGCACCTGCTGTCGCGGCACCCGGAGCGCGCGTGCCCCCTCCCGTGTAGAGGCCCGATCGTCCTACAAACAATACCTCTCCTCAGGATGCCCGAAGGTGAAGCTCCACATCCGCGGCCGGGAAACCCGTGCGGAGTCTGCTGGGAGGTGAACGACGAAGACGGCAACCCGCTTCGTGGGCATGACCTCGGCTGCGGCGGCACTGAGCAGCTGCACTGGTTCTGCAGCCCGTGCATCACGAACTTGTGGTCCTGCCCACTCTGCCGGGGACTGCATCCCCTCTGCAGAGCTCCGCCGCCGCGCGAAACGCAAGACAAAGACCTCACACTCCAGACGCTGCGCACTCTAGTCCGACAAAACGTCTGGAACGATGGCGCAGGGGGGGACAGCCCCGACGTCGAGTGGCTGGACGTCCTCACCGACGAGGACCCGGCGACACCACCCCCCCGCCCCCCCTGGCACGCACCAACCTGGGCGCTGCCAGACCCCGGGGCGGACCCCATGATTTACGTCCCCGACTACGAACACTACGGCAACGCGCCACGGGGCAGTCTACCCCAAGTTGGCAATCTGCCAGACAGTTGGGGCCCCGTCACCCCCATGAACCACAACAACTACCGCACCATCGCCGTCACCCTCACCACCCGCCTCCCGATCGCCTTCGGCTGGCTGCTGGGGGGCGCGGAATGGGCGATGGGCATCGCCCGCGGCGCCCATGGCGGCGAGTGGGGGGAATTCTTCCACTGCAGCGGGGCGATGACCCCAGGGGCGACCGAGGGGCTGATGGCGGCCTACCTCACGTGGAGGGGCATCCGCCCCCCACACAGCCTCCCGCCACTGGCACAGCGTGCCCAGCAGCCGCAAGTCCCGCCGCCGCAACCGGGCACGTACGGCAATGCGGCAGTGGCCAGGATGATGGCCAGAGGTACCTGGCTCGACGGCTCATCCTACTCCTCCCGGAGAACCGCGACCATCACCAGCCCCCCGCCCCATCCCGCGCCACGACAGCGACTAGGGCCACGAATGTACTGCCAGAAAATCGGCCGCAACGTCCTCCACGTCCCCCAGCCGGTCCACCTCCGCCTGCTGCACACCCGTCGCCACACCACACCAACAGCGCGCCACCGACGCCACGCGGACTACGGGCGCTCTGGCACCATCGAGGGCCGGCACGCCACAGAGCCCCCGCCAAGAGCGTGCGTCCAAACGGGCGGCGCAACGACAACCACCACAACACCACACGGCCACAGGGATCCAGGGACACCGGGCGTCACCTGCCGAGAGCGGAGCCATACCCAGCCCCACGAATACGGGGGCGGTGGGCACCCAGCTCGAACCACCCCCCGGCACCGCACACCCGCACAGGGAACCGGCCCTGAGCCTGACAGGAAGCCCGCAACCCCTAACACCACCCGTCGCGTCCGCGCACGGTCCACAGCCGGCAGGCAGCCAGGCGGCAGCAACACAGGCCCACCCGGAGCCCCGCCCGCATAATGGCACACCTGACCGGCCAGGCCCAGCATACGCGCCGCCCGACGGCCCCCACGCGCAGGCACACACCGCTACCCCGACCGACACCACCAACGCCCGCCCCTCCGACAATGTGCATCCCCACACCCACGGCCCCACCGAGGGCGTAGTCCCCCAGGCTCAGGCAACGTCCGGCGCAGAGGACCTACCGGCCACGACACACGATGGACCGGCGCCCCAGCGGCACCACGCCCCACCAGCCGGGCCGACGGCGCGGCCGGCAGGGCCGTCATCTCCCGGTCGCCAAGCCCCCGGCCCGGGCCCGGGCCCGAACCCGGCACGCACCACCGCTTCGGCGGGCGCCCAATAGCCCGCGGGCCCGGAAAGCCGACCCGAGCCGCCGCCCTTGGGGGAAGGCCACGCCCGAGGGGCAACACAACCGACGAACGATGAAGTTGAATCGCCTGCACTGCCAACCCAACCGCAGCACGGGGAGCCCACGGTGGGCGCGGAGGAAATGCGGGGGCCCCCGCAACGGACGCTAACGCCAACACCGATGGGGGAACCTGGCGGGGGAGCAGACCGGCCGGCAAGGCAGAGTGCCGACCCACCGGACATAGCGGCACAAGGAGGCGGCGAGGCATTGACCGCTGACCAGCCTGACACGGAACCTGAGGGACCAACTCCAGACACCGAGAGTGAGGACAGCCTCCACCACCTTCAGCCACAGATCGCGCGGGCGCCGCCCCCCTGGGGACCCCAGCACTTCGCGCAGACGCAAGCACGCCGGTAGGGGCGCCGCCGCGAGACCCACCGGAAACCCGCGCGGCGTCAGAGACCCGAGAAGCCACACCCGACACGCACCAGCGCGTGGCCGACGGGGAACCGTCACCCAGCGAACACAACCGTGACGACGACTCTTTCGATGCCTTCATGGAGTCCTGCAAGGGTGACCCCCACACAGTCCCAGCACCGGCGGCGCCACGCGTCCACCCGAAGCCACGACGCGACCATGCGGAGGACACACCCCTCACGACATCACGCCAGGCACACAACCAGCGGGATTACACCGCCCTGGGGCAGGTTACCGCTGCGGGTGAGGGGCATGCGACCGCGAGCGGCGCGGCGGACCGGACCACGGACGAGCGCGGCGCCCCAGGAGAGGGCGCGCGCGTGGAAGCGGCCACCAACACCGCTAGCGAGCCTACCGGCCCGCCGCCGGGGACCGCCCAGCCCTGGGGGCGGGGACACCTGGACTACGCACGCTTGGAGGGCGACGCCAACCGCCCCGGCAAACAAGCGGAACAAGCGGCGACCCGAGTCCTGGGCCTCCGGATCCCCAGGCTTGCCGCAGGGGAGCAGCTCGCCCTGGCAGTCAGCATCTGATGGCTGCTTACCTCGCAGTCCCGCCACCTCGCGGAGGAAACCAGCACCATGGCAGACATCACCTTTTGCCATCGGACGGGGCACTTGCCCCCCGCCACCATGGACCATCCCGGCCAATGGCACTACGTGGTCACCCGGCTCATGGCGCATATGAGGGCCTACAGCCCGGATGAAATGAATGGACTCCACTGGCAGTGGTACCAGCGCGCCGCCCTGCGCATCCGTGCGACCATGCAGAACCATGATATCTGGGAAATCCCTGGGTCACCGGGCTACCAAGGACACGCCTCAGGCCAGCGGCGGCCGCGGTCCCAAGACGTCCCGGAGCCTCCGAGGCAGGCAGCACGCCGTAACTCCCCGGAACGCCCCCAGGGGCCACCCTCCCGGATGGGTTCCCCCTCTGGCACATACAGAAGCCCCCTGCAACCGTTTGCTTCGCGGAGGACCCCGGGCAGTCCCCGCGCCTCGGGGATGCAAGGCGGCACGCCGGAACAACGCCAAGAGACAAGGAACCCTGGCCGATCCGGTCGCCTCAGCCGCACGCCGCCCCCCGCGGCGCGGCGAGTCGTCTTCCATGAGGGTATGGACAGGGACCACAGGGCCCCTGCGACCCTACGCCCAGCGGACATCATCTGCCACCGATCCCCGACGCCGGTCCAAGAGGCCCCGCACCGAACGGGCGCACATCCCCACCATTCTCACGCCAGTCGAGCGCGAGCGGCAGGCAGCGCTTCACGCGGGCCCCCGCCGGGCAGCGGACAGAGCATTCAGCTCGTCCCCCGCCTCCCTCCCAGGGTCAGCGGCCAACCCGCTGCCGGGGGGACCACACGCCACGGACACGCGCCCAAGGGAGCCTGCAGCGACCCAAGGCCTGCGCAAGGAGCGGGGGGACAGCCCCCCCCACAGCCCCCAAACCGCCAAGCCACGGAGGGCACATCGCAACAACCGGGGCACGACGCGAGCGGCCCAAGGGCGGACGCAGAAATGACAGGGACCTCCGGCCCTCAGGAGTCCGCTGGCCCACTGCCCGCCGCCACGACCTGCTCGGTGCCCCAGCAAAAGGAGCCCTCCACGGAATACGTGCCTGGGGGACACCCTGGCACCACCTCAGCGCACCCCTCCCCGACTAGCGCCGCGCTGGACCAGGACCGGGTGACCATGCCCCCCCCACCCCCCCGGCCGCCGCAGCAAAGGGGCACGGGTCCCTTCAACGACTCGGAACTGATAGAGCTCTACGGCATCCACGCCTCCACACCCTCGAGCGAGCTGGTGGCAACCCTCCGGGAACACATGCGTGACGTCGACCCGAACAGGCTCTTCGCCGTGGTCCCCCTGCCACAAGCCGCAACAACCGAAATCTTTGTGCAGCAGCTCCAGGCTCTCGTCACCCCCGGGACACAGGTCTCCGACGACCTTGTTGAAGCGCGGATCTGGTGGTTCAACACCCACCAACCAGCCCAGGGGGGCGTGTGGGTCCCACACCTGGGCTGGGTACACACGCTCATAGCGCCGCCGACGGTCCCCAGGCCCGCGCCCAGCACTGGTGGCCGGGAGCGGGCCGCCCCGCCACCGAGGCCCGAAACCCTCCGTATCCCGCTGTACGAAGGCCTTGCGGCATGGGAAAGCGGGACCGCCCGCAGCAGGGGGCACAACCTCACGAGCCTGGCGGCGCGCTACCCTGAGACGGCGCGCGCAGCGCCCCCGCCGCTGGAACGTGACCTCGGCATGATCGTGTTGGAGAATGGCCACTACTACCAAGTGCGGATCATCCCGCACCCGCAGGAGATCCACTGGAGCTTGGAGGCCATCGACTCCATGCTCCCGGCAACCACGGCCCTGCCGGACAGCTCGACCCGCCTGCTCCCAGGCAAGCCCCCGGACCCCCTGACGGCCATCGTGTCACGGACGGCCGGCACTTGGCACCCAGGCCATGCCCTCTACTGCCTCTGGCGCCGGGCGCAACGCCGCTGGCCACACAACAGGGTATGGTCAGCGACCTGGAGGTTCCACCTTGACGGCCGGCAGCAGTTGGAAGACATCCCGGAACAGACGGCAGAGACCCCCACTGCGCCCAACCTGTGCCCCGTCTTCGCGATCCACCAGATCCGGGCGCTGGCACTGGGCGAGCAACTGCAGCCCGCCATTCGCACTGAGACAGAGGCCCAGGCGGCACACGCGGCCCTTGTGCCGAAATTTTCGTGCCCTCCGCAGCGCCCTTGTGCGACGCGTCGGTAATCCCCCAGGGGCCTGAGCCGCAGCCGGCCACAGGACCATCAGCGACGACGTGCAGCAGCACAGGCGCGACACGAGTCCCGCACCGGCCATGCGCAATGGAGGAGACGACACGGCGGCCACGGGATCACCTCCTCCCACCGGATGACCTGGCGATGGACGTCACACCAACGGCTGCGGAGTGGGCCATGTGCCACGACGACCCCTGGGCGAGCCAACCTCGCCCAAAAAGACCCCCTCGTACAACCTAACAACGGGCGGCCGCGCAACACACTCCAGCAACACCTGTGAGTCGGGCACACCAGCGAGGAAGGCGTCAACCTACCCGGCACGTGCAACGGACACCCAAGGAGTAGAGGCTAGCCTTAGCAGCCCGTGGTGTCGGACACGAACAAAAACCCAACAACCTCCTCCCACATCCCCCGAGCGGGGACCGCACTTTCCAGACCCCCGCGACCCGCCTGCAACAGAGAAAGGGACAGCGCCACACCCGGACCCGTCATCCCAACTGACCCTCCTCTCCCGCGTACCGGGTCTTGGAGGGGCCGGGCAAAAGGGCCAGCCAAACACGCGGGGCCCACAGCCGGGCCGATGACGACGGGAGTCTTGTTGAGCACCGCGATCCGCCAGATCCGGGCGCTGGCGTAGGGCGAGCAACTGCAGCCCGCCATTTGCACTGAGACGGAGGCCCAGGCGGCACACGCGGCCCTTGTGCACTAAAACTTCAGTGCCCTGCGCAGTGCCCTTATGCGACGCGTGGGAAACCCCCCAGGGCCCTGAGCCGCGCCTGGCCACAGGACCTGCAGCGACGACGCACAGCCGCACACGCGCAGTAAGAAAAAGTGCTTTTCCATTGCTTTGGGACATACTCTAGTTGTATTAGAGATGCACTGGGCATCCATGCATTTTTATCTTAGTATTGGCCCAGCCAAAAGTGGTGAGAACACATTTTGACCTATGGAACCAAACACCCAATTAGGATATGGAGTGGACCCCTTAATCCCCTTTCAATCAGAAGTAAAACATCTTTTCCTGAGTTGACTGAGCACTGACATACCTAAGGTAGAGCCTATGAATTTATCTATGTTTTTCCATGAATACTTATCTGCCCTAGTGGTATGCACCATAGGGGGCTAGGCACCTCTTTTTGAGAGGTCCTGGGTTCAATTCCTGGTCAGCTTAGCTAAGTAGGAAGATCCCATGTGACATGGCAGTGACCTCATCGCCACATACCATGCCACCTCAGCACATATGGGACCCAAAACAAAGAGTGCACATCTCCTAAGATGGCACTATGGAGAGAGAGTGATCCTGAGGCAGTTTTCTAACTCTTTTCCCAAAACATTTCAGCTATCTTTGTGAATATGCATTCATATGTATCCTGAGTTGCAGTTTCTGTGAATATCTAATCATCTTTAACTGTTTACACTGCAGCCCTTCATGCTTTGATCCTGAATTACCTTCTCCTTGCATACTATTGGCTTGGGCTATCCTGGATTGAGTTGGCTTTACTGTATTTCAATAAACAAAAGCTTTTCATCATCCAAAACCAGCAGCAGGACACCCTACAGCAACAACAAGCAGCAGGAGAAGCAAAAACACAGTGCTGAAAACACTATAAACCTTTCTGGTAGCAAGAGGCAGCCTGTCTCTGTGCACCGGCAGCGACCCCGCGCCGTACAACCAGTGCTCCGAGCAGGCAAACATAAGCAGAAGGGCGGATTAAGATGGACCCAGGAAGAGTGGACGCCGATGTGAACACAGCGCCAGCGCCTGAGGCACCAGCAAGGCCGGCGCCTGAGGCTGTACTTTCGGTGGAGCCCTTACATGGGCCAGTGGATACGGCGGAGGACTCCCTGGATGGCCTCCAGACGGCCTTCGGGGCCCTGATGGTCAAGGAAGTGGTCTCTCAGCCTCAGCCTGCGAAGAGGAAGAGAGAGAACGAGAGCGAGAAGGATGCTGGAGAAGGAGCAGACGAAGGAGAGGAGCAAGGGCAAGACCCGACGGATGTACCTACCTTCGAAGGCGCACCAAGCGCTTCTGGCCTCCAAGCATCACCCTCTCCCATAACCACCACACTCCCAGCCGCCGCAACATCCACCTCCACAACCAACCCGCCTATGGCAGAGGGCACAGGCTTTACTGGCATGCCTCACTACCCCGCCTATGGCATGGGCCCACCTACCACTGCGCTCCTTGAGGCAACTACTGCCAGTGAGCCGGTGGCTTCCAGCTCTGCGCCGCGATGGTATGCGGCTGACCATCCCCATCCACTCCACGCCACTGGAACCTACATGGAAGTTCCTGGGTATGCTCCTGGGTATGCACCTGGGTATGCACCCTTGAGTGGGTTGAGGAAAGGACCAGAGTCTCTGGGAGGCAGGAGTAGAGGATCGGGAAGATCCTCCAACAGGTCCCTGACGCGGTCGGAGATCAACGAGGTGCTCCGAGGAGCCACTTCGCAAATCGTGAGCGACCTCACGCAAGAGATCAGGGAGAAACTGCAGCCCCTGATGATCCCGTCCCATGCGTCACCTACGACGATGGGAATGTCACCCCACCGAGTACAGGCTAACCACCTGGCGGCAGGGCTGACAAATACCCTGGGGAGCCTGAGGAGCCGACCGATGCCGACTCCTGCAGCAGTACCGAGAAGTCCATTCGTCCCAAGAACGGCCCAGCCGCCCTACAGCCATGTGACGAACTCGACGAGGGCCGAGCTGGACCAGCTGGGGCTGACAGCCCTAAGGGCTATGGTGGACGTGGAGCCTTATGGCTCCAGTGATCTTGGCGGAGACCCCTCCGACGACCTGCCGCCGTCAATGGATTCTTCTTCGCCATCGGATGACGAAGACCCTGAGGACCCCGAGGACCCCAAGGGTAAGAAGAAGAAGAAGAAGAAGAAGAAGACCCGACGCCCTGAAGGACGCCGAGCTCAGGAGGCAAAGGCTATTGCCACCTCCAAGATGGTGGTGAACCTGCCTGAGTTCACAGGCAAGGACCTCAGCGAGTTCGCTGAGAACTTTGGCCGGTTCCTACGACTGACCGGCCAAACCCACGCGAGTGGGCGAGTGAAGTGCAACCTGCTCCTGCAGTACTGCAAGACCAAATGCCTGGAGAAGCAGGTCAGGTAGATCGTCACTAACTCCGCCACCTTTGCCGACGTGTTGGTTGCCCTGGAGAGGCAGTACCCGACCTACGAGACCGACCTCTCCATCAGGGCCGAGATCCAGAACCTGCCCGTGCTGCCCAACAACCCTAAACCTGGCAGGGTCTCCGAGCTGTTGGCTGATCTGGATCACTGGGCTGGACGACTGACGCCCGGTTCCTACAGCAGCGACGACCTGCTGTTTTGGTTGTGCTCCAAGCTCCCCCGAGAGCTATGGGACGAGTGCCGTTTGACTGCTGAGCGCAAGGCTAGATCCCTCCGCTACGAGGATCTATGCGTGCTGCTCCTGGAGATGGCGCTGGAGAAGGAGAGCGACCAACACCTGAACCACTACCGTCCTGGTGGTGGAGGTTCTGGAGGCAAAGGGTACCAAGGGTCCCGACCTGGGCAGGGGAATACCCCCAAAACACGCCCACGCCCGCCTAATGGAGAACGTGAAGGAGCTATTCTGGTGTGGTGCCAGAGATGAGCAGGGCCACCTGCAGCACGCCTCTGACTGCGAGCAGCGAGACTGCTTCGTCGTCCAGGGGAAGCAGCAGGAGAAGATCACCGGCGCCAAGGTGAAGCTGCCGGATCATTACCGCTGCACCATCACGTGTGCATTCTGCGGTATTCGGAAGCACTATGAGGACGAGTGCTACCATAAGCAACGCCTATCGGCGAAGCTTAAGGGGGAAGATCCTGGCAAAAGCTCAGGCAAAGGTGGAGGCAAGGCCAAAGGCAACGACTCCGGCAAGGGCAAGTCGAAAGGACGTGGTCAAGGTGGTCAAGACAAGGGTCAAGGTGGACGAGGAGGAGGCGCTAACCGCCAGAACGACAACAAGAACAAGGACAAGAACGGAGGTAACCCCAACCCTAATCCAGGGGGGAACTCCGAGCCCTCTGGAGGGCAGTCTGGACCTACCACACGCTCACAGACGCAGGCCCAGCAAGAACAAGGAGCCAAGCGTGAGCATGAAGGTGGTGATGACGGCAACGCCAAGAAGAGAAGCCGTTTCATGAGGATGGCCCGCAAATTGCGGAACAAGGGGTTCGAGGTGACCTGTCCTGCGGAATTCTGACGGGGACGCTCTGGTGGCACCCAAGACCTGGTGTTTTGGGTACGTATCCGACTAGGGGGACGTGAATACCTGGGGGTACTGGATACTGGCGCCACAATATCTATAGTGGCCAAGAAAATTTTACCTTGTGGGAGCCTGAAGAACACCATGACCATCGCCGCTATACGCATGGGGGATGGACATGTGGTGCACAGCTGCGGGGACTGTGAAGTGGAGGTACCTATGGGCTCTCGAACTATCGCCCATCGGTTCTATGTGATGGACACTGAGGCCTTCGACTTTGTACTGGGTACTGACTTCTTCGTGCAGCACTCCCAGATACAATCCCTGACGCTGCAAGCGCCCTACCTCCTGTACGTGGACCACGGCAGTGGCAGAGAGTCTGTGCCACTGGAGCAGTCGGAACATACCTCGAGTTACCTGAGACTATCGGAGGAGGAGCCCTCGAAAATGATGGCGGCCTCCAAAACTGAGGACTATCAACTATTGGGGGAAGTCCTAGACCAAGGTCTGAAGGAGTTGGGTTACTCTCGAGAAGACCTAAGTGTGGAGCTGTTCGCCAGCGACAAGCAGCATGTACTGGACCTATACCGCAGCAAGGGGAAGAACTGCAGCTACAAATTTTACTGGCCCTCTTTCAGGATGGCCTACGGGAACCCCAGATTCAGTGAACAGGGGAAGGTGCTGACCAAGGTGGCCTTGGAACGTTCCCGTATGGTCCTGTGTTCCCCCGATTGGGGAGCCCATGGGGGCAACGAGTACTGGCGAGCCCTCTTTGACAAGCTGACTATCAGCTCGGTGCGATTACCTGATGAGGCCATCTACGTGCCTCTGGGACGCAAGACGCCCATTGGGAAGCCCGGATGGGGGAGTATGCTCAGCGTGGTGGACGGAAGTCTTACCAACATTCCCCTGGGAAGACCTGGACCCTACTCTGGTCCAGGCTATACAACGAGAAAGCGATGGACTCGCCTTGGGTGACTTGAAGGATCGCCTACGACCTCAAGATGCTGTTGAAACTACACCCGGAGGAGATGAGTACGTCGTGACTGACACCAACGCCCCCAACTCTCCCTGTCATGTACCTGTACCTGATGGAGTCTCTGAGTGTGGACTATCTGAGCTACCTAGCTCTATCCACTCAGACGACGAAACTGAGCACGACACCTTCTTCGTGCAGACCGCGGTGGAGGAAGTGGAGAACGCCGAGTACGTCGCCCCACTAAAACCCCTACTCTCCATGAGGGTAGAAGACCCCGTGGATGAGGAGCTGGACCCTCGATCCAGGCTCAGGGAGTATGTGGATTCCATGGGGAAGTTGGTGGCGAAAAAGCTATGCTACGCGAAGCCTACCCGCAGTTCCTGGCCACTGAAGCAAGGACGTATGGGAGACCTATCCCAACTGAAGGAGGACCTCGAACAGAAGATCACCACCTGGCAAAGGGAGGTAGATCTCAAGCTCATGAAGAGCGTATGGGGTGCCCGTGTGAGGACCCCAGAAGAGGACGACCTCTCGGAGGAATGTGTATGTGAACCCCCTCCAGCGTGCCTATGTTGCCATCGTCCACCGGAGATGGTCGAGTAAGACCTTCTATATGCCTACCAAGGGCTGAAGGATGCTACCGCGGGCGAAGAGTCGGAGGAGGACCACCTCCCGACGTCTATTCAAGGGGCAAGCAACTTACACTCCGACGAGGACATGGAGGACAAGATCAAGGTATTGGACCCCCGGGTACAGAAGCTGATAAGGACGTATCTGGAGGTGTTCGGAGAACTACCCCCTCCAGCCTCATGCGACAAGCTGGTACAGATGGACCTGAAGCTGAAACCCGAGTTCGTGGGTCACAAGATCCGGAGGAGACCCTATCCAGCTCCTAAAGAGCAGGCCGACGAGATTGAGCGACAGATACAAGAGTGTACTGACGCTGCCCTAGTCCTGGAGTACAAGGACGGGGACTACCCCCTACACTGCAGCCCCTGTTTCCTGGTGGCTAAACCTGGGTCTACAGCCACACGGCTGGTAGTGGACTATGGAGAGCTGAACAAGAAGACGTTGAACCACTCAGGGTCCATTCCCAATATGGAGTCTACCCTGGAGAAGATAGCCTCCTGTCGCTACAAGACCAAGATGGACAAGCGAAGTGGATTCTGGCAAGTGGACCTGACGCCCAACGCGCAGGAACTACTGGCCTTCATCACCCCTCAGGGGAGGGTATTCAAGTGGAAGGTCATGCCATTCGGCGTGGCTAACGCACCCGCTCTGTTCCAAGAGCTGATGAACAAGATCTTGTCCATCCTACGAAGGAGACCTAAGGTGCAGAAGCTCATATCCCGTGGGGCCCAGATGGAGGCTCACATCGACGATGTATGCCTCGGGACCAATACCAAGGAGGATCACCTAATCCTCTTGGGTGAGTTCTTTGCGGTCTGCCAGGAGAACCACACACGACTCAAGCTGGAGAAGTGTGAGTTCATGCAGGAGACCATGCAGTACCTGGGGTTTGACGTTGGCTATGGGTGGTGGACCCCAGCGGCCTCTAAGGCCAAACCCCTGATGGATGCCAAGGTACGACACGAAGACCCCAAGAGAGGACTTCATGATGTACGCAGTTTCATTGGGGCGTGCAACTTCTATCGCCGCCACATCAAGAACTTCACCTATACCAGCGCCGTTCTGACGGACTTGATCAAGAAGAGTACTACTTGGCGCTGGGGCCCACAAGAGCAACAAGCGTTTGACGAGCTCAAAGACAAGGTAGCCAACGCTAAGTGCTTGGGCGTGCCTAGAGCACAAGGGGAGATTTTTCTGGTGACCGACGCCAGCAATGTGGGCGGTGGTGGAACGTTGTTCCAATGGCAAGCACTAGAGAAGGAGGAGTTCGACTCGGCCATTTCCCAATGGGGGACGGAAGGTCTCAACCGAGATGGAACCCTCAAGCACAGCTACCCTGACGACAAGTGGGTCCTAGTACCTTTGGGCCACTGGAACTGGAAATGGAAGCAGGCCAGGGGGAACTACTCCACCTATGAGCAGGAATTGCTCGCGGGTATGCTGGTGCTATCCTCACAAGCACGACTGTTGGGGAGTAACCTTGTGGTCTGGCTATGCGACCAAGAACCGGTCCGCAGTTTCCAGAAGGGTCCCCCACCTGAGAAGGCCAAGCTACGCCGCTGGTGGACCTACCTCAGTCAACTACGGCTGACGGTACACCATATCCAGGGAGTGAAGAACGAGTGTGCCGACTACATCAGCCGCAACAACTTCGACGCCCTGATTGGTGCCCGGTCTGAAGCGCTGGCTAAGGAGGCGTTCAGCCGTATGGACGTACACCTAGACCTGAACATGACCATGATACGCCCCCTGGATGGACTCCAACAATCGGAGTACCTACAGGAGTTTGGGGATATCTACCGGCGCCTGGAGAAACGCCTTGAACCCCTCCTGGTAAACCAAGACCAGTGGAAGCGGGACAAGAGCTACCTCTGGCACGAGGACCGCATCGTGGTGCCTAGTGACCGAGTCCCAGCGCTGCTGAAGTGGACCCATGAGTCCAGTGGTCATGTGGGTGCTGACCGTACCCTGAGGTTGTTCAAGCAGTGGTTCCACACTACGTGGACTGACGACCAACTGCGGAAGACACTCCAGCCTATCGTGGACAAGTGCCCGTGCAGGTCCTGTAAACCAGGGGATATCAGGGACAGAGGTCTCTACTCGACCCTGCCCATCCCACACCGTGCCAACAGTGTTCTATACGTGGACTACACGGAGATGCCGAAGTTCGGGGGCTATGACTTCGCCCTCGTGGTAACCTGTGGGTTGACCAGGTTTACCAGGGTGTTCCCCTGTACCAAGCACATTACTGGAGGGGAGACTATCAAGATACTCCTGGAGGAGTGGTTTTGTGTCTATGGGGCGCCCAAGGAGATCAACTCCGATGAGGACGTACGAGTACGCTCAGATACTGGCTGGTACAAGAGGGTCCTGAGATCCCTCAATGTCCAGGTGTCTACGGGGATTCCCTACTCTCACACGAGCAACCCCCTATGTGAGCGACAGATTCGTGTCCTGAAGGAGAACGTCAGGATATGGTGCAAAACTGAACGCACCAGAGACTGGGTGAGACTACTCCCCGTCATATCCTTGATGATGAACTCCCAAGAGAGTTCAGCTACTGGCTACTCGCCACATGAGCTATTCATGGGGCGCCCGGCGTGGTTCCTACATGCCCCCTATCCAGAGGACACCCATTCTTCTGTGGGTGAGTGGGTCCAAGAGCAACAAGCGAAGGTGGACAAGGCCAAGGCTATGCTCCAGAGAGTGAGGGAGCGTCAGTGGAACAAGAAGAACAAGCACCCTGTACCGGCCACCTACCAAGAGGGGGACTGGGTGCTGGTGCACCACAGTCGACTACCCGCCTGGCCTCGCTCTACCAGCGATGACCCATACTTCGGGCCGTACAAGATTCTATCTGTGGATGGTCACCGTATCACGGTGCGGTGTTCTCCCCGTCTAGGGGGGACCCTGGTGTGCGCCGCTCAACACCTGAAGCGCTACCATGATCCTGAAGACCTCTGTGGGGAGGAGTGGGAACTGAACGACGAGGAAATCGCCGCTCTGGACCTACAAGGGGCTGCCAGCCCTATGGAAGTTGAAGGTGAACTCCCCGACATGAACGCCGAGGAGATGGCTAAGGAGGGCTTCTACCTGGTGAAGTCTGTCCTACGCCACCGCTATCGCCAGGGTTGGCGCTTCCTCACCCTCTGGGAAGGGTTTGGAGTCGAAGAGGCCACCTGTGAGCCTTTCTCTGCATTTGTTCTACCTGAGGGACGCCTAAACTCAGTTCTGGTTGACTACTTGTCCCAGAACAACCTTGGTGAGTTGCTGCGGCTCGCTGAGACGCTTGCCTCCAAGACTAAAGCTAGGGAGTGAACCTTACCCTTACCTGCCAAAGCGTATGTGTGAGTGTGCTAGTCCTAAGGTCCTGAGAGCAAGCCGCAGAAGTGGTGTCCTAATTATACCCAAGTCTGCGCCCTTGCTAAACCTGGAGGGTTGGCTTATTGATGCCACGGGGTACGCCCCGGGTCTCCCCTCCCCTATGCGCCCAATTTCTGTGCTGGCGCAAAACCTTGGGGGAATACCCAGAGTGTTAATCCAGGTATTGTTTTCCCTACCTATCTGTCTACTACAGGGAGGGGTGGCCAAAAGCTATGAAGGCATGCAAAACGCCTGTTTGCTATGTGGCCAAAACACTGACCTAACCACTGTCACAGCCCACCAACGCAGCTAAAATTGCAGGAAAAGGGTGGGACAGTGACACGCCCCCTACAGGTCCTACACACCCTACAGTGGCACCATCCTGGTGGGCGAGCACTGGGCAACTGGCTCTAGCCCCCACGAAGGACTACCACTCCTACACACACACTCTACTTGGCGTTGCGAAGAGGAAGGTCCCATGGGTCCTAGCGACCCACCTGTGAAATGACAAGAGAACACAGCGCTGCTAAGCAACTGTGGCCTCACAGGGGACGCCACAACGCGTTTCCCCTGCAAGGGCTTGGAGGGAAGGAGTGCTCTCGTGTGCAAGGCGCAGATGTCGATGGAGTCGGACTCCCTGCTCTGCCACAGGCGGAGCGGAGTTACTTGTTTGTGTGATCTGCGCCCCTGTTTAGCAGGGCATAAAAAAAATGCTGCTGCACCACTCACCCTACCTGCCCACCTGTAAAACAAAGGCATATGAAAGGGCGTTTGCGGCGGAGGAACCAAGGCACACTCCAGGTATTATACCCTTCTCAGTGTGCCCTATAATACGCTGTCCGCAAACACGCTGCATGGAGCAGCTACCCTTATCAAGCAAGCAAGCGTTAAGGGACTCCTCAGGTTCTCTTAAAGAACGTACCGAGGAGCCCCTGGGTAGCCTAAACAAGGTTTACCGTGCGCACTTCGCGTGGCCTACCCTTTAATGCGTGTGTGCATGCACGAGTATGCGACGAGGACTTGGGCAAACCTGCCCATCACAGCGCCAATCTTGACTCCACCAGGGGGTGGCCCCGCCTGGGCGTACCTACCTTACCTACCGCTGGGAAGTGAGGCAAGGTGAGAGAACAAAAGGGGCGCACGCGAAGAACGTTGCTATGCACTTGTGTGTATGTCTAATCACCCTGATCTGACCGCTAATCATCTGCAATCTTTCTAATCAATCCCTCTACCGCGTCCTATCGTGGTTATCGTTGTTAACGCTGCTACACGACTCGTTCACGGAGACACGAGACGAGCAATGTGTATGCGGCATGCAAGACAAGCATACCTGTAGTTTATACCTGATTCATTGAAGTTTTTTCGATTGATTCTCGAATTCTTGAATTTTTGAAGCTTCTATTAGTGTGGGTGGAATCTGTATGTTTGTTTATTAATGTGTGTCTCGTCATTTTCAAGACTACGTGATACATATGTTTATAATTCCATTATTTTTCCATTTTCCGGCGCTTCGCTAGGAGCCGCTCCTGCGCGCCGCCATTTTATGCGTATGAATTTCTGGATTTAAAGAATCCAGAGATGACTATAATTTCTATAAAAATGTGCTTCTGATGCACAATTGGATTCTGCTCAGGTGTGTCGTTTCAGAAAACTTCTACGCCGTCATTTGACGGATTTTGGTGTCGTCGCTTCGTTTTTTCGTGGTTTCGTCCATATTCCTCCCATTCCTGCCTCTGCAGATACCCACGCGCAGCCTCGCTGAGTAGGCCGTGTTCGGGCCGAAACGCAGGTGCCTGGAGAGACTGAGCAGAACAAAGACCCCACCAAGGGGCAAATTTAATTTTCTTTCGACTCCCTTCGCCCTAAGACAGGTCACAGGTCGCCAGCAGGTTTACGAGAACCCATGCGAGTGTGTATAATGTGTCTTGCGTTTGGGTTGTGTCGACGCTGCGTCTTGGAGGGAGGGATGCATATGCACATGTTTGGCATGCTCCCAATCTAACCCAACCAAGCCACAGGAGCCCCGGCAGCGCCAAGAGCGCTGAGTCTTCTGTAGGAAACTGTACAATCAGAGCAGCAAAAGGACGCCAGCCATGGTGAGCGCCCATTTTTCAGTGTGAGGGAGACTGTAGGTATTTTAAAGTAGATGTGGAAACCAAGGAAAGGCCAAGAAAAATTCCCTTTTTCCTAAAATACGACAGTGGTGGCCACCACAGCACAAGGGGGGAGTAAGAGAAAGTGACCGCGTACCGGGTCTTGGAGGGGCCGGGCAAAAGGGCCAGCCAAACACGCGGGGCCCACAGCCGGGCCAATGACGACGGGAGTCTTGTTGAGCACCGCGATCCGCCAGATCCGGGCGCTGGCGTAGGGCGAGCAACTGCAGCCCGCCATTTGCACTGAGACGGAGGCCCAGGCGGCACACGCGGCCCTTGTGCACTAAAACTTCAGTGCCCTTTGCAGTGCCCTTATGCGACGCGTGGGAAACCCCCCAGGGCCCTGAGCCGCGCCTGGCCACAGGACCTGCAGCGACGACGCACAGCCGCTCATGCGCAGTAAGAAAAAGTGCTTTTCCATTGCTTTGGGACATACTCTAGTTGTATTAGATGTGCACTGAGCATCCATGCATTTTTATCTTAGTATTGGTCCAGCCAAAAGTGGTGAGAACACATTTTGACCTATGGAACCAAACACCCAATCAGGATATGGGGTGGACCCCTTAATCCCCTTTCAATCAGAAGTAAAACATCTTTTCCTGAGTTGACTGAGCACTGACATACCTAAGGTAGAGCCTATGAATTTATCTATGTTTTTCCATGAATACTTATCTGCCCTAGTGGTATGCACCATAGGGGGCTAGGCACCTCTTTTTGAGAGGTCCTGGGTTCAATTCCTGGTCAGCCTAGCTAAGTAGGAAGATCCCATGTGACATGGCAGTGACCTCATCGCCACATACCATGCCACCTCAGCACATATGGGACCCAAAACAAAGAGTGCACATCTCCTAAGATGGCACTATGGAGAGAGAGTGATCCTGAGGCAGTTTTCTAACTCTTTTCCCAAAACATTTCAGCTATCTTTGTGAATATGCATTCATATGTATCCTGAGTAGCAGTTTCTGTGAATATCTAATCATCTTTAACTGTTTACACTGCAGCCCTTCATGCTTTGATCCTGAATTACCCTCGCCTTGCATACTATTGGCTTGGGCTATCCTGGATTGAGTTGGCTTTACTGTATTTCAATAAACAAAAGCTTTTCATCATCCGAAACCAGCAGCAGGACACCCTACAGCAACAACAAGCAGCAGGAGAAGCAAAAACACAGTGCTGAAAACACTATAAACCTTTCTCGCGCAACGCGAGTCCCGCACCGGCCATGCGCAAGGGAGGAGACGACACGACGGCTGCAGGATCACCTCCTCCCACCAGAGGGCCGGGCAATGGACGTCACACCAACGGCTGCGGACTCAGCGGTAAACCACGACGACCCCGGGCGAGCCAACGTCGCCAAAAAAGACCCCTCGTACAGCCCAACAACGCGCCGCCGCGCAACACACTCCAGCAACGCCCGTTGATCGGGCACAGCAGCGGGAAAGACGTCAACCTGCCCGACACATGCAACAGATACCCGAAGAGTAGAGGCTAGCCTTAGCAGCCCGGAGGGTCGAACACGAAAAAAAACCTAACGACTTCCTCCTACATCCCCCGGGCGGGGGCCACGCTTCCTGGACCCCCGCAACCCGCCTGCAACAGAGAAAGGGGCGGCGCCACACCCGGACCCCTCCTTCCACCTAACCCTCCTCTCCCGCGAGCCGGATCCGCAAGGGGCAGGGCAAAGGGCCTGGCCAAACACGCGGGACCCACGGCCGGGCCGATGACCACGAGAATGTTATCGAACAATCGTCCAGAGTGTTACCTTCCAAGGCGAGAATTAAGGGATATGTGAACCGCGGGGACCGGCGCACACCTCCTCCGGGAAAGTTAAACGCCTGGGACGCCGGGGGGGTTCCGGCACATATAACCTGCGCGAGTGGTACGAGGGACACACTCCCCGCAGAAAGCTCACAGCGTCAAAAAGCGGGAGAGGGGCTGCAACACAGCCGGGTATTCCTATCCTCCGAAACCCCACCCGGGGCAGGTAAGGCACCACAGGCTCGCCACAAGGGGCCATGCCCACCCCCTGCCAGCGGGCATGGATGTGTTACGCCGAGCCCAGCCCACCACGCCGGACGGAATGTCCCGGCACCACAGCACGAGCCGAACCGCCCTAACCATCCTAACCGCCCAACTCAGCACTGCAACAGAGGCACGCCAGCCACATGACCCGCAAAACACGGCACGATATGGCGCACGACAGGCAGGCAGACGGGAGCATGAGCACCGCACCACCGAGCCGAAACAGCACCCTGGGGCTCCCATGGGGAGCACGGGGACGCACCAAGGGGGACCAGCGGGGCCTTGCCACCGACGGGGGGTGTACGTATGAATGGGAGAGGCTAAACTGGAAGGACGGCCACAGAGCAGCGCGAAGTACCAGATGATGGGTTGTGCATGCAACGCTGCCAGGGCGGGGCAGGGAAAAGGGCACCGAATTTGAAAAACGTTTTTACAGCGGTCAAACCACTTATCATTACTTTTCTCCCCCACGGTGAGGAGACGGCGCACAGTAAAACCGTACCGTGCCGGCCCCACGCTACTGGCACCAACCAACACCGCAACAAGCAGAACACCTGCACGCAACAAATCCGACTGCGCAAGCGCCCGCTGCAGCGCCAAGGAACCAAGGCCGAACAAACCGACCAGGAGGCGACGAACACGACTGCGCACCAACAAAACCACTGCAGCGGACACGTGGTGACGATAAACAGACCGCACGTCCGCCGGCCAACACCAAACTGGCCGGACATGCATGGGCCGGTACGGGAACGGCGTCCATTGGGCTGGCGACACTGTGGTGAGCCACGCCCGCCGACCACCATGCCCACGAACACAGCGGAACACCGTAACTCTACCAATACGGACGCGACCAACCAACGTTAACAAACTACACTACACTACACTTGGACAAACCAAGACGCAACTAATCAGCACCGACACGGATGTGCCGGCTAGACAGGCAGGATTTGACGATAAGACCACGGGCAGCAGCGCGACGGAACCCACACGAACACAGCCGACCATGAGGCGGCCACGACAACCGCGCACCAACCACACCGCAGCTGCAGCCGCGACATGACCGTAAACAGACCACACGCAAGCCGGCCAACACCAAACCAGCCAGGCATGCACGGGTCGAAACGGGAACGGCGTCCAACGGGATTCCGGCCCCGTGGTGCGCCACGCCCGTCGACGACCATGCCCACAAACGCAACAGAACACCGCAACTCTACCATTACGAACACGGACAACCAACGTTGACAAACCGCACTACACTACACTTTGACCAACCAAGACGCAACTAGCCAGCCCCGACACGGACGTGCCGGCTGCACAAACAACATTCAGCGATACGACCACCGGCAGCAGCGCGAGGGAACCCACGCAAACCAAGCCGACCATGAGGCGGCCAAGACAACCGCCCACCAACCACGCCGCAGCTGAATCCGCCACTTGACTGTAAACAGACCACACACAAGCAGGCCAACACCAAACCAGCCAGGCGTGCACGGGTCGAAACGGGAATGGCGTCCAACGGGTTGGCGACACCGTGGTGCGCCACGCCTGCTGACGACCATGTCCACGAACAAAGCCGTGACTCTACCACCACGCAACCGACCGACGAACGCCAAAAAACTACGCCGAACCGTTAAGAGACGGACCAACCAACCACGACGACCTACTTCAAACCCCTGGCCCCCCTGGGAGAGCACAAGCTCGACCGAGTCAGGAGGCGTGAGTGTGCGCCACAGCATGCGAGGCCCGTCGCACGTGCCTCTTCAAGTCGCCTCACGCCTACTGAAAACCAACCCAGGTGGGGGTGCGTGCAGGACAGGGCCTTTGGCCTGGCTCCGGGCCCCTGGGCCCCAGAATCTGGAGGTTGATGAGGATGTGCGATGGGACCCCCCCCACGTATCATCCGCCCAAAGGAGAGGAATGTGGGCAGAACCCGCGGTAGTGTACTGCTCGCGGCGACCGTCCCCTTCCCCCATGTGGGGGAGCCGCTTTGTGGGGGCACGTGCAGTAGGGCCGTGGGTGGGTGAGCAAAAGCCCCTTGGTAAGACCCATCAGCTGGGCAACCCCAGTCCCGAGTCGACCTACCTACCTACCTCTCGATCTCGATAAATCAAACATTATCTCCATACGTCAATTCAGACTCTGGTCGCGGCCCGCAAGCGGCGAGGCAGTCAATGAAGGACAGATCTGTCTGTACAAATCAGCACCATACCACAGTCCATCTGTATCTGTATCTGTATCTGCATCTGTATGTACAGTGCAACGCTGTTGCCTTAAGGAAAAAGGACGTTAAAGCGATTTTTCTTACCCCCCCCCCAGACCTCACACTGGAAGTGGGGTGTCTACAGGGGCGCAGGTCAGCAAGCTCAAACAGACTATCCTGACAAGACATAACAGACTGTACAGACAGCTGACTGAGGACTGACAGGTGAACACCTGACTGGACTGGGCAACTGAAATCCGACTAACTAGCTGTAACCTGACATCTTTGGAGAAACTAGGATAAGGCAATGAGTAACCCCAAAAATCCTGACACTCACAGAATGGCTGCAGACTACCAAAACCACAGGGAATGGCTGCAGGTGATCAGAGCTCAGCTCGGGGAAAGAGCTGGCTATGTTGTCAATCACGTTGCTGGCTTCCGGCTTACCCATATCTGATCTGGCTCGTCCAACTCGACCTGCAGGCATTCAGGTGACTAGGCAAGGCAAACAAAAAACGAAACCAGGTTTACCAAGCATGCAGTCCCTCGACCATGCGCAGGAGAGTGTCGCATACCCAAAACCTGCGGAACAGAAGGGAATCGGACAGTTGCTGTATGTCGGCCAAACATGGCAGGCCTAATGATCGGCTCAGAGGATAAAGTCCCAGTATCAGGGAATCTTAGGAAGGGTGACATTTGCAAAATTCAGGGAACTTCAGCCCGGAAACCACAGAAACTGACACAGGGCAATCCTCAAACATTCCCAGCACAATATGGACACACCACCAGCTGTCTACCCCCTAAACACAAAAGGGTAAAAGGCTGTCAAATCAAATGACACCTGCTCACACAGGGTTATGCACCACATGCAAATGAGAAACGTCTGTCAAGTATACACCCAGAGCGGGGGGTACGCACCTGCTGAAACACGCCGGAAGCGGGTGTAACACAGGCGAAAACTTCTGAAACACAGAGCGGTCATACTGTGCAGCGATCTACATCAGGTCCCAGTTGCAGGGTCTCCAGTGAAGAGGGAAACAGCAGCCTTCAATGTGATACTTGTCGCGTGACTAGGGACAAACACTGAGGAAGGGGATCAGATTCAGAAACCCGGCCACTGCTGACAAACGGGGCCCAATGAAAATAATGCTCTCATATTTACACCTTTGAGATGGTTGCCAGCCCTATCACTCAACAGTGGCCTCCCTGTGGCACCAGCAGCAGCCCTGCTCCACGTGTACCTCAAAACTGACTGATGAATCACGACAATCTCTGTGCGCTGTCGTTGCACTGCTCTCAGCAACTCGGCGTCACCAGCCATCAGCAGGGCAGCTGCTCCTATGAAGAGCAGCGCTGCGCTCTGGCTGTCCCCCTGGTTTTCAGCCTGGGGAACATCGGGAACAGTTCCTGGCTCATCACTAGCGGGTTCTTCACCAGGCATTCGGCAGAGGGGCCAGTACCCAGCCTAATGGAACAGAAGTGGTTCGCAGAGCCCACTGCCGCACAGCCACGGGGAAATGCAGACGCTGGGCAGGGTTGACAGAGCCGAGAGTGAAGAAACAAGAGATACCCCTGCATACGACAAGCGCAGTGCCGTTCAGAAGGATCTCGAACACGGGGGGTGTAGGAGTGCTGGTTCGCCACTGTCTGTGGGAACAGTACTTTGAAAGAAAAATTGGACACTCAAAAGGCCACACAACCTTTAAGCTGCAGGACGGATAATGGTAACCTCAGACACGACAGCTGAAGACAGAGGTACCATGTAAACGAATTCTGGGAACATAAAATTTCCCAAGAGACGCTCAACAGGAAAATACATCCACATGAAAACAGACTCTATTGACGACCCACTGGTGACTGTCTGGGACTAAAGTGCAGGGCTTGGCTTTTACAGGCCCTCAGTTTACAAACCAAGTACGACCGTATTTCTTCAGTACACTGCAGATTAACTTACAAGTCACTACTGCTGATCATCTACAGAAGGTTAGCTAGGGGCAGGAGGGTTCTACTGAGATGCCTGGAGACCGTTGGCGGAATACATGACCGGCAGAGCCATACCCCCCGTGGTGCAGTGGTCATGACTCCATGCACATGTTCGGTAAAGGGGTTATTTTCTCCCTATAGGTCTCCTAGGTCAGTACGTCTCCACCTGACATTGCCCTAGCCCATCCCTATCATTCTCCTAGAAAGAAAGACTTACTTGCACATCACAGAGCCAGGCAGTCCAGAAAATCAGTTACAAGGCCACTGAGCGCGGCAAACTTACCTCTATGTTTACACATACACTATACCTCAAACTCACTACAAGCTGCTACTCAGTCTGGCTGCTACTCAGTCGTGCTCTCACAGCGCTATAACCAGACTACCTGCAGTAGGCTGTCCTGCAGGCCTAAGGGTTTATCTGTCTGGCGGACTAAGGCTAAGTTATAGCAATACAGTAAAGTCATCTATGTACACTAGATTCCAGAGGTTACTCACCTAAAGGCGGTTTCTGTGACACTCAGGGTTACTAGTACAATACTTCCGAAATAATACACAGTACAGCACCACAGGCTACAACATCGATGTTGCAAAACACACGGGTTTCCTGTACTGGCGTCACAGCCAATATACTCAAGTACATAGTAGGCTGTCTTCACTCACGTAGTGGTTGTAAACACATGTAACGTAGGTGGTGCTTAGTATGGCCAATAGACTCAGACCGTAAGGGCACTCGTCCTCCCAGGGTCACAGAGACTCATCGCCGGGGTATCAAGTACTTCAGCTACATATAATAGTAGTCAGTCGCAATTGCAGCGTAATGACGACAGTGACCCTCTCTGGGACCTGTCTCACGTACACTATGCCTGGGCCTTGACACTGGCCTTCAGGGTGTAACAAAACATGCCTAGTGGGCAAACTAGGGAAGGTCATATCACAGCAGCCACAGGGCAGAATCATACACAGCTCCTTCAGTGGTAACAGTAGACTCACTCATACACGTCAGAACTGCCATACCACCAATCTGCCCATTGTACGGTCAGTACCACTACAGGTTCTAAAACAGAGTGATTCGAAAAAAACACTGTAAACTGCCACCAAAGTAGCAAAAGGGTAACTTCCGTGCACACTACAGGGTTAGTACGCACACATGCACAGGCCAAAAGCTTTAAACAAACATAACCCAACACGACACAAATCTACCCCATATAGCGGGGTTGACGCCAGGGCTTCCCACTCCTGATGGACGGCCAACCTGCCCATGTTTGGGGAGAAAAAAGAAATATGGTGAGTGACACTGAGGAGAGAAAAACAGTTGTCACTACATCGAGTATGATCTTCAGCCATACAGCGCAAGGACGGGCCTGAGGTTATATCAAACGTGCCAAGAGAATCACCGCAAGGGTGACTCACAATCAGCCATGCACACACAGCTAGGCTTAAGGGGGACAACAAAGAAAGTACTTTCTGTATGAAACATCAACTCAAGGAGCCAAGAAAAGAATAAGGCCTCCTCCAAACAACTTCCCCAATGCCATAGCTGGGCTGGGCAAACGAAAGACAATACACGGAACAAAGTCACAATGAAATGCTGCAGCATCAGACTACAAACATTTTGACTCCTAGAGCTCAGACAGTCCTAAGGTGCAACTCAGTTACATTAGTGCCACAGCGACTGACACCCCAGGTGAGCACTCAGCACATCACAGTGGAACTAACCGTGTAGCTGCTGTTACATTCCTGAATAGCTTCAGTAGGCACAGCTATGACCGGAATCTTGGGAGTAACTACGGATATTACCATCAAACCTAAGTTCATCTCTCGAATACGAACTAGTGTACTCAGTCACCTGTAGGGTATCACTGACCTCTGGACTTCTATTACAGTCAACTGTCGTACTACCTGTATCACACTAGGCAGTTACCGGCTATCCTCGTATCAGACGGAGGATGCCAAATAGGTACACACAGTAAACTAGAGCTCTGGCTTCTTCCAGAGTCAGGTACGGGGAAGGGTCGTCACTCCTCCAGTCCTTGCCACAGACTGCTGTACCCTGAGGGCATGACCATCCTCAGGGTCATGTAGTACATAACTAGGTACTCCCTCACATTACACGCAAACACAGGCGAAAACGGCACTGATTTTTGCGGCAACCACAGGGAAGTAAGCAGGTACAAAACATTATACATGCAACTAAAACTGAAACTCCATAATCCATACCACTGCACGCAATGCAACAGTGCACAGTGCAGGATCACGGGTTGGCCAGCTAACGCGGATACAACAGTCGCTCAGACTGGCTCTCGGTCACTGTCACCACGGACACAACTGCCTGTCACAGGTTGGCGCCAGCTAACAGGGCCATAAACCAAACGGGCTGAATGCCTGATGAGATGCAGATGGCTAACTGACATGGGTCAACTCAGGGTTAGTATGGCGTATCGCCTGGTGTTGCAAGCGGAACGACGGATCAGATCAACGACAAACAACCAACCACAACCAAGACACATACAGGCAGACCGACTAACAGACTATCTGATCGCGGAAAGGCAGAAAAATGCAAAACACCCATCCCTCAAGGTGCACTCGCTGACTTGCAATTCAACTAACAAGCTCAGAACAAAACCACACAATCACAGTGAAATTTCCCCCCCACAGGAGGACCCAATCGCCTTCGGGGGGGTAAGCGCGCGTACATCGCGTGACACAGAACACGCGCGCACAGGTACTCAGACCCACACACACAGTGGCTAGCATACGTAGGCACAAGCAAACAACTGCCAGCACAGTGAGACTGACACCATCAGAGGGTCTTCTCAATCATCCCTCTGGCCTCAAATTGGCACGCCTGAAGTTGCCACCACAGGGCTGACAACGGTGGTAACAATGTAGCTGCATCACACTCACTGCAGTACACATGCACTAAATCTGTGCACCAATACACCCCCAATACAACCATGCATCAGCGCACCGCAGACATAAGACGGGACACTGTGTATCCTACAGACTACCTATACCAGACAAAACTAGCCGGGTACTATTCACCTGACTGTCTGTATTTCACCTGAGTCATAACTACCGGTTACCTTAGCTTGTAAATCTGTCCGCTTAGTCAATCAGTAAAATTTAGTATATCTCCGTCATAGTACGTTACATCACGAGGAGGTCTCATTTACATAGGATACTCTCTATCTCACGGATCAGGTCATCTCCTCTACGTATCACTCCCAGGTAAACGTACGAGTAATACACTACACCAACCTAGGCTGCAGCGGAGTTTTCTCAAACAACAGTGACTCACTCCTGAGCTGCTATACAGATTTATGCTCGGCGGTTGATCTAATCCCCCGTGGTAATACCGGTTGCTCTGGTGACACTCGGTGGCACACACAGTTGCACACACACTATGGACTATGGGACGGACACATGTCGGCCTCCTGCATAGACATCAAAAAAAACTTCGATACTTCCAGTTACCCCAGAAACCCAGAACTAGAAAGAAAAATGGGCACCCTGCTTCACGGCCGGCAGCTGCTAACTGCTGCGCGTCGATGGACCAGGCCCACTCCCGGTTCAGAGGGGCCAGCGACAGCACGCCGCTCTCCGTCACGCTCAGCCACGTCTGGCACATGTTGCAGGAGGGGAATGACACAAGCACGCACACAAGGTTGTTCAGGACGGGCATGCAGGGATCCCATGAAGGAAACCTCGGTACCTCTCAGGGTTCAACTCAGGTCTTCAGCCCCTTGACGCGTGTTGCTGGACAAGGCATACGATACCCACAGAATTTTTGTTCTTGAAGAAGGGGAGGAGAAGCAGGAGCGAAAGAAGTACAGGGTTAGAATCAGGCACACTTGACTTATTGACGCCCAAGCGAAGCGCCCACGCAAGCACTGTGCATATGAGGGGGGGGTGTGCCTCCTTGCACAGAAAATGCGTGCAGGAGAGCTGATTTTTCATAACAACCCGCCCCTCTGGCTTGGTGTTACCTATCCTAGGGGAAGGAAATTCCCTTTAACGGGCTTGCCAAATTTGACAACCTAAAAATGAGGGCTAAGGGCCCCCAAAATACTTTTAGCCAGAAAATAGGCAGGGCCTGGCAGCGGTGCCTGGGCTAGCCCACAGAGGTGCCCCGGTGACGCCCGGTCCCCTGGGATTCTGGTTGGAGTCGATATTATCCTCTGGGGGACACACCTGCACTGAGCACCTGATGGCCGGGTCGCCCTCTTATTGTCAATGGGGCCCCAGACTTCACGTCCTTGTCGCTGGTAATGCCGGTCATCGCCCAGCAGGGGAGTAGGGCGAAGTAGCAGCAGTCTGACCAGGCTTCCAAACTAAGAAAAACATCACCTGCACCTGCTTGACGGAGTCGTAGGCAGCCAGTCGGATGCAGCACTGAGGGTAGGCCCTGCAGCCATCATTGGCCTCGAGCAGCGCCTGGCTGGACTCAGTGCATTTGACCGTGGCTGGTGTCAGTGCAGCCGAACTTCGCTGGTGTCAGTGCAGGCGCCCGTCGCTGGCGTCAGTGCAGCCGAACGTCGCTGGTGTCGCGCGCTGAGTGTGATCTGCACCCCGTTCGGATCTAGGGTAGGGTCATCAACTTGACCATGGCACTGATGGTGGTTGTTGAGGCGGGTGACGCGGTCCACTCTCCCTACAGGGCTGGGACCACGACGCCCGATGGTGGTTGTTGAGGCAGGTGACGCGGTCCACTGTCTCTACAGGGCTGGGACCAGGACGCCCGAAGGTGGTTGTTGGGACATCGGTCAACTCAATCAAATGGGAGAACCTTTGTTATGGGAGGCGCGTGTCGAAACAAGCACCGTGCTCTGTCCAGTGCAGAATCAAAACACCTGTCAATGATAGATGGATGGCCAGTGGATCCTCCGAAGGCCAAACTTATTCGGTCTGCACTACAAATTGCTGGTAGCATTCTGTGTTGGATGTGAGGACAAAAGCATTCAGTCTCCGATCACCAAACACTGCGGCTGACTGCACAACAACCTGACCTAGGCGCTCGGCTGGATTTCGAAGCGCGCCAACGTCTCAGAGCTAGCTTGATCCTCAGTGAACAAGAAAGCAAAATCAATAACCCAACCCATTCACAAGAAGCACACCATGTTTAGGGCTGTCCGGTGCGTCGTCAACAGCCACAAACTGCTGACCAGGAGCGGCCATAGCGGGGGGAACAGCGACCTAAATCTGTATTTCACGGATAGGCACATCAAACGGGGTCTGGGCATACATGACAGCAGCAGATAGGGTTACAGAGTACAAGCTGTTTGGGGGCAGGAGCGACCACCAGTCCTGATCAGAACGTGCTCAGCAACCACGCAACAAAAGAGCTCCAAAGGCCGGTGTTACACCGGCTTCTTCCATCCGTTCTGGGGCGTGACTGCCTCCAGTCAGGGAGCGCGCCGGATCTCGAAGACCCCTCGACCCTATCTTCACCGTGACCACTCACCGTGCTGCACGAACACTGACGCTTCACAGAACAGAACACATACATTAATACCAAGTCAATATACACAAGTACATTGATGGGACTCGGTAAGGGACTTGACTGGTATGACAGCGTACTCAACGTTGGCCATGTAACTACACCAAGTACAACCGTAGTACGATTGTAGGTATACATCATTCCTAAAAATCATACAATCAACAAACAGTCCTAGACCAGTGTATATGGCATATCAGAGCCATCTAGGTATATCAGGCTGAATCTTACCTTGAGTTCTAGGTATACGGTAGTAAAGCTAACTACATGCGTATCATCGCAAGAACTGTGTATCATCTAATCAAAACATCAAATCAAGGCCTGCAAACGGGTACTCACATACTTAAAATACACTTGTGGACTTGATGTTTCCTCGTACTCACCTACGCAAGAGTGAACGCAAACTCATCCACACACGAGTGTACTCCACACGCGCCAGCACATATCCAGGCACGCACCGAGAAGTGAAATTCCAGCTCACATTCTCACACTCGTGCTCGTACACAAACAAATGAACTCCAAGAATGCTCAAATTAGCGCAAATACCCACAACTCAGCGCGTTAACGCATGCATGGAAGTCAGGCAAATGGCACGCGGACATTGCAATACAATTGCCGTGAACAGCCATACACTCAATTGGGGTATATAACCCAAGCAACGTTGGCGGTGGTGGTACACCCCCATCCTAATTGGCAAACTCAAAAACTAAATAAACTTGAGCAAAACACTTCTTCATACCATCCAAAGACAAGTGGTGTTGGGCGTCCGTGGTCTTTGGCATGCAAGCAGTAGCCCACTGTGCAGCGAATAAAAACCAAAGTGCACAAACGTACACGGACGAACAACTAAATGTGCATACAAAACCATCCATGCATATTCTTTCAACCCACCAATTTGCGTGTGCAAGGACGACGGTGCACGAACAAACGCACAATCGACCATACGAAGGCAAGCACAAAAGCGTGCTAACGCGCAATCCTCATGCACGCATCATGGGTAAAGAGGCAAAAGAATCGTCTTAGTTTTTGGGACCTCAAGAAATCAATCAAGCTTGCCTTGTCACGGACAACCAAACATCTACCACTTTCCCTTAAGAAATCATTCCTCACAAACGTGGCACCATGGTGTCCAACTCATTCATGTTTCACTCGTTCTCCGTGACTTCTCTCACGTCCATACCCTCATCAGAGTACCATTGAAATAGCGCCTTGCGGAGAAACACCGTAGTAACCGCTCATCCTTTCAATTGAACTTGTCATGGATGGCGGTGTTGTTTCCAACGAAGGTGGCATACATATTCAAAACACCGCGCGTGGTAGGAATAAAAACAAGAACACACAGGGGAAACAAGACAAGCAAAACTAACGAAACGAAGTTTTCATGGCATAAAACTTCCCAAAAACTTTAAACTCCCTAGGGACAAGGGAAACACACACTCTAGACACTTGGGGCATGGGGATCCCACTTCATGTTGTTGAAGGGCTTGATGGGGGGGGTCTTGTTTATTTTACGTGCCCAAGAGGAAGCACCTCATTGGTTATTCGGGAGCGCCCAAGAGGAAGCGCTTGGGATGCAGAAACAAGAGACACTAACATTACAAGAGAAATTCCTCTTGCTCAAAATTTCAGCTTTTCCGGAGGCGGCGCAGGAAAGTCCTAAGTTTCGAGGACATGACTTAAAACTAGGCAAGCCTCTGCTACCAGAAAGATAAAATGGGTTGCGACTCCATTGGCTCTAAGGTGTGTTCCTACATTTATGTTTCCTATATTTATACAACCCCAAATTGATTATGTTTCACCCAACTGGGAATAAGCTAAAAAAAAGAAATATCACATAAAACAAAGATTGGAAAATGGGTTCATAAAACTATGTAATTTTTGGGAGGGTTGCACACGAACAAAAATGTATCTAAAACAATTCATTCATTGTTTGTTTGTTGAAAAACCTTTCAACACAAAATGTGCCTATTCTCTCCCCAACTAAACAACACCAAAGGGAAACAAGAGCAAAGGCAAAACAAGGAAATCACAAAGGAAGTGTAGTCTCACTCGCTTGTGATAAGGTTAATGGTCCCCGCCTGCCACCCCAGCCAGGACAGGGGGAGCTATACTCCCCTGACTGGGTGGTTGGACCATGTCTAAAAGACAAGGGAAGGAAACGATTGTAATAATGGATCAACATCGGGAAATGCAATGAAACCAACGCAAGGAAAGAGGATCCTATTTGCCATGCTCATATATTTACCTATCATGTGGACAGTATGTTGCTACGTGCGGCCACTAGAACTAATCAACCAAGAACACCCCATGCATGCATGAATGCAATGAATGCATGCAGGAGTTAGCAATGTTGCAGCAATTCAAAAATAATACAAAACAGCCGGAACCTAATCTATCATCTCGTGATCTCGATAAATCAAACATTATCTCCATATGTCAATTCAGCCTCTGGTCGCGGCCCGCAAGCAGCGCGACAGTCAATGAAGGACAGATCTGTCTGTACAACTCAGCACCATACCACAGTCCATCTGTATCTGTATCTGCGTCTGCATCTGTATGTACAGTGCAACGCTGTCGCCGTGACCGTAGCGCCCTTAAGGAAAAAGGCCGTTAAAGGGATTTTTCTTACTAATGGGGCACCGGGATGGGCAGACGGAGATCCAGTGGACGTCAGAGCCCACGTGGGGGCAGCCACTGCACACAGGAGCACTCAAAGGACCGGGGAGGGCAGAGAAGGGAGACACCTCGGAGCTGCACAGGGCAGAACCGCAGAAGGCTGAAGGAAGGAGAAGCGCAAGCGGGAAGCAGCTCCGGAGGAGCTGGCAGACTGGGTAAGGGAAAGAACAGAAAGGACATGCTTCAGCCATGGGCCCAGAGCCTGAGAGGGAAGGCGACAACATGGCAAAATGTCTTATTTGACAATGGAGAGACGCAGCTGGGGCTGGAAGGGCGCATCAGTGGATCTAGGGGAGAGGATGTGCGGCAGGCGGTGAGCAAAGCAAGGTACCACATGAAAGCCAGGCGGGGAGCCGTGGAGGACAGGTGCAGGCTGGAGTGCACGCAGCCGCGGTGCCTGTGCAGGGTGGACAGGCCGCAGGAGCTGTGGGTGGTTATCACGGGATGAAGGTGCAGCAGTTCAGACGGCAAGGGCCAATGTGCATACAAATGGGAGAAGAAGAAGGAGCCCCGCTGGTGTACCGCCACCAGGTCACGCACATGTGGGTAGGCTACGAGGACGGCCGGAGCGGGGCGTCCGAGGAAGGGGTGGAGGCAGAAGCGCGGCAGGCGAGGGCGCAGGGGCTTACAGCGCGAAAGGTGGAGGCCAAGCAAGCAGTACTGTGGATGCAAATGCAGCGGGTTGCGCAAGTCGCGGAGTGCGTGGACAGCACGACGAGAACGGTGCAGGTGTGGGGGCCGATCAGGCAGGTACTGGCGCTGGCGCTGTATGTCGGAGAAACGGTGCGCCGAAGCAGAGGGATGGCAGGAGAACAGGACCCTGACACGGATATGCACCGGGTCAGAAAGATTATTGCCATTGTGGACTATGGGGGAGCAAGCACGGGGACTAAGGGGCACATTTTACAAGTGGTGTTCCAACAGGCAAGTGCCACAGGAGCGACGGACCAAGGAGTCACTGACTTGGTGCAAGATCGACTCACTTGATGGGTCCTGCAGCCCAAAGCGGACCGGCGCGCGGCGATAGTGTACACGCCGGCCCTGTCTAAAAGGGTGGGGCACCCGGTCATGAGACGGGTCGGTGGGGCAGAAGAAGTGCGAGTGGAAACGGAAGAGGAGGTGCGTACGGAGGCCATCCTGAGAGCCTTGGAGTCACAGATGGGCAGAAGCGCGGAGGAAGGGGAGGCAGTGGACATCAAGGAGCTGATCAGAAGGGCCCTCGAATGGGTGGCTGGCTGCAAGTAAGTGGACCAACCTATGTGGAAAGTACCTTCAGGCACAGAGGAGGACACGAGGCAGGAGGCGCTGGCAAGGGCGAGGAGAATTATGGAGGGCGCGAAAAAGAACGGCCCGGACATGGAGGAGGAACCTGAGGGGGGGCGGCAGGGTAGGTGGAGAGGGTTGAGGAGAGGAGGGGGAGGAGAAATGCAGTTTGTAGTGGAGGACGGGGGCAGGGAGGGGCCGGGAGACGTGGAGGAAGCACAGGCACAGGAGGCGGGGGGTGGGGAGCTGAGGCCGGAGGAGTACCCGCAGGTGGAACCGGTTCGGCAGGGCGACCGGGACATGGTGGGGGAAGGGGAGCGAGCGGTGGTGGACGGGGGCCAGAGGAGTGGCTCAGGGGAGAGCGAGCGTGAGGAGAGACAGGGCAGCGGGGGAAAGGCCGGAGACAGCGGGGCAGGGGACAGTGTAAGAATTTCGGGCATTTGGGCCTCTCAGAAGCTTTCTACAGGATCTCTACTAGACCTCTCCAAGCTTCAAGATCCTAGAACACAAGGATATTTGGTCATATTTGGCTTATACTCCACGCCTATAGCTTACTGCTAGAGTCTACTGCTCTTAGGTACACCACAGAGAGCAGCGACCTAGGATACATTAGTAGCCATACATGAATAATCACATTCCATATGCTTATAATGTGATCTAATCATGTTAGAAGGTTCTAATGTATTAGAAGCTATTTTGAAGCTATTTCGAAGCTTCAGATGGCCCGTCGCGACTGTCACCGTCTTTTGTCGCCGACAGTGATTTACTTAATGTTGACAGTGCCTGTGACTCAATAGACTATTCTAAAAGTTGCTGAAATATAGGTTTTAGTGCCCTTTAAATGAGAATTTATTGTTATATTAATTTTCTTGTTATTTAGGCATGTGAACCCGTATTACTGGACCAGCCAGTTGGTCCAGCTCAATGTTCGTTCACGACTTCGTCTTCTTGCTGCTGCCTACTTTGTGCTTGCCAAGGGAATCAATTGGAATGGAGACTTTCATTTAAAACAATTTGATTTTCAAGTGCAAGACACGGATAAAAGGGTTTATTGTGCACCCTAAGTACAAGCACAATACAGTCCAGTAATCCAGAGTTCCAGCAGGTTGACGACGACGAGGGCGACCCTCAGCAGCTGGGCCAGCGTGTGCTGTTCAACTAAAGAGAGTTCCTTGCTTGAATTTATCAAAAAGTTCAAGAAACTTTGAAGTCTTGAAGGTATACTTCTTCCTATGTTCCAAAACATGGAGAAAACTTGGAGTTCGTAGCTCAACGCACTTCCGTCGACCTTCACGCAATTACGAGCGACGTCAGAGGCTTCAGAAGAGTTCAAAAAGGGCGTTCAGAGGATTTATTTCATTGAGGTTGGTGAAGACTTTGAAGGATTTGGGGTTGACAAGAAGTTTCAAAAAAGTGGTGAGCTTAGACTACACAAAAAGGCTTTGCCAGAGCTTCAGCGACGACGAGGACGACTTCTACGTGCTGCAGGATCGCTGCGAGCGTGCTTCCAGAGGCTCTCTTGAGGCTCTTTGAGGCCTGGGGCCATTGATTGTGTGACTTTTGCTTGCTCGTTTTGCATACTTATCCTGGTTCATTCACAAGGCTTTACTTCTCCTTGCCTACGGTCCTGCTAGTTGACCCTATGTCAAGGGAAGCAGCAAAAGCGACGGTCCGTGACTATCAATCCCCACCACAGTCACTGTGCACCCTCCTTGGAGCCCAAAAGGTTTGATTTTTTTCATGATTTCTCCCATCTCTTTGACATACCAAAAGGCCAAAAATGTCGAAAATGGCCTACACAAAAGCGCTCGTATCTTCGAACCAGTGCGTAGAATTGCGCTAACAACAGCGCCATTGTAAAGTAGAGGGCGTTAGCTTTCAAATACGCACTTCACTTTGTTTCAACTTTTCAAAGGCGATTTTGTGCAATTTTATCCAAATGCCCCGTGAATCACTTTTTGCCCAACCCCCCAAAACCCCCAAAATGACATTTGGTGTTTTACGCATATGTTTGCGCCACTGCGTTGAAAAAATCCGAATCAAGTATTTTTCGAAAGTAGACAGTATCATGCTTCTAACGCGCAACTTACTTCCTTCAAATCAATGTTTTCTAATCTTCAACATCTCAAGAAAAGTCACCCATGAACCACCCTTTAAAAACCCCTCAAAAGTGCCTTTTGTGCTTCCTTGATATCTCCCAGAGGAAAAAGGTTTCAGGTTTGCCATTACTTTTCTAAACAACACTGAAGTACGTGCTTTTTAACCCTGAGTTTTTTTTTTCAGAAAGTAGGAATGGCTATGGTAAAAATGCCACAAGTTACCACACAAACCACTTTGTGAAAAATCATGAAAAATGATTTTGGACGTTTAATCATTTCTCTCAGACCATGATGAGTTGGAACCTGAATCAAGGTATTTTACAAACACTGCAGCACAGAGTTTTGAAAACATTTTTAGTTTGAATTTCTGCGGTCACGAATGGATTTTACCCATGGTGGTTAACTTAGTGCATGAAAGCATGTTTTCTCAATTGTTCGTCATGATGCTACAGGAAAAAAACCTTTCTCAGAGCCTACGGTGAGTTGCAGACTCATCAAAGCTGTTTTGGAACGGTAATGGTGTCTAGTTCTGCAGATATGTAATCATTGGATTTTATTGAAAATGGGATGACAGTGAAAACATTCCATTTCTGTATGGTAATTTGACGGTTTTTCAGCATGTGTTGCTTGTGAGATTCATGTGTCTCCCCCCAACTTCTATTTCTCTGAACGTATGATGAGTTGGGGCAACATCAAACATGTTTCACAAACCTGTGGACATGCCCCACACAGTGCAGATATTCCTTTTCTGACATCTCAGCGACATAGTACAGAAAAGTGGTGCAGAACTTCGGCATTTTCAAGGAAAAACAGGTTTTTCGGTCATTGTTTTGCAAAACCATTCGCGAATCTTTGGTCTTCTAACCTTGAATCATTTCATGATATTGCTGGTTGTGACTTTTTGCATCATTTGTGATTCAGTCCAACTAGGCCTAGCCTAGGTAGAAAGGTAGATACCACACAATAAATAGTGAGACGTTTTTGCTGTCTTTTTTCGGCCACAAAACAAACTTGGCCACAACCATTAACAGACCGCTTGCGACCGCCACATTCACCGTCATATCCGCTCGGGGACTCCTCCGAACCTAGGGCCCCGATTATAGGGTACGCGATGGTGCGTAGGGCCCACAAGTTGGACATTGTCCCGGTAGCGGCGCAGACGGAGTTTGTAATGAACTCAAGCATTTCTTTTGTGTGAATGTGTCAGTCGCAGGATTTGCTGGAAGTCGCGCATGTACAATAAAGAGAATAGGAGTTTGGATTGTGTTGTGATTCTTGATTTAGTGTATTGTGTTGGTAAAAACATTTTATTACTCTACAGGCATACTAAAATCTCAATATGCCTGATTGCGACTTTGATCTGAGATAATGAATCCGAAACAAGTATGAAAAGTCTTGTCCTGTGCTTCGCTGATCATCGTGATAGACACTATAATAACAAGATTTTAGTTGCCGTCAAGCGCAGGAGATTGGTATAGCCGAATCAAAATGAGTCGCTCTGAAGGTCATGACACGAGCCGCCGTGAGCGTCGTGAAAGGGGTCGCTCTGAAGGTCGTGACAGGAAGTGCCGCTCTGGGGAGCGTCTTGAGAGGAGTTGCTCTGAAGTTCGTGACAGGCACCGCCGTTCCATAGAGCATCGTGCGAGGAGTCGTTCTGATGGTGATGACACAAGACGCCGCACCAGAGATCATCAGGAGAGGAGCCGTTCTACAGGTAACAAATGCTCCGACAGCAGTTGCCGCTCCAGAGAGCAACGTGAGTGTAGTCGCGTCAAGAGATCTGGGGAACTCACTCGTGACGCTGTTGATGAGTTGAGTTCTTGTTCGACTGATGTGCAGTTGGAGCCGGCACGCGAGTTAATTAAAGATTTGCTGGAGACAGTTGAGCATAGGGCAGCTGAGGATTTAAAGGCTGAACGGCGGCGTGCTGATCGCCCTTGTAAGAGGTTATATAAGCAGATTCGAGTCCTGGAGGCACGGTTGTTAGAGGCTGAAACAAAGTTTAAGATGGCTGTTCAGAGCGCTGAGGTGCAGTTTGGTGAAAACAAAGAACGTGTGCTGTTGTTCGGGAAAGGAGTCGCCGAGCGCGATGTGCTCAACTTGGAGCTCCAGGAACGAGTACAGCATCTTCTACAGGAGCTCAAAAGGGTGTGTAAAGGCACAGGAACACGCGGTCACCAGCAGCCTAAGAGCCGTGTTGGCAAGCGCGTTCAGCGTGCAAAGGCGGCTGCAACGCGCCATGCAAGGGCTCCTGCTGACAAGGGTTTGCAGTTCTGCGAGGAGTAAGCAGCCTGAGCGTCACCGAGCAGGAAGCTGGAGTCATGCACGAAGGAAGTGAAGTCGAACAGTTTGAAGGTACTATCTGAATTTATAGACCGAACATGTAGGAATGTGGAATTTCTGATGTGAATCTGAATTTTTGAGTTTGATCTCACTGTTCCGCGTTCGGGCTCAGGAGTTGACAGTGAGTCCGTTTTTATGTATAGAGACGCAAGCTTTGTTTTGTTTGGGGCAGTGTTGTTGAGGACACTGCCATTTGGATCTGTAGATTTAGCGAATTTGTGGGTCAGAGGTTCAGGTTGTTTCAATGTTTCACTGAGTTGTGTTTTTTTTTTGAGGCCCACTTCTCCCTTGTGTCACTTCGTCACTGGCGTCTGTTTGTTGTGCAGGTTGCTAGTGTTGCTTTTTTTTTTAGCACTTAGGGAGTCAAGGCTAGAGCCCTCTTCCCCCTTACATGTGCAGTGCTGACCAAGTCTCAATTTTGTTTTGAGAGTCTGGGAAGGTTAATTACAGGGACGCCTCCTGTAGGCATAGGCTTGAGGCGGCCGCCCCCCTTTACAGGTATGCAGGTGCCTGTTGATCGCAAAGCCTGGTGGCTGAAGTTCAAGCCAGCCCCCCCACCCTATGGTTTGGGTGTCCTTCCCGTAGCTAGTTTAGCTGTGACAGCTAGAATGACTAGTCTACCAGGGTATCCCCCTGAGTGAAAGGGTTTGAAATGTATGTGTTGGCTGGCCGGTGAGCTTTTGAGCTCCATATGGTGGTGAGCACTGTAGTGGTTGTGCTTCGTTGTAGCTGCTCAGCTCAGGAGTGCTGCTTGCACCTGCAGTTGTTGGTTGATTCACTGTTTCATTTTCTGTTGCCCAGTGATGGTGTTGGGTTCACATTTTTATGGCGTACACACGGGTGTTAGGTACAGATCTGACACTTGACCCTGCACAGGTAACCTGATCTTGCCCTGTCTACTCTGTTTGTCTACAGGTCCAGCCTCAGAGCACAAGACTGAAGTGGAGTCCGAGAGTAAGCCAAGGAGCCACATCACCACAAGCAGAATGGAGGGAGGATATCAAAACAAATTTCCATGGAGTGAAGTAATTTTAAGGTATTCAGAAGTTTGTACATACTAGGTGGGTTCTGATACACGACAAGAAACCTGGTCTTACTTTTTGTGGCTTCGCTCTGTGGTATGCTCCGCTGGTGTGTGCTCTTGGTGCAGGAGCTTTTGAAACTTGTTTGTACGTTTGGGTAGTTTCTAAACTTTTTTTTAAATTTTAACCGAATGTGTGTATGATACGGCTGGGCGTTTGCAGAGAAAGTCCCTGAGGTTTTGTCTTAGGTGCGGCCCCCCCCTGGGGTACTTCAGAAATTCGTGCGCTTGAGCACCAGTGTAGATTGAAACTGGGTGTATAACCCATGTCAGGGTCCAGCCCTCCCACCTTCCCCCATCAGCATAGGAGTTTTACTTACCCTTGTGGTCGCGGGTTTGGTTTTTTACCTATGTTGAGGGTGTACAGTCACACAGACATACACTGACCTGCATTGACTAGCTGCAGTGACACAGTGGCAGGGGTCAGTACAATGGGGACCTGGAAAGGAAATCAGGGTAGATCCATAAGACAGGGTGTAGCGGGGATGAACCGGGTCCGACCCCCCACCCATGGATGAAACCCCCTCGGCCAGGGTACAAAAACACCAACCCCAAGGTACAGCCCCCCCAGTACAGTGACAGCTCAGCCACCCCCTATGCCGGGTCCCTTTTAAATAGAAGGCTTGGTAGGGTCCATAGGGAGTCGGTATTTTTCTGAGTGTCACATTATGTTTCGGCATACTTGTTTGTATAGAATCCTTTTGTTCATCAGTTTGTGAATCAGCTTGGTGCCCCAGCACTAAGCTTGTGAGGGGAGTGTAATGAACCCAAGCATTTTAGTTGTGTGAATGTGACGGTCGCAGGATTTGCTGGAAGTTGCGCATGTACAATAAAGATAATAGGTGTTTGGATTGTGTTGCGATTCTTGATTTAGTGTATTGTGTTGTTATACACATTTTATTACTCTACAGGCATACTAAAATCTCAATATGCCTGATTGCGACTTTGATCTGAGATAATAAATCCGAGACAAGTATGAAAAGTCTTGTGCTGTGCTTCGCTGATCATCGTGATAGACACTATAATAACAAGTTTGGGCCGTGCGGTGAAATAGGGCACCGAGGACGAGGGCGGAGAAAGAAGGGTGTGAGCGGAAGGCAGAAAGGTGATTCATTGCAGGAGCACCCAAGCGAAACATGAAAAGACCGCACTGGACCAAACCATTGGCATTGACCTCTCTCGGGGTCCTTGTGACCATTCTCCGATGAGAGAGGTTGGTGGTGGCAACTGGTTGCGGAAGAAGCTTGCAAACCTTATTTACTCTTACTTACTTACTTACTCTAGCTAGCTAGCTAGCTCACTAGCTAGTGTAGGAGATGCATCGGCTGTATGGTAGTACCGTAATGCTACCGATTGAGTGTTTAACTCAACTTAATGTCTCTGGTCCTCCCCCTGTAGGGCAGGTTGGTGAGGAGAAGTGCCGCAAGGCGCTAGTAGTGTAATAGAGGTAACCTTTCCAGTAGGTGCAGGCCGGAATGTTAGCGTGCAATGCCATATAACTGATTTCCATCTCTGTACTGTACCACGCGACATAGTTCAATGTAGTTCTGAGCACGGTCCGTGCCCTCTCTTGGGTTGCTGACACTCTGCATAGACTACATGACTTCTGGTCACGGTCCGCCACTCATGCGTGTGCTGAGACCCTTTCCGGAAGCCTGAATTTGTCAAGCTATTTCACTTGAGCACACCTGCATTTGAGCTAGGAAGTGATTTGTCCTCATTTCACTCTACCATGCATCTCATCCTTCACTGCATGGCCGTCAAGGCAAGCATTTGACTAGTGGTGTATTCTACTCTCCATTCGGTTTGCATTTCATTCATTTCGTCGGTGAGGTCACTCATTCATTGTATTTCACTTTGCAAATCTTACATTTCATACTTATTGCATTACTTCCTTGTTGCAATGGCTTGCCCATGACTCTCAACATGCAATATGGTCCGTAATTGATCTGCCTTTCGTAGTTCTAAGAGCACCTTTTGCTCAATAGACCCCGTGTTTCGGATCGCAGCGACGAACAATCAATTCGCATCCACTCAACGTTTGTTGATTAACTGCAAGTTGTGAGGGATGAATCTCTTTTCCAACCCTCGCGATCGACCTAGGTCATTTGATCTAAATAGCTAGTTTATCCTCAAATTTGCTACCGAACCACTACGGGTCCGCTTTCGCTAGATCGCATGATACAGCCTCAATTACTGGGTTTGAGAGTGCTCAATTGAGTGTCCACAGTCTAGAATATCACATTCTCTATTCCCCCGACCAGACCATCAGCATGACAGACTTACTTGGATTTTTCACACATTCCCTCCCTCATCACACTACACAGACAACCCACACACAAACACATACCATGAACCGTTTGATTATTCCATTTATTTCTTTGGATATCACACTCTAAGGAATTGCTGTAGTAACACATCCATCAATGTTTTGCCTACGAGTCAATTTCTAAGTCATTTCCTTCGTGTTGATAGTCAGTGTCCGCTTACAGAAGCCGGCATTGGTCTCACCCCGCCACATCTTTGTTGTGTAACACAAGTGAACAGGTTTAAGCTTGGTCACTTAGCTTGTGACCTGGGTAATGCATTCCGCGATGTGTTAGTGAGGAGCCCTACGCCGGTAGCCACCGAGACCAGCGGTGCACTACTGTAGGCTCAGTGAAAAGGACTATCGAAAGGTAACGAAAGCCTACAGTAATGGGCTTCTACCCTCGCGCGGGTAGATAAGTACTTTCCCTGCAGTGGGATAGACCCCTTCTCTTGCGGTAGAGATAGATGACGGAGTTCAGCTCCACGAGGATAGCCTGAATCCTGCAACTCAGTTGAGCGGAATTCACTCTTCATGTAGGAAGACATGCCCCCGCACGGATGGCTTTGTACAACCATCTGCTGGGCAAGGGGCTCGCCGTAATTGGTCTTCCGGTAAGGTACAGAACACACTTTAACTGCGATAGCATCTTTTGGAGATTTACTACTTCTATATGTCTGAGACAACCTGACAATGCTACATTTCGCGTATGAGGCAGTGGCGACCCTCCAGTCGTGTAGAATATGCGTGGGCTCGCACTAAAGCTGAACGGCGTTCCATGAAAGATCCGTCCTTTCAAACGTTTTTTCACTTCTCACTTACCTACTCTGTTTCCAACCAACCCAAGGGGATTAACCGACCCCTACCCGTGAACCCAACCCCTACATTCACATAAAATTCATTGGTTTGTGTCATCTTTAGCACCTTGCCACAACCCATACATCTTCTTCCTCTGAATTTAATTGATGAACACACTTCTACAGTTTCACCCCTTCGTGCAAATTATTTGCTTTGGTATTCCAAGTCATTTAGGATATTTCTACACAAATCAGTATTCCCGCTAGCTTCATATCTCATTGGATTCCTGTGCGCTATGTCCTATTGAGGATCATGGTACATAATGCTGTGTGTAACCGAAAAGGATCGCGATGCATATTGCTTTATGCCGCCGTGACGGAATATTCATTCTTTTGTACATGATTTCTAGGCATGTTAGGTATCTGACATTTCAGCTTTGTTTTAGAGATAGCCAGAAAGTATGAGTAAAAGGTTGGTAATGACGGACGATATCTTTCAACGTTTTTTTTTGGTTGAAGTATTAGTATATATCCCCATACCCCGAGACAGATCAATCCCCATGGCCGGGATAAGAAAGAGCAGATCTGGGTCAGATGATGTCTACTCTTTGTCACTGCCACCCCCCCACACACTTTGAGCTATACCTACCCGCTAAACTAATCAACAGTTAATCATTACTAACTTTGCCTCGCCTTTTCTGTCCATGTAATGCAGCCCACGAAACCCATTGCATCCAATAGGTACCACAATGCATCCATTGCATTAGGTAGCCACATTTAACGTGTCCATTGAGCAAGGTGGTACATCCTCTCTTTGGGTACAAAGACAAGTATGTCAATGAACAGCTTGGGCAGAGCTTGAGTTTCCAGTTTAACCCGCATGTTCCCCTTCAATCACAATTGGTATTGGTTTTCCGTATAGCTTATTTTAATTTATACGTCTACATCCAGGTGTATTACCCTTACCCTCATTGTTTGACTGAAGGTTTAGGTTATCATTGTTGATACTTTGTATGCCAGCTTTTTGCTTACTGTTTCTCATGTTTGATTTTGAGCCCTACCATACGTACTCAAGACTTAGGAACTTTACCCTCTTAGGTGGAGATACCACTTTACCTCTAGGAAGGGGGTAGTAAGACACTACATTAGACACTCAGAACATTCAATATGAGCGTGCCTTATGCCCATACCCCTTCTTATGTTAGATTATCAGCTTGTCATGAACATTCTTAGCGAATGTGCATGAAGCTTAGGAAGGGGGTGTAATAAGTTGGGGCATTTGGGCCTCTCAGAAGCTTTCTACAGGATCTCTACTAGACCTCTCCAAGCTTCAAGATCCTAGAACACAAGGATATTTGCTCATATTTGGCTTATATTCCAAGCCTATAGCTTACTGCTAGAGTCTACTGCTCTTAGGTACACCACAGAGAGCAGATATCTAGGATACATTAGTAGCCATACATGAATAATCACATTCCATATGCTTACAATGTGATTTAATCATGGTAGAAGGTTCTAATGTATTAGAAGCTATTTTGAAGCTATTTCGAAGCTTCAGATGGCCCGTTGCGACTGTCGCCGTCTATTGTCACCAACAGTGTTTCACGTAATGTTGACAGTGCCTGTGACTCAATGGACTATTCAGAAAGTTGCTCAAAATATAGTTTTTATTGCCTCTTTAATGGGAATTTATTATTATATCAATTTTCTTGTTATTTAGGCATGTGAATCCGTATTACTGGACCAGCCAGTTGGTCCAGCTCAATGTTCGTTCATGAATTCGTCTTCTTGCTGTTGCCTACTTTGTGCTTGCCAAGGGAATCAATTGGAATGGAGAAATTCATTTAAAACAAATTGATTTAGAAGTGCAAGACAAGGATAAAAGGGTTTATTGTGCACCCTAAGTACAAGCACAATACAGACAGGGGCAAGCGACAGCAGGAGGAGGAAGAGGTGTATGAGAGTCTGGCGAGAGAGGAGGAGCTGTAGCGTGTGGCGGACAGTGGGAGGGCTAAGAGGAAGAGAGCAAGGGGAGTACAGTACGGTGAGGAGGGGAGCGCTGAGCCGGGAAGAGTGGCGGAAGGGTTGAACGTGTATGGCCCAAACAAGGTGTGAGGGAAGTGAACCATGTATGTGGGGACAGTGGAGGAAGTGATGGTACAAAAGGATCGCACGGGACATGAAACGAGGGCAGCCATAGTGCAATGGGAGGACCAGGATGATGGTGACTATGAAAGGCTACGATACCCAGAGGCAAGATTGCGGGTGTGTCCGAGAGGTCGGGAGATGGAAATACAGGGGCAGTTGGTTCGGGAGCAAGAAGTCAAGGAGCTGGAAGGCGAGGAGGTGTTGTCTGGGAGGAAGAGTAGGAAGAAGAAATGACAATTACCGACGCGGCGGGCAGCGGCAGTGACAGGGTTGCACAACGGGCGTCAGCGCAGCGGAAAGGATGGTGGGAAAGGGCAGCAGTCGCAGGAGCAAGGAGGAGTGCGGAGAGATTGGGAGGGAGGGTGGCAGCACATGAAGTTGTACACCCATAACGACCCAGCGGCCCTGTATTGGGCGCTAATGCGTGGCAGCAAATGAGGCTACACAAGGCCGGTCCGGATGTGGCAGCGTATCAGGAGATTCGGCTGCAGGAGATGGACAATGTCGTGTGCACATAGATGTACGGCGGGGAAGGGCAGGAGTGCCAGCGGGAGTGGGCAGAAGGAGTGCCGTTGTTCATGCCCCGGGACCTCAGCGTCGTACACGACACGAACGGCGGAGCAAAGGGGAGGAGGGCTGTGTATGATGTGGCGACACAGCATGGGCAGGTAGTCACCATCAACCGCCATGTCCCACATGGGAAGAGAGTCAAGGAGTATGTGGAGCAGCTGAGGATGGAGTATGTCCGGGCACTGGAGAGGGGACAGGTCATTGTAGTAGGGAACTTCAACTTCGATCCCCGAAGGAACGGCACGGAGACGGAGGTGGACCAAGAACTGAGGCTCTTTGTGGAGTAAATGAGGTTACAAGGCGTGTCCTACAAAGAAGCTCCAGGCCCCTCACACTAGCCGGCACCAGAGGGAAGCACGGCGTCAAGGATAGACGCAGTGTATGCAGACCCTCCCTAGGTCCGGGGGGTGACTGCGGGTATATGGTGGGACCTGAAGAAATGCGGGACAAGAAGAGGCACTGCCCCATGATGGTGACCGTGGAAGTGAAGGTGGGAGGGCCAGGAGATCACGAGGACGAGGAACATGAGTCAGACGAGGAGGGCGTCAGCCTGCCGACGCCGGTGAAGTGGCCCGAGGAGGATGACGATGACAAGTGGCAGCGATGGCTGCAGCAGGTGCACGTAGAAATGAGGCGGGGGAGCCACACGCATCCGGCCACGAGGAAGGCGGCAAACGTGTGTGGGTTTAGCATGGCGGTGGGGGAGGCACAAACCCAGCCGTAACTGCAACAGCTGGTGGCCAAGCTGGGGAAGAGACAGCTGGAGGAGGTTGAGATGAGAGCAAGTGCAGGGGGTACACAGGGGAAGAAGCGGGCAGGGCAGTGGAGGACGAGCATGCGAGAATATACCAGAAAGTGGTAGCAGAGCATGAACGGTGTATGGAGAGAGCTGTACCGTACAAGTCCCTGCGGTAGATCCGGGAGCTAGCAGAGGCCGGACAACCACAGGTGATCAGGGCAGTAAGGCTGCAGGATGGCAGAGTCACGGGCAACAAGCGGGAAATGCTGGCGGCGGTGGCGGAGAGCTTTCGGGGGCAACACAACCAAGGGCAACAGTGACTCAGCGAGACCACACACAGGATGGTCCGGGCGCTGCCGCGGGTGTTCACAGAGGAGCAAAGTGAGGCCATACACGGCCGCAGGGTGACGCTAGAAGAAATAACGGAGGCGCTGCGGGCTCTTAAGAGGAAATAGAGCCCCGGCACGGACCAATTGGTGGCAGAAGCATACCAGAACGTCGGTGCACCTGAGCTGGATGGGTTGGCGGGGAGGGTCACAGAGGTGCTGCGCGCAGGCGAGCAACCGTTGGAGGGGGGGGGCAGGGTGAGGCCCCTATACAAGAAGGGGGATCACCTTTGGCCGGAGAACGCGAGACCTGTATGTTGTGCCATCCCAGGGACCAAGCTGGTTTCGATGGTGGTCTTCGGGAGGATACGACGCAGGCTGTATGCGGCGGGGGTTGTACCGGACAACATGGGTGGGTCCGTGCCGGGCAGGTCGACGCAGGAAGTATGACATGTACCTGGATGATGAGGACCTGGAGACATTCATGGCGTCCGTGGACGTGAAAGGGGCGTTCCCCAACACGCCGCACCGCCTCATTGAGGAGGTGTGGAGGCAATTGGGGCTCCCGTACGGCAACTTCGTCCGGGAGTATCTGCGCACCAGAAGGTACACCCTCGCCAGGGTGTAAGTGTGTACAAAGTGGGTGGCCCCAGGCAGCCGGGTGCCACAAGGCGGGGTGGAGGGCCCGTTCCTGTAGACGCTTGCCATGCTTCCGCTGATGCGATGGATAGCGCAGGAGTATCCACAACTGGCGAGAACACCACGCACGTCGCCGGCACAAGCATACGTGGACGATGCAGTGCCCATCAGCCCATGGCCGGGGACGAAAAGGCCCAGAAGGTGGTAGGGCACCTGATGCAGAGGTATGGGCAGGATAACCTCCTGGTCTAGAGCACGGAAAAATGGGCCGTCCTGAGGAGAGGCAGGGGAGGGTGGTATGGCGCTGGATGTCCGGGACGGAGTAGCGTGGTTGGGGAGGGCGGAGGAAGCGGTTGTACTGGGGCACGCCCAGGCGATGGAGGCAGGGGGCAATAGGCTGCCAGACGAGCTGCTCAGGGGGATCAGGGCGATATTGCTAGTCCTCCGGCAGCATCCTCCGTCAGTACATACGACTCTGTACTATCTGCGGGCGGTGCTGAATGCGGCGATTGAGTACCAGGGGATGCATGTCCCGTACGGGAGGAGACAGCTCGAGGAGGTGGAGAGGAAGGTGCGGAGACTCATCAGGCGGTATCAGGGGATACCCACGGAGGTGCCAATATAGATGCCTGTTGCCATCGCCAACGGCATATTATGGGGAGGGGCTGCCCACGGCGGCTGAGGCGTATACGGTGCATACGGCCAGGGCGCTAAAGAGGATGTGCCACAACCAGGAGGAGGTGGTGCGCCGCCTGTGCTACCATGGGGTTGCGGGGGTGCAGAGGGAGGAGAACATGTGCCCACGCTTTGTGTGGTACAGAAAATGGCGTTTGACGGCAGGGAAGAAGGAGCACATGTGGCCCGTCTCGCAGGCCACATTGCCGGGGACGGAGCAGATGTTGGCAATCAATAGGAAGTGCGGCAGAAGAGGCTCGATCCTGGTGTTGGAAACTGACTTCGGAGGTTCGAAATATAGAACAGTGCGGTGAGTGATGAAGGAGGGGATGAGCTTGGAGGTGATGCAGGTGCGCAGGAAAATGTATGAAGGAGTACCATACAGGAGGGCTGCACCACGCGGATTGGTATAGAGGAAGGGGGGTCGTGGAATGGGGTGTGTACAAATGGATGATGCGCCGGGCCAGAGGGCATGGAATTCGCACAAGGTGGGACGGACAGACACGACAAATCCGGAAATAGTGGGTGGCGCAGTGGGGAATCACAAAAACGGCAAAAGGGCGCATTAGAGCGGAAAGGCCGGTGCGAGAGGAGGCGTTGGTCAGGGGGGAGAGGGAAAAGGCAAGGCCAGGCATTCCGTTGTGAGCTCCACTGGGGCGCAAAGGGCCAAGAGGGAAGGTACAGAGTACGAAACGGGCAGTGGTACGCTGTGCAAGCGGATATGTTCCGGCGTGACAACATCCCGGGGGGGTCAGGACAGGGGGACGAATGCTTGAGATGCACAAAGGAGGCGGGGCAGGTGCTGTGGCCGGACCTGAGGATAACGGCATGGGCTTTCCTGACAGCGACCATGCGCACTACGGACACCCCGGGGCAGTGGCCGAGACCAGTGCTACGACTGCCCAGGGAAATACATGTGGACGAGAAGGCCCAGGAGGACGTGGAGGTACGGTGGGGGGAGGAGTAAAAGGGGACTAGAGCAGGGGTCAGATAGACTGGGACACGGTGAGAGGGTTGCAGGAGGAGGCGAATGGGCTGGCAGTGAGCTTCTGGATGACGGATGCGTGCCGGCCCGCGGAGGAGGCGCCCTTGGGGCCAGTGGGTCACAAATGTGGTGAAAGTGCGGGGCGGATCAGGCTGACGGCGCACAGGTTGCCAGCGGACAGGGTGTGGTACCTGGTTCTGGTACAGGCGTACCTGGAGCACGGCAGGGCGAAAGGGGACAGGGCATGGTGTCACGGAGTGGTGGTGACGGAAGGCTGGAAAGCAAGGACGGACAATAAGAGGGCGGTGCACAGAGGTGTGAAACAAATAAGCCTCGATGCACGAGTGCTGACGTACGACATCAGCCCGCACACGGTGTACTGCAACAGCTGAAGGAGGAGGTACGCATACCGACGCCCACGGATGGTAGTGTGGTGGTGTTTCTGGACAGGTCGAGGATGGAGGGGCAACTGCCCAAGGCGGGGGCGGTATCGGTACAGGTCAAGGTGGTGGGACAGGAGATGAAAGTGAAGCCGGTTCGGGTCGCAATTGACTGCAGTGTTCTTTTTTTGGGGATTTCCGCGATTTCAGCGATTTCGGATATAATTTCAGGAGAGTCCTGAAATTATATTATTTATAAACCACAGGATGGATGATTTAATGTTTCTTGCTCCGACCAGGCCTGCTGTGTGTGCGCGCGCCCTTCTCGTGTTCCTGTTGGCGTGCGCGTGCTCTGTGTTCCTCAATGCGGGCCGATCGTTTGAAAATTCTTCCCAACTGGTGCTAATAGTGTTGGTTCTACCCTGTTACGGAAATGGAAACAAATTGGAAGCTAGGGCAACTGGAGTGAATGATGGAAGGCCCGGAGTTCAGGATCTGGCTGAACCCAGGTGTGGTGTCTCCGCCCACACCGGCTGTCGACCTTGGGCGCATCTGCTTCGGCAGTGCCATGCCTACGTGCATGGAGGACCACGAGTCCCTTGAAGCTGGAGGAGCCCTAGTGCAAGTTAAGTGGAAGTGGATGTGGCTGAGGTAGGCGCACTTGAAGGGAAGAAAGTAACTCGGTCGTTGCTCCGCAAGGCAAAGCAATTCCTCATTCTTTGACTTATCATTTTGTTGCTTTGCATGGGTCATGACACCTTGATCTCCCATGGAATCAAAGAGGGTCAATTTTTGGTGATTGTGTGTGTTTAACATGTGGTGTGCATGTGCAATGGGTGAACATGCTAAAGGTGGAGAACTGCACTTATGCCCCGGTTGTTAACCTCTCACTTGCTGTCTTACTCCGGTGACCTTCGGTGAATTCATGTCATTGGTTGAACACAGTTAGTGATCCACTATCCCTCCTTTGTCCATATGAAGTATGTCATGGCATGAGGATAGCTCATGTGATGTGGCAATGGGGTGTAGGGATGATCCCCAATCAATGTCGGAGATTTTCACTTCAAGTGCATGCATGCCTTCATGGGTCATGGCTAGGCGAAAGTCTCTCTCCGTATGCATGCTCCCATGGGTCATGGCTTAGCTATGCGCTCGGGATTGGGTTTTGGTGAGGTCAGGTTCTCCCCCCTGGGCCATGGATTTGTTAGGTTATCACTCCTGGGCATAAATGCGTGAGGGTCTCTCTCTCAGGTCATGGACTGGGGCGGGACCATCTCTCTCAAGGCCTGGATTCGGGCGGGGTCATCTCTCTTTGAGGCGGGACTATCTCTCCTTGGGATAGGACAATCTCAGCATGTGTCGGATGTGCTCTCATTGGACCCGGGATATCTCTCCATGTGCACTCTCTCTGCGGGCCGGGTCTAGGTCTCTTCATGTGACCCGGGGCATATTCTTACCCAAGCAGTCTTGCCCAATCCCTCTCCAAGTAGCATGCATTGAATTGGTTCGGTGTCATACGAGCATGCAATTAGGCAATATGGGTTTCACATGTCCATGTGTGGATGGTTTCTAGTGCACATGACGGTTGTGGTTGCCTATGCCATCGGGTCCCAAGCAATCAGGCACCCAGTAGATTCGGGCCACGCGAGGCAGGCGACGGTGAAATGCGGCAGGGAGCGACAGGAAGGCGACAGGGTGGCGGCAGGAAGACGACAGGGTGGCGACAAGAAGACGACAGGCCAGCGGCAGGAAAGCGGCAGGGAAGCGACAGGAAGCGACAGGCAGGCGACAGGAAGGCGACAGGGGAGGTGCGACAGGAGGGCGACAGGAGGGCGACAGGGCGGCGACAGGGTGGCGACAGGGAGACGACAGGGAAGCGACAGGAAACAAGACATAGCGACAGGATAAGCGACAGGAAAGCGACAGGAAGACGACAGGAGGGCAACAGGGCTAGCGGCGACAGGGAAGCGACAGGGAAGCGACAGGAGAAAGCGACAGGAGAGCAACAGGAGAGCGACAGGAGAGCGACAGGAGAGCAACAGGGTGTGTTTTTGCGACAGGAAGGCGACAGGAAGGCGACAGGAAGGCGACAGGGGTGCGACAGGAGAGCGACAGGCCTGTGGAAGATAACAAGTGGGACAACATAGTACATGGATTTTTATACAGCTGGATATATGTAAAGAAAATGAGAACCAATGTTTTACATTTATTTGGATTCTTATGAAGATGTCATTTCATTGTTAGATGGATAAACTTTTAGCGTGTCGGTGAATTTTCATCTTTTATCGATTCATTCCGCAGGTAGATTTCGCCTGAAACTGAGAACTAAATGATAAAGATAAGTGTCAACTGCAAACTTTCCCGATCAGCAATGACCCCGACAGGTCCCGACAGCAAGAACTCGTCCCGACAGCAAGAACTTTTATTTATGCAAGCATTTCATTGAGTTAATCCAAAAATTGTTTCTGATTGCGTTTTTGTCCTCTTGTTTTCACATTTTCTGTTGATAGTTTCTGTTATGAACATGCTCTCCGTTATCTGAGACAAGGCCGCAAGAAGAAGAAACAAGAAAGAAAAGGTACTTGTGTGTGTGTGTGTGTGTGTGTGTACAACGCCCGCACAGCAGAGCGCAGCACCATTCAGCACCGTACGGCACAGCACAGCACAATTTTGTGGTGATTGTTTGGAAACGCACCCACAAGGTAAGTTGAGTGTAGCACAATCGAACTTCAACCACCCTCTTTTCTCTGAGTGTTTGTTTGTTGGACCTTTGAGCGTGCACGAAGAGGCAGTGATGTTTCATGGCCCAGCCAGCACCATGAACCATATTCAAGGCCAAAGGATGTCTCTCTGCTTTGTTTCTGGTTGCATGGTGCCCTGGTGGTCAAGGCAAGTACCTGTTTTGCCAAGAGGGCCCAGTGTTCCTGATGTATTTCTGTGCGTGCAACAGTACAGTTTGGGTAAAAATATCTTCGTTAAAGATTATGCCCCAGTGTTCCAAACGGTGGGTAATCTCTCCCGCTTACAATATTTCAATCTCTGTAACTTTTCAGGCCCACCGCCAAGACCCTGTCTTAAATGCATGGGATTCCACACACTGCCCAGTGGGGGAGCAAATCTAAGAGGTGGTGTTACAATGCTGACCACGATTCCTGATGACCAACATTAGGTGTAACATAGATCTCCACCCTTGGATAGATCATTTTTCATCAGGCCCAGGGGGCCCTGTAGCATGGGGTGGGTGGGTGGTAGTCCAAATAGTGTTCAGTTCAGTGTTCAAGGTTTGGAAATTATTCTCCAAAATACGCTAAGTGGATCATTGAAAGAACAGTGCAAGGCATAGATAAAAGAAGTGTAGCGCGTTTCAAAATGTTTTACTTGCAAAGTAGAAGAAAATCAATGTAGAGTTTCAAAGATGATACAATGGAATGGTAGCAAAAAAAACATTGCAACAGCTTGCAAGATATTGTACGTGCAAAGTCTAGAAAAATAATCCATGGTTTTTAAAAAACACCAATTCTACAGGTCCGTGACCAGGAGTAGGATCTGTATAAAATTTCGGAGGCAAAACTAGGGGCGTGAAAAAGGGTTACATTTCGGCTGCAAAACTTGCTTCATGGAGGGAGGGTCCAAATTTAAAGGTCTAAAATTGGTCATTCCGTTGTAGCACAAGCGTCATCACAAGCACCATGAATAGTGTCAGCACTCACATCATTAGGTTTGCACGTGTTGCAGAGCTGAGCGCAGACTCTGTATCATTGATAGAGAACCCTCTTTGCAGCAATCTACATTGCGATGAACCACTTTTGACACAAAAAGTGCAGTGGATGGGAAATAAGCCAAGCAATGTGTGACACAATGATGTCGGTGTTTTTTACATGTGATGTATTCCACAGCAACATTTTGGCAGGTTTTGTGCCGCATTATGGGCTTGGGCTGGGAATCCAAAGTTTCCTAAATTGTGGTGTGCAGTCTGTTTGCTCATGATAGTTTCAGGTGACTTGGGGTAGGAATGACAAGTCCCACCTAATGTCCGACGTCCCGCCACAAGAGGTTCCAGTGAACCGAGCGCATGAAGAAAGTGAGGTAGAGTACTCGTTGGCTTTATGCATGCGCATGGGCCTGGGTCAATGGGCAGCTTTGGCCAACAATGCAGCCCCATGGGGCACGCGAACTGCCTTGGGCTCAATCATTGTGAACAGCGAGCACGGCAGCTGGTTGGGGACGGAGCGCGGCAAGAGGATTTGCGCAAAGTATTGCGGGATGAATACGGCCCATTGGCTGGCTGCTGTCAGGAAGCTACGGGAAGAGGTGTTGAAAAAGTACACGAAGTACGACACCCCGGCTTGGAACATCAAATTTTCGTCCAATTTCTTGAATGTGGCCGAGATGTCTGCTAAGGACCTTGATGAGGCTCAGCGAGTGTGGGCACGTAGCTCCAGTGCGGGACCTCCTGGGCCTTTGCATGGAACTGAGGCAACGGCCCGACGAAACCGAGAAGGCACGGTTGCAACCCTCCTACGCAGGGAGTTGGCGGCACCGAATGCCCACGAGGATGGCAATAACCTGACCACCAATGCCTACCGCAACAAAGTGTGTACCAATCCTTGGAGGTTGTGCAACTCGCGAGTGCCGGTTGACTGCTCCAAAAATTTGTGTGCCGCTTGTTGCCGTGGGCTTGGGGTGGCCCTGTTGGTAGTTTCCAACGCTCTAGGTGTTGGTCATGCAATGCCAGAGTGCTTGAGCAATCCAATGGTATGCCATTCCGTTGGAAGTGCACGGCGACTTGGGCACATCCCTACTCCTTCGCATTCTTGGACGAGTACGTGCATTCTCCAACATCAAGAAGTTTGGCTTTTTTCATCGAGTTAAGAGCCGAGGTGGATCATACGAATATAATTCGTTGACCTACTTTTTCTTGGCGGCGTGTGTACTACATCATTGTGAGATTCAGTTTGATTTGCAAAATGGTTGCGAGCCTACAGCTGAGCGGCCATGCAAATGTGCACAGTAAATCACCAAGGGTGTTGGGAATTTATGATTGTCAAATTGTCATTGCTTTGCACGCCTTCCGGGAGGTTTGCTAAGGCGAGATCTCACAATTTGGCATGAACAAAGAACATTTTTGTTATTATCGAACTGCCTGTTTGAGGTGTTTGTGGCTTTCCATCGATGGGGTAACACATTGGGCGACAGGGAGGCGACAGGGAGGCGACAGGGAGGCGACAGGAAGGCGACAGGCAAGCGACAGGCAAGCGACAGCCTAGCGACAGGGGAGCGACAAGTTACCACGTTGGGCGACAGGGAGGCGACAGGGAGGCGACAGGGAGGCGACAGGGAGGCGACAGGGAGGCGACAGGCAGGCGACAGGCAAGCGACAGGCAAGCAACAGGGGAGCGACAGGTTACCACATTGGGCTACAGGGAGGCGACAGGGAGGCGACAGGGAGGCGACAGGGAGGCGGCAGGAAGACGACAGGCAAGCGACAGGAGGGCCACAGGGAGGCAACAGGAAATAGCGACAGGAGAGCGACGGGAGGGAACGACAGGAGAGCGACAGGAGAGCGACAGGAAGGCGCCAGGCAAAAAGTAGCATGGCGACAGGAAACAACAGGAAGCGACAGGAAGCGACAGGATAGCGACAGGAGGGCGGCAGGAAAGCGACAGGGAAGCGACAGGAGAGCGACAGGGGAGCGACAGGACAGCGACAGGGAAGCGACAGGCAAGCGACAGGGGAGCGACAGGGGGCTGAAAGTGCCAAAACAGCGACAGGGAGGCGACAGGGAGGCGACAGGATGGCGACGGGAGGGCGAGGTGGCCCGAATCTAGTGGTGGGACCGAGTGGCATGTCCAAGCATGTGAGGGCATGAGGTGTATGTCGTGTGTTGCCTTTGCATTTTGCTTGTGCCTTTGGTTCGCAATACTCTAACAGCAGGAGCCCAGCACTTTGTATGCAGCATAAACTAAACAGGTGAGGTTTGGTGGGCTGGCCCTTCTTGATGTCTTGTTCGCGAGCAGCAAGTAAACCCGCCAAGTCTATTCACTTGCTGGCCATTGTGTATGTTACTGCTAAGTGATAGGCACCCGGCGTCCGGTGTGAAGTACCAAGGCATTGCCAGCATGACGACATATATGGAATGGGTCACACATGCCACGTGTCAGGTATTGCTTGGAGGTCAACCTTCCGACTCATATTTGGTGATTCTCATTGCAAGCTGTGTACATGTGATCATTGGCGATTCATGAGTGTGGACAAGTCATGTATGTGGCCATGCCGTATTTTGTGTTCATCGAGGCCATGGCGTCACACTTGATCCACGGTGGGACATACCTCATATTTGGAGCTCATGTTTCTCAATTCCATTTTTGCCGTCTTGTAGGCAAGGGTGAGGATGGGCCACATGGGCCACGCTTATGTTGAATCCGATGATGCCATTGTGTGGTGTATCATTTCTTTGTGTTCCGCCATGTGCCATATGGACCTCATTGATGTCATTTTGTCGCGCATGACCTCCATGTCATTTTCCTCAATGTGGTGAATCGAGGTTGTTACCATGGCGTCATATGTCCGTAGTTCGAATGTGCATCGTACATAAAATCGATTCTTTGAGTAGGGATGCAACATCGTCTTCGATAATCGCATACTCTATTCCAGGGCTTCACTTATACTTCTGTTTCTTCCTCTCCCTTTGCCCGACATTGTCTCATTTGTTCCCCTCTCCATGATCATGTCCATGTATTGATGAGGTTACACTCAATTCAATTTTGTGATCTGTTATTTGGATTCACTGGTCAAGCTCATTCGAATTCATTGATCAAGTGTTTGTTTCTTATTGCAAGCGGTGCCAAGGGTTCACCTCCGACATTTGTTTGGATTGTGTTACCAAGGGTACTTGCAGGAATTTTGGATTTTTGTTTTTCGAAAGCATGGAATCACTGGTGAGGTCAAGGACGCTGGGAGTCACGGGAAGGAGGGTGGAGAAATCGGGTATAGGCAGTAGAGCTCGCACTATGGCAGGGGCTGGTCCTACGGACCTTCTTTATGGTAGCAGAGGAGTACCTGCCGCCTACCGCCACCTGGGGAGCTTTGGCCCTAATCAGCCCTGCCCAAGTGGACCCGGGGTGACCATTGTTGAAGCCCGCGAAGAAAGAAGACACTCGGAGAGAAGAGTGGGTGCCGACATGGAGGACATCGTCACCTTTTGTGAAGGATCATGTGGAAAACGTTTTCATCTCCGAGTACCCGCAGAAGAATTGGACGAGGTCACGAGTTGCAGCAGCGGCTCAAAGACTAGGCGCTACCGCAAACGCGGTTCGCCAAAACCGTACAAGGGGGATGCGGAAACGGCGATGGAAATGACGCCGAGCCCCGTCCGCCAGATGTTCAGTGCTCCGTCGGACTCCGAGGGATATCATACTTGTTACCCTGCGGATGATGCCGGCGCAGAGCCAGATTTCCCGGCAGGCCGGTCGCATACCGCCCAAAATCCTGAACTGGCTCATAATGCAGAAGGGCAGCCACGGCCATTGTCCCGAGACACACGGGCGATGGTGAAGAAGTGAGGATGGACGGTGACGGGACAGGCGACACCGTAATGGGTGGGGGCGAAGAGCGTGGAGCTCCGGGGATCGTGAAGGAGATGACCGCCATCCTCACGAGGACATCAAGAAGGCAGCGTGCGGGCAAGCGCGGAGTGGAGATCACTGCCATTGCCATCATGTGGACTTCCTCATCGGAAGTTATCCCCGGGTGTGCAAAGGTGCCCTTATTCAGAAGATTGACAAGTTGCAGGACACCACCTCTAGAATCCTTGAGGATCAGGCCATCTTCGACAACAATATGAAGACAATTCGATTACATCGACAGGACTACGAGGCCAAATTGGAGAGCATATTGGTACAGCAGCAACGGGTGGTGGACAACATGATCAAGTACTTGGAGACAGTTGAGGACAGTATGAGGGAGTCGCAGAAGCATGGAGGAATCCCAACGCCCGTCACAGGACTAGGCCCCGACCTGCCACGGGATCCTGCCCCAGAGTCGTTGCTGAGACGGCTGACGACCTTGAGGACAGCGGCAGAAGGAGTGGCGCCCATGGAGGGTCCCATGGAGTCGGCGCCTTATGGGCCGCCACGGGTTGACCCCTCGCTATTGAGGCACAACCCACTATTTTCGGCAAGTGTCATGCTGGGGGAGAAAACGCCGGAAAAAGGGTCAGGGATTGGTACGCCTGAGCGGAATGCCCGTGAGGAGAGCGTTGAGATCGACATGAGTAGTGCTCCAGCCGCGGCGACGTTCGACGCCAGAGCTGCCTATACAGCACGGATGGACAAAGAAGCCTCGAGGTCAGCGGCTCGCCGAGATGGTTCAAGTGAAGGAGCGGAAGATCCATGGGTGATGGACCCGCGGTCGGGAATATGGACTATGGGAGGTCCGAGTGTGGGAGAAGCTGTGCCCCGGCCGCGTGAAGACATGGAAATCAGGGGTGTATTTTCCCACTCCCCAGGCAATGGGAGTTCGGGAGGAATCCGCCTCGCGGGCGTCATTGCTTCCTATGTCGGAGATGCCGTGAGGCTCGAAGAATTTCGGGCTGTGAAAACTCCCTACTACGACGCCAATCCTGCCAACCTTGACGACTTCATCCTCGACTGGAAGATTTTGCCAGGGAAGTCGTGGGTGAGATGCGGCAGGATGCCCGTGACAAGTGGGCATGTCGCACTTTCCCACATCAATTGGCCTCGGAGCTAAAGGCGGATTTACGTGAGCAGATTCGGGAGAAGAGGATCAGCACGGAGGGGCAATGTCTCGATTGGTTGGAGCAAGAAGAAAGAGTTGATGCTCCAAACCAAAAGTTGGACAATCTTTGGTCAATACCCCTCAACTTGGAGCGTGCAGAATTGCGATTGAGGGATCGGAGGAGGTATCTCCGAAAGTACGGCCGGCTTCTGAAACAAGTGGAAGATTGGTCCGAATCAAGCGAGATTCGCCATTTCTTGCGAGATGTACTGCCATTGTACTGGAAGAAGCGTGTGGAAGACGATGAAAAGAAACGGGCAATGAAGCGCTTGGCTGTACGCATTATGTCGCCGGAAGATCAGCATCCTCGTATCATGGAATATTTCCGGAGGAACCTGGAAGAGCCCGACCGGATGATCTCCATGAAGAATTCGGTCTACGTGGAGGTGTTTGGGGACATGGCCGGAGGACGTTTGCTGAGGCTCAATAACATCGAGTGGAGACATGGGGAGATGCTGAGGATGCAGATGATCCCAGCCTGCATGAGCCTGGACTGAATAGTCAAATACGTGAGCGTGGAATTGAAGCTTCATTCCAAAAACGAGGCTCACATTAAGGACCGTCACGGCAATGGGAATCGCCAGCGCCGCGACGATCGGAATTATCACGCCATACAAGAAGATCCAACCGTCGGCGGAGACCGAAGTCAAGATCCAGGGTCCGAGGATGGAAAGACGTTGTCCGGCGGGGAGTGCATGACTCGGGAAGATCATGAAGATGCACACTTCATCGCGTTTGTGGCCCACAACACAAAAGCGAATGGTCATGACAAGGGCAAGTGGAGGAAAGCACCACCCCGCCAAGGAAGGGAGCCGCGGAAAATTGGAAACTCCCCGTTGAGCTTTACCAAGTACCGAGGAGAACATGGTGGGTGCTGGGTCTAAAGAAGGTCCCTACCAGGACCGGCCCCTGCTGTACCCCTTCCACCATTTCCTGTCACTCCTCTGGTCTTGCTTCTCACCAGGTTCTGCATGATCTTGCCCTATCCTGCACAATTTCCCACAAAAAAATGGTAAAATATGGAAGCTTCACACAAATCCTGATCCCTTGCAATAACCAACTCCCAAGTACAATAGCTCCAATCCAAAAAATCCACACTGAGGGCTTCCAAGGGTGTTTGAGGTCCCGCGTTGACACTCAACAGGTCCTTTCAACACGCTGGTCGTCTCACGGTGCAGACAGAGACACGGGCGTTGGGCATGTACATAGAATTGCACCAAAATCAATAAAGAAGAAAGCCCTGAAATTGGCATATGAACACAATTCGAGCACAATTGGGGAAAGATGGAAACATACACAATCACAGCCATCGACCCCTCATTCCCTGGACTCAGGACCTTCCCTTGACTCGCCAACATGATGCCCTGAACCCAGTGAAATAAGATGGCTAAATGCCATGTGTCAAAAGTCACTACACAAACCCCAAAAATGTCTTCACTCCCAAGCCTCTCAATCCTAGACCAATAGGGGGGTTGGCGTGTCATTGCCTAGAGTGGTACTCAGGACCATGCCCTACCCTGACATAACTTTGGTTGGACTTGGAGTCGATTGGGCGTGGAGAATTGCCCCATGAAGTTGACCTCAAAACATAGCAAAATTAGGCAAATCACACCATAGTGCCCAAAATTCAATTATATACTCAAAAATGCATACGGCAAATATTCAAATGCTCCATGCATGTGTCAAACCGGAAAGCAAAATACAAGGGTGATATAGACCAAGGGTCCATACCCAAGAATATTCTGATATTGGCTCCAAAGCCCCTCGGGATATATACATGCCATGCTTCACAAGTCAACTCACGAATTGGAGACCTAATTTTTTGAGGCCTCGTGTGCCACGCCAAAGTGACCATGTGATCCCGCATATGGTGAGGTACAACACCGAGGCATATGCCAACATATAAGCAACATACCATAGTTCACGGATCCCTAGGCACCTTACCGTTAGCCGACCAGTTGAGCACATAAAATACAAAAATGAGCATAAAAAGAGGTCGAAAACATGCAAATATTGCCAAACTCAAAGTAATCACAATAGTATATAACTTCGCTCACCCATGGTATCAACATATGGTTCAACATACTATTGCTTGAAACGGTTTTTGACCAATCCCTGAACTTGGATCCGAAAATGGACGCATGAGGACACCTTCGAACCTCCTCTCGACATGCACCATGAAAATGGGAAAATTGATAGTGGCGCTTGTGGGTCGCTCTGTAAGCCTTCCCAGATGCACTATATGTGCGGTAGACTTAGTCTGGCGCTTTGGAGCTCACATTTGGGACATGGGCAAAGCCCTTGCCACTTATGACTCCATATATCTTCCTACACACAGAGATATATAACATGGGCGTGAGCATAGCGAAGAACATACCATCCAGATAACACATACCCTTAAAAGTGGCTCCCACCATGGTATACCATGCCCCTCCATGGACATAGCTTCACGTTAAAAATACGTAGGAACCCAAAGAAAGTTTCTATGCAACCCATATTCAAATATTCGGTATCATGGTCCAAGAGTTGTAAAGCACTTTCCACCCACTTGACCATGATCCTTTGATACCACCGGCAGGTGTGCATACCAAGGGCGTTTGACGCATCTCAAATTAAGTTGAGACCAAGGCAGTTCCAGCCCGAGTCTCAAAATTGGAATTCCTCGCAGTGAGCCGGGAATATCATTTTTCAAAGTGGCCCCACGAATCAATTTTGTTTCGCCTATATGTCCGAGAAAAATGAAGGAGGTTGATTCGTGATCGGGGAAAGATGTAGGACCACTCAAAGTTCATCATATCCAGCGCGGCGACCTCGAAATCGAAAATCCGATTCTGAATGTCTGAAAAAATCAGATTCATTTTGCCAGTGTATAACATGAAAATTGCGGAAGCAACAAACCCTTTTCTGATGAAATTTGACCCTTCATCGGGGTTTCCGCTAAAATATCTGGAAATAACAGTTAACCAATCGGTTACCGCAAAATCGCGAGCCAACTGACAGTCGCCGATACATTGACAATCAGAACAGATAGCTGAAAAATTACGGAAACATTATGATAAAAAAACCCTGGTGATTCCTGATATTCTGATATATAAATCTCAGCAGGCGACGCCTCGGTATTGAATATGGCCGCTCATAGCTGGAATGGCCAAGCATATCACACTATCACATCAGGTTAGGTCAGGTGGATGGGAGAGTATGATATCAGCCAATGGCAGCTTGCCGGCCCATAGATGCACACCGCAAGTGACCCAAAGGTGTCCACGGGGTTCCGAACCGGCTTCACCCTCCTTCTCAGAGCGTTGTATCCGCTCGGAAGTCATTGAAGAGAGGACGGGAGGACCCCAATGGGCTCCAACCCCCCCCCTCATGTCCAAAGGACACATGGAGGCCCGACATACGGCGTAGGCGTCCCCCATGCCCCAAAAGAGGGGTGAGTACACTCATAAATGGTGCCCTCCGCAAGATCCGGCCTCCTCTTGATCTACAACATGGACCAAGGGGATCAAAGAGAGAGAAACGTCGTCGGTTGACCTAAATACGTATACCACAATGAAATATATATGTGGAGACCGAGTGAAGGAGGTATATGGCCAATCAAGGCCCAAAACCCCCGGGATGAACGCCCTCACCTGTCTCCCAAACACAAAGACAAACATAAATGCCAAGGGGGATCCATTACGGTGCTGTAGCAGCCACCAAATGGACTACCACGTCCTTGACATCCAAAGAAATGTTCTTTTTCTTTAGATACTCCATCCAGACGGTTTTATACCTCGGCACGAAACTGCTCAGAGGCTCCCACGAATCTCTGGATGCGGCAAATCCCTTCCAACGAACCTTATATAGCCTCCCCCCAGGCGTTCCCGAGTCTGGCTTGTCCGTCAGGATCTTCTCGGCGGTGAAGTCGTCATCCTCACCCTCATCATCCGAGTCCACAACGCCAGCTTTGAACTCGAAACTGACGGGACGTCCCCTGGGGTCTGGTGCTCGGGGACGAAGCTGGGTACGGTCGCGGTCCAACATCCTGTTATCCCCCACACGAACCGCATACACATCCTGCCCAACCTTCCGAACGATTGCCCCCGGCACATACCAAGACGCCTGCCGATGCCTGGACAAGACATCCTTGTGGTGCTGCTCCACCCATACGGTGTCTCTGAGAGCATATTTCTGGAGTTTTCCTGGCTTGAAGTACTTGGCCCTCTTCTCATGCTCATCCTGAACTGCTTTGCACACCTTGGCCGCTGTGTTGTCCGCCTCAGCCATCATAGCACTCGCATCCAGGGCCACTTTGCCATGGTTCAACCACGGGAGAGTGCGTGACACTCCATCCCGTAGGAACAGGATACGATGGGGCGACAGTCCAGTGGGCCCCGGAAGGTCGTGGTACGCCTGGAGTACTCTCCACAGCGAATTGTACCAATTCCGGCCCGGTTCGTCAATGTGCAGCTGGCGGAACTTTTCGAACATCTGCCGCCCGGCCACCTCAGCCCGGCCATTCGACCGGCTGTGGTACGCCAAGGTCTTGGCGTGCCGAATCCCCATGTGCTCGCACATCGTCTTGAACCACGTCCCCACAAATTGACTGCCCCGATCGCTGCAGATGACAGCTGGGACATCAAAAATCGTCAACCAATGCCTGATGATGGTATTAGCGACTGTCTTGGCCTGCAGACCCACTCCATGCTTGTCCTACTTGTCCTTCTTCTTGGACTTCTTGCCAGGGACCGCCACGATATATCCGCTGTGCCTATCCACCGCCAGGATGACACAGTCGTAGGTCTCTCCTACCACGGTGACCTCAGGCATGGCGATCACATCCATGGCCACGGACCGCATAGGGGCCTCCGGTATAGCCGTATACACTGAATTGCCCGCTGTGGAATGGTTGGGGCTTTTCGTGGCCCGACACACGGCGCAGTCGCTGCAGTACTTGTCCAGGATGGCGTAGTACCCCGGTGGGAACTTGAAGCGCCACTCCAGGTCCTGCTGCATCTTGTCCCGACCAGGATGCATGAGCTGGGCGTTATGCCAGTGGTCAATGAGCTCCTCCATTCGGTTCTCAGGGACCAATAGCTTGTCCTTGAGGAAGGATTTTTCCACATCCTCGGTCAAGCCCTCAGGCCATTCGTCGTCCGACGGGGCACTCACGGCATTCCAGTACCTGCTCCAGTGCTCTGATGCCGCATAGTCATCCGACCAGTCTTCTGTAAGCACCGACCTGACTAGCTCTACAGGGGCCACCATCCATTGCTCGAGGGTTTCCTCTCGAATAGCTTGGACTCGGGCGCCCCAGAACGTGGCCAGGTCTGTACGGTTTGCCATCACCACAAAGCACTTGACCCCCTCTTGCTCCATGGCCTTCTCCATCTGGATGATGCGCTTGGCCTATTCGGTCTCCTCGGCGTCCCCATGGCTGGATATGTCCATCCATGCCTTGCCAGCGGGGTAGGCCCATCGACTGAGGTAATCTGCCACAGTGTTGTCCTTCCCCGGGACATATACGACGCTGAGGTCGAACTTGGCGAACGTCTCGTGCCACCGGGCCCTCCTTGCCGCCGGTCCTGAGGGGGTGTCTACGTGCTCCTTGTGCCAGCTCTGTAAGGACTGATGCTCGGTGCAAACCACCACCGGTTGTAACCCGATGTGGCCAAACCACTTCCTCAGCTCACAGACAATGGCGTACGTCTCCCTCTCCCTCGCGGTCCAGGTTCGACGCTGGCCCCCCCCTTGCTCCCCTTCCAGCAATCGAACTTGCTCACCTGCAGCATCTGGTGCAGCGGGCCCGATAGTTTCGCATACATCCAGACATAGCCCGAATAGTAATTGCAGAACCCCATGAAGGATCGGAGTTTGCTTATGGTCTGGGGCTTCTCCCAGTGATGCAGGGACGCCAGCTTCCCAGGCATGGGACGGTGTTGACCGTGACCAACCACGTGACCCGCGAACTCCACTTCCTTCACTCGGCCCAGATCCTTTTCATGTGTTTCGATGAGCTCGTCCTCAGTCATGTCTTCCGTGCCGGACCTGATGATAATTCCATCCACAAAGGGGTCGGCACAGTCCCGGACAGGACCGAGTAGGTCCTCCATCATGCGCTGGAAAGCGGCGTTGCCATTCTTGGCGCCCATAGGCACCACTTTCCATTGCATGGGCCCCAGCGGCGTTAACATCGCTGTGCAGGGCCTGGAGTCCGGGTGTAGCGGCATCTGGTGATAGCCGTGTTTCAGGTCTAACACCGTGAGGATCCGTTTTTTTTGTTGTTTTTGAAGGATGGTGTCGATCAGAGGAAGCGAGTACGAGTCGTGCTCGGTTTGCTCGTTCAAACCCCCGTAATCAACCACCAACCTCCACTCGCCCTTCTCTCACTTGGGCACGATAAAGGCTGGGCTGGCCCACTCACTGTCGGAGGGTTCGATCCAGCCCCGCTCAATAAACTCGGCCAACAACTTCTTCATGGCCTCGGCCCGATCGCCCTGGAGTTGATACTCCCGATGACGATAGATCTCGGGGTTCGGCTTCAGCTTGATCCTCGCTGTGCCAAACCTCCCACGATCTTGAGGGTGCTCGTTGGCGACGCCACTGAATAGCCGCGGATAGACATTTATCAGCCTCTCCTTCAGCTCGGCCACCTTCGGGTTCTCCTGGGCCTCTTCAGTCGCTTGCTTCGGTATTGATACAACCGACCGCACTGCGGTATAAGCCTCTTCCGGGTCCGAGTCCGACTTCTCTTCGTCCGATATGCCGTCTTCATCGTCGTGGGGCACGCTTCCCACCGACAATCTTCGAAAATTTGCGGCATCGCCCTGGTTCTTTTCGCTACCGGCCCCCATTCTGGGAAAATCCCACGTCGGCGGGTGCGACCCAACCGGACCATCATGTTGGTCCGCGATGTGATCCAGGACCCTCGCCACGAACTCATCCTTCTCGTACTTGCCGGTGACCAACATCTTGTCATCCCACCAATGCTGAGATTTGACCATGGCTCGCCCCTTATTGGCTGCCACACGGTCATGCATCCCCATCCGCATGTAGTTGACGACGTGGTCGATCTCGGCGTGGGACAGGACGCCAATACCATCCATTGGCTGATCCGTCCCCTCTTTGGGCTCAAACATGACCCGCATGGGCACCGCCTCAACCCTACGGATGAATGCTTCATCACCCGTGGGCTGGGCTTGCGCCCCATCCACCAGGAAACCCTTGGTACCCCACGCTTGACCCAGGGAGGGCTTGGCGTCGATGAACAACTCCTCCTCTGGCCCGAATGACATCTCGTTCAGGGTGATGGAATCCAGCGTCGGTTCTGACCAGGATCCCCTTCGCCCTATCCGCGACGATCTTCTCCACCGTAGGTCTGGTATTTTCCAGGGAGCCATGCCAATACATGGGCCCCCACTCCTTAAAACCCCAATGCCTGTGCAAGGCTGAGTCCCCTCGATGCCAATGCCTCCTACACTTCCTCAAAAGTGGGGCATCCCGGGAAGCGAAGACGTCCGTCTCGGGCGCTTCGGCTCCCAGCGTCTGGATCATTCTGGCAAACACCTGCGCCGCCATTCAATACTCCGTGGGCTGAACTCCGCGGTCTCCTCTGGACTTGGCACCAACAGCTTGCACCACTTGGACGATCCGATCCTCTGGCTCAGCATTCCATTGGGATGATCCGCATGCATAGTCCGTGGACAGCCATGTAAGGCATTCATTATCCTCCCGGACCAGCGTTGCACAATGGGGAAGGGCTCAAATGGCGTTTCTCACCCACCTATGATTTTAGCACTTTTTCCCCCCCCAAAATTCAAAAAGTCTACAAAAAGGCTTTTTTGCAAGATATGACCTATTGCTTTGGTTTCTACAGCCCCAAAATGGGGGAGGGGTCCTCTTACCCGAACGTTGTTTAAAAAAATCAAAAACCCTGAAATTTGGCCTATTTTGGGGTATTTTTGCCCGCTCTGGGCTGGTCCTGCAGAACAGTGCTGCACACCAGTGTACCTACCTGTAGAGGACTTTCGACAGAAGTCCCAATTTTCTTTGCATTCTCTGGCCCCAAAATAGGAATGGGGGGGTTCCCCCGCCCCGAGCTTTCTCCCAAACCATCGAAAACCCTGGAATTGGGCCTATGTTGGAGTGTTTTTGTCTGCTCTTGGGTGGTGCAGCAGAACAGTGCTGCACACCAGTGTACCTGTATAGTATAGTATAGGCACGAAAAAACCATGAAAATAGGTTTTGTACCCAAAAAGACCAAAAGTAACCTTTTGTTTTAATTATACACCCCCTAAATAGCAGGGGGGGGGGTTCCTCCTACCCCATTGCTCCCCAGAAAAAAACAACCTAAGCCTCAAACATGTGTGTGTACGGTGATAGGCACGCAAAAGCCTACCTATGAATGAATGCATGAGACCATGAAGTCATACCCCATGATCATATCCCAATCTGTAATGTCGGCCACAGGGAAGTTCCCGGATAGAGTGCTTCTCTTCGCCAAATCAGGGCCGTTCAGGCGCTCACGTTCCCAGAATTCCATACTGATAGTGGCCTCATGGGTGCCACCACCCATAATTTCTCCATTGGCCACCTTCAGGCGTACCGGTCTACGGCTGGGCTGCAGGGATTCCTCCTTGAACAACCCTCTCCGGATCAGGCTCACCTGGGCATCCGTATCCACCAAAACATCCACCACCAACTCCTCTTGTCCGCACCGTACACGCACCTTCAAGTGCAACTGCTGCTCGTCACCCTGCGGTGTATGGACGACCCTCACGGCATGCAACTCTAGCACATTTGGGTGCATCAGGACTTCGAGGGTATGGTCACGGATGGTTTAGATAGTGGGCTGGTCCTGCCCATCCACGGGGCTCTCCGTGGTCGCTCCTCCTTTCTTGCCACGTCCCTTGCCCACATACACCTCCCTCCGCAGGGCGCTCCAGGGGTTTTTTTGCACTGAACTGCGCCTTTTGTGGCTTGCCAGGCCGGGGAAAAAGGCTCTTGCGCGCCAAGCTTTTTCAGGGAGGGGCGGGAGCCCGAAGCCAAGTTCAATCGCAGGCTGATTACCGCTGCATGTTGCTGTCCTCCTCTGCCTTATCTCAATGAGACCTGGCAGCCCCGTTATAGACAACAGCAGAGCCGGGGTCTCTGCCTGATTCCCGAAGGCTGTATGGTTGCGGCTGGCTCAGCTAGCACTACACAATCCCCATATATGGGCCAACTCCTTAAAACCGGTTATATATGTGTCTTGTGTAGTGCTATTGCTTCGCCATCTCTTCTTTCCTCCTCACCTATTCGGGTAAATCCGAGTTTGGGGGCTAGAGCATGACGGCTTGAGCACGGGGGGTGGCTTTGGGGAGGGATTCATTTGCAGAAGTGACTGGTGAGTGCCAGTGTGGTAGTACTGATTGGTTGCGCTGTGTTAGGGCTGTTGAGGGCTGGCGTGAGAGAAACGTGTAAGTGTGGTTCTTTCGAAGAGATGACACGTTGGACGAAGATGAGGACGAATGTGAGTTTGTGCTCGCGGCTGAGGGGGGGGCTGGTGCCAAGTACCTTGTTATGCGGGGAGAAGGGGCGGAAACAGGGGCGGAAGGGGCGCTCCAGGGGTTGCAAGTGACGAAACTCAGTGGTTTTGGCTCTTCTGGAGCCTTCTTTGGCACCCGATGTGCCTTCGCTTTCTCTAAGATTCCACTGATTCTCGGAGGAGAGGCCTCCGGGGTCCCACTCCCGTGGGGGCTCCCCCAGACGTGGCCTGCTGCAGCTTTCTCCTGCTGCGATCCGCCCAGACTTTGTCCACCACGTTGCTGGGCTTTGAGTTCCTCCAACGTCCTCAACATGTCCTCAGCAACCGCCTCAATCGACCTCACGCGTCGGTCTGGGCCGGGTCCTCAACCATAGCCTTTTCCTCCACCTTTCCTTTGGCCCTTTCCTTGGCCTTTTTCACCGTCTCCACCCCTTGCCTTCCAATCGGCAATTCGTTGCTCCTTGGGCTTCTTGTTCGGATGGGCGGCGAAGTAGGTCTTCTTGTCATCCTCATATATCTTGCAATGCCGGTGGTCATGTGCATGGTTGTTCCCCTTGCCGCAGCAGACCCAGCAACCGTCGTGCTGTGATCTGTACTCGCGGAACGAGAGCGGCGGGTTCCCGATCCTCCGCGGTTCCTTGCGGTTCTTGTTGAACCTTGGGTCCAGGCGGTTCCACCTGGACCTGTCCTGCCCATGCTTCTTCGTATTGTGCGCTACGAACGCGAAAAAGTGGGCTTCTTCATGATCCTCTGGAGTGGTCGCGGTCCAGAGATTTTGGCCGCTATCACTCCCTTCCTCCACGGTGCCGACCGTGTCCTCCTTGACCTCTCCGTGTTGGCGATCTTCCAGATGACCTCGATGTCCATGGCCCTGTCGAGCCTGCACGTGGGCCTCGTTCTTGGCGTTGAGCTTCAGCTCCACCGTGATGTACTTCACGATGTCGTCCAGGTTCCTGCGGGCAAAGATGACCTGCATCCTCAGCGGCTCTCCGCGCCTCCACTCCGCGTTGTTGAGACGCGTCAGCCTTTGCCCCATGGTGTCGCTGAATACCCCCACGTAGACGGCGTTCTTCAACCCCAACATTCGGCTGGGCTCGCCGGGGATTCGGCGAAAAACTCCATTATTCCGGCCTGGGTGTCCTCCGATGCCATGATCCGTACGGCCACGCGCTTCTTTGCTCTCTTCTTTTCCTCGTCCTCCACTCACTTCTTCCAGTGGCCGGGGAGGACGTCCTTCAGCAGGTGTCGGATCTCGCTGGACTCCTTCCAGTCCTCCACCAGCTTGAGGCTTCTTCGGTACTTGCGGATGTACCGATTCCATTCCCGGACCCTCAACTCCCCACGCTCCAGCGGCAGAGGAATGGACCACAAATCCTCCAACTTCTGGTGGGGGGCGTCCACTCGCTCCTCGTCCTTCAGCCACTGGAGGCAGGCCTGCTCTGTCTGGATCGATCCCTCGCGGATCTGATCCCTCAGCTCCTCCTTCAGGTCCTGCGTCAGCCTGTGTGGGAATGTCCGACATACCCACTTGTCCCTTGGCGCTCCCTTCATCTTGCCGACGACCTCGTCGGCGAAGTCCTCCCAATCCAGGATGAAGTCATCCACGTTGGAGGGGTTGCCATCGTAATAGGGGATTTTGATTCCCCTGAGGTTGTCAATCCTGATGGCGTCTCCGACGTCTGCCGCCACCACTCCACCGAGACGGATACCACCGGTGGCCGGGGGGTGTGAGTACACTCCCCGTACATCCCTCTCCTCCATGGAGTGCGGTCCAGTTGGGCCTGAACCCATGGGGTTTGGGATGCGGGAGGGACTTGCTCCACCGGCTGTCCATATCCCCGTAGTGGGGTCCTTCACCCACAGGTTTCGGCCTGGGTGGCCTCGACCATGTCCGTCGGCCCTTCCCATGATTCGCTCCTGCATGGTCTGGATCTCATCTTCCGCATAAACTGCATGGGCAGTCGTAGTGGTCGGTGGATCCTGGGCGGTATGGGACATCTGTACCGTCAGGCTCCTCAGGTCCGTGGTTGTGTGCTCTTCCCGCTTGGACCCAGCCGGTGCCGTTTGCTCCCCGAGCATTATGGATTCGCTGAACATGGGAACAAATGGCAGTGCACCCGGGTCAACACGCGGAGGCGTGTAAGGTGCCTCAGCAGGGCCGCCCATGGGTTTCTCCATGGTGCTCCTGAGGGTCTTAACCCGCTCCACCAGCTCTGCCTTTGCCGGCCTTGCCGGGAGCTCCGGACCCGAGGCGAGGGGTTGTAACTCCTCTATCCTTTTCAGGCGTCCCGACATGTCCTCCACAAGGTGGAGGAGGCTGTCCACCACTCGCTGCTGCTTCTCCAAGTACCGGTCCTGCTCCGCTCGCAGCTCCGCCATGTCTCTCTCCGCTTCCGACTGGTCATCCAGGATCCCCGCGATGTCCTCCTCTAGGCCGTATTTCTGGTTGTCCAGGCGGTCGAGGTGCTGCACGATGGCGTCCATGCCCATCTTTGGAAGGATACGCGCTCGCAGTGGCACTCAACGTGCTTTCCGCCTGACCCGGCGCATCCCACGGTTCCCGGCGCCTCCGACGCCTCCGCCATGGGTGTGTCGCCCTTGTTATCCCGCGTTGGCTCCGTGTGCCGGGCCACAGGCGCCGTTCTTGCTCTGGTAGGCCTCTCCAAAGCCTCGGCGTCATGCTCCAGGCTGGGTTCAGGGGCCGTGTGCGCCCTTGTGGGCGGTCTGGCCATCTCCTCCGACTGCGAAGGGAAAGCGGTTCGATAGCCATCGGAATGCTTCTCGGGATCTGCAGCTGACCACAGCCTGACCGGGCTGGGATCCGTCTCCATCGCCCTGGCTTCCGCCGCGGGTTTTGGGGACCCGCGCTTCCGGTAACGGCGGGCCCTGCCGTTGCTGCCAGTTTGCCTCCAACTCCTCCGCAGCGGAGCGGAGATTGCAAGCCTTGCGGCATTGCCTTTCACACATGGAGGCCAGGTCCTCCATGTCTAGCCCATGTCCTGCAAGGGCTCTCCGTCCTGAGCATCTTCGCTCTTCTCGGGCTTCCAAGTCCGGCGTCGACTTGACGGACTCCACGATCTGCAACCGGGGCGTCCTTGGGCAGGGCTCATGAGGGGCCAAGTCCCCGGTGCGGCGGTAGGGGGCAGGTAATCCTCTGCTACCATAAGGAAGGTCCCTACCAGGACCGGCCCTGCCGTACCCCTTCCACCATTTCCTGTCACTCCTATGGTCTGGCTTCTCACCAGGTTCTGCATGATCTTGCCCTATCCTGCACAATTTCGCACAAAAAAATATTAAAATATGGCTCCTTCACACAAATCCTGATCTCTTACAATAACCAACTCCAAAGTACAATAGCTCCAATCCAAAAAATCCACACTGAGGGCTTCCAAGGGTGTTTGAGGTCCTGCGTTGACACTCAACAGCTCCTCCCAACACGCCGGTCGTCTCACGGTGCACACAGAGACACGGGCGTTAGGCATGTACATAGAATTGCACCAAAATCAATAAAGAAGAAAGCCCTGAAACTGGCATATGAACACAAATCAGGCAAAATTGGGGAAAGATGGAAACATACACAATCACAGCCATAGACCCCTCATTCCCCGGACTCAGGACCTTCCCTTGACTCGCCAACATGATGCCCTGAACCAAGTCAAATAAGATGGCTAAATGCCATGTGTCAAAAGTCACTACACAAACCCCAAAAATGTGTTCACTCCCAAGCCTCCCAATCCTAGACCAATAGGGGAGGTGGCGTGTCATTGCCTAGAGTGGTACTCAGGACCATGCCCTACCCTGACATTACTTTGGTTGCACTTGGACTCGATTGGGCTTGGAAGATTGCCCCATGAAGATGACCCCACAACATAGCAAAATGAGGCAAATCACACCATAGTGCCCAAAATTTAATTATATACTCAAAAATGCATACGGCAAATATTCAAATGCTCCATGCATGTGTCAAACCAGAGACTAAAATACAAGGGTGATATAGACCAAAGGTCCATGCTCAAGAATATCTAAACATTGCCTCCCAAACCCCTCCGGATATATACATGCCATGCTTCACAAGTCGATTCACGAATTTGAGAACTAATTTTGTGACGCCTCGTGTGCCACGCCAAAGTGACCACGCGATCAGGCATATGGTGAGGTGCAACACCGAAGCATATGCCAACATATAAGCAACATACCATAGTTCACGAATCTCTAGGCACTTACTGTTAGCCAACCAGTTGAGCACATAAGATACAAAAATGAGCATAAAATGAGGTCAAAAACATGCAAATATTGCCAAATTCAAAGTAATCATAATAGTATGTAACTTCGCTCACCCATGGTATCAACATATGGTTCAACATACTATCGTATGGAACCATTTGTGAACAATCTCCCCACTTGGATCCCCGAATGGACGCATGAAGACACCTTCGAACCTCCTCTCGACATGCACCATGAAAATGGGAAAATTGATAGTGGCCCCTTGTGGGTCGCTCCGTAAGCCTTCCCAGATGCACCATATGTGCGGTAGACTTAGTCTAGCGCTATGGAGCTCACCATTGGGACATGGGCAAAGCCCTTGCCACTTATGACTCCACATATCCTCCTACACACAGAGATATATAACATGGGCGTGAGCATAGCGAAGCACATACCATCCATATAACACATACCCTTAAAAGTGGCTCCCTCCATGGTATACCATGCCCCTCTATGGACATAGCTTCACGTTAAAAGTACGTAGGAACCCAACAAAAGCTTCTATGCAACACCAACACTCGTGCAGTAAGCTCGAAATCCATATTAAAATATTCGGTATCATGGTCCAAGAGTTGTAAAGCACCTTCTACCCTCTTGACCATGATCCTTTGATACCACCCGCAAGTGTGCATACCAAGGGCGTTTGACGCATCCCAAATTAAGTTGAGACCAAGGCGATTCCAACCCAAGTCTCAAAATTGGAATTCCTCGCAGTGAGCTGGAGATACGATTTCTCAAAGTGCCCTAATGAATCCATTTTGTTTCGCCTATATCTCCAAGAAAAATGAGGGAGATAACAAAACGAAGGTTGATTCGTGATCGGGGAAAAATGTAGGACCACTCGAAATTCATCATATCCAGTGCGGCGACCTCGAAATCGAAAATCCGATTCTGAATGTCTGAAAAAATTGGATTAGTTTTGCGAGTGTATAACATGAAAATTGCGGAAGCAACGAACCCTTTTCTGATGAAATTTAACCGTTCATCGGGGTTTCCGCTAAAATATCTGGAAATAACAGTTAACCAATCGGTTATCGCAAAATCGCGAGCCAACTGACAGTCGCCGATACATTGACAATCAGAACAGATAGCTGAAAGATTACGGAAACAATATGATAAAAAAACCCTGTTGATTCCTGATATTTTGATATATAAATCTCAGCCGGCAGCGCCTCGGTATTGAATATGGCCGCTCATAGCTGGAATGGCCAAGCCTATCACACTATCACATCAGGTTAGGTCAGGTGGACGGCTGAGTAGGATATCAGCCAATGGCGGCTTGCCGGCCCATAGATACACACCCCAAGTGACCCGAAGATGGCCACGGGGGTCCGACCCGGCTTCAGGTCTGTTATGGGAAAAGGCGATCCCTTAAGCACGACCACAAAACGTGCAAGGTGTACGAGGAGGACAAGCGGACATACTTCCAAGCCCACCCCGAAAAAGTCCCCAAGGAGAAGCCGATTGATGAATGGAAAATGAGACAAGCCGATGGAGGTCGACATGTGGGATCAAGCCATGGTGGCGATCGGCGGATTCAGCAAATTGATGAGGTTGCCTAGTTGCTAAGGAAGGCCACGGAGGACTTGAAAAATTTGCAAGAACGAATGGGAAGTCAAGGCCGAGGTGATTCGCAGCATGATGGTGCTGCGGTAAACCGGACGTAGGGAAGCCCCTAGGGGGATGGGACGCCGGAGGTCTCTCCGCCACACATCAGCAAAATCAAAAGAAAGAGAGTACCCATGGTACCAAAGAGGGCTCCGGAAGCGCCTAGAAAGCTGAACTTTGTGAGTCCCAGCCCATGGGACACTCTTCCAAGGGAAGTACATATGGATTTTGGTCGCACACAAATAAATCATGGAGAGACCACGGAGAGCCTTGTGGATGGGCATGACCAACCCAAGATCTACACCATCCGGGATCACACGCTCGAAGTATTGATGCATCCAAGCGTACTAGAGTTGCATGCCGTGAGAGCTGTTCATACTCCACATGGCGGCGAACGGCAATTGCACTTGAAAGTGCGAGTACGGTGTGGAAAGAAAGAGGTGATTGCGGATGTATTGGTGGATACCGGTGCCCAATTGAGCTTGGTTCCGAAGGGATTTCTTTCCGAAGAATTTCTGAAGCCCAGCCGAAGACCGGTGCGGTTAAAGGTCGCCAATGGCGAAATAATGGGTGGGGGTACCCATGAAGCCACTATCGGCATGGAATTTCGGGAACATGATCTCTTGAACCGACCTGATTTGTCGAAGCGGATCGTACTTTCCGGGAATTTTTATGCCGCGGATATTTCTGATGGGGATATTAGTATGGGGTATGACTTTCCGGTGAGCAACGTCATTGGAGCTCTTCGTCACCATGCAACGTTGGTTCGAGGAGACATAGAGCGTCTTACTTGGCTATCCACGAACCATGCCCCAGGATTATCTTAGTGGACCAGAGATGAGGAGGAAAGAATCGTGCGGGCGGTCCAGACCGTGAGTCTAAGTACCAAGGTCGATGAAGACTGCAGAGGTCATCTCATGGAATATGGTATGGCGCCACAAGTATACAATCGCATGGTTCAACAACTTGGAGGCGAAAAACCCAAGACGGACGTATTTGCTTCCCCGAATGCCCCGCAGCTAAGGAAGTGTACGAGGCATTGGTACAAGGGGGACTCTGCGTGGTCAAAGCATTGGGAATTGAAGGAGTGGGGGCCCATATACTGGCATGATGCTCAAGAGGACACAAGACGTACGGTGAAGAAGATTTTTGCGGATAGAGCAATGAGTATCCCCGTTGTGACCGGCATTGGATCCAGCCCATGTCCGTGTTTGCACTCCATCACCCTCAAGGAGATGCAATTTGGACCTGAGGAGCAGTTGTTCATCGGTGCCAAGGGTATACCAATGCCCGCCCGAGGACAAGCATGTAGTAACAAGGCTTTCTTGGTAGATGGTTCACAATGCCAACCCACTGGTGATGAAGCGTTTATCACGAGGGTAGAGGCCGTGCCGATGAGGGTCATGTTTGAAGAAAAGAGTAACCCTACGGAGAGTGTTGACGTACTCTCTCACTCGGATATCGACCGGGTTGTGGCTTACATGCGGATGGGTATGCATGACCGAGTGGCTGCTCGAAAGGAGCGAGCCCAAGCCAAGTTACCCCGTTGGTGGGACGACCGGGAGTTGGTGACCGGGAAGTTTGAGAAGGATGAGTTCGTGGAAGGAGTTATGGACCATTTGGCCGACCAATACGATGGTCCCATAGGGTCCGACCCTCCGACATGGGGTTTTCCAAAAGTGGGTGACAATTTCGACGAATTCCAGCCCGTGGCCCGAGGTTTTCGAGGATTATCGGTGGGAACGGCCGCCCACGTCAATGAACAGGGCATATCGGACGAGGAGATGTCGGACATGGATCCACAAGAGGCATACACCGCCGTGAGGTCAGTAGTTTCAGTACCCCGGCAAGGAGCGGAAGAAGCCCAGGAGAATCCAAAGGTAGCCGAGCTCAAGGATAGACTTTTTGAATCCTCTCCGCGGCTATTTAGTGGAGTTGCCAACAAGAATCCTCCGGATCGCGGGAAATTTGGTACGGCCAAGATCAAGGCGAAACCAAACCCAAAAGTTTATCGTCACCGGGAATATCAACTCCAGGGGGGATGAGCGGAAGCGATGACGAAGCTCTTGATGGAATTTATTGAGCGTGGTTGGATTGAACCCTCCGATAGTGAGTGGGCAAGCCCGACCTTCATCGTTCCAAAAAAGGAGAAGGGTGAATGGAGATTGGTTGTCGATTACAGGGGATAGAACGAACAAACTGAGCATGACTCGTACTCGTTACCGCTGATTGACTCCATCCTACAAAAGCAGCAGAAGAAGTGCATCTTCACAGTGTTGGACCTGAAGCACGGGTACCACGAAATGCCGCTGCATGAGGACTCCAGGCCATGCACAGCGATGTCCACTTCGCTGGGGCCCATGCAATGGAAGGTAGTTCCCATTGAAGCCAAGAATGGGAATTCTGCCTTTCAACGCATGATGGAGCATCTCCTACAACGCGTTCGAGATTGTGCTGACCCATTTGTTGATGACATCATTTTTGGGTTGGGCACCGAGGACATGACCAACGACGAGCTCATTGAGGCGCATGAGAAGGACTTGCGCCGAGTATTGGGGGTCTTGGACAAGCACAGCATGGTGTGCAAGCCCACAAAGGCCTCACTCTTTGTGAGAGAAGTGGAGTTCGCTGGACATGTGGTTGGTCACGGCCAACGCCGACCCATGCCTGGGAAATTGGCAGCACTACGCCACTGGGAAAAGCCCCAAACCATCTGTGAACTCCGGTACTTCATGGGACTTTGCAATTATTATTCGGGATATGTACGGATGTATGCGGATCTCTCGGGGCCTCTCCACAAGATGCTACAGGTGGGCAAGTCCGATGGTCGCAAGGGAAGCAAGAAAAAATTGGCATTGACAACGGAAGCAGAAGAAGCGTTCGACAAGTCGAAGGAACGACTATTGGGTCAATTGGGTCTTTTCTTGGTGGACCCGGACAAGGGATTTGTGCTGCGCACGGACGCCTCGGACTATGCCGTGGCGGCAGTCCTCGAGCAAGTCCGGTGCGATGGAACGCATGTCCCGGTGGCCTTTGGGAGTCGAGTCCTGGCAGAAGGCCAACGTCGAACGTGGACCACGAGGGAGAAGGAGACTTATGCCATTGTTTACGCGCTCCGGAAATGGTCGGGCCATATCGGACTTCAACCTGTGGTGGTATGTACCGATCATCAATCACTTCAGAGTTGGCACAAGGAGCATGTGGGTACTCCCTCGGGTCCAGCGGCAAGGCGAGCACGATGGCAAGAGACTTTTGCGAAGTTCAACTTGAGCGTCGTCTATGTCCCCGGGAAGGACAACACTGTAGCCGATTGCCTCAGTCGTTGGGCCTGTCCCGGGGGCAAGGCTTGGATGGACATATCTGGCCATGGAGACGCTGAGGAAAAAGAGGAGGCGAAACGCATCATTGAGCTCGAGAAGGCCATAAAAGAGTGCGACACCCAGTGCTTTGTGGTCTTGGCATCCAGGGCGGAGTTGAGTCAACGACAAGATGCCCAAGTTCGGGTTTTGACGGAAGAGACTTTTGAGGAATGTCTCATGGCGCCCATTGAGTACGTGGATTCGGTGCTCATGGAGGATTGGGCGGAGGATTATACCGCCTCGGAGCATTGGAACATGTATACAAACGCCGTGACTGCCCCCTCGGACGATGAGTGGCCCAAAGGCTTGATGGAGGACGGGGACAAGCTCTTCCTCAACGACAAGCTGTTGGTGCCGGAAAACCGGGTCGAGGCGCTCATTGACCATTGGCACGACGCCAAACTTATGCATCCTGGCCGCGACAAGGTGCAATGAGATCTCAAATGGAGGTTTGAGTTCCCTCCGGGATACTACGCAATCTTAAATCGTTATTGCAACGATTGTGCCGTGTGCATGGTCACCAAAAGCCCAAACCACTCCACTGCGGGGAAGCCGGTTTATACGGCGATCCCTGAGGCACCGATGCGCTCCATTGCGATGGATGTGTTTGCCATGCCCGAGGTCACGGTTGAGGGGGAAAAATATGATTGTATGATTTCCGCTGTGGACCGACGTAGCTGATATATCGTGGCAAGAAGTCCAAGAAGAAGGACAAGAAAGACAAGCATGGAGTGGGTCTCCAAGCCAAGACCGTCGCCCAAGCCATAATTCGGCATTGGCTGACCATCTTTTACGTCCCCGCTGTCATATGCAGCGACCGCGGGAGTCCCTTTTTTGGCTCCTGGTTCAAGAGCATGTGCAAGCACATGGGTATTCGACATGCCAAGACCGTGGCGTATCATAGCTGGTCAAACGGCCGAGCGGAGGTCGCCGGGAGGCAAATGTTCGAGAAGTTCCACCAATTGCACTTCGAGGAGCCGGGGAGGAATTCAAGCGACGTGCGCGCGTGTGACTCCGGGCGCTTGACTGACGGGATCAGACCACAGACAGTGCTGTATATCTCATTTCGACTGGACTTTCCTTTTTTTCTGTCCATTTTACGCCTTTTTAAAGAATTCTCGATATTCTGACGCATCAGTCGCTTATCGCCGTGTTCCTTATTTTTTTCTGTGCTACTTACGTGTTTTATTGGTGCTGATGGCTCCAACTCAACCCAAACCCCGACCTTCCTCTGATGCCAGTGGTCAAGTGGCGGATTGAAGAAAAAGACTCATGGATCTAGTATTAAGGCTCCTGACCCTCCTAACACCATACTTGGGAAGCTTGATCCTAGTCGTATCTCCGTCCAAATTGATGTGGACTCCGCATCCACGGCTTCTATCTCGTCCATTCCTCCCCCTTTCCCTCCTCAATCAACTCAAAGTGACCCTAGTGGTCAATATAAACATGATGGATCTCAAAAAAAATTGACCGATTGGATATTTGTTGCCCCTTCTCCTCGCACCAACCGAGTCGGCCAACCCGCCTTGTCCCCATCCCGTAGCTCTTCCTCACCAAGTGTAGCGCCAAGCAACACTTTGGAGAGCAATACGGAGGGAAATGAAGCGGAGAAAAAAAAGGCGGAAGAAAGAAACAATGAAGAAAAAGAAGATTGGAAAAAAAAGGCGGAAGAAAACGAAGCGGAAACAAAAAAATGGAGGAACAAAAAAAAGCCAAAGAAAAAAAGCGGCCGAGAGAAAGGAACCACCGAAGAGGAGTGAAGACTCGTCTATTATGAGCAATGCACCGTCTCTTCCTTCAACTCGTGCCTCCTCCATTGTTCCTTCTTCCAAGGCTCACCATGGACGGGGCTCCCACTTGGGAGACGATGATGATGTGTCCATCGTTGACTTTCCCGACATAAGGCATGCCTTTACCTCTCCTTCCCCCAACAAGACACCCATCACATCTCAAAGATTGCCACACCCATCGGAACCCGGTGCACAAGATGACATGGAGATGCAAGAGTTGGTAGACCCTCTTCCCGCCCAACAAAGGGATTTAGAAAGAAATGCAATTCGGGCGCTTGCACAACGCAATTTTCGGCCAAACAGAGCCTTGCCAACCAGTTTCCCCGAGCCTCGCAACCTCACCAAGGACGTTCAAGGCGGCAAAATCCCGGTCAAAGGCCAAAACCGTTTCTCAAAAATAGATGTGCTCTCATGTTCGCCTACGGTCTACCATGATACCTCGCCTCTTCCACCCACCGACCTCTTGTCAGCCTTGGTGCCCACGCCACAGATACTCCTATTTGGTAATGAAGGTCCCTACCAGGACCGGCCCCCGCTGTGCCCCTTCCGCCTGTAACCCCTGCCGATTTGCTCCTGATCAACGATTGCATTGCTCAAAATCCAAGGTTCCAAATCCAAAAATATAGAAAATAAAATCCTCCTTCAACCCTGAATGGCAATCAGATCCCACAAATACAGCAATAACCCAATTCACAATCCAAATCAGGCTGCGGGCTTTCGTTCAGCACACCGGTATTCCCACGGTGGCGGGCATGTACAAGAATTGCACCAAGGAAGAAAGCCCTGAAATTGGCATATGAACACAAATAAAGCAAAGTTGGGGAAAGAGGTAAACATACACATTCACAACCATAAACCCCTCATTCCCTGGACTCAAGACCTTCCCTTGACTCACCAACATATTGCCCTGAACCAGGCCAAATGAGATGGCTAAATGCCATGTGTCAAAAGTCACTACATGAACCCTAAAAATGTGTTCACTCCCAAGCCTCCAAATCCTAGCCCAATGAGGGAGGTGGCGTGTCATGGCCTAGAGTGACACTCAGGACCATGCCCTACCCTGACATAACCTTGGTTGGACTTGGAGTCAAATGGGCTTAGAGAAATGACCTATGAGTTTGAACTCATAACATGCCAAAAAACTGCCAATTGACACCATATTGGCCATATATCACATATATGCCAAATATTGGCCATATATGCTCAAAATTGAAGTTACCATTTATCCGAACGCTCAAAGCATTCATGGAATCGAAGTCTCATATTCATGGAGGATAGAGACCAAAGGCCAATGCCCATGTACATCCACATTTTACCCTCGAAACCCCTTCAGATATGGGCGCCACCCACTGCCCAAGTCAGCCCATGATCTTGAGACCAATTCTTGTGATCCTTCGTGCGCCAAGCCAAATAGAGTACGCGATCCGGCATATGATGGTGTTCAACTCCAAAGCATATGCCAACATATGAACAACATACCATGGTTCGACTTCCTATATGCTTCTTGCTGTTTGCCGACCAGGTAAGTACAGAAAACGCAAAGATGAGCAAAAATTGAGGTCAAAAACATGAAAATATGACCAAATACAAAGTTGTCATGATAGTATATCTCTATGCTCACCCTTGATATCCGCTCATGGTTCAATACACAAATGATTCGAACCATATGCGAACAATTCCCCCACTTGGATCCCGAATCGGGCGCATGCAGATACCTTCGCTACTCATATCTACATGCCCCATGAAAATGGGAGAGCACTCATGGATCTCTTTGCCAAACATACCATGAGCAATACATACGCGGTAGACTTGGTCTAGCGCTTTGAATTCCACAATTGAGACATGGGCAAAACCCTTGTCACGTATGGCTCCCCATCTCTTCGGCCACACGAAGATATATAACATGGGCGTGAGCATATCAAGACATATACCATGCATATAAAACATACCCTCAAAAGTGGCTCCCACCATGATATGCCATGTCCCTCCATTGGCATAACTTCACGTTAAAAATACGTAGGAACCCAATGAAAGTATCTATGCAACCCCAACACTCATGCGGTACACTCGAAAGTCGCATTAAAATATTCGGTTGCACGGTCCAAGAGTTATATATCACTTTATACCCTCTTGACCATTATCCCTTGCTACATCGGGCATGTGTACACACCAAAGGCGTTTGATGCTTCCTAAATTAAGTTGAGACGAGGGCGCTTGCACCGAAATTTTCCCTATTCTCTTTCCTCACACTCCCTCGTAGATATGGCCCTCCCAAGTGGTCCCACGATTCATTTTTGTTTCCCTTATATCTCCAAGTCAAATGGGTGGCAAGTATAAGAGAAACCTGATTCGGGCATAGGGAAAGGCGTACCACCACTCAAAGAAGACCAAAACAAGTGCGGCGATGTCGAAGTTGAAAATCCGATTTCGACATCGCGAAAAATTCAGATTAAAATTTCGAGTGCTTATTTAGAAAATTGCGGAAGCAACGAACCCTTTGCTGATGAAATCTGACCCTTCAACGGAGTATCCGCCAAAATATCTGGAAATAACAGTTAACCAATCGGTTAACGCAAAATCGCGAGCCAACTGACGGTCGCCGATACATTGACCATCAGAACGAAAGGCTGAAAAATTACGGAAACATTATGATAATAAAACCCTGTTGATTCCTGATATTCTGATATATAAATCTCCGCTGGCGGCGCCTCGGTACTGAATATTGCCGCTCATAGCCGCAATGACCAAACCTATCACACTATCACATCGGGTTAGGTCAGGTGGACGGGAGAGTATGATATCAGCCAATGGCGGCTTGCCGGCACATAGATACACACCCCAAGTGACCCCTAGATGGCCACGGGGGTCCGAACTGGCTTCACCCCCCTTCTCAGAGCGTTGTCACCGCTCCGAAGTCATTGAAGAGAGGACGGGAGGACCCCAATGGGCTCCAACCCCCCCCCCCATGTCCCAAGGACACACGGAGGCCCCAAACACGTCGTAGGCGTCCCTCATGCCCCAAGGGGGGGGTGAGGACACTGATACTTAGCGCCCTACGCCATATCGGGTCTCCTCTTGATCTACAACATGGACCAAGGGGATCAAAGATAGAAAAACGTCGTCGGTCGGGCTGAATAAGTATACCACAATGAAATATATATGTGGAGATCGAGTGAAGGGGTTATATGGCCAATCAAGGCCGAAAAATCCCCGGATGAACGCCCTCACCCGTCTCCCCAAGCACAGAAAGAAACAAAATGCCAAGGGGGATCCATCACGGTGCTACAGCAGCTACCAAGTGGACCAACACGTCCTTGACATCCAAAGAAATGTTCTTTTTTTTTAGGTGGTCCATCCAGACCGTGGCACAAAACTGCTCGGAGGTTCCCACGAATCTCTGGAGGCGGCGAATCCCTTCCATCGGACTTTATAAAGCCTTCCCCCAGGCGTCCCCGTCTCCGGCTTGTCCGGCTGGATCTTCTCCGCGGTGAAATCGTCGTCCTCACCCTCGTCGTCCGAGTCCACATCGCCGGCCGTGAACTCGAAGGTGACGGGACGTCCGCTGGGGTCTGGTGCTCGGGGACGAAGCTGGGTATGATCGCGGTCCAGGATCTTGTTATCCCCCACACGAACCGCATACACATCCTGCCCGACCTTCCGCACGATTACCCCCGGCACATACCAAGATGCCTGCCGATGCCTGGACAGGACATTCTTGTGGTGCCGCTCCACCCACACGGTGTCTTGGAGAGCATACTTTTGGACTTTTCCCTGCTTGAAGTACTTGGCCCTCTTGTCATGCTCGTCCTGAAGTGCCTTGCACACCTTGGCCGCCGTGTCGTCCGCCTCAGCCATCATAGCGTTCGCATCCCGGGCCACTTTGCCATGGTTCAACCACGGGAGAGTGCGTGACACTCGATCCCGTAGGAACAGGATGCGATGGGGCGACAATCCAGTGGGTCCCGAAAGGTCGTGATACGCTTGGAGCACTCTCCACAGCGAATTATACCAATTCCGGCCCGGTTCGTCGATGTGCAGCTGGCGGAACTTCTCGAACATCTGCCGCCCGGCCACCTCAGCTCGGCCATTCGACCGGCTGTGATACCCCACGGTCTTGGCGTGCCGAATACCCATGTGCTTGCACATCGTCTTGAACCACGTCACCACAAACTGACTGCCCCGATCGCTGCAGATGACAGCTGGGACATCGAAAATCGTCAGCCAATGCCTGATCATGGCATTAGCGACGGTCTTGGCCTGCAGCCCCACTCCATGCTTGTCCTTCTTGTCCTTCTTCTTGGACTTCTTGCCAGGGACCGCCACGATATACCCACTGTGCCGGTCAACCGCCAGGATGACACAGTCGTAGGTCTCTCCTTCCACGGTGACCTCAGGCATGGCGAATACATCCATGGCCACGGACCGCATAGGGGCTTCCGGTATAGCCGTGTACACCGCGTTGCCCGCTGTGGAGTGGTTGGGGCTCTTCGTGGCCCGACACACGGCACAGTCGCTGCAGTACCTATCCAGGATGGCGTAGTACCCCGGAGGGAACTTGAAACGCCACTCCAGGTCCTGCTGCATCTTGTCTCGGCCAGGGTGCATGAGCTGGGCGTTGTGCCAATGGTCAATGAGCTCCTCCACTCGGTTCCCGGGCACCAGCAGCTTGTCCTTGAGGAACAACTTGTCCCCATCCTCGGTCAAGCCCTCAGGCCACTCGTCGTCCGACCGGGCGCTCACGGCATTCCAGTACTTGCTCCAGTGCTCGGATGCCGCGTAGTCATCCGACCAGTCCTCTGTGAGCACCGACCTGACTAGCTCTACAGGGGACACCATCCATTGCTCGAGGGTTTCCTCTCGAATAGCTTGGACGCGGGCACCCCGGAACTTGGCCAGGTCCGTACGGTTCGCCATCACCACAAAGCACTTGACCCCCTCTTGCTCCATGACCTTCCCTTGACTCACCAACATATTGCCCTGAACCAGGTCAAATGAGATGGCTAAATGCCATGTGTCAAAAGTCACTACATGAACCCCAAGAATGTGTTCACTCCCAAGCCTCTAAATCCTAGCCCAATGAGGGAGGTGCGTGTCATGGCCCAGAGTGACACTCAGGACCATGCCCTACCCTGACATATCCTTGGTTGGACTTGGGGTCGAATGGGCTTAGAGGAATGACCTATGAGTTTGAACTCATAACATGCCAAAAATCTGCCAATTCACACCATATTGGCCATATATCACATATATGCTCAAAATTGAACATACCATTTATCCGAAGGCTCAAAGCATTCATGGAATCGAAGTCTCATATTCATGGAGGATACAGACCAAAGGCCAATGCCCATGTACATCTCCATTTTACCCTCGAAACCCCTTCGGATATGGGCGCCACGCACTGCCCAAGTCAGCCCATGATCTTGAGACCAATTCTTGTGATCCTTCGTGCGCCAAGCCAAATAGAGTACGCGATCCGGCATATGGTGGTGTTCAACTCCAAAGCATATGCCAACATATGAACAACATACCATGGTTCGACTCTCCATATGGTTCTTGCTGTTTGCCGACCAGGTAACTACAGAAAACGCAAAAATGAGCAAAAATTGAGTTCAAAAACATGAAAGTATGACCGAATACAAAGTTGTCATGATAGTATATCTCTATGCTCACCCATGATATCCGCTCATGGTTCAATACACAAATGATTGGAACCATATGCGAACAATTCCCCCACTTGGATCCCGAATCGGGCGCATGCAGATACCTTCGCTACTCATATCTACATGCCCCATGAAAATGGGAGAGCACTCATGGATCTCTTTGCCAAACATACCATGAGCAATACATACGCGGTAGACTTGGTCTAGCGCTTTGAATTCCACAGTTGAGACATGGGCAAAACCCTTGTCACGTATGGCTCCTTATCTCCTCGGCCACACGAAGATATATAACATGGGCGTGAGCATATCAAGACATATACCATGCATATGAAACATACCCTCAAAAGTGGCTCCCACCATGATATGCCATGTCCCTCCATTGGCATAACTTCACGTTAAAAATACGTAGGAACCCAAGGAAAGTATCTATGCAACCCGAACACTCATGCGGTACACTCGAAAGTCGCATTGAAATATTCGGTTGCACGGTCCAAGAGTTATATATCACTTTATACCCTCTTGACCATTATCCCTTGCTACATCAGGCATGTGTACACACCAAAGGCGTTTGATGCTTTCTAAATAGAATTGAGACAAAGGCGCTTGCAACGCAACTTTTCTTATTCTCTTTCCTCACACTCGCTCGTAGATATGGCCCTCCAAAGTGGTCCCACGATTCATTTTTGTTTCCCTTATATCTCCAAGTCAAATGGGTGGCACCTATAAGGGAAACCTGATTCGGGCATAGGGAAAGGTGTACGACCACTCGAAGAAGACCAAATCAAGTGCGGCGATGTCGAAGTCGAAAATCCGATTTCGACATCGCGAAAAATTCAGATTAAAATTTCGAGTGCTTATTTAGAAAATTGCGGAAGCAACGAACCCTTTGCTGATGAAATCTGACCCTTCAACGGAATATCCGCCAAAATATCTGGAAATAACAGTTAACCAATCGGTTAACGCAAAATCGCGAGCCAACTGACGGTCGCCGATACATTGACCATCAGAACGAAAGGCTGAAAAATTACGGAAACATTATGATCATAAAACCCTGGTGATTCCTGATATTTTGCCATATAAATCTCCGCTGGCGGCGCCTCGGTACTGAATATTGCCGCTCATAGCCGCAATGACCAAACCTATCACACTATCACATCGGATTAGGTCAGGTGGATGGGAGAGTATGATATCAGCCAATGGCGGCTTGCCGGCACATAGATACACACCCCAAGTGACCCCAAGATGGCCACGGGGGTCCGAACCGGCTTCATTGGAGACGGGCTTCCCTATTCGGGATTCCTACGGAGTTTTTCAATTGCGGACATGACCAATTTTGAGTGGCCAAAACTCATTGGCCTCGTTTCCTTTGCCATCCTCCCAAGCTTTGCGCCCTTTCAAGATGAACCCCCGTTTTTCTCTCATCGCACCATTGTTAAACAAATAGTGGCAATGTTGCGGGCGGCTAAGAAACAGGACAAACCAACCACCTTTTGGCTTGCGTATCAGGCAATGTGGCCGATGTTGAACTCGCCACTGTCCTAGATAGGAGAATTGACCTTGTTCCCTCGTTGGGTTTTCTATGGTTGTCCGTCGTATGCCAAGTCATCCACATGGGAACCCGCGCCCCGGAGTCCCACGACATCCACACCTCTCCCAGCCCTTTGGACCAACCGCTCATTACCTTTCAGCTCACTTCCGTTCCCCTACCAAAAGGTCATTTCCCCCAAACCATCGGCAACTTCCCAAGGAATGTCGACTCTACACAGCCCATTCCGCCGCAAGTACACACTCCACAAGCCTCTCTTTTTCAAGTACGTTTAGACGTCCCCATCGACATCACGCGGGAAGTTGACAGGGTTGAGGTGAAATGGCACATCTCGGGCTCCTTGCCGCTGATGCTGATGCTCAATGGACTCAACCCCGACGACACGTCCACAGTACTAAAGGAGCTCACCATACCTAGGAGAACCAAATCATTTTGGCCCGTAATTGTCAACTCCGCCCCTGATGGCTATCGCCTCTTTGATTTTTTCGTCCCATTTAATGTCTTGGGCAATTTTTATGACGAACAGCCCGCCCTCATGGACATGGGTGTATCCATAGGACTCCTTGATCGCTCCGTCAGGGAGTCCTCCATCATCATTACACACCAGCCCCGTTTTCAAAAAGGTGCGGCGCGCAAACGCAAGTTCCCCTCGGATGAAGTCCGCACTGCCATTGAAATGAACCCCCCACTTTTCCGCAAATTTGCCTTCCTTGTACTCCTCAACAAGTATGATGTTTTCGGTACGGTGCATGACCCCATGCTCATACAGCCTGCAGTGCAAGAATAAGAGAATATGGGCGACATGATGTGTGTGTCCGCGCACACTAACGCTAGAATTTTTGCGAAACACTTCGCCAGAGAGGTGGAACCCCCTTTCTCCATTGTCCAATTCCCCCCTACGCTGGATACACGTGATGTGCTGCTGTCAGCCGCTGCTTTCGGACCGGTTGAAGACCACCAAATTTTTCAGCAATCGGGACTGGTCATGGTTAAATACCAAGCCACGCAGTCCGCTGTTGCCTCATACGGCGCTACACTGCCTGGACCAGTGTACTTCTCGTCAGGAAACACATCCAAAGATGTCAACATGTCCCTTGCGGATCGCCTGGAACAAGTTCGCCTCGCTTTCGTCCCGGATCCCTTTCTGAACGAGGCTAATCTTGCTGCCGCCACAAATGCGCTCAGCGAATTCCAAATGCCCGACATAAACTCCGCCCATACACCCTCTCCTGTACCCACAGCGGCACCCTCCGTCTCCAACTCATCTTCTTTTCTCCAGCAACCATGATGATACACCCCGACCGACTCATCGCTGCATGAAGCTACCCTCGCTGGTTTCGCAGTGTCAATGGTCCTCTACCTCGGCTTGCACGACAGGCATGCTCATGAATTTGTTACGGCGGCACTCATTTGCCCTACACTACACTCATGTTGCTACTGCCATCTGCATAGCCACGCATCGCGTTCTCCGCATGCACTACGCAATCGCAGTCAGTATTGCAGCAAATTGTCTGGTCAGAATGTGTCAGCTACTACATCGTCACACCCTGTGTTTTGCTGCCCCCCCACCACTGGCTCACGTTGCGACGTCTCCACCTCTACAGGTCCCACCTGATGGGGCGGCTGATGTGACATATGTGAATCTGTCTACAGTGTGTCCTGTGCCTATCTCGAGAGGTAACAGTGCCCCCCTCCACACAGTCATCGTTCCTTTCTGTAACATTAGTGCCATCATATTTGCGCTCATTCGTTTAATCCTCATGCGCCAGGCTATCCTGCTCTATGCGCTTATAAGACACCCCCTATCCGCAGATTGTGGACGTCAGAGTGTTCCACCCTACTACAACCCCGCTGCGCCGGTCTGCTCCGTTTCCAAACAACGTCAGGGAGTCCCGGCCTGCAACTCACTGAATGGATGCTTCAGCCCCGGCTCTGATGATCCATCAAGTATGCACCAGCCCTTGGGCACACCACACTCACCACACGCACGCACACTCACATATGACACACTGGCATTCGGTTCACTCAATGTCGGCGGTGTGGAGGCGACGCCAAACAGATTGTGTCACATACTATCCGGATTTACGCCATTGCCCCACACCCCTTCCCTCCAAGAGTTCAGGCCCAGCTCCATTTCAACGTTACGTGATCACGAGCACGTGGCGATGTACTGGGGGTACCATCTGCATGCCAGCTCCCCTACATCTAAAGAAGGAGTAGCCCTCCTCATACACACTTCTATTGCACCAGCTCCTCCGCCAATACCCGTTCACATCCCTGGTAGGCTGATCTCTGCCTCCATATCACTGCACAGCGACCCCTCGATGCCCTCCCTGTCCATTGCCTCATACTATGGGCCGCACACGGCTGCCGCCAGGCTCCTGTGTGAGAAGGCCCTTGCGGGATTATCCCAGGAGTGTGCCATCATTCTAGGAGATTATAACGCCGTAACTCACCCCAGCCACACTACTTCCCTCTGGGCGCCCTTGTGGCCTTGGCTAGTGGCAAAGGAGCGCGCCGGCACCTTGGTTGACCTCTTAACCCCGCACCACAATTCTGTCCCCTACACCAGAGTACGTCGGTACGGGGGCACCAAGAGCTATATTGACAGAGCCTATGGGTCCCGGCTATTCCAGGCCCTCTATAAGACATCAGGGGCCCAGGTACCTGACTTCTCCGGTGTCGCCGGGATTCAGGACCATGACCCCATCCTCGTCCACACGGCACCATGGTCACAGCAAGTGCTCCCCTGCCCCCGTGTCTACATCTGCACTGTCATTTCTTTTTCAGCCTGTCCCCTGTACCCTGTCTCTGTGTTTTTGCTTGCAACGTCACTATTTTTTCACCAACCTTTGGCAGGTTGGCCCTCACATGGCCCTTACACGCCCACATCACTGTCGTGTGAGTGGAATGCCACTCTCTCCCTCCTCCCGGCCACCGGCCCAAATCCCTCCTGCTTCTCTCTCCTGGGGAAATGCCCTGGATTGGCACCCGCGCGGACAGTACCCCCTATCACACTGCCACCACCCCCGGGTGTGGAGTGCGGGGCGACCACTTCTGTGTTATCCACATGTTCAATTATTCTGCACAAACGCAAACCCACTGTCCACGGCTCCCTTCTCCTCCCTGCTGCCCCACCCAAAGACCGTGACTTGGGATGTGGGTGATACTCTGTATGATGGGCTGGCCTCCTGAGGACTCTCGAGCAGTGACTTTGGACTTGTATTACAAAAAAAAAAGCAGCCGGGGAGGAATTGGTTTCACTCTCTTTGGAGGGTTTTACAAGCCTTCCATGACTTACCGGGGCCTACGAGATTGTCTCCGCACCGCATTTTCTTCCTACGGGATCTAGTGTCTCGAACTCTCCCGTGGATGAACCATGGCAAGGTTGCTCAGGATGCGGACGCCATGATGAGTGAAGCGGACCTCACAGCGGCCAGGGTGTGCAAGTCGTTGCATGATGAGCATGAGCGGAGGGCCGAGTACTTCAAGGAAGGCAAGATCCACAAGTACTCCCTCAAGGACACCGTTTGGGTGGAGCGCCATCACAAGGACGTGCTAACCCGCGACCGCCAACAATCGTGGTATGTCAGAGGGGTCATCGTGCGCAAGATCGGGCAAGACGTGTGTGCCGTCCAGGTAGGAGACACCAAAATCCTGGGTCGAGACCATACACAACTCCGACCACGGGCGCCGGATCCCAGCGGGCGAGCGGTGACGTTTGAGTTCACGGCGGGAGACCTGGACTCCGACGATGACGGTGAGGAGGATGACCATACCGCGGAGCGAAGCCTAACGGACAATCTGGACCCCACCACGCCGGGAAGGAGGCTATGCAACGTTCGTTGGAAAGGATTTGCCGCTTCGCGAGACTCGTGGGAGCCTCCGAGCAGTTTTGTGCCAAGGTATACTACGGTGTGGCTGCACTATCTCAAGAAAAAGGGGATTAGTCTGGATGTCAAGGATGTCTTGGTGCATTTGATTATGCACGAACGGGATTAAGTGACTCTCCTTTCAGCCTTGACACGATTGTTTGTTTTTGCTTCATTTGCCGCAGGGATGCACATACCATGGCTCACTACCTCCCTAGTACCCCCGATCCCAGTTTCCATGACATGAGACGGGCATATGGAACCAAGATCAGTCTTGGATTGTCTTCATATTTTTTGTGTGCACAATCGGTCGCCGCTGGGTCAGGAGATTCCTACGGATCAATAATTGTCAAGACCCACTCATCTTTGCTATTTCCTTCTGTGGAGCCTTTGGTGCGTGCATTGGCGGGAGCGACACCCCAGCTATATGGGATCGTTTGTGGACTTCTGGGTTGAATTCCAGAGTTTGCGGGGGATATGAAGTTGATATTTTTTTGCTTTGCTCTCCTTACCCACATTGTTTTGCCACTTTGTTTTCGCCACTTTTGGGTGCAATTTGACCTATTGAGAGGTCCCCGGACGCAATGGTAACAGTCGGATTTGCTAAACCCCTCCCCAAGTGCGATTTCTTTTTTTACTTCACCACGTTCTATTTTTTGAACATTTGTTATATTTTTATTAACAAACTTTCTATTCTTAGAACTTGGTGCTACGGGCTCTGTTTCGCGTTCTGTCTGAGTCCGCAGCCACCTTATAGCTGTCGCCGTCGCATCGATGAGGTCGGTTTCCCTCCAGGGTCACTCAGTTTGGAGATCTCAATTTTTCGCCACCGCTATTTTTAGTAACAAATGTTACTTTTTTTAGTAGAAAACTGTCTTCTCATTTCTCCGCATTTTGGGCACCTTGGGACCATCCGACCAGATCCACGACCTTTTTTTCGCGCGCCGGACGCGATTGCTACGTCTGTTCGAGCTCATTCCGCACCTGGAGTCCGATGACCCCGAACATTGGAGGCCCTATGTTTTTTTTCTCTCTTCATTGTTTGTGTCTACGCTTGCCATGATGCATTATGACCCCCCCCCCGAACATCAATGTCTCCCGGAGGTGGTCCATTACTCTCATATCACTTGATGGGAGTGCGGGTCATGTGAGGGGTTCATGCTGTGCATATATCTTTTTGTGGTCCTTTCATGTAGACCGGTCGACGACGTTGCTTTTGTCTATCTTTGATCCGCCGAGCCTATGCTTTTAGGTTTAGTGGTGACAGGAGGGACTTCATTTTTTGGAGTTCTTTCATTCCTTCCCCCGTTACTTGGGCGGGTGGCCATGGTGTATGTGGTACCTTCCCACAGTGAGGGGAGCGCCAAGGGAACAACCGGGATCCTCCCGTCCTCTTTTCGTCTTTCCGAGCAGGTGACAATGCTCTGGGAAGGGGGGTGAAGCCGGTTCGGATCCCAATTGACTGCAGTGTTCTATTTTTGAGCGATTTCCGCGATTTCAGCGATTTCGGATATAATTTCAGGAGAATTCCGAAATTATATTATTTATAAACCACAGGATGGAGGATTTAACATTTGTCGTTCGGGCCAGGCCTGCTGTGTGTGCGCGCGCCCTTCTCGTGTTCCTGTTGGCGTGTGTGTGCTCTGTGTTCCTCAATGCGGGCCGATCGTTTGAAAATTCTTCCCAACGGGTGCCAATAGTGTTGGTTCTACACTGTTACGGAAATGGAAACGAATCCGAAGCTAGGGCAACTCCAGTGGATGATAGAAGTCCCGGAGTTAAGGATCTGGCTAAACCCTATTGTGGTGCCTCCGCCCACACCGGCTGTCGACCTTGGGTGCATCACTGCACTTGGGAGGAGAACGGTGTACGTTAATGGGCGCATCTGCTTCGGCAGTGCCATGCCTACGTGCATGGGGGACCACGAGTCCCTTGGAGCTGGAGGAGGAGTAGTGGAAGTGAAGTGGAAGTGGATGTCGCTGAAGTAGGCGCACTGGAAGGGAAGAAAGTAACTCGGTCTTTTTCTCCGCAAGGCAAAGCAATTCCTCATTCTTTGACTTATCAGTTGTTTCTTTTGGATGTGTCATGACAACTTGATGTCCCATGCAATCAAAGAGGGTCAATCGTTGGTGATTGTGTGTGTTGAACATGTGGTGTGCACGTGCAACGGGTGAACATGCTAAAGGTGGGGAACTGCACTTATGCCCTGGTTGTTAACCTCTCATTTGCTGTCTTACTCCGGTGACCTTCGATGAATTTATGTCATTGGTTGAACACGGTTGGGGATCCACTATCCCTCCTTTGTCCACATGAAGTATGTCATAGGATGAGGATAGCTCATTTGATTTGGCAATTGGGTGTAGGGATAATTCTCAATCAATGTCGGAGATTTTCACTTCAAGTGCATGCATACCTTCATGGCTCATGGCTAGGCGAAAGTCTCGCTCCATATGCATGCTCCCATGGATCATGGCTAGGCTATGCGCTCGGGATTGGGTTTCAGTGAGGTCACGTTCTCCCTCCTGGGCCATGGATTGGTTAAGTTATTGCTCTTCGGCCATGGATTGGTTAGGTTCTCTCTCCTGGCAATGGATGGGTGAGGGTCTGTCTCTGAGGGCATGGACTGGCGCGGGACCATCTCTCCCAAGGCCTGGATTGGGGCGGGACCATCTCTCTTTGAGGCTAGACTATCTCTTTTACGGATGGGACAATCTCACCATGTGTCAGGTGTGCTCTCATTGGACCCGGGATATCTCTCCATGTGCACTCTCTCTGCGGGCCGGGTCTAGGTCTCTTCATGTGACCCTGGGCATCTTCCTACCCAAGCACTCTTGCCCAATCTCTGTCCAAGTAGGATGCATTGAATTGGTTCGGTGTCATACGAACATGCAATTAGGCAATATTGGTTTCACATGTCCATGTGTGGATGGTTTCTAGTGCACATGACGGTTGTGGTTGCCTATGCCATCGGGTCCCAAGCAATTAGGCAGCAGGTGGTGGGACCAAGTGGCATGCCCAAGCATGTGAGGGCACGAGCTGTACGTCGTGTGTTGACTTTACATTTTGCTCGTGCCTTTGGTTCACGATACTCTAACCGCAGGAGCCCAGCAATTGGTATGCAGCATACACTAAACAGGTGAGGTTTGGTGGGCTGGCCCTTCTTGATCTCTTGTTCGCGAGCAGCAAGTAGACCCGCCAAGTCTTTTCACTTGCTGGCCATTGTGTATGTTACTGCTAAGTGATAGGCACCCGGCGTCCGATGTGAAGTACCAAGGCATTGCCAGCATGACGATACATGGAATGGGTCACGCATGCCACGTGTCAGGTATTGCTGGGAGGTCACCCTCCCGACTCATATTTGGTGATCCTCATTGCAAACTGTGTACATGTGATCATTGGTGATTCATGAGTGTGGACAAGTCATGTATGTGTCCATGCCGTATTTTGTGTTCATGGAGGTCATGGTGTCACAATTGATCGACGGTGGGACATTCCTCATATTTGGAGCTCATGTTTCTCAATTCCAGTTTTTGCTGTCTTGTAGGCAAGGGGGAGGATGGGCCACATGGGCCACGCTTATGTTGAATCCGATGATGCCATTGTGTCGTGTATCATTTCTTTGTGTTCCGCCATGTGCCATATGGACCTCATTGATGTCATTTTGTCGCGCATGACCTCCATGTCATTTTCCTCAATGTGGTGAATCCAGGTTGTTAGCATGGCAAAATATGTCCGTAGTTCGAATGTGCATCGTCTATAAAATCGATTCTTGGAGTAGGGATACAACATCGTCTTCGATAATCGCATACCCTTTTCCAGGGCTTCACTTATACTTCTGTTTCTTCCTCTCCCTTTGCCCGACATTGTCTCATTTGTTCGCCTCTCCATGATCATGTCCATGTATTGATGAGGTTAGACTCGATTCAATTTTGTGATCGGTTATTTGGATTCACTGGTCAAGCTCATTCGAATTCAGTGATCAAGTGTTTGGTTCTTATTGCAAGGGTTGCCAAGGGTGTACCTCCGAGGTTTGTTTGGATTGTGTTACCAAGGGTACTTGCAGGAATTTTGGACTTTGGGTTTTATAAAGCATGGAATCACTGGTGAGGTCAAGGACGATGGGAGTCACGGGAAGGAGGGTGAAGAAATCGGGTATAGGCGGTAGAGCTCGCACTATGGCAGGGGCTGGTCCTACAGACCTTCTTTTAAAGTCATCGTCGACAAAATGGTGTATGGTGTAACAAACCTCGCGCATGCGCATCCATCTGCGATTTCCAATTCACCACTTCAGCGATTATGATTACATTATTCAAGATTTTAGGTATGCAATAGGATTTGATTTCCTTCCGTGCTCCGCACTCTGGTTTCTTGGTGGCTTTCGTTGGTGAGATCTGCTGTGTACTTTGCTGATTGCCAAGTGTGGAGTTCATGGATTTAATGAGTGGAGAAGGTGTTTATTACGAGTGCCATGACAGGGTGTATTATCCGGGTCGGCGTTTTCAACCTTATGGTGCTCATCATGGTGCTCATTATAGTCATCAAGGACATCAAGGTGGTCAGAAGTGGGCACTCCGTTATTCTCAACTGGCGCTCCCGTTCTTCACCACAGCGCTCCGGGCGTTCTGCTCCTTCTTCGCTGGCTGTTGCTGTGCAGGCACGGACGAAGGTTCGTTCCATTGGTCTACAAGTGGAGCTCAAGAAGGTGGTTGTTGGGTTGCTGAAATTTTGCGACTAGTTTGAGAGGTATGATGACTGCCGTTTCAGCAAAGGGCGGTTCACCTCGACAGTGCTCGGCCCTGACCGATGCCCTTGAGGCCGCCGAGTTCAGCGAGTCACGGGAAGGAGGGTGGAGAAATCGGGTATAGGCGGTAGAGCTCGCACTATGGCAGGGGCTGGTCCTACAGACCTTCTTTTAAAGTCATTGTCGACAAAATGGTGTATGGTGTAACAAACCTCGCGCATGCGCTTCCATCTGCGATATCTATTTCATCACTTCAGCAATTATGATTACATTATTCAAGATTTTAGGTATGCAATATGATTTGATTTCCTTCCGTGCTCCGCACTCTGGTTTCTTGGTAGCTTTCGTTGGTGAGATCTGCTGTGTACATTGCTGATTGCCAAGTGTGAAGTTCATAGATTTTCATGAGTGGAGAAGTTGTTTATTACGAGTGCCATGACAGGTTGTATTATCCGGGTTGGCGTTTTCAACCTTATGGTGCTCATCATGGTGCTCATTATAGTCATCAAGGACATCAAGGTGGTCAGAAGTGGGCACTGCGTTCTTCTCAACTGGCGCTCCCGTTCTTCACCACAGCGCTCCAGGCGTTCTGCTCCCTCTTTGCTGGCTGTTGCTGTGCAGGCACGGACGAACGTTCGTTCCATTGGTCTACAAGTGGAGCTCAAGAAGGTGGTTGTTTGGATTCACTGGTCAAGCTCATTCGAATTCAGTGATCAAGTGTTTGTTTCTTATTGCAAGGGTTGCCAAGGGTGTACCTCCGAGGTTTGTTTGGATTATGTTACGAAGGGTACTTGCAGGAATTTTGGATATTGGATTTTATAAATCATGGAATCACTGGTGAGGTCAAGGACGATGGGAGTCAAGGGAAGGAGGGTGGAGAAATCGGGTATAGGCGGTAGAGCTTGCACTATGGCAAAGGCTGGTCCTACAGACCTTCGTTTAAAGTCATCGTCGACATAATGGTGTATGGTGTAACAAACCTCGCGCATGCGCATCCATCTGCGATTTCTATTTCATCACTTCAGCGATTATGATTACATTATTCAAGATTTTAGGTATGCAATATGATTTGATTTTCTTTCCGTGCTCCGCACTCTGGTTTCTTTGTAGCTTTTGTTGGTCAGATCTGCTGTGTACGTTGCTGATTGCCAAGTGTGGAGTTCATGGATTTAATGAGTGGAGAAGGTGTTTATTACGAGTGCCATGACAGGGTGTATTATCCGGGTCGGCGTTTTCAACCTTATGGTGCTCATCCTGGTGCTCATTATAGTGGTCAAGGACATCAAGGTGGTCAGAAGTGGGCACTCCGTTATTCTCAACTGGCGCTCCCGTTCTTCACCACAGCGCTCCGGGCGTTCTGCTCCTTCTTCGCTGGCTGTTGCTGTGCAGGCACGGACGAAGGTTCGTTCCATTGGTCTACAAGTGGAGCTCAAGGGGGTGGTTGTTGGGTTGGTGAAATTCTCCGACTAGTTTGAGAGGTATGATGACCGCCGTTTCGGCAAAGGGCACTTCACCTCGACAATGCTCGGCCCTGACCGATGCCCTTGAGGCCGCCGAGTTTAGTGTGCGTTTACAGGCCTGAGGGCTGCACGAGCTGGCTGGTGTGATCAGTGGGCCACTTACGGCCCTGATGGTACTAAAGGACCAGCCATGGGAGATAATTAGCACGCAAAGTTACAGAATCGAGGCTTGTTAGCGCGCTCGGAGTCTTTGCGCACCTTGGCAAGTCTTCTGGCAGCGCAGACGAGCGTCGTTGGTGTTGCTGCAGTGTTTCCTTGCCTTCGTTGCTCTTCATTGAGCCTCTTTGTCTTTTTTTGCACTTTTTGGTTGGTTATGGTTTCGACGCGTTTGACGCTGTCTGTGTGTGTCGCCGACAGCGTCTTGGGTGTCTGGTTGTCAACATTTTAGCCTCGTCCTACCTCATTATGCTCTTTCGGGCTTGTTTTGTACAAAAGGTGAGTTTTGGCCCATTTGTGTCCAGTCGGGCCAAATCCGAGAGTGGCGGCGCTGTCGACCCGTTGACTGTGACCAGCGCCTTGGCTGTCGGCGGAGAGCGCATCTTGCAGCCTTTGCACACCTGTTTTTTGGCTCCATCTTGGCCCTTTGGGTCAAATCAGGTATATTTGCCATTTTCAGGTTTGTGCAGTAATTCAGGTCATTTATGGTGCATCAAGTGTGCAGCTATGTACATCTGCTTCAGCAGTGACACTGTGCTGCTGCCTGTCCCTGCCCTCTGCACGCTTGCGGGTCTTTTTTGCTCTTTTTCCAGTGCGGGCTGTGTTTCCCATGATTTCCGGGCCCCAAATTTGCCCAGGGACCTGTGCTGCATCTTGATTGAGTGCACCAGTTGGGTGAGTGCACCTGTGTTGTGACGCTGCACGTGTTTCTGTGCACCAGCACAGTGTCAGCCGGTTTGTTTTGTCGTGTTTCGACTGCTGGGCTGCACAACCGGGAGGTGGAGAGCTGCCTACCTCTTCCCAATCTGTAAATTTTGACCAAATGATGCGGAAATTAAGTAGACCAGGGGTCATGCTCAGTCAGTCTCTGTGGTTCTGTAGTCTCATTTCCTGGTAGCAGACTATCTATCTATGTTTGCGCCTCTGTCTTGTGGGTTATCACCCCTTTGCGCCAGCAGTGCCCCATTTGACCACTGCCCCTGGATTTGGTCTTAGTGGGGGGGTGTAACAAGACTGGTGCATGCGCATCTATCTGTGATTTGTATTTCATGATTTCAGCGATTATGATTACATTATTCATGATTTTAGGTATCTAATATGATTTGATTTCAATCTGTGCTCTCTCCTCTGGTTTCTACGGAGCCGCATCACATGGAGAAGTACAAACGGTGGCGGACGTGCAAAAACCCGCGGGCGAATCCTAATCATCTGGCACTTTTCAATCTGGCGCTGGCAGGAGTTTTCACAGAGGGTTGTACACCGAGTTTTACCCCTGTGATATGTAGTACATTTCGTTAATTCCCAAATGCCGACCTGATTTACCAAATGGCACCGACACATGACCACACGCTGTCTCCGTTAAACGCCGCCGTCAACTTGATTCTGGCGCACACAGCGCTGCTGCAACGCCGTCCTTCTTCTTATCTCCATTGTTTCCCTCCTCCTCCGCCTTCAGGCTGCGGGCCATGTCCGCCGCCTTTGCCGACACAATCACCGCAGACAACCCTATACACTGCCAGCCACTCACAGTGGCAGGCGAACGAACATCGATGGAGCTATGCCCAACATGACTACGCGGCGTGCGCCAATACTTGCTTCCACCTAGAAGGGTCGTGCTACGCACATGCAGAACAGAATCTTGGCGTTCCGTACTATGAGGCCAACAACTTCATATCCCTAGCTCCCCTAATTATACCGCCGTCAGCCGCAGACAACTACCTTGACTGCCCTAGTGCCACAGCGCTTTCTCCGGCCGATGCTCAAAATATGTTCCCCACAACGGTGTCTCAGGATCTCGGAGTTCCGTACTACGAGGTCAACAACTACTTCGGTGCAGCTGACAGCGTGCCATTGCCGGCAAGCAACCACCCTGACTGTCATGTTGCCACAGCATTTTCGCCGGCTGATGCTCAAACCATATCTCCGATGGAGGATACTGCTCACGACGTATTTCTAATCGAAGTCATCACTCAGGAAGCCGCGTCAACCACACAAGTCTCTCATGGGTGACAACCTCCACCAGGTTCTCTCGTGCGACATGGGGTCACAGTAGCCCCGCCGATCGAGAGCTTTGTCTCTGTCAGTGCTGCAGCGACACGGTGCTTGAACATTGACCACCTAGAGGACATCTAGGAGCCCTTGCCTGCCCACACCCCCGCCTCTCCGTCTTTCCAACTCCGACACTGATCTCCCGCCCCTACAGTCATCGACCGACGGGGATCTGGAAATCGAGTGAACATGGTCGACGACATTCCCTTCCCCGACTATGTTCGACCCACTGCAACCCTCTGCTACGCTGCCGACCACAACAGCAGCCCCTCCGACCACTGACACCCTCCGTTTGGATTCAGTCCTACCGGGTTTCACGGTAGTGCGGCGAGCTGACCACTCGTCATCAGCCACACGTGTTCCTACGGCCACTCTTGCTGTCAAGGCATACCTTAGAGTCTGAAAACATCGCAGGAGGCACGGGAGGAAAAGGAACGCCCCGTACTGTCGCTCCATGCTGTCATCTCCACCTGCTGTCCTACAGTACACGCGCGCGTCGCCGCCTACCAATCCATGGGCATCCTGCCGCAGACCAACCGCATGCTAAACCTCCGATATCTCCAATGAAGAGATTGGCTACGACAGCAGCACCGCTTCAAGCGTACTGCGTGGAGCCTTCTGGGCGTCAGAGAGCGACGACACCACACCGCCTCCTTCTCCACCGCGGCAGCACCGGCTTTAGTATGCATTTCACACTTCAGCGACTACTATCCAAAAGAACTCTGATTGGCTGGAGGATGACGGCTTCTTTGACGCTGCCAGCTCTGCCCATTTTGAGACCACAAAAGTCTGCTACGACAATTACACCACCACTGTGAGTGCCCTCTACTGCCCCAGCGATGACTTTGACTGGCTTGAAGGTGACTGCGTCCCGGTACAACTCGAAACCGGCCCCTTTTATTCCACCAAGGTCTGCTACGACTACCAGTCAGCCACTGTGAGCTTCCCCTATTCCTACATGTCTCCACAAGAAGTAGCCCGAAAAATCCGGAAGGCTTATGATCCGAACCACAGACGCTTCTACTACAACAATCAGAAATTGGGGCATCCTCCTCCAGTCCACTGTTCAACACTGGAGCTACGCCGTAAGCGCCACCCTTCCTAATCCAGCATCAGCTTCACTTTTGTCCCATCTGTTAAGCAGCTGCAGCTGCAGCAACCATATCAGTGCCCCCCGCTGGGGCTTTGCACCACGCTCTCTGATACCGCCAAGACTTATACATTTTTCTGTTGCTAGCGCTACGTGTTTTCGCAAGAACCTCTCACTGCTTTCACACTCCACATGATACATTTTTGTGTACACTATCTCCGTGCATTGCCTGACCCTGCTGTGCTGCCCGGTTGATTTCCCCTGGGGGTGAAACGCAAGGGTTTTGCAAAACCAGCAACGGTTTTCAATTGCAAAGTAAAAGCACTTGGGTCACTACCCCACCAATTCAGGGCATCGATTTTCAGTGCCCTTCGGTTTTCTATCTCAGAACAACCCACCTCAGGTTTCAGCCTGATTCCAACTCTGGCTTTTTTTCCCACACACATACAACGTCATGGGCAGCATGATTTTAAACCACACACAGGACACACACCACTTGCACCCAAACACTCCACACCAGTTTTCACAACCAACAATACACACACTTAGGCAAACATAGAATTGTAAACATAGACTTACCCACCCATGATACAAATACCCCCGGAACGCCTTATGTAAATAGAATATGGGGAAGCAGCCCATGGACAAGTTGTGAGCATTTATCATCATCATCAACGGTGGCGGATTTTGTTAGGGGACTCGTGGAGGAGGTGACAGACATGTGGATGGTGGTGGATTTGGAGGCGGACATGGCGTCCCTTAGGAGGCTCGCCACCAAGCTGCTACATGAGGCCCTGAACACGGGGCTGGAGACGTGGAGCGTGCTGCTGGTCATACATCTGGTAAAGCAGGAGTTGCATCGAGCGGGCGTAGGGAATCATGAGGCGGATGAAGCGGCGCAAACAGTGGACATGGTACAGGAGCGAGAATTGAGGGTGCCAGAGGGGACAGAGCAACTCAACATGATGCAAAAACCGCCTAGGGTGGGGGAAGAGGAGAGATCCAGATCGGTCGTGGCGGATGACAGGGGCCGAAGAGAATTAAGAGTGTACCCGCAGCCAGTGTACATTCTGGCGCAGGTGAGAGGGGGGTCGGAGGTGGTCGCTCTGAGCAGATATTTGGAGGACAGGGTTTGGCAGCAGATCCACTTCCTCAATCTCCTGAGACTGGAAACTGTGCCCAAAAGGCTGTAGACCAGGCCGCTGCAGGTCATCACGGGTGAAGTGCCAGTGAGGGAGACAACTATAAGGTGGTATAGGCATAGGGGTATGGGTCTGCAGGAGGAGTACATGCGGTGCCACGGTGGCAAGCAGTTGGAAACGTTCGAGGAGTTCATGCAATCTGAGCAGTATCGGGAGATAGACAGGCTGATGGTGAGGGACAAGGACATCACGCTGCTCAAGAGGGGTGCAAAAGGACGACGACAGTTGGAGAGGCCACTAGGGAGAGAAGGGCATAGCAAGGGATTGCGGCAGATGGTAATTGTGAAATCACTGAGGTGGAGGCTCCAGGAGCATACAGTAGCACCGGATGTCATGGCATACAGGCTGCTGAGGCATGTCGTAAAGCATCTGCAAGAACGTATGTTGTGTAGGGACGCACAGTTCGAGGTGAGGGCAGAGGACATCTTGGACCCGGTCACCAAGAGGATAGAAATTGCGTTGATCAGGTACAGCCTGCAGGTCACCACGATGGAAGTACAGCTCAAGCCGGACTGGCGGTTGCGGCAGACAGAGGATGCAGGGGAAGAGGCGGGACAAGCGGTCGATGAACAAAGGGAACGCCTGATGGCGCGCAGGCGGAAGAGGATGCGACAAGTATGGGAGCCGTGAAGAAGAGCAAGCGGCGGAGGCCCGATGATCTTAAAGTGGGGCTACAACGGGGTGTCTGCCTGGACTGGACCATCCAGGAAAGCTAGAGGGCGGAGGAGGAAACAGAAAGTAGCACGGACAGAGACGGGATTCGCTGTGGACAGGATCATCCGGGCCGGAAAGGGGCAGGGAGACCAGCGACCCAGGACAGGGTTGTCCGTGGAAGGAGGGCCTGCGGAAGAGGGAGGTGGGTCGGCAGCGGTGGGAGAAAGAGCAGGAGAGGGCATCAAGGGGGAGACACCGGGAGGGCAGCCAACGGCGACGTAGCGGCGCAGCTGCAGGAGAAAGAGGAGAGCGGAAAGGCAGGTACGCCAGGAGGGGACAATTGACGTCTGGGGATGTAAAGAAAGGAGCAGGGCGGGCAGGAGCAAAGGGGTGGCAATGACAGGCGTACGGAGCAGTGCAAGCACAGTGGAGAGCACCATGAAGGCCAGGACAGGGCTGTACTGGGATGAAAGGGCGGCCCAGACAAGGGCAGCCGGGGCAGAGCATGAGGGAGGCCAGTGATGGATCAGCCAGGGGACACTTGGCGGGTGGTCCAGGGCAAGTACGTGAAGGGATGAGCAAGAAAAAAGAGCCGCCACCCGCCCGGACTTGACCATCCGGGAAAGAGGGTGGCTCGAAGCACCGGTGTTGAGGTAGGTAGGTAGGTATCTTCGGGAGCTCAGGATGCCTCCTTTGACAATGCAGGAAGAAGGTCTTACCAAGGGGACGTCCTGTCCCTCCCACTGCCCTAGTTCAGGTGCCTCTTAAGCCGCTCCCGCAGGTACTTGGGAAGGCAGTGTCGCGGCTGGCCGGTCCAGGTGTCCGGGGTGGGACGTCATCCCCAGATGTGTCCATGGGTAGGGCCACAAGTGCCCTCCTTTGGGCTGCTACTCTGGGGGCTGCCCAGCCGTGTGAAGTATCTCTCACCACAAGGGGTATTGCTCCCGCTACTCTCCGGTACGACCGCCTCACCCTTGTGGCTTGAGTTGCGGGGCCTCTCTGCTTGGCAGGCGACCCCCTTCTGGACTGTGTACCAGCTCACCTGTCACCGGTTGCTTCCATGGCTCCGGGTGACGTTTGCCATGTTCCCCGATGCAGCCTGGTCGGGCTCAGACCATCGGCCTTGGGGTACCGCCCCTGATGCTGGCCCGGTGGGTCCGCTGCGTCGCCCCAGTGCGCCCGACCCATGGGGTGTTGGTGCTTTCCCCTCTCTCGGCCGCCCTACGTGTGCACGTGTGTGCAGTGTCCTGGGCCACTTGGCTCCTTTTCACCGGTGTGCCCGCTTGGTGCGCTGTGTTGCGTGTGCGGTGTCCTGAGCCACTTGGCTCCTGTTCTCCGGTGTGCTCGCTCGGTGCGTTGCGTTCTGTGTTCGGTGTCCTGGGCCACTTGGCTTTTGTTCACCGGTGTGCTCGCTCAATGCGTTGTGTTGCATGTGCAGTGTCCTGGGGCACTTGGCTGATGTTCGCCGGTGTGCGCGCTCGGTGCGTTGCGTTGCTTGTGCGGTGTCCTGGCCCACTTGGCTCATGTTCACTGGTGTGCCCGCTGGCTGTGTTGTGTTGCGTGTGCGTTGTCCTGGGCGACTTGGCTCCTGTTCACTGACGTGCTCGCTCGGTACGTTGCGTTGCGTGTGCGGTGTCCTGGGCCACTTGACTCCTGTTCACCGGTGTGCTCGCTCGGTGCGTTGTTGTAGAACTTGGGGCATAGCCATGGCAGAATCCATGTTTGTTTCCCATTTCTCCTTTGCACACTCATGTTGCTTCTTGTGTGCCATTTTGGGTGTAAATTATTATGCGATCTCAGCATTTGATTCCAATCCCAGATTTCGATCCCAGAAGTAATTCCGACCGCAGATTTACGTTTTGTTTTTGCATTTATGTTGGTGCATTGATTCCATTTCAATTCTGCGGTTGGCCAGCATTTCTTCTAACATTATTTGGATTTCCGATTCATCGATTGGCTGCTGCTGTGTGTGTGCGCGCGCCGTCTTTAGTCGCGCCGTAATGCAGGCCAGCCAATCGAATACCTTTCCAGTTTGGTGCTAATAGTGTTAGATCTATCATGTGGAAATTGGAATCACTTATCCAACCGGAGGAAGACTATGTGACAGCCATACTATGTACGTTGATCGCTTCTCTGGGCAGTGTTGAGGGAGTACCTCCGGGAAACCAAGACCGTCCTTATCTCTGCTATGGTGGTATTAGTAGTCACGGCAAAACCTACCAGTCACATGTCTTCCGAAGGGGACGAGAGATGAGACCAGGGGAAGCATAGGTAGGCGCACCGCTGGTTGTGGGATACATTGGTTGTTGCCTTGCAATTGGATTCCACTGAGGTGCCACACCATATTTGGTTTGGAGGTTTCATGCATTCATTCTAAGAGTTGACATTGCATTTGTCATTCATGCATGGTTCATTCATGGTGTGACTCAAACTTGGTGGTGCCCACGATTCCATGGTCAAGGTGAACATATAGTGTCTCCTCTCCCCAAGGTGGATTTGGTGCTTTCCCTCACTCTCACGCTCTCTCCCAATTCATCATACTCCTCAAGAGGTAAATTGAGCATTTAATGCCATGTGACCGCTGTCTTTGATCCTTTGAGACTCTTGGGCTCTTTCAATTTTTTTTCAAGTGCCCGTGGCATGGGAGTTATCCAATTAATTCATGCCTTGGTTTTGCCGTCTTGTGGTTACACTGAAGGATTGGCATTGGTTGAGCCTTCGCCACCCTCTCTCCAAGTGCATGGATGCTCTCTTGGGTCAAGGCCAGGCGAAACTCTCTCCCCATGCATGCCTTCTCTCATGGTGGATAGGTAAATCTCTCTCAAGGCATTTGGTTGGGGAATATCTCTTCTCGGGCATGGTTAGGTGATGCATGTACTCTGGCCGGCTCTCCGGGATGAGACCAACTCCCCATGCACGTGCTCTCTTTGGGTGGGTTCATCTCTCCATGCACCTGCTCTCTTTAGGTGGAGGTTAGGTCCCATGAGTAGCCCGGGAGGCCATTGGCCTATTGTTTGCTTCTTTGCCAAGAGGTGGATCTCATTGTCTATGGTGTATTGCTCGTTTGCTAATTTCGGTTTAGATTAGTTGTTGATCCTAAGAGCTAAGCGGGTCATGGCTTGGTGCCTTTGTTGGTGCGTTTACATGCCCCATGTGACCATGTATGTGCATGCGAACTTTCTCCCCTCATGTTGGTGTATTCAAGACGTCCGGAGACTCAAGTGTGACTCATTTGCTCTTTGAGGATGGCCCAACGGTGGTGTGGATCATTTCTTTCCTCTGCTCCACCCCCGGTGAGAACATCCATGTCGAAGGGTAGAAGTGGTGTGAATTTTGGTTTACACTTTTGCATGCATGACTCAAGTCCATAGGATAATGCCCGTGCCCATGAACTCTTCGTCTTTGCATTGCATGTGGTCCGACCGGAAGAGTAGGTTGAGTCTTACTCCCGTTTGTGAATACTTTTTCTTTTCTCAAGGGTGGACCATTCAGGAACCATTTGGACCTTTGCCCGTGCTCGTCCCGTGTGGACTATTGGAACATTTGTACTCGTGTTTTGAGCTTCCTCAAAATGCTAGTTTAACTTAATACATCTACATTAGGCATTTGTTTGTTTGTTTCTCATTGCCATGTCCGGTCTCAATGGAAGCAGTGGTATGCAAGAGGATATCGTTGTGGTTTCGGATGATTCGGCGGTGGGTTCCGACACGGCAAAGGAGTTAGCCGAACTGAAAATGATGTTGCGCAAGCAAGATGCCAAGATGGAGAAGTTGCGATCACAATTGGCGGCGACGGAATTTCAGAAGCGCATAGAGGAAATGATCCCGGATTTGAGTTTGGAGGAAATTGAGCGATTTCTGAAAAAGGAGCGCGTGACGGTTTGGATGAAAGATATGTCTGAGGTCTTAAAAAATTATGTTGCTGCGGTGCCGAATCCATGTAGACCTACCGACGTGGTTGGCAGACAGGGACAGCAATTGAGTTTGGGCGATGCGTTGGCTTACAGGGTTCGGAAGGTTTTGAAGGTTGCGCATTCTGCTTATGTCAAAAGGTATTATCATGGTGAGAAGTCAGGACCGAAAGGGGCATCGGAGACCTTTGAGCAGGCTATGGCGGCGGGCGAAGATGCGTGGCGTTACAAGAGCATTCAAGTCAAGCGCAAGGATGGCGTGGCCTATTTGTTATCGAAGGCTGGAGATTGGATTCCCGTACACGCGTCGCCGAGTGAGGATTGCCAGAGGTGTGCTGCTGCCGGCAAAATGGAAAACTTGCGCCATTGGTGTTTCAGGTGGCCACTTTGGTCATGAAAGAACAACCTGTGGCGGTACCGGGACGCCGTCACGGGAATACCAGCGCCAGAAGAAGAGAGGCCGACGTTTGGGTGGTTGGCGATGGAGTTTGACTCGCTCCGACGCGAGGAACAACCCACTACACCGGTGGGTATTGCAATTCGGAGCTTGGAGGCATCCACAACGGCAGGGTATGCAACTCATCTTCGGGGATTGGCGGATGTCGAGGATGAATTGGGAGAAGAAGGGTGGTTGCCTGAGGCATGTGCAACACGGAGGCAGTGCGAGTGCAGCCAGAGACAATATATAAGCGGTCCGTGCCTGCGAGGATTTACAGTGGATTGCAGGAGTGGTGCAGCCGCTCCATTGGAGATTGGCCAAAGCTGGAGCGCAGTCTGGTGCCCAAGAGTATGCTAGTCCTGTTATGCTACGGCATTTGGTTGAGGCAGCGAAGTCAGCAGATGATAGGGCTGTGGTGGCTTTGGCATTGATTTCGTATGTGTGCTTTTTGCGAGTGGCGGAGGCAGCTAGTGTTCGAGCTGGGGATGTTCGTGATAGTTGCTACGTGGCTTTCTGGAATAGCAGGACCGGGGATGAAGGATGGCAGCGGAGACCTGTGCCGGAGTGGCTGCGGCCTTATGTGGAGTGGCTTCTCGAATGGGCCGAGGACAGAGGGCTGGCCCGGGGTGATCTCTTGTACCCTGCAGGGGCAGCTCAATTAGAAAGGTCGTTGGCGGACCTGGTGCGTGGATCGACTTGGACTCATCACAGGTGGCACTGCTTCCGCAGAGGCGGTGCAGCGGCTTGCTGGAAGAGAAGTCCGGAACTACCGCACTTCAAGTGGTGGGGCTGGTGGGCAGCCACAGCCACGGCAATGGCCTACGCCCTGGGATATAGGGATGAGGATTTTACGCCCTGCTTTGCTTGCCGCAGGTTTGAAGTACGGAGCCGAGATCCCTGTTTGTGGAGCCCCAAAAAGTGTGGGGTGACATCATGTACAAGGGTCAACGTCGCGACAAAAACAAGCCGGTTTGGGGACGTGGCGAACGAAGGAGGGCAGCACCAAGGATGTTCAAGGGCAAGAGGTATGCCGGTGAGCCGCAGTCTGATGTAGCGGATCTGGGCAGCTCGTTAGACGATTCCGACTCTGGGGTTTCGGCGGACGAAGGTGTTGTGCAGCGTCCAGGTGTCGGAGAAACCTCTGGGAGTTGTTCAAGCGGCAGCGGGAAAGGGAGGCTCCGGGCAAGGCGGCGCCGCAGGGGCCAGAAGTGTGGGTGATGGTGCCCAGCGGGGTGCCGATCCAGACCCCTGGCGTGCAGGACAACAAGCAGAACAGTCAGGTGCGGGGTCAAGCAAACAGCCGACAAGAGATGGTGCAGAATTCAAGTTCACAGCACCGCCCTCGGCCAAGCCCAGGGCCGGGGAAATCCGGGATCGATGGCGTTCTGTGCAAGCTGTTCAGGGAGTCCAAGGAGCCAGGAAGAGACCGCTGGCTGGCCGAGCCTTATCAGTGCCACCAAGGACGACGCGTGGTGAGGCGTTGGAGGTGGCGCAAAGTTCTGCGCGGGGAGCCGGTGGCCGAAGGGTGGGGAGACCTCAACGGCGAAACCGGACGAGCGATGGCGAATGGGGACCCCAACAAAAACGATCCAGGACTGTACCCCGTGGCCCCATCAAGTGACAGCGGAGTACGCGTTGTTTTGGGCGATGAGGGAGCGGGGTCCGAGATGAAGGTTTCGGGTGTTCTGGAGAGTGTTGTTGGCCTATAAGGGAGGCTTTTTTATCACTAAAATGGCCGAGCTAACTCGGCACTTTGTTTGGATGGCTATCAAGCTGGCTTGTGCAGAGGCCCTTCTAGTGCACAGGCTCTCGATTTTTTTACCTTAGATTGACCAGTGTATGTCAGGATTTTAGGTTTGATGAGCCGATGGCTGTATGTCTCATGGCTGTGCGTTGTCTTTCACCGGAGGCTTGGGAATCCTTGAATAATCTTTCTACCTCCCCCAACCCCAAACTAGCTAGGGGTACACCTGAGGTCTTGGCGGCAGGTATAGGGGAGGTCGGGTGTTACCAGGTGACCGAGAGGGAGTGGCACGAGATTGTGCCCCCCAGGTTTCTGCGGTTCATGGAATTTTTTGATCTGCGTGAGATGCCCAAGGGTAACGGTAGGGTGAGGAAGCCAGTCCTGGGTATGACCGATGCAATTCGCAGGACAGGTGTGTTACACGACAAAGACCCTTCGATGACCCCAATGTGCTTCCCCTTTGTGATACCCAAAAATTCCGTGACGTGTTCTTTCATCCTGACCTGTGTGGGTATACACGAAGGCTTGCCTGTGAAATTCTCAAAGGTCTCTTTGGCGTCGTCGGAGTTGATAGGGCGGTGGATGGCAGAGCAAGACCCTTCCAGAGAGTCGTACGGGACACATGTGGATCTATCGAATGCGTTTTGGTCATTCAAATTACCACGAAGGGCCAGCAGAAGTTTTTAGGTTTTACACCAGACAGAGGGGGGGGCTGGTGTCACTGGACAGGTTGCCTTTCAGTTGGGCATTTTCGCTCCTTATCTGCCAGGAGTTGCTGGACAGGGTTGTCCGTGGCATCGTGCCGGAGGGTGGTTTTTTGGTGCATTATTTAGATAATTTTATATTATTGTCGTGCAATCGTGATTTGTTGGAGGGTCTGACAGAGACGGTGGCGGTGCGGATTCGACAGGCGGGCTTTTTGGTGAGTTCTAAAAGTACCCTGAGTCCTGTGCAGGTGCTGCAGGTGCTGGGGAAGGTTGTAAATTTGCGAGAGCGGTTTATCCAGGTGCAACCGTTTGTCTTCCTGCAGCTTATGGTGGCTTGGATGCGATTGGCCACGTGTGGTTATTCCAAAAAGGATAAGTTGTTGGGAACCTTGCAGTGGCATCTTCGGCCTCGCATTTTCGGCCTCGTTTTTTGGGATTCTTGCTGGGGCGTATGCCTGGTCTCGGTTCGGACCTGTGCGCCCCAGGGCCACCCCCCTGAAGGTGCTGGAGGGATTGGTTACAGCGATAACGCCTATAGGACACAGATGGAGGCCCATTTCCTGCTACAGAGTTGAGAGGGTGAGGCATTTGGGAGGGTGGTGCTTGCAGGAGCGACAGGCGACGCCGTCTGATTTTTTGGGTAATCTGGTTTTCGTTGATGCGGCAAAGGACGTGCGCCGGTATAGATTAGGGGGTGTGCTGCCTTTCTTGCATGCGGTACGAACCTGGCTGTGTCCGGAGGGGCCGTGCAATCAGCAAGTAGCCGAGCTCATGGGAATTGCCTGGGCGATTCGGCTGGCGGTGCGCCTGGGCTGGAAAACAGTCACGATTTTTGCAGACAGTTTGGTAGGTATTTCACAGACGGTCGGGTTGCGTGCGGCGTCTTACCTGGAGACCCAATTGCGTGTGTTACGCGCGCTTACGTGGGTTTTGCATAATTCTGGCCTGACTGCAAAGCTGATATGGATGCCGTCCATTCTGCACCCGGCTGATCCCATGAGCTGGATACACGCTGATTTTGAGGGCAGTGGTTTTGGGGCGGAAGAGGATGCGTGGAACAGGTGGTATGTGATCCAGCGATACCCGGATTTGTGTTGGGTCCAGGGATTGGCCTATGTTTGATGTCTGTGGGTCATCGAGCTTCGAGTGAAAGACGTCTGTAAGGTAAAGTTAACCAGAGAGCCTGAGGCAAGCATTTTCGGTTTGAGTCAGCCTGGATTTCGTGCATGCCCTAGGGTTAAACTCGTGTTTTGAGCTTGCTCCAAACGCTAGTTTAACTGAATACATCTACATTAGGCATTTGTCCGTTTGTTTCCCTCCCCGCCACCCCCGGCCGCTTTTTCACGACGACCGGGGCTGAGGCACAGCGTTGTTCTGCTGAGTGACCATGTCAGCCCCCCACATCAATCACATGGGAGGGGGTGGTGGGCACCCGTTCGACTGTACCCCACCCGCCCCCCCCTGCGGCGACAGTGCAAGGGATAAGACAAGCGGTCCTGTATGTTACGTGCTTGATTCGAGAATGACATGAGACCCGCCGCATGCGAGTGTAGAGTGTCTATGAACGTGTAGGGTAAGGTGGGGTCCCCTGCGGGGAGGCGGCGGAACACATGTGCAGTATCGAAGTACTATTAGCCACTGCAAGTGGCAACTGATTGGGCCGGAGAGCCTGAGGCAAGCATTTTCGGTTTGAGTCAGCCTGGATTTCGTGCATGCCCTAGGGTTAGACCCGTCTTGGACCCGTGTTTGACCGGTGTTGGACCGTGGCTCATTTGTGGGTTTTTGTGGACCATTGGTGAACTCTTGGCTGGATCATTGTTGGGCCGTATTGGATCCTTGGGTCATTTCCTCATTGGGCTTTCAATTGGAATTGTTTCTGTCATTGCCGTGCTCTGAGGGACTTGAGTGGGTTGTGAGCTTGGAAATCTCTGCTGGTTTTATTGGTTGGAAATTTGGTTGATTGGCAATTTGGAAAAATGGAAGATTCACTCGGTTCAAGTCACCTTGTGGGCGATTTGTTGGTAGCAGAGGCTTACCCAGGCAGGGGTTTAGCCTACGGCTCTGACACGGGCAGCGGGATGACTCTCGGAGAGGTTACAGCCATGAGCGGGATGATCACAGCACGGCCAGAGGAATCTGGTTCCGAATATGCGACAGGGCATCAGTCGACAGTTGCGTCTCCTTAAGACTTGGCAGTTGGGCTTAGGCAGGGCCAGTCAGCCTACCCAGTTGAGGAAGACGCCAACATGGAATCCGCACCATGGGGATACCGATCCTTTGAGAGGATTCGGATAGTGAATCGATTCGGTGTGGCAGCTGAAAGGATTCTGACTCGTGAGTGGGCACCAGAGACTCATGATTTAGCAACCTTGCCGGCGCAGGTTGAGGAGCTAACAGGTGCGTTGAACTACCTCCAAAACTTTCATTTCGCCCCTGTTTTCGGCGATTTCCGAAATTCGCCAGGTCATCAAAGCCCTCTCTCGCGAGCTTGAACTCCATGCGCGGGGAGTACAAGTAGATTGGTCAGCTTTGACGGCGCGGGTAGATGCATTGGGACAATTGTTGAACGAGGTAAACAACGAGGTGCAGGACCAGAGGTCCCAGTTGGACTCGAAGAGAGCGGAAATGCAATCAACTTTAGAACAAGCGAGTGCAGCCGCTTTGGAATATCGCCAGGTTGCTGAAGCACCTAAAGCGAAGGTGAACAATTCTCGCCAAGGGTGGGAGCAAGCGATCAATGAGTTGGAACGGCAACCCGAGGGAGTGTTGAATGAAGTAGCTGGGTCCAGTTCACACCGGGCCCAATTGGACAAATCGGTTGAGGAATTGGAGAGTTTGGAGGGCAAGGTGTTGAATCATGACCGGGTCACCACCAACATGGCGGAGGAAATCCGGCGGATAGGTCTCAACTTTGAGGATGCCGAAAAACGAGTGCATGGTGTGGAAGCAATGGTGGAAAGCCACCAGGCTTCTATTTCCCAGCTTATAAATCGGGTACACAACTTGGAGCACCATGCTGTTTTGTCAACATCCACAGGGGAAGCTGGAGAGGCGAAGGTGCCCGCAACGGAGGTGAGACACATAGCGGCGAACCTGGAGAGCACCAGTGCACAAGTGGCCACGCTCACGGGCTGAATGCACCTTTCCAAAACTATGCCCAAGCCGGATTTGGCCAAGGTTGAGGCCCTGGAGTTACAGGTGCGATTGCTCATGACCCGGTTGGAACAAAGTGAGCATGAGGTACATACGCTCAGGGAGGGGATCTGGACCCGACCCCATGGCGGTCCACCCGAAGGGATGCGGCCGGATCCTCATGTCATTGGTGAATTACAAAGAGAATTGGAATCTTTGGAGAACAAATATCAATTGTTGAAGTATGCGGGCACGCCATCGGTGGATCCAATGGGGGTCCCGACACCGAAGCCTGAACCACGAGTCCGAGTTTTAGGAGTGCCGGCGCGGGAGGAACGGGTTGCGGGAAGCCTACTGGGGTTTGGATTCCGCCCGGCCGAGGATGACTTGTCGTCCATGCGGTCGGATGATCGGAGTTTCCGGGGAAGAGACCCAAGGGGCGGACGTAGTTGGAACCGCACCCACTAGGGACACACCCCGCCGGGTATGGGGGCTGATTGGCGGCATTCCGCCGGGATGGACCTCCGCTACTTCGAGGCGGATGGCGATGGTTGGTTTATGCCACGGATGGTGTTTCAGTTGTTCAATCGACAAGAATCTCTCAAGGATGGGATTGGCCTTCCGAAACAAAAGCCCCCGGGAATTCTGCGGGCAATGGCGTTTGATGAAGTTGGCCCTGAACGACTTTTGGACGCCCTATTTGACTGGGAAGAGCCACAACTTGAAGGATCGGATCAGCGGGTCATTTCTCCCAGGGGTCCATGGAAGGCTGGCAACCCCAGGTGATGGACCCGCAGGGACGTTCAAGGAATGCCCGTCGCCCCACGGTGGGATGGAAGTGGGACAACGGCCATTAAGTGGTTCTTGGATTTTCGTGCTTGGGAGCGCGATTGGATCTACGGGTTGACAGATGCCATGAGAAGAGCAGTTTTGCTTTCTCTTGTTGCCGCCACCCAGTCCAAACCCAGTCAAGGAGATGGTGAATCGGTACCAATTCCGGTATCAAGATTTGTTGAGGGAAGTGACAGAGGAAGTCTTCACGGAGGCGAACGACGACGTTATCTTGGAGGCCTTCCACACGGTCAAACCGTCGTCACTAACTCCAACGCCACGCAAGTTCATCAACTTTGTGGAGCAATTCCTCACCTTGGGCCGCCGTGTTCGCGACGCAATCACGCAACGGCAAGCGAAAGATCGACTCCTTGATGTAATTGCGACACTGAAGGTGGATGGGTTGCTCAAGGAAATCATCAAAGAGGAGACCAAGGTTGGGTTGCAATTCAACTACCTCGAGATGATCGTGTTCGTGATGAACCCCCTCATGTCTCGCCACAAATTGGCCATCAAGAAGGGGCACATCATGCGACGACTTGGGCATGCCATCCAAGAATCGCCGCAACCCAAGCCATTGACCCCGCCGAACCAAGTGAACCCTCAACGGACGGGGAAGAAGAATGGATCGGGCCGGGTGAGAGGCATGGAAGGAGTTGAGGACATGGACAAAGCCGAGGATCCCAAAGGTCACCAAGATCAAGAACAAGCCGGCCCGAAGTAGAGCATTGCGGAGGTTCAAGAAATATGCGAAGCCAAGGTGTTGGCTATGTCAGGACGAGCAGGCGCAGGTGTGAGCTCCATCCCAAAATGCCCGGCATGTGGCAAGGGAAGACATAGCCGTGAGGATTGCTGGGTCTTGCATCCTCCTAAAGCACCCGAGTGGCTCCAGGACAAACTCAAATCCAAGAAAATTGGGAAGGGCGGCCAAGCGAAGCCCGCTGCGCAAGGAGGTGGCAAAGGAGAAGAACCACACAAAAGTGGGAAGTTTCCGCCTTGCAAGGGCTGCGGGAGCACGCTGCATCCGCCGGAGGATTGTTGGACGCTCCATCCGGAGTTGCGGGAGAAAGCCAAGGCCGAGAGGCGGCTCGGTAAGCGACACAATTGAGAACGTTGCCGGTAACATTGGAAATTCAAGAAGATTGACCAGGCTTGTAGGGACATGGGCCCCTCACCGGCGACTGTGTGCCCCATTATGTCGGTAAACCAACCCCAGGCATGGGATGCCGGATATTGTACGCGTCCGGTTCTGCGAATCAGTGGGGCCGAGGAGGAAATTTTGCGGGTGCCTCGACCTGGGCACGCCGAGAAGCTTCCAAAGGGCGTCATCGTTCCGGGAATATATATCCCTCACAAAGGGACCTCGGAACGAATACAGGCACTATCGCTTCAGGGACACCGGCAATGAGGTGATTGTGGTTGCTGGTTGGGATATATTCCCCGAACAGTTCCGGGAGGTGGCCACCCAACCATTCTGACTACTCGGAGTTGGTGAGAAGAAGTTGGAAGGTGGAAAATATGTGGTCCGGAGCGATATCGTTGTGCCCGTGCAAAGAGGTTCCCAGGTCGTGATGGCGCGCTGCGCCGGTTGCTTGGTTTATTTGGCCTCGGTTGGCCCGAGAGCCATTCTTGGTTTCCCTCTTTTTGCCCGGTATGGACTTGCTGTCCTACCGGATCCGGGATGCGTTGCTTTGGTGGAGGACCTTTGTCAAGGCGGCCCATGGGATTAATTTGATTGTAAATGTCCTCCTCCGGAGACACGGACACCTTTGGACATAGCGGGCAGCCGGGAGCTTGAGCGGGATGTCAATAAGTTGGAGCATGACGGGCAGTTGTGCCGCCCTATGCAAGGCTCGGCTACAATGTCTTGCGTGGATGACAAGAACTTCAACGCCCATGAGGTGCATCGCGAGCTTGTGACCGTTGACATTTCGGAGAGTTTGGCGCAACTACAGGAGTTGCAGGAATCCTCTTCTTGTCATGACCCACTTTTGGGTGTTTCTTCTCATGAATGTGCAACTTGTGAAGGTGCAGAGATGAATTGTTTTGAGCAAGGACACAATAATCCACCCGAGGATTGCCCAAGCGTTGTGGAGTGTTCAATACCACAATTTATGGGTTTGATAGGAATAATGTTGGTTGGGTCACTGACGGCATTCAACAGCAGTGTTGTCCTCCCAGTGAAGAACTCACGTGGAGGTGCCCCTTCCCGATGGCTTTCTATTAAGGTCGTTGGACATGTGGATGGTCCTTTGCTCTCTCCCTGTTGCTTATTTGCAATTTCTGGAATGTCAGCCATTGTGTTGCATGCGCATTTCCAGAAGTTGCGCCCTGGTGAGTGGCCTAAATTACCGGAACAGGATACGCCTCCTTTAAGTGCGTCACATAGTTGTAGGGCGACTCAAGGAACGAGCATTGAGTCCCTAATAGACCGGAAATTGACAGTTCCAGAAATATTGCCTCCCGATGACTGTTCCAAGGATCTTGAGATCTCGGAGACTGTAATAGAGAGATGGGTTCAGCAACTTGCTGATCCCAACCTGGACTGTGCTGAATTGGACTCACAATGTGAGTCGAGCCCCTCATCTGATGAGGGCTCGGTTGGCCCCGACGTGCCACCCGACGAGTTTATGGGTCGGTATGGCTTTCTTAGGGAAGAGGAAGATTTGGAGACAGTGAAAATGTTGCAGGTGCTTGCGAAGCAAGTTCAAACATCGTCTTCCATTTTGAGTTCTAATTTATTAGGACGGTGTTTTGATTCCCAGGATTCCGGGAAATGCATGGGTTTGCGCCCGAGGGAGAATCCAAAGGATTGCAAGGAAAGGCCTCAACTTTATTGGCGTAAGGTGGCAGCCCTCGCGGGAATGTCGAGGCCGCGAATCAAGAGGACTTCCATACACCCGCAAGTGTATAAGGACGGACGATTCTCTTTGGATCCGCGATGGTTTCACCGCATTTTTGATTGGGCTGGAGATGAATTTCGCCCCCAGCGCTACCAATTTGCAGATCTGTGCTCCACTACCAAAGTCAAGCGCTCCGGAAAGCTCGCCGTGGCATGGGTCAACACTTCTAAAGGTTGAGCTGCAGTCACGCAAGGTTTGAACAAGCCTTGGCATGATGACACCATATTTGTTATGTGCCCGGATAAATTTCTGCAACAAGTTGCAGAGAAAGCGATATGGGAAGGAAGTTGAGGGATCATGATTATTCCCCGCCATAAAAACAAAGAATGGTTTTCGGGTCTTGGTGAAGTGACGGTTGATTGGTGGGATTTGCCGCATGATGCATTGTGTTTCTGTGATGAGGGAGGTACACCTTGTTCTCCTGGGAAATTAGGTGCACGAGTTATTATTTTTGATGCCTTGGGGGTGGATCAAGAAGGGCTGGGACAGACTGATTTCAAGAAATCACATGTTGATCACCCTCCTCAAGATCATCGGAACCGCCCGCGCGCTGCAACACCAACAACAAAAACAAAACAACGAGACAACTCAGGGTAGGCGCCACGTTAATATGCCGGCCGCCTAAACGATGCGCCACGCTGCCACACGATGAAAGGGAGCCGAGGTGCGCAACGCACGACGGAAATGACACAACGGCCGCACCGCCACGGACAAAAGGGCACGCCCGCTAACATCCCCCGCACGCATAGGACGAGGACGCCATGAGACAAGCAAGGTCAAGGTGTGTCTAAGGAACAAGGTGGGAAGACCCCCCAAAGCAAAGCGCCACACGAAAAAACAGGGAAACCATGAAACACCATGAAACACACATAAGAGGTATGCCCATGCACGCACACGCCATGAGAGCCGCCGCAAGCACGCCATTGTATGAATGACCCGCCGCCGAACAAACCGACGCCACGAGCATCGCGCCGCCGCCGGACCGCCCACGTATGCATTCTATACTCTCTCTACTCTAGGCCGCCCGCACGGAAAGAAGTATGGTATGAGGGACACCCGCACGGAACCGAAATGAGGGAACCACACGCCGCCGGAGAGCACACCACCGCCACCACAAACACACATACCACAAACCCAGGGGCACACGAAGAGCAAGAGGTATACCCGCACACGCAAGGGCCCGACAAACGCCGGAAGTGCCAAAAGGTATGGGTAAAAAAATAAATAAAAAAAAAGTACACGCAAAGGGCCGCTGCTAATGGAGACGCAAGCGAACCGCGGCGCCAACGCGCCCACTGACCAAGCAACGAGGCAACCACCTCTTTTTCCTCCTATCTCACTCTAAAGGCTGCCGGCGCCGAGGAAAATGTGGACACCGCCAAAGAACACACAAAGAGCGAAAGGCCGCCAACACCGCGGACCGGAACATGAGTGGTATGAGGGAGTACCTAATGGGCAGCCCAAGCGGAAAGAAAGGATGGTATGAAACGGGGAAACCACGGAACCGGAAGAAGGGGGCCACACGCTACCTGGGAGCACACACCACCGCCACCGAACACACAAACCACAGGCTGGAGGGCACAAAAAGCGCAAGTGGTACGCCCACACGCGCAAGCAAGCACAAGCAAGGTATGGAAAGATCCGAGCCCGCCGCCGCAAACGACACAAGGAAAGAAGAGCCAAGGACCGACTAAAAGAACAAAGCGCACAACGCCGAACGAACAAATGTCATGAAAACCACCCTCCATCCTCGCTCTGTAGGCCAACAACGAGAGAGGAAGCCACCAACGCCAAAAAGTGGACACCGCCAACGACAAAATGAAGAACAAGAGGCCGCCACCGCCACGGAGCAGGAGTGGTATGAGGGAAAACCCAGGGGCAGCCAAAACGAAACGAAATGAGGATGGTATGAATGGTATGGATGCCCACGCGCGCAGGCATACGCGAGCAATGTATGGAGGTATGGCGAAGGAGCACGAACCAGCCGCCGCAAACGCCACGAGGAAGGGAGGACCAAGGATAGACAATGAGAGCGAAGTACACAACGCCACCCTCCTCCCCCTCTCTAAAGGCCATCAACACGGGTCAAGGAGTGGGGACACAACAGACAGGTCTGTCCCCGCAAGCGCATCGCAACCACCACAGCCGCGGACAAGCACACCATGGGATGGCACGAAGGGTGAGGAGAGTGCGCACACACGTAGACACAAGTGCGAAGACAGGTATGTCATACGCCGCGCAACGGAGAACGCAGCCGCAACGAACATGGTGCCAAAGTTGGTACAGTATGTTACATGATGACCGCGCCCAGTCGCCGAATGCCCACATACCCCCATCCTTCCTTTGTCTCGCAGGACCCAACGAGGGAGAACGACGAGCCAGCAAGGAAAAAGACCGAGACACACACCAGAGCAGAGTCAGGGAAAAAGTGCATGCCAGGGAGAAGGGTAGAGGAAAGGGTAAAGAGCAACGAAGCCACGAAAGAGACAGGGGGTAGCCAGCAGCCGAGCAAGGGACGCGCGCAGGGAAGGGGGCACAACAGGCAAACGGTGAGCACAACACCGCACCGAAGCACCGGAGAGGGGAGCACCAGAGGGACAAGAGAAAAGCGGCACCGGGCACCACGACACGCACCGCACAGACACCACACACACCGCACACACCCACACCCGCGCCCACAACACGTGGCCAGCGAGCCCCGGCAGCCCGCCCAGAGGGCGGGCAGCCGGGGGAGGGGGAGCGTCTGACCCCAGACGCCCCTCACAACGGCGGACGGCAACCCCCCTGGGGACGCCCTACCGCCACCCCCACGGCACGCAACGCCGGCCCGCAAGGGCGCGCGCCGTGGGGCCGGTGCAGGGTCCCCACGCCCGCACCGACTGCACCCGGGACACACGGGTTGCGGAACCCTGGCTGCCCGCTCCAGAGGACGGGCGGCCGGGGGAGGGACAGCGCCTGACACCAGACGCCTCCCACAACGGTGGCAGGCCACCCCCCCCGGGGACGCCCCCCCACCACCGTCGCGGCACGCAGCCCCCACAGGGCATGCAGGCCAAGGGGATAGTGTTGGGCCCCAACACCCACACACCCGCACCCATAGCGTGTGGGTAGCGGACCCCAACAGCCCGCCCAGTGGGCGGGCAGTCGGGGGAGGGACAGCGCCTGACCTCAGACGCCCCTCACAATGGTGGAAGGCACCCCCCCCGGGGACGCCCTTCCGCCACCCCCACAGCAAGCAACGCCGGCCCGCAAGGGCGCACGCTGTGGGGCCGGTGGTGGGTCCCCACGCCCGCACCGACCGCACCCGGGACACACGGGTCGCGGAACCCTGGCTGCCCGCTCCAGCGGACGGGTGGCTGGGGGAGGGACAGCGCCTGACACCAGACGCCCCTCAGAACGGTGGCAGGCCACCCCTTCCGGGGGCGGCCCCCCACCACCACCCCCGCGGCACGCAGCCCCCACAGGGCATGCAGGCCAAGGGGGCAGTGTTCGGCCCCCACAGCCACACGCCTGCGACCGCAGCACCTGGGTGGCGGACCCCAACAACCCGCCCAGTGGGCGGGCAGTCGGGGGAGGGACAGCGCCTGACCTCAGACGCCCCTCACAATGGTGGAAGGCACCCCCCCTGGGGAAGCCCTTCCGCCACCGCCACAGCGAGCAACGCCGGCCCGCAAGGGCGCACGCTGTGGGGCTGTTGCTGGGTCCCCACGCCCGCAGCGACGGCACCCGGGACACACGGGTCGCGGAACCCTGGCTGCCCGCTCCAGAGGACGGGCGGCCGGGGGAAGGACAGCGCCTGACACCAGACGCCCCTCACAGCGGTGGCAGGCCACCCCCACCGGGGACGGCCCCCCACCACCCCAGCGGCACGCAGGCCCCACAGGGCATGCAGGCCAAGGGGACAGTGTTGGGCCCCAACACCCACACACCCGCGCCCACAGCACGTGGGTGGCGGACCCCAACAGCCCGCCCAGTGGGCGGGCAGTCGGGGGAGGGACAGCGCCTGACCTCAGACGCCCCTCACAATGGTGGAAGGCACCCCCCCCCCCGGGGACGCTCTTCCGCCACCCCCACAGCGAGCAACGCCGGCCCACAAGGCCGCACGCTGTGGGGCTGTTGCTGGGTCCCCACGCCCGCACCGACCGCACCCGGGACACACGGGTCGCGGAGCCCCGGCCGCCCGCTTCAGAGGACGGGCGGCCGGGGGAGGGACAGCGCCTGACACCAGACGCCCCTCGCAACGGTGGCAGGCCATCCCCCCCGGGGACGGCCCCCCACCACCCCAGCGGCACGCAGCCGCCACAGGGCATGCAGGCCAAGGGGACAGTGTTGGGCCCCCACAGCCACACGCCTGCGACCGCAGCATGTGGGTGGCAGACCCCAACAACCCGCGCAGTGGGCGGGCAGTCGGGGGAGGGACAGCGCCTGACACCAGACGCCCCTCACAATGGTGGAAGGCACCCCCCCCCCCAGGGACGCCCTTCCGCCACCCCCACAGCGAGCAACGCCGGCCCGCAAGGGCGCACGCTGTGGGGCCGGTGCTGGGTCCCCACGCCGGCACCGACCGCACCCGGGACACACGGGTCGCGGAACCCCGGCTACCCGCTCCAGAGGACGGGCGGCCATGGGAGGGACGGCGCCTGACACCAGACGCCCCTCACAGCGGTGGCAGGCCACCCCCACCGGGGATGGCCCTCCACCACCCCCGCGGCACGCATCCCCCGCAGAGCATGCAGGCCAAGGGGACAGTGTTGGGCCCCCACACACACACACTCGCGCCCACAGCATGTGGGTGGCGGACCCCAACAGCCCGCCCAGTTGGCGGGCAGTCGGGGGAGGGACAGCGCCTGACCTCAGACGCCCCTCACAATGGTGGAAGGCACCCCCCCCGGGGACGCCCTTTCGCCACCCCCACAGCGAGCAACGCCTGCCTGCAAGGGCGCACGCTGTGGGGCCGGTGCTGGGTCCCCACGCCGGCACCGACCACACCTGGGACACACGGGTCGCGGAACCCCGGCCGCTCGCTCCAGAGGACGGGCGGCCGGGGGAGGGACAGCGCCTGACACCAGACGCCCCTCACAACGGTGGCAGGCCACGCCCCTTGGGGACGGCCCCCTACCCCCCCCGCGGCACGCAGCCGCCACAGGGCATGCAGGCCAAGGGCACAGTGTTGGGCCCCCACACCCACACACCCGCGCCCACAGCACGTGGGTGGCGGACCCCAACAGCCCGCCCAGTGGGCGGACAGTCGGGGGAGGGACAGCGCCTGACCTCAGACGCCCCTCACAATGGTGGAAGGCACCCCCCCCGGGGACGCCCTTCCGCCACCCCCAACGCGAGCCACGCCGGCCTGCAAGGGCGCACGCTGTGGGGCTGGTGCTGGATCCCCACGCCCGCACCGACCGCACCCGGGACACACGGGTCGCGGAACCCTGGCTGCCCGCTCCAGAGGACGGGCGGCTGGGGGAGGGACAGCGCCTGACACCAGACGCCCCTCACAACAGTGCCAGTCCACCCCCCCCGGGGACGCCCCCCCAGCAACCCCGCGGCACGCAGCCCCCACAGGGCGTGCAGGCCAAGGGGTCAGTGTTGGGCCCCCCCAACCACGCACCCGCGCCCATCGCACGTGGGTGGCGGACCCCAACAGCCCGCCCGGCGGGCGGGCAGTCGGGGGAGGGACAGCGCCTGACCTCAGACGCCCCTCACACGGGTGGAAGGCACCCCCCCGGAAACGCCCTTCCGCCATCCCCACAGCGAGCAACGCCGGCCCGCAAGGGCGCACGCTGCGGGACCGGTGCTGGGTCCCCACGCCCGCACCGACCGCACCCGGGACACACGGGTCGCGGAACCCCGGCCGCCCGCCCCAGAGGACGGGCGGCCGGGGGAGGGACAGCGCCTGACACCAGACGCCCCTCACAACGGTGGCAGGCCAACCCCCCCGGGGACGGCCCCCCACCACCCCCGCGGCACACAGCCCCCACAGGGCATGCAGGCCAAGGGGACAAGGTTGGGCCCCCACACCCACACATCCGCGCCCACAGCACCTGGGTGGCAGACCCCAACAGCCCCCCCAGTGGGCGGGCAGTCGGGGGAGGGGGAGCGCCTGACTCCAGACGCCGCTCACAACAGTGGAAGGCACCCCCCTCGGGGACGCCCTTCCGCCACCCCCACAGCGAGCAACGCCGGCCTGCAAGGGCGCACGCTGTGGGGCCGGTGCTGGGTCCCCACGCCCGCACCGACCGCACCCGGGACACACGAGTCGCGGAACCCAGGCTGGCCGCCCCAGAGGACGGGCAGCCGGGGGAGGGACAGCGCCTGACACGGGACGCCCCTCACAACGGTGGCAGGCCATCCCCCCCGGGGACGGCCCCCCACCACCCCCCCGGCACGCAGCCCCCACAGGGCATGCAGGCCAAGGGGATAGTCTTGGGCCCCCACACCCACACACCCGTGCCCACAGCACGTGGGTGGCGGACCCCAACAGCCCGCCCAGTAGGCGAGCAGTCAGGGGAGGGGGAGCGCCTGGACCTGAGACCACCTCACAGCCGTGGAAGGCACCCCCCCCGGGGACGCCCTTCCGCCATCCCCACAGCGAGCAACGCCGGCCCGCAAGGGCGCACGCTGTGTTGTAGGTGCTGGGTCCCCACCCCCACACCGACCGCACCCGGAACACACGGGTCGCGGTACCCCGGCCGCCCGCCCCAGAGGACGGGCGGTCGGGTGAGGGACGACGCCTGACACGGAACGCCCCTCACAACAGTGGCTGGCCACCCCCCCCCCGGGTACGGCCCCCCACCACCCCCGCGGCATGCAGCCTCAACGAGGCGTGCAGGCCAAGCCAGGTAGGGGGGAACCGGGACCAGACCGCCCCCCCCAAGCACACCAGACGGAGCAAGGGACCGGGGCAGGACACGCGGAGGGGCACGGACCACGTGGAACGGCCCTACCACGCCACATCACCCAGGGGGGGGGGGAGCGGACGCCGCGGGAGCGCGAGTGCACACACACGCAAAGGGCACGTGGGGACTACCAGAAGGGCAACCGGACCGAGCTCACGGAGCGCACAGACTGCGTGGAGTGGCGTACCAGCGAGCGAGGGTAACGGACACGCGGACAGGACGGCCCGCCAAAAGCAGCGCGGGACACACGGGGCGGGAAAGGAAAAACGGGAGAGACACAACACGAGGTACCGGCCCGAGCCCCCCGAACCGGCCGCGAGCGCCGCGCACACACGGACGGGGCACTGCCTCTGCCAAGGCAGTAGTGGCGCACTGCGCCACGCCCCAGCCCCTAGGCTAGGCAGCCTGGGCGCCAGCCCAAGGGGGTCCCACTGGCGACAAGACAGTAGCACGGGCCCGGCAGCGCCGGCGCCCCGGGCGACCACACATTAGGGGGGCGACACAGTGGGTAAGCGCCCGCAGCCACGGCTGCAAAATGATGCACTGACCAGGGAGTGGCGAAATGGGAAAGCCGGGGAGGGACGGGGCTCCGAGCTCTGTGAACCCGGGGGACTCCGCCACCAGGCAGGAGGTGCGTCTTGGAGTGCCCCCCACTAGGACCCGGTGGGGAGGATATCACCTGGCCCGACCTGGTGGCCCCCCGGGTCCGAAAGGCGTCTAGTACCCGCAAAATCAAACCTCAAACCTCAAACCCCATCGGAAACGGCCGGGCCGTCGCTGGACAGCTTGGTCCAAACATTTTTGGGAAGCCTCAACGAGAGCCAAATCTCATGCGCCCCCATGTGTCACCTCCCCTCGCATACCTGTAGGGATGAGTCGGAAAGCGTGGAAAGTCCAGCGTGTTTCAGCTGCGGCTAGAGGGCTTATACCCTTGCCGCCCAATTCCATTCCAAATTCCATTATTCCTCGCTCAGCAGTCATTTCTCAAGAACATGATTTAATTCTTGATTCAATTCTCCCTTGCTCACCAGTCATGTCTCAACAAAATGATTCCATGACCGAGTTAAGAGCTCAGAAACAAGAGCAATCTCTGGATCGACTGGTTGAAAGAGTATGCATTGAACAAAATTGTGGTAATCCTCTCCCTTCCTCTGATCTTCCTGAACACCTATGATTTTAGCAGCTGTTTTTTCCCAAAGTTCAAAGTCATGCACTTTCGCGTGAGCCTCGAATTTCAAAGGTCTCGTTTGTGCATCCGATAACAAAAAAGGTGTCACTTCGAGACAGGATCGCTGATTGGAGTAAAGGTTTACAGAATGCCTCTCCCAGCGAGTTGACTTCAGAGGAGTCTCAAACTCTGTCTCTCAAGGCGAACGATCGCCCTTTGCCTTTTTCAGGTATCTCAGGTGATCCAGTTACCATTTTCAGGACGAGGGATAGGTGTGTGCGTTCTGTGATTGAGGCGGATGCTGAACCTCCACATTGCCAAGATTATAGGAATTGGATTTACAACCGGTTCAAAGATACCGTGTTCAAGGAAGGAGGTAATGAAGCCGGTTCGACCCCCTTGTGGCCATCTTTGGGTCACTTGGGGTGTGTATCTTTGGGCCGGCCAGCCGCCATGGGCTGATATCATACTCTCTCATCCACCTGACCTAACCTGATGTGATAGTGTGATGGGTTTGGCCATTCCAGCTATGAGCGGCCACATTCACAACCGAGGCGCCGCCGGCTGAGATTTCTATACTAGAATATCAGGAATCAACAGGGTTTTTTTATCATAAAGTTTCTGTAATTTTCCAGCTATCCGTTCTGATTGTCAATGTATTGGCGACTGTCAGTTGGCTCGCGATTTTGCGGTAACCGATTGGTTAACTGTTATTTCCAGATATTTTAGCAAAAACCCCGATGAAGGGTCAGATTTCATCAGAAAAGGGTTCGTTGCTTCCGCAATTTTCATGTTATACACTCGCAAAATTAATCTGATTTTTTCAGACAGTCAGAACCGGAATTTGGATTTCGGGGTCGCCGCACTGGATATGATGAGTTTCGAGTGGTCGTACATTTTTCCCTGATCACGAATCAACCTTCTTTTTGTTGTCTCCTTCATTTTTCTTGGAGATATAGGTGAAACAAAATTGATTTCTGAGGCCACTTGGAAACGTCATATCTCCAGTTGACAGCGAGGAGTTACAATTTTGAGATAGGGGCTGGAATCGCCTTGGTCTCAACTTAATTGAGGAAGCGTCAAACGCCCTTGGTATGCACACCTGTCCGTGGTATCAAAGGATCATGGTCAAGAGGGTAGAAAGGGCTTTACAACTCTTGGACCATGATACCGAATATTTCAATATGAGTTTCGAGTGTACCGCAAAAGTGTTGGTGTTGCATAGAAACTTTTCTGGGGTTCCTACGTATTTCTAACGTGAAGTTATGTCCATGGAGGAGCACCGCATACCATGGTGGGAGCCACTTTTTGAGGGTATGTATTATATGCATGGTACGTGCTTCGCTATGCTCACGCCCATTTTATATATCTCCGTTTGTAGGAAGATATGTGGAGTCATACGTGGCAAGGGCTTCGCCCACGTCCCATTGGTGAGCTCCATAGTGTCTATAGTCTACCGCACATATAGTGCATGTGGGAAGGCTTACGGAGCGACCCACAAGCGCCACTATCAATTTTCCCATTTTCATGGTGCATGTCGAGAGGAGGTTCGAAGGTGTCTTCATGCGTCCGTTTGGAGATCCAAGTGGGGGGATTGTTCATAAATGGTTTGAAGCAATAGTGCGTTGAACCACATGTTGATACCATGGGTGAGCGAAGTTATATACTATTGTGATTACTTTGAATTCGGCAATATTTGCATGTTTTTGACCTCATTTTATGCTCAATTTTGTTTTTTATGCGCTCAACTGGTCGGCTAACAGTAACGTGCCTAGAGATCTGTGAACTATGGTATTTTGCTTATATGTTGGCGTATGCTTCAGTGTTGCACCTCACCATATACCGAATCACGTGGTCACTCTGGCGGGGCACGCGGGGCCTCACAAAATTAGGTCTCAAATTCGTGAGTTGACTTGTGAAGCATGGCATGTGTATATCTGGAGGGGTTTGGGGGCCAATGTTGGGATATTCTTGGGCATAGACCTTTGCCCTCTATCACCCTTGTATATTACTCTCCGGTTTGACACATGCATGGAGCACTTGAATATTTGCCGCATGCACTTTTGAGTATATAATTGAATTTCCGGCACTATGGTGTGATTTGCCTAATTTTGCTATGTTGTGAGGTCAACTTCATGGGGCAATTCTCCAAGCCCAATCGACTACAAGTCCAACCAAAGTTCTGTCAGGGTAGGGCATGGTCCTGAGTGCCACTCTAGGCCATGACACGCCACCTCCCGTATTGGGCTAGGGTTTAGAGGCTTGGGGGTGAACACATTTTTGGGGTTTGTGTAGTGACTTTTGACACATGGCATTTAGCCATCTTTTTTGACTTGGTTCGGGGCATCATGTTGGCGAGTCAAGGGAAGGTCCTGAGTGCAGGGACTGAGGGGTCTATGGCTGTGATTGTGTATGTTTCCATCTTTCCCCAATTTTACTTGATTTGTGTTCATATGCCAATTTCAGGGCTTTTCCATTATTCTATTGGTGCAATTCTATGTACATGCCCAACGCCCGTGTCTCCATGTGCACCGTGAGAGGACTGGCGTGTTGAAAGGAGTTGTTGAGTGTCAACACGGGACCTCAAACACCCTCCGAAGCCCTCAGTGTGGATTATTTGGATTGGAGCCTTTGTACCTCGGAGTTGGTTATTGCAAGGGATCAGGATTTGTGTGAAGGAGCCATATTTTACAATTTTTGCTTGTGGGAAATTGTGCAAGATAGGGCAAGATCATGCAGAACCTGGTGAGAAGCAAGACCATAGGAGTGACAGGAAATGGTGGAAGGGGTACAGCAGGGGCCGGTCCTGGTAGGGACCTTCGTTATGGTAGCAGAGGATTACCTGCCCCCTACCGCCGCAAGGCGGACTCGGGCCCTCAAGAGCCCTGCCCAAGGACGCCCCGGGTGCAGATCGTGGAGTCTGTGGAGTCGACGCCGGACTTAGAAGCCCGAGAAGAGCGAAGATGCTCAGGACGGAGAGCCCTTGTAGGACATAGGCTAGACATGGAGGACCTGGCCTCCATGTGTGAAAGGCAATGCCGCAAGGCTTGCAATCTCCGCTCCGCTGCAGAGGAGTTGGAGGGGACTGGCAGCAACGGCAGGGCCCGGCATTACCGGAAGCGCTGGTCCCCAAAACCTGCGGCGGAAGCCAGGGCGATGGAGACGGATCCCAGCCTGGTCAGGCTGTGGTCAGCTGCAGATTCCGAGGGGCATTCCGATGGCTATCGGACCGCTTTCCCTTGTAAGTTGGAGGAGATTGCCGGAACGCCCACAAGGGCGCACACGGCACCCTACCAGAGCCAGAACGGCGCCGGTGGCCCGGCACACGGAGCCAAAGCGGGATAACATGGGCGACACACCCATGGCGGAGGAGTCCGAGGCGCCGGGAACCGTGGGATGCGCCGGATCAGGTGGAAAGCACGTTGAGTGCCACTGCGAACACATATCCTTCCTCATCGGCAAGTACCCAAAGATGGGGATGGACGCCATCGTACAGCACCTCGACCGCCGGGACAACCAGAAGGATGGCCTAGAGGAGGACATCGCGGGGATCCTGTATGACCAGTCGGAAGCGGAGAGAGACATGGCGAAGCTGCGAGCGGAGCAGGACCGGTACCGGGAGAAGCTGGAGATGGCCCTGCAGAAGCAGCAGCGAGTGTTGGACAGCCTCCTCCACTTAGTGGAGGACATGTCAGGACGCCTGATAAGGCTAGAGGAGTCACAACCCCTCGCCTCAGGTCCGGAGCTCCCGGCAAGGCCGGCAACGACAGAGCTGGTGGAGCGGGTTAAGACCCTCAGGAGCGCCATGGAGAAACCCATGGGCGGCCCTGCAGAGGCACCTTACGCGCCTCCGCGTGTTGACCCGGGTGCGCTGCCGTTTGTTCCCATGTTCAGCGAATCCATAATGCTCGGGGAGCATACGGCACTGGCTGGGTCCATGCGGGAAGAGCACGCAACCACGGACCTGAGGAGCCTGACGGTACAGATGTGCCATGCGACCCAGGAGCCACCAACCACTACGACTGCCCAAGCAGTTTATGCGGAAGAGGGGATCCAGACCATGCAGGGGCGAACCATGGGAAGGGCCGACGGACATGGTCGAGGCAATCCAGGCGGAAATCTGCGGGTGAAGAACCCCCTTACGGGGATATGGACTGCCGGTGGAGCAAGTCCTTCCAGCATCCCAAACCCCATGGGTTCGGGCCCGCTGGACCGCACTCCATGGAGGAGAGGGATGTACGGGGAGTGTACTCACACCCCCTGGCCACAGGTGGTATCCGTCTCGGTGGAGTGGTGGCTGCGGACGTCGGAGACGCCATCAGGATTGACGACCTCAGGGGAATCAAAATCCCCTACTACGATGGCAACCCCTCAAACCTGGATGACTTCATCCTGGATTGGGAGGACTTCGCCGAGGAGGTCGTCGGCAAGATGAAGGGAGCGCCAAGGGACAAGTTGGTATGTCGGACATTCCGACACACGCTGGCGCAGGACCTGAAGGAGGAGCTCAGGGATCAGATCCGAGAGGCATTGCTCCAGACGGAGCAGGCCTGCCTCCAGTGGCTGGAGGACAAGGAGCGGGTGGACGCCCCCAACCAGAAGTTGGAGGATTTGTGGTCCATTCCGCTGCTGCTGGAGCGCGGGGAGCTTCGGGTCCGGGAATCGAATCAGTACATCCGCAAGTACCGAAGAAGCCTCAAGCTGGTGGAGGACTGGAACGAGTCAAGCAAGATCCGACACCTGCTCAAGGACGTCCTCCCCGGCCACTGGAAGAGGGGGATGGAGGACGAGGAGAAGAAGAGAGCAAAGAAGCGCGTGGCCGTGCGGATCATGGCATTGGAGGACACCCACGCCGGAATAATGGAGTTTTTTCTGGCGAAACCTCGGCGAGCCCAGCCGAATGTTTGGGTTGAAGAAGGCCGTCTACGTGGAGGTATTCGGCGACTCAATGGGGAGTGGAGGCGCGGAGAGCCGCTGAGGATGCAGGTCATCTTCGCCCGCATGAGCCTGGACGAGATCGTGAAGTACATCACGGTGGGGCTGAAGCTCAACGCCAAGAACGAGGCCCACGTGCAGGATCGTCAGGGCCATGGACATCGAGGTCATTCGGAAGATCGCCAACACCGAGAAGTCAAGGAGGACACGGTCGGCACCGCGGAGGAAGGGAGTGGAAGCGGCCAAGATCTCTGGACCGCGATCATGAAGAAGCCCACTCCTTCGCGTTCGTAGCGCACAATACGAAAGAGCATGGGCAGTAAAGAAGGTCCCTACCAGGACCGGCCCCCGCTGTGCCCCTTCTGCCTGTAACCCCTGCGGATTTACTCCGGATCAACGTTTGCATTCCTCAAATTCCAGGGTCCAAATCCAAAAATATAGAAAATGTAATCCTCCTTCAACCCTGAACAGCAACCAGATCCCACAAATACAGCAATAGCCCAATTCACAATCCAAATCAGGCTGCGGGCTTCCGTTCAGCACACCGGTCTTCTCACGGTGGCGGGCATGTACAAGAATTGCACCAAAGAGGAAAGCCCTGAAATTGGCATATGAACACAATTAAAGCAAAGTTGGGGAAAGATGGAAACGTACACATTCAAAGCCATATACCCCTCATTCCCTGGACTCAAGACCTTCCCTTGACTCACCAACATGATGCCCTGAACCCAATCAAATAAGACGGCTAAATGCCATGTATCACAAGTCACTACATAAACCCCAAAAATGTGTTCACCCCCAAGCCTATATATCCTAGCCCAATGTAGGAGGTGGCGTGTCATGGCCTAGAGTGGCACTCATGACCATGCCCTACCCTGACATAACCTTGGTTGGACTTGGAGTCGAATGGGCTTGGAGATATGACCTATGAGTTTGAACTCATAACATGCCAAAAAAACTGCCAATTCACACCATATTGGCCATATATCACATATGTGCTCAAAATTGAAGTTACCACTTATCCGAAGGCTCAAAGCATGCATGGAATCGAAGTCTAATATTCATGGAGGATACAGACCAAAGGCCAATGCCCATGTACATCCACACTTTACCCTCGAAACCCCTTCTGATATGGGCGCCACGCACTGCCCAAGTCAGCCCATGATCTTGAGACCAATTCTTGTGATCCTTCGTGCGCCAAGCCAAATGGAGTACGCGATCGGGCATATTGTGGTGTTCAACTCCAAGGCATTTGCCAACATATGAACAACATACCATGGTTCGACTCCCCATAGGCTTTTTGCTGTTTGCCGACCAGGTGAGTACACAAAATGTAAAAATGAGCAAAACATGAGGTCAAAAACATGAAAATATGACCAAATACAAAGTTGTCATGATAGTATATCTCTATGCTCACCGGTGATATACGCTCATGGTTCAATACACAAATGATTGGAACCATTTGCGAACAATTCTCCCACTTGGATCCCCAATCAGGCGCATGGAGATACCTTCGCCACTCGTATCTACATGCCCCATGAAAATGGGAGTGCACTCATGGATCTCTTTGCCTAACATACCATGAGCAATACATATGCGGTAGACTTAGTCTAGCGCTTTGAAGTCCACAATTGGGACATGGACAAAGCCCTTGTCACGTGTGGCTCCCCATATCTTCGGCCACACGAAGATATATAACATGGGCGTCAGCATATCAAAGCACATACCATGCATATAACACATACCATGGCTCCCACCATGGTATGCCATGACCCTCCATGAACATAACTTCACGTTAAAAATACGTAGGAACCCAAGGAAAGTATCTATGCAACCCCAACACTCATGCGGTACACTCGAAAGTCGCAATAAAATATTCGGTTGCACGGTCCAAGAGTTATATATCACTTTATACCCTCTTGACCCTTATTCCTTGCTATACCGGGCATGTGTACACACCAAAGGCGTTTGATGCTTCCCAAATTAAGTTGAGACTTAGGCGCTTGCAACCCAACCTTTATTATTCTCTTTCCTCACACTCGCGCGTAGATATGGCCCTTCAAAGTGGTCCCACGATTCACTTTCGTTTCCCTTATATCTCCAAGTCAAATGGGTGGCAAGTATAAGGGAAACCTGATTCGGGCATAGGAAAAAGAGTATGACCACTCGAAGAAGACCAAATCAAGTGCGGCGATGTCGAAGTCGAAAATCTGATTTCGACATCGCGAAAGATTCAGAATAAAATTTCGAGTGCATATTTAGAAAATTGCGGAAGCAACGAACCCTTTACTGATGAAATCTGACCGTTCATCGGAGTTTCCGCCAAAATATCTGTAAATAACAGTTAACCAATCGGTCAACGCAAAATCGCGAGCCAACTGACGGTCGCCGATACATTGACCATCAGAACGAAAGGCTGAAAAATTACGGAAACATCATGATAATAAAACCCTGTTGATTCCTGATATTCTGATATATAAATATCCGCTGGCGGCGCCTCGGTACTGAATATGGCCGCTCATAGCTGGAATGGCCAAACCTATCACACTATCACATCGGGTTAGATCAGGTGGATGGGAGAGTATGATATCAGCCAATGGCGGCTTGCCGGCACATAGATACACACCCCAGGTGACCCCAACATGGCCACGGGGGTCCGAACCGGCTTCACCCCCCTTCTCAGAGCGTTGTTACCGCTCGGAAGTCATTGAAGAGAGGACGGGAGGACCCCATTGGCTCCAACCCCCCCCTCCATGTCCCAAGGACACATGGAAGCCCCACACACGTCGTAGGCGTCCCCCATGCCCCAAGGGAGGGGTGAGGACACTGATACTCAGCGCCCTACGCCATATCTGGTCTCAACCTGATCTACAACATGGACCAAGGGGATCAAAGATAGAAAAACGTCGTCGGTCGACCTAAATAAGTATACCACAGTGAAATATATACGTGGAGATCGAGTGAAGGGGGTATATGGCCAATCAAGGCCGAAAAATCCCCGGATGAACGCCCTCACCCGTCTCCCCAAGCACAGAAACAAACAAAATGCCACAGGGGGATCCATTACGGTGCTACAGCAGCAACCAAATGGACCAACACGTCCTTGACATCCAAAGAAATATTCTTTTTCTTTAGGTAGTCCATCCAGACCGTGGTATACCTCGGCACGAAACTGCTCGGAGGTTCCCACGAATCCCTGGATGCGGCGAATCCCTTCCAACGGACTTTATAAAGCCTATCCCCAGGCGTCCCCGGGTCCGGCTTGTCCGCCAGGATTCTCTCGGCGGTGAAGTCGTCGTCCTCACCCTCGTCGTCCGACTCCACATCGCCGGCCGTGAGCTCGAAGGTGACGGGATGTCCGCTGGGGTCTGGTGCTCGGGGACGAAGATGGGTATGGTCGCGGTCCAGGATCTTGTTATCCCCCACACGAACCGCATACACATCCTGCCCGACCTTCCGCACGATTACCCCCGGCACATACCAAGATGCCTGCCGATGCCTGGACAGGACATCCTTGTGGTGCCGCTCCACCCACACGGTGTCTTGGAGAGCATACTTCTGGACCTTTCCCTGCTTGAAGTACTTGGCCCTCTTGTCATGCTCGTCCTGAATTGCTTCGCACACCTCGGCCGCCGTGTCGTCCGCCTCAGCCATCATGGCATTCGCATCCCGGGCCACTTTGCCATGGTTCATCCACGGGAGAGTGCGTGACACTCGATCCCGTAGGAACAGGATGCGATGGGGCGACAGTCCAGTGGGTCCCGGAAGGTCGTGATACGCCTGGAGCACTCTCCACAGCGAGTTATACCAGTTCCGGCCCGGTTCGTCGATGTGCAGCTGGCGGAACTTGTCGAACATCTGCCGCCCGGCCACCTCAGCTCGGCCATTCGACCGGCTGTGGTACGCCACGGTCTTGGCCTGCCGAATACCCATGTGCTTGCACATCGTCTTGAACCACGTTCCCACGAATTGACTGCCCCGATCGCTGCAGATGACAGCTGGGATATCGAAAATCGTCAGCCAATGCCTGATCATGGCGTTAGCGACGGTCTTGGCCTGCAGCCCCACTCCATGCTTTTACACCACAGTCCACCTGGGAGTCACACAGGCCACGCGGCACCACCACATCACACTCCCAAGCAAGCTAGAAGAGCGCCTCGCCCGGCTACCCCAAATAGCCAGGGGGGACCTCCTGTCTACGCAGGGCCTGGCGTACTTCATGGAAGCAGTGCTCAACGCGGCCATCGGGTACCAAGCCCTGCACCTCCCGCGCCCCCAAGACGCACTACGCCACGCTCGACAGCAAGTGACGAAGGCATGGGCGCAACACGAAGGCTGGCCAACGTCTTTCCCCAAGGAGGCCATGATGGCCCACTGGCGCTACTACGGACACAATAAGGGCGCCCTGGTCGACATGGCCTATGCCAAACACGCAGCGCACCTCCTATACAGGGTAACACACAACCACCAACCAGAAGTTCGCGAGGCGGCAGCCATACGCATAAAAGAAGCGCAAATGGCCCGCAACACCTGCCCCCGGTGGATACTGGCGCAACACGGCGTCTCCACCCCCGTGGGCACTGGCATCTGGGCCCAGCTACAACTCCTCCTACCGCACCACACACACGCCATCCTGACAAACCACCACTGCGATGGACAGGGGCCACTCGTGGCCACACACACAGCGACATCCACCGACGCCCGGCAGGCGGGGTGGACACCCTGCGCCTCGTAGGGGCCACCATCACCATAGTGTATATCACCCCAACACAGATGAAGATCATGGCCCAATGCGACGCCCACCACGCCCCGTTCCTTTCCGACCCACAATGGCCAGCACGCCACGTCTTCCAAGCGTACCTCCGCGCATGTGCTACGAAGGCAGGGCGCGACATGCCGGGGCCCAAGGACATCGACACGGCGTACACAGCCTTCCAGCGCCAGCACCTCCGGCCCCGCCCGAGCGAGCACGAGACCCCCAATGACGGCGGCAGGACGCAGGGGGAGCCCACCCCATCAGCCGAAGGCTGGACACCACCCACCATCCTGCTACTAGCACCAAACGGCCACAAACATGCTACCCGCACTGTCCAGCGACACCATGCCCCCTGGTCCATCCCCAAACACAATGCACCGGAGACCGATGTACCACCAGTCAGACACAGTGACCAGGGCATACCACGCACGTGCTGGCACTGCGGCCCGGCAGCCCTCGACACTCCGTGGCCCCTGCTGCACCTCATCTCCACCCACTACCGCACCCCCACCGCCGCCGCCACCGCCGACCAGCAGGCATGGCTCTCCCCCTGGTTTCACACGGTACCTCCAGACCACCCGGCGCACGTAGCCTGGACCCGAACACCCACGGCGACATGGACGTTCACCAACAAGCGGGCAGACCCGGACAGCGTAGCCATGGAGTACGACCGCTGCGACCCACACCGCGCAGGTCCTCAGGAGGCACCCATGCGCCCCCTACAGCACAAATGCCCCACCCTCCGCGGCGACAAAGACGACAAGGAGCGGCGACAGACCATCACGTGCCAGAAGTTCCACCCCAACACGGGATACCTCTTCCACCTGATGTACGCGTATATCACCCAGGGACGCCCAGACAGGGGCCTCCTCCGCCTCACCCCACGAGCCCAGGCCATCATCACCCAGGGGATAGGCGTCTATGCAGCGCCACTACTGCAACCCACGCAAATCACCGCCAGAACCGCCCAGGGGAACCCCATCTACGTCTATCACCCCACAGCAATCGCCCGCCTACCGATACCCAGCGACACCGACATCATCTACTTCACTGACGCATCCGGCACCCAGCAACGCACCCCCACGGTCGGTTGCGCCTCCGTGCGCATCACCCGGCACGCGGACGGCCTCCACGTGGAACACCACACCGGGGCCACCATCTTTGGGGCGTCCTCCCACGGCGAACTGCGCACCATGGCAGACGCCGTCACCGCCACACCGCCACCCACGACGATCCGGCCCCGCAACATCTGGGTAGTTGTGGACGCCACGGTCGACATCCACCTCACCAGGCGCCTTGCGGACCTGCCCCTCCACAAAGCACTCGAATCCGGACTCACCACACAAGCGTTGGGACTATGGATGGCCTTCAAGGGCATGCACCCCCAGGAAGCCCTATACATCATCAAGCAGGAGTCACACCGCTACGCATACGGCAATGGACGCGCAGACACGCAGGCCAAACACCAGAACACCAACCACACCCCAGGGCTCGAACGCGTTCGACTGGACACCCGACACCACAGCCACCTGCAGCACCTGCCCCTGATACCCCCGGCCACACAGCCCCCCCAATAGATGCCCGAGGACACGCCGTACACGGATCGAGACAAGCAGTACCACTACCCCACACCCACCCAGCAACTGGCCACCACACTGGGCGGCCCAGCGAACACCGAACTCCTCCGACGCCTCGAAGACTCCGTCCACACCCCCCTTCTACTACTCCGCCCTGCGCCCGGATAGCCTCCCAGCACACCTACAAAAGCCCCGACTCCAACTCGCCCTCGAACAACTTCCCCTCCTCACCCGATACCACCGATGGTATACGCGTCGCTCGATCCACGTCCCCGCAGGACACACCAAATGCATCTGCAGCCACGCGGAAGAAGAAACATGGGACCACTTCAACGCGTGCCCCCTGTACAGAGGACTGGACACCCTCACAGACTGGAACCCAACCCACACCATCGCACAGCACGCTGGATGGCTGACGCAGTCCCCGGCGACCCAGCAACTCACCACCGTCCTCAAGCAGACGGAGGTGCTCGAGGCAGTCCGCAGGGGACTCGTCCCCACTGCCGTCTACACCTTGCTACGCACCCACGCGGAGGACCCCCAGGCCACGGCGGCGCACGTGCAGCGGACGGCCGTTGTCAAGACGGCGGAGCAGCTCACATACCGCACCCACAAATACCTGCAGCATGCGGCAACCCTGCCCCCAACAGACCAAGCCCACCTCCTCAAACTCCTGTTCTACCAACCATGAGAACCTACCCCGTGACATACCAACACGGAACCCCCACCACATCTACACACCATCCACCGAGCACAGCACTGGCACAGCACACACGGACACCGCAGGCACCGCACACACTCCCACCAGCATGCTCGCGCCACCAGCCCCCATCCCCCCACGCCGCCGTCCGTCCACAGGTACCACCAACCACCAGCCACCGCATGTCCCATCTGCGTTAGCCGGCGGCTACCACAGACAGCCCTGCCCTGCAACCCAGACCACTGGGTCTGCCTGGGAGCCGCGCACCGCCTCACCCGCTGCCCCCACTGCGGGGACCTCAACCCCCGCCACCACGAGCGACCCGCGGCCCCAGCCGCACCCCACCCCGCCAGCCACCCCAGCTTCTTCGGGTTCCTCACCGACACCCTCCGGGACCACCTGGGAGGGTACTACGTGGCGGACGCGGCGGACCACGCATGGACCATGGCCGTGGCCACGGGCAGCACACCCCTGCCCCCCTACAGCCCACCCCTACGCCACAGCGGAGGCGGCTTGAACGTGGCGGCCCGCCACATCCTCCTCGCCCTATACCTCCACCTACGAGACCTACACCTCCCAGACCCACAACTCCCGGCCCCCCAAGCAGCAGCCCTGACGCCGGAAGCGTGGGCCGACACGGCACCAGAGGAGATGGCAGCCTACCTCCGAATCACTTGCCGCCGGTTCAAAAACGCCCTCGGCCGACGGAAGGGAACACCTTACCCCCTCAGCGCACTCCTCTACCCGGCACATCACCCCCACCCCGCACAACAGACGCCCCCGGAGGGCTGGGCGTCTTTTCGGGACGCCCACCTGGCCGCCCCCGACGAGGCCACCGCCACGCGGACGGGCCTCACGGACCAGGAAACCTACGTCAGAGGCCTCAAGACGAGCCCCCAAGAGGCACACCGCTGGTACGCCCGCTCCCCGTCGCCCCCACAGGGACAGGGGGGTTCACCCGCCCCCGACACCCACCAGGCCAAGAAGACCAAGACACGTCAGGGGGCCCGCCAACGCGCCCACCAGCAGGGCGCGACGCCCCGACCAAGGCCCGGGTCCAGCCACACCGCACCACCCCACGCCCAGACCCCCGGGGCACACCAACAACACCGCCACCGCAAGCGCCCACCACCACCACCGTACCGCAGCACCCAAACCCTGCAGCCCAGTCAGCCACCACCGCCCACACACGTCCACACCATGCCAGGACCACCATACGCGCAGAGCCAGGGGACATAGCACCACCAACACGACCACCACGCCCCCGTCCCTCCCAACCCCTACCCCCTAATGCCCCCAAGCTACAGCGACCCCCACCAGCTACATCCCCACCACGCCCCAGCACAACCAGGCCCCGCGAACCACCCACCCCACATAGCGCACATCACCGCACCACACCATCACGTATTCCACCACCACCAGCCCCTGCCACCACACCCACCAACGCCGGGGTACCACACACAACCGGCACACCCTCCACACCACCACCACGCGGTCCAGCACCACCCGCCGCCCCCGCTACACGGGCCCACGACATACGAGCCACGGTACACCCCCATGGACCCGCGAGGAGCCGCGCACGCACACCAGCAACACCAGGGCCTAGTAGGAGCGCCCCACCACCACCAACAGCCCCCCCACCCACACCCCATACCAGCGAGCACCATCCACCAGCAGCCACCCATCACATACGGACCACAGCCCCACCCGGGGGCTCATGCGGCCGCCTCCCACCCGCACCCCGGCACCAAAACGAGTCAAGAACCGCAAGGGCCACACGGCGCACACACGCAACACCCACACGACCCACAGGGACGCCCGGACCCCCAGCCGGCACAACACCCACCCCCGCCCCCCCCACCCCACCACTACCAGCAGCCCCCCCACCCACACCCCATACCAGCGAGCACCATCCACCAGCAGCCACCCATTACATACGGACCACAGCCCCATCCGGACGCTCATGCGGCCGCCTCCCACCCACACCCCGGCACCACAACCAGTCAAGAACCGCAAGGGCCGCACGGCGCACACACGCAACACCCACACGACCCACAGGGACGCCCAGACCCCCAGCCGGCACAACACCCAGCCCCGCCCCCCCCACCACCAACAGCGCCACCCCCACACCACCCCCCCCCCGCCCCCCCCCGAGACCAGGCCACGGACACAACACGCGGCAGCCAGCACCAGCCAATCGACGTCGATACCCCCGCCGACACACGCCACCGCGAATCCCCCCTCCCGCGACCGCCACAAGAGACCCCATCACCGGACCCCACGCGCGACAACGATGACCACCCCCCCAACCCACACCACCCCCCCCATCACACCCCGCACCACCAGTCGCCGCACCGGCCGAACCCTACGCCCTACACAACCCCGCAGCGGTACGGCAGCACCTCCGGGGACTCGGGGAACAGGACGTCGTGCTGTACCTCCGCACCTCCGGCACCAGCACCCCCATCCGGGCGGCCACCCTGGTCCAGGCGGCCACCCTGGGGGAAGGCGTCAGAGACTTCCTCTTCGACGCCTTCCTCCACGTCGCCCGACACGAGCGCCCCCCACGCGCCACCCCAGACAGCGAGAGCCCGCCCCCCACGGGGAGCCGGATCTGGGTGCCCCCCATCGACTGGGGGCGACACCTGGTCGGACACCCCGTGCCGGGGCAGGTGGGCACCAAGGGCCGCACCCGCTACCACGAGCCCGACATGGCCCACCCCCCACCCGACGCCACCCCCGACAGCACCAAAGAGTGGGAGCGGGAAACATGGGTAGCCCGGATGGCCTCCCTGAGCAACTTTCGGCACCACATCCCGGGGGACATCCCCACCCCCGACGAGCAGCAGCCAGCCCCCTCCACGTACATGACCCTCATGTACAATCTGCACTATACCCTCTCCACCACCACCTACGACGCACCCACAGACCACTGGGTGGTACACGGCACCGACTCCCTCCTCCCCGCCGACTACACCCCCCCCACACACAACCCAGGCCCCGACACGTACGCCAGGGGGGACGACCCGGACGACCCCCACATTTGGGGCACGTGGGAACCCAAATCCCTGGACACACTGCTCTCCATCCGCAGCGGCTACCAGGGCCTTGGTAGGGCGATGTATTGCCTCGCCAAGTGGACCCAACGGACCTGGGGGATCCCCACGGACCGATGGGTGTGGGTGGTCACGCTGCGCCCCCAGCAGAGGGAAGCCCCCCCAAACCGCAGGGGACCCAACCCCCCACGCCCCACCAGCCTACAACTATGCCCGTACATGGTGGCAGCCCGCCTCATGACGCTGCTGTGGCCGGGCCCCCACAGCCCCACCCAAAACTACCCCCACCTCACAGAGGAGGACATGCCCGGCATCCAGCGATGCTTCTTCCAGACCCTCGACTACCTCCAGCAAACACACCCGCACGTCCTGGAGCAGATATGGCCACCCCCCGGGTAACCCACGTGCCCGCGCAGCCGAGACAACGCCGCCACGCCAGCACCAGCACGCACGGATCACCAGGGAAAACGCGCGCACACGCCCGATGCCCGAACCTGCACCCTCGTTCTCGCTACTTACAGGACCCAGCATCATACGCCCGCCCCCGAGGCCCAGGACCCTCCGCTGTCTCCCACAGCCCTCCTCTCCGCCTCCGACTCCACAACCTCCACCACCACGACCACCTCATCCACCACCACCACCACGTCCTCATCCAGCACTCCACCCCCCAGGCCGCGGGGGACACCTCCCAAACGGGCCTCCAAACCCGCCCCAACCGCGAGCAGCCCCGCCGCCGCCAAGGCCCACGCCCCGACGAAGCCCACACCCATGACCCAGCCGGCGCCCAAGACCGCCGCCAAACGGCCACCCAAACCCAAGGGTCAACCCGCAGCCAAGCCCAAACCCAAGCCCAAACCCGGCGCCACGACGGCAGCGCGAGCCCGGCCCCCCGAGGACGTCCTCTACGACATCCGGCCCCAGCCGTCCCAGGCCCGAAGGCAGCAGCGCCCAGCGCGGCGCCCCCCCACCGTCACCGACGCCACCGCCACCACCTTCATGGCGGAGCGCGCCGCGGCCGAAGCGCGACGCACCTCGTCCCGCCACCTCTCAAAGCCCGCACCCCAGGCCCACGGACCGCTCCCGACCAAGCCAGAACAACGCCAGGGTCCACCAGCAGCATCCCCGCCCCCCTACCGGCCCTCGATGACAGCCCACATGCAACGCATGCCCCACTACCGCCGCCGCCGCGAATCCCCGCCCGACCCCGAGGCAGAGACCGTACGCGCACACCCGCGGGTCCACATCCGCGTGCACCCCCACTCCCCACGTACCCCCACGGAACAGGACTACGAGGAATCCCCCAGGCCCGCCACCGCCGCCAGTCCCCACGACCAAGTCACACCCACCCACGCCCACTCCTCCGCCCAAGACCGCAGGCCCGCCCAGGAACAGTGGTGGCAGCGCTGGACCCACACGCAGCTCTGGGAGCTGCGGAAGTGGGCCCGGGGAGAGCCGTCCCTGGAGGGCCTGGTCCATCGGCCCCGCAAGGGGTCGGTGGAGAACTGCCGCCTCCGGCCAGCGGGGGGTGGATGCCGCAGGCCGCATGGGAAGCCATGCTGGCCGATGCGCTCCACCCCCTGGGAGTCCACCCCCGCAACCTCCCCGCGCCCCAGGACCACCCGTATGTCCTCAGGCGCCTGCGGGAGACCCTCCAGGAAGCGCACCGACACTGGCGACACCCACAGCACCCCAGGAGCCCTGCGCGCCACACAACACGACGCGCCTGACCCCCCGGCCAGCGGCGCCGCCATCTAACCCCGTTACCCAGCAAACCACCACCACGGGGCGCCACGCCAGGCCCCGCCCAGAAGTCACCAAACGAACCGGACGCCGAAGGAAGCCAACACACACGACAACGAGCACCACTACGCCCAAAGGCGCCAAACCCAGGCCCGCTACCGTGGGCTCCTCTCCACCCTCAGCACGACACACACGTCGCTGGCGTCACTCCTCCGCCGTACCCCCTCCCACGCCACCGCCCCGCCCCCCCCCCCCTCCCGCCGCACGTCCCCACGCCGCCCAGCACCCAGCCCCACACACTGCGCCACAGCATCGCCCTAGTCCGGCTCCTCCACCATCGCGCCACTTGGCACCTCACAGTGGACCGCCGTCCTGTGGTCCCGCTCCCCCCGGCACCGCTCCCGGGGCCGCACCCGGCCCACGTCGTGTTCGCCCCCACGTCGCGGGCCGCGGACATCCTCCCGCTCCTCGCCGCCACCCCTCCTGGGCATCGCATACTGCTTGCCGCCAACCCCTCGGTCCTCAGTGAGGTCCTCATCGGGCACGCCGACGCCCTGCACGTGCGCCCGCTGCTGCCCAACCTGCACGCTGCGTACGCCCCCGGCACGCCCGTCGACCCCTCCGTGTGGGACTCCCAGTGAGGCCACCGGCCAACGGCCGGCCCGCACGCACCAGCCCGCACTCGCCTCGGGCGCACGACCCCGTGGACGCCGCTACCCACACGCCCGGCCCCACGCAACCGCCTAACCGAGCCAGAACCCATGCACAAATCAAACCCGAGCCACACCCCAAAACCGCTAACCGTTGAGTCCTAACCAAGCCCGCCGAGGGAACACCGAAACCACAGCCCACACCCACAGCCCACACAGCCGCGCAACCAGCCAGCTCCAGAAGCAAAGAGACACCTCACCAAACCCACCCTGACCCAAGCCTAACCGAGCCGAAGCCCCAACACAAATCAAATCCGAGCCACACCCCGAAACCGTCAACCCTTGACTCCTAACCAGGCCCGCTGAGGGAAATACGTAGACACAGCCCACAGCCACAGCCCACACAGCCGCCTAACCAGCCAGCACCAGAAGCAAAGAGACACCTAACCAAACCCACCCTGACCCATACACGTGTACATCAGGACGCGCGAGCCGCACCCCTGGGGCGCGACCGCCGCCACAGCACCGACGACACACGCCAGATTACACAACGCTATTGCACCGCCGCACCAGCTGCCCGTGCCTGTGGCTGCAGTGTACGCGCGCCCCTGTTTTTCTCTTTTTTGTTTTTTCTTTTCTTTTTCCCACAAAAAAAAAAAAACAAGTAAAAAAAAAAACGAAAATTAGGGGGGGAGGAAGAGGGACACAACCACCCATGGCACACGCGCACCGCACACAGCACGCACACCGGTGAACAGGAGCCCAGTGGCCCAGGACACCGCACATGCAACACAACACACCGAGCGAGCACACCGGTGAACAGAAGCCAGCTGGCCCAGGACACCGCAGACGCACCACAGCAAACCGCGCGGGCACACCGGTGAACAGGAGCCCAGCGGCCCAGGACACTGCACACACGTAGGGCGGCCGAGGGATAGGAAAGAACCAATACCCCATGGGTCGGACGCACTGGGGCGACCCAGCCGACCCACCGGGCCAGTGGCAGGAGCGGTACTCCAAGGCCACTGGTCCGAGCCCGGCCAGGCTGCATCGGGGACCATGGCAAACGTCACCCGGAGCCATGGAAGCACCCGGTGACAGGCGAGCCGGTACACAGTCCAGGAGGGGGTCACCTGCCAAGCAGAGTGGCCCCGCAATTCAAGCCACAAGGGTGAGGCGGTCGTACCGTAGACAAGCGGGAGCAATACTCCTTGTGGTGAGAGATACTCCACACGGCTGGGCAGCCCCCCAGAGCTGCCGCCCAAAGGAGGGGCCCTACCCATGGACACATGCGGGGACACCCTCCCACCTGGGACACATGGACCGGGTGGCCGCGACAATGTCTTCCCAAGCACATGCGGGAGCGGCTCAAGAGGCACCTGACATAGGGCAGTGGGAGGGACAGGGCGTCCCCTTGGTAAGATCTTCTTCCTGCAATGTCAAGAGAGGCATCCCGAGCTCCCGAAGATACCTACCTACCTACCTCCATGCTTTTCCTTCTTGTCCTTCTTCTTGGACTTCTTGCCCGGGACTGCCACGATATACCCGCTGTGCCTGTCCACCGCTAGGATGACACAGTCATATGTCTCTCCTTCCACGGTGACCTCCGGCATGGCGAACACATCCATGGCCACGGACCGCATAGGGGCCTCCGGTATAGCCGTATACACCGGGTTACCCGCTGTGGAGTGGTTGGGGCTCTTCGTGGCCCGACACACGGCACAGTCGCTGCAGTACCTGTCCAGGATGGCGTAGTACCCCGGAGGGAACTTGAAACACCACTCCAGGTCCTGCTGCATCTTGTCTCGGCCAGGGTGCATGAGCTGGGCGTTGTGCCAATGGTCAATGAGCTTTCGGGCACCAGCAGCTTGTCCTTGAGGAACAACTTGTCGCCATCCTCGGTCAAGCCCTCGGGCCATTCGTCGTCCGACGGGGCGCTCACGGCATTCCAGTACTTGCTCCAGTGCTCGGATGCCGCATAGTCATCCGACCAGTCCTCTGTGAGCACCGACCTGACTAGCTCTACAGGGGCCACCATCCATTGCTCGAGGGTTTCCTCTCGAATAGCCTGGACTCGGGCGCCCCGGAACTTGGCCAGGTCTGTACCGTTTGCCGTCACAACAAAACACTTGACCCCCTCTTGCTCCATTACCTTCTCCATCTCGATGATGCGCTTGGCCTCCTCGGTCTCCTCGGCGTCGCCATGGCTCGATATGTCCATCCACGCCTTGCCCGCGGGGTAGGCCCATCGACTGAGGCAGTCTGCCACAGTGTTGTCCTTCCCCGGAACGTATACAACGCTGAGGTCGAACTTGGCGAACGTCTCATGCCATCGGGCCCTCCTTGCCGCCGGTCCCGAGGGGGTGCCGACGTGCTCCTTGTGCCAGCTCTGCAAGGACTGATGGTCAGTGCAAACCACCACCGGTTGCAATCCGACGTGGCCAGACCACTTCCTGAGCGCACAAACAATGGCGTACGTCTCTCTCTCCCTCGCGGTCAAGGTGCGGCGTTGGCCCTCGGCCAGGATCCGGCTCCAGAACGCCACGGGTACATGTGACCCGTCGTCTCGGATCTGCTCGAGGACTGCCCCCACAGCATAGTCCGAGGCGTCTGTCCGTAGCACGAATCCCTTGTCCGGGTCGACCAGGAATAGCCCCAGTTGCCCCAGGAGTCGCTCCTTCAGGCGGCTGAACGCATCTTCAGCCTCAGGGGTCCAAGCAAGCTTCTTCTTGCTCCCCTTTCTGGCCATCGAACTTGCCCACTTGCAGCATCTTGTGCAGCGGCCCCGAGAGTTCTGCATACATCCGGACATAGCCCGAATAGTAGTTGCAGAACCCCATGAAGGACCGGAGTTCGCTGATGGTTTGGGGCTTCTCCGAGTGGTGCAGGGACGCCAGCTTCCCAGGCATGGGACGGCGTTGCCCTTGACCAACCACGTGACCCGCAAACTCCACTTCCTTCACGAAGAGTGAGGCTTTGGTGGGCTTGCACACCATGTTGTGCTTGTCCAACTCGCTGAGCACTCGGCGCAGATCCTTCTCATGCGCGTCGATGAGCTCGTCCTCTGTCATGTTCTCCGTGCCGGACCCGATGATGATGTCATTCACGAAGGGGTCAGCACAGTCCCGGACAGGACCGAGTAGGTCCTCCATCATGCGCTGGAAAGCGGCGTTGCCATTCTTGGCGCCCATAGGCACCACTTTCCACTGCATGGGCCCCAGCGGCGTCAACATCGCTGTGCAGGGCCTGGAGTCCGGGTGTAGCGGCATCCGGTGATAACCGTGTTTCAGTCCAGCACCGTGAAAATCCGCTTTTTCAATTGTTTTTGGAGGATGGAGTCGATCAGGGGAAGCGAGTACGAGTCGTGCTCGGTTTGCTCGTTCAAACCCCCGTAATCAACCACCAACCTCCACTCGCCCTTCTCCTTCTTGGGCATGATGAAGGCTGGGCTGGCCCACTCACTGTCGGAGGGTTCGATCCATCCCCGCTCAATGAACTCGGCCAACAGCTTCTTCATGGCCTCGGCCCGATCGCCCTGAAGTTGGTACTCCCGATGACGATAGATCTTCGGGTTCGGCTTCAGCTTGATCTTCGCTGTACCAAACCTCCTGGAGGGTTCTTGTTGGCGACGCCACTGAATAGCCGCGGATAGGCCTTGATCAGCCTCTCCTTCAGCTCTGCGACCTTCGGGTTCTCCTGGGCCTCTTCAGCCGCTTGCTTCGGTATAGACACAACCGACCGCACTGCGGTATAGGCCTCTTCTGGGTCCGATTCTGACTTCTCCTCGTCCGATATGCCGTCTTCATCGTCGTGGGGCATGCTTCCCACCGATAATCTCCGAAAATTTGCGGCCTCGGGCTGGGGACTGTCGCTATCGACACCCATTCTTGGAGAAACCCCATGTTGGTGGGTCCGACCCAACCGGACCATCGTATTGGTCCGCGATGTGATCCATGACCCTTGCCACGAACTCATCCTTCTCGTACTTGCCGGTGACCAACCACTTGTCATCCCACCAATGCGGAGATGTGACCATGGCCCGCCTCTTCTTGGCTGCCACACGATCGTGCATCCCCATTCGCATGTAGTTGACGACGTCGTCGATCTCGGAGTGGGACAGGATGTCGATGCCATCCACTGGCTGATCCGTCCCCTCCTTGGGCTCAAACATGACCTCCATGGGCACCGCCTCCACCCTACGGATGAGTGCTTCATCACCTGTGGGCTGGGCTTGCGCCCCATCCACCAGGAAAGCCTTGGTACCCCACGCTTGACACGGGGAGTGCATTGATAAACCCTTGGCGTCGATGAACAACCCCTCCTCTGGCCCGAATGCCATCTCGTTCAGGGTGATGGAGTCCAGCGTCGACTTGAGACCCTCCAGCGGACATGGGGTGGATCCTATGCCGGTTATGACCAGGATCCCCTTCGCCCTATCCGCGATGATCTTCTCCACCGTACGTCTGGTGTTGTCTAGGGAGCCATGCCAATACATGGGTCCCCACTCCTTCAAACCCCAATGCCTGTGCCAGGCTGAGTCTCCTCGATGCCAATGCCTCCTACACTTCCGCAGAAGTGGGGCATCCCGGGAAGCGAAGACGTCCGTCTCGGGCGCTTCGGCTCCCAGCGTCTGGATCATCCTGTCGTACACCTGCGGCGCCATTCCATACTCCGTGAGCTGAGCTCCGCGGTCTCCTCTGGACTTGGCACCCACAGCTTGCACCGCTCGGACGATCCGATCCTCTTCCTCAGCATTCCATTGGGATGATACGCATGCATAGTCCGTGGACAGCCATGTGAGGCATTCATCATCCTCCCAGACCAGCCTTGCACGATGGGGAAGGGCTCCAATGGCGTTTGCCACCATGAAGTCATACCCCATGATCATATCCCAATCGGTAATGTCGGCCACATAGAAGTTCCCGGATAGAGTGCTTCTCTTCGCCTGATCAGGGCGGTTCAAGCGCTCATGCTCCCAGAATTCCATACTGATCGTGGCCTCATGGGTGCCTCCACCCATAATTCCTCCGTTGGCGACCTTCAGGCGGACCGGTCTCCGGTTGGGCTGCACAAGTTCCTCCTTGAACAACCCTCTCCGGACCAGGCTCACCTGGGCACCGTACTCGCACTTTCAAGTGCAACTGCCGCTCGTCGCCATGAGGTGTATGAACGACTCTCACGGCATGCAACTCTAGCACGTCCGGGTGCATCAGGACTATGGTCACGGTATGGTCACGGATGGTGTAGATCTTCGGTTGGTCCTGCCCGTCCACGGGGCTCTCCGTGGTCGCTCCTTCCTTCTTGCCATGTCCCGTACCCACATGTACTTCCCTTCGCAGGGCGCTCCAGGGGTTGGGAGTGGCAAAACTCAGTGGTTTTGGCTCTTCCAGCGCCTTCTTCGGCACCCGATGTGCCTTTGCTTTCTCTGGGATTCCACTGATTTTCGGAGGAGAGACCTCCGAGGTCCCACTCCCGTGGGGGCTCCTCTAGACTTGGCTTCCCGCAGCCCCTTCCGGCTGCGATCCGCCAGGACTTTGTCCACCACGTTGCTGGGATTTGAGATGCTCCAACGTCCTCAACATGTCCTCAGCAACCTCCTCGATCGACCTCACTCGTCAGTCTTGGCCGGGTGCACCACCATAGCCTCTTCCTCCGCCTATTCCTTGGCCTTTGTCTTGGCCTTTTCCCCCGTCTCCGCCCTTAGCCTTCCAATCAGAAATCCGCTGCTCCTCTGGCTTCTTCTCGGGCTGAGCGGCGAAGTAGGCCTTCTTGTCCGCCTCATACACCTTGCACTGACGGTGGTCATGTGCATGGTTGTTTCCCTTGCCATAACAGACCCAGCACCCGTCGTGCTGAGACCTGTACTCCCGGAACGAGAGCGGTGGGTTCCCGATCCTCCTTGGCGCTGTGCTCTTATTGGGTCCCACCTGGCTCCATCTGGACCGATCCTGCCCATGGTTCCTCACGTTGTGCGCCACAAACGCGAAGAAGTGGGCCTCCTCATGATCCTCCCGGGACCCGGTCCAGTGGTCTTGGCCACTTCCACTACCATCCTCCGCGGAGTTGGCCGTGTCCTCCTGGATCTCCCGATGATGGCGATCTTCTCGGTGGCCTCGTTGTCCATGACCATGTCGATCCTGCACGTGGGCCTCGTTCTTCGCATTGAGCTTCAACTCCACAGTGATGTACTTCACGATCTCGTCAAGGCTCATGCGGGCGAAGATGACTTGCATCCTCAGCGGCTCCCCGCGCCTCCACTCCACGTTGTTGAGGCGCAGCAACCTTTGCCCCATGGAGTCTCCAAACACCTCCACGTACACGGCGTTCTTCAGTCCCAAGATCCGGTTGGGTTCGCCCAGGTTCCTCCTGAAGAACTCCATGATACCCGCATGGGTATCCTCCGCCGCCATAATCCTTACCGCCACCCGCTTCTTGGCGCGCTTCTTCTCCTCGTCCTCCACTCGTCTCTTCCAGTTGCCGGGGGGGACGTCCTTCAGCAAGTGGCGGATCTCACTGGCCTCGTTCCAGTCTTCCACCAGCTTGAGGCATCTGCGGTACTTCCGCAGATACCGGTTCCACTCCCGGACCCGCAACTCACCGCGGTCCAGCGGCAGTGGAATGGACCACAGGTCCTCCAGCTTCTGATTCGGAGCGTCCACCCGCTCCTCATCCTCCAACCACTGGAGGCAGGCCTGCTCCGTACGGATCAGTCCTTCCCGGATCTGATCCCGCAGCTCCTCCTTCAGGTCCTGCGCCAGCCGGTGTGGGAATGTCCGGCATACCCACTTGTCCCGCGGCGCTCCCCGCATCTCGCCGACGACCTCCTCGGCGAAATCCTCCCAATCCAGGATGAAGTCATCCAGGTTGGAGGGGTTGCCATCGTAGTAGGGGATTTTGATTCCCCTGAGGTCGTCAATCCTGATGGCGTCTCCGACGTCTCCAGCCACTACTCCACCGAGACGGATACCATTCGTGGCCGGGGGGTGTGAGTACACTCCCCGTACATCCCTCTCCTCCATGGAGTGCGGTCCAGGGGGGCCTGAACCCATGTGGTTTGGAATGCGGAAAGGACTTGCTCCATCGGCCGTCCATCTCCCTGTATTGGGGTCCTTCGCCAACAGGTTTCCGCTCGGGTGACCTCGACCATGTCCGTCGGCGCTTCCCATGGTTCGCCCCTGCTACGTCTGGTTCTCGATCTTCTCTTCCGCATAACCTACCATGTTCGTCGTGATCGGTACATCCTGGGCGGCATGGGACATCTGTACCGTCAGGCTCCTCGGGTCCGTGGTTACGTGCCCTTCCCGCATGGACCCAGCCGGTGCTGTCCACCACTCGCTGCTGCTTCTCCAGGGCCAGCTCCAGATTCTCCCGGTACCGGTCCCGTTCCGCTCGCAGCTCCTCCATGTCTTTCTCCGCGGCCGACTGGTCATCCAGGATCCCCGCGACGTCCTCCTCTAGATCGTCCTTGGCGTTGTCCAGGCGGTCAAGGCGATGCACGATGGCGTCCATCCTCATCTTTGGGTACTTGCCCATGAGGAAGGACACGTGCTCGCAGTGGCACGCAGCGTGCTTTCCGCCGGATTCAGCGCATCCCGCGGTTCCCGGCACCTCAGACTCATCACCCATAGGCGTATCGTCCCTGGTCCCGTGTGCCGGGGCACAGGTGCCGTCCGGGCCCTGGCTGGCCTCTCCAAGCCCTCGGCGTCGTGCTTCAGGGTGGGCTCGGGGGCCGTACTTGCCCTTGTGGGCGGTCTGGCCGTCTCCTCCGACTCCGAGGGTGGCTCATAAGCTGTCCGATAGCCCTCGGAGTGCTCGGAGTCCCACAGCCTGACCGGGCTGGGATCCGTATCCATAGCCCCGGCGTCCCCTGCCGCAGGCTTGGGTGACCCGCGCTTCCGGTAGCGCCGGGCCCGTCCTCCACTGCTGCCTGGATGGCAATCCTCATCCGAGTCCTCCGCTGCGGAGCGGAGGTTGCATGCCTTTCGGCAGCGACGCTCGCACATGGAGACCAGGTCCCCCATGTCACGTCCTCCTCTTCCCGAATGTCGTACTTCTCTTCGGGCTTCAATTTCCGGAGTTCGCCATGCTCTTGAACGTCTCGGTTCTTCTATGGCTCTGATCTCCGGCGTGGTCTCCACCGAGTCCACAATACGCACCCGGGGCGTACTTGGGCAGGGCTCATGAGGGCCCAAGTCCCCGGGTCGGCGGTAGGTAGGGGCAGCAGGTATGCCTCTGCTACCATAAAGAAGGTCCCTACCAGGACCGGCCCCCGCTGTACCCCTTCCGCCTGTAACCCCTGCTGATTTACTCCGGATCAACGATTGCATCCCTCAAATTCCAGTGTCCAAATCCAAAAATATAGAAAATGTAATCCTCCTTCAACCCTGAACAGCAACCAGATCCCACAAATACAGCAATAGCCCAATTCACAATCCAAATCAGGCTGCGGGCTTCCGTTCAGCACACCGGTCGTCTCACGGTGGCGGGCATGTACAAGAATTGCACCAAAGAGGAAAGCCCTGAAATCGGCATATGAACACAATTAAAGCAAAGTTGGGGAAAGATGGAAACGTACACATTCAAAGCCAAAGACCCCTCATTCCCTGGACTCAAGACCTTCTCTTGACTCACCAACATGATGCCCTGAACCCAATCAAATAAGACAGCTAAATGCCATGTATCACAAGTCACTACATAAACCCCAAAAATGTGTTCACTCCCAAGCCTATATATCCTAGCCCAATGGAGGAGGTGGCGTGTCATGGCCTAGAGTGGCACACATGACCATGCCCTACCCTGACATAACCTTGGTTGGACTTGGAGTCGAATGGGCTTGGATATATGACCTATGAGTTTGAACTCATAACATGCCAAAAAAACTGCCAATTCACACCATATTGGCCATATATCACATATATGCTCAAAATTGAAGTTACCACTTATCCGAAGGCTCAAAGCATGCATGGAATCGAAGTCTAATATTCATGGAGGATACAGACCAAAGGCCAATGCCCATGTACATCCCCACTTTACCCTCGAAGCCCCTTCTAATATGGGCGCCACGCACTGCCCAAGTCAGCCCATGATCTTGTGACCAATTCTTGTGATCCTTCGTGCCAAACGGAGTACGCGATCCGGCATATGATGGTGTTCAACTCCAAAGCATTTGCCAACATATGGACAACATACCATGGTTCGACTCCCCATAGGCTTCTTGCTGTTTGCCGACCAGGTGAGTACACTAAAATTCAAAAATGAACAAAATTTGATGTCAAAAACATGAAAATATGACCAAATACAAAGTTGTCATGATAGTATATCTCTCTGCTCACCCATGATATCCGCTCATGGTTCAATACACAAATGATTGGAACCCTTTGCGAACAATTCTCCCACTTGGATCCCCAATCAGGCGCATGGAGATACCTTCGCCACTCGTATCTACATGCCCCATGAAAATGGGAGTGTACTCATGGATCTCTTTGCCTAACATACCATGAGCAATACATATGCGGTAGACTTAGTCTAGCGCTTTGAAGTCCACAATTGGGACATGGGCAAAGCCCTTGTCACGTGTGGCTCCCCATCTCTTCGGCCACACGAAGATATATAACATGGGCGTGAGCATATCAAAGCACATACCATGCATATAACACATACCCTCAAAAAGTGGCTCCCACCATGGTATGCCATGACCCTCCATGAACATAACTTCACGTTAAAAATACGTAGGAACCCAAGGAAAGTATCTATGCAACCCCAACACTCATGCGGTACACTCGAAAGTCGCAATAAAATATTCGGTTGCACGGTCCAAGAGTTATATATCACTTTATACCCTCTTGACCCTTATCCCTTGCTATACCGGGCATGTGTACACACCAAAGGCGTTTGATGCTCCCAAAAATAAGTTGAGACTAAGGCGCTTGCAACCCAACCTTCCTTATTCTCTTTCCTCACACTCGCGCGTAGATATGGCACTTCAAAGTGGTATCACGATTCACTTTCGTTTCCCTTATATCTCCAAGTCAAATGGGTGGCAAGTATAAGGGAAACCTGATTCGGGCATAGGAAAAAGAGTATGACCACTCGAAGACGGCCAAATCAAGTGCGGCGATGTCGAAGTCGAAAATCCGATTTGGACATCGCGAAAAATTCAGAATAAAATTTGGAGTGCATATTTAGAAAATTGCGGAAGCAACGAACCCTTTACTGATGAAATCTGACCCTTCATCGGAGTTTCCGCCAAAATATCTGTAAAAAACAGTTAACCACTCGGTTAACGCAAAATCGCGAGCCAACTGACGGTCGCCGATACATTGACCATCAGAACGAAAGGCTGAAAAATTACAGAAACATCATGATAATAAAACCCTGTTGATTCCTGATATTCTGATATATAAATCTCCGCTGGCGGCGCCTCGGTACTGAATATGGCCGCTCATAGCCGGAATGGCCAAACCTATCACACTATCACATCGGGTTAGATCAGGTGGATGGGAGAGTATGATATCAGCCAATGGCGGCTTGCCGGCACATAGATACACACCCCAAGTGACCCCAAGATGGCCACGGGGGTCCGAACCGACTTCAGCAGGACAGGTCCAGTTGGAACCGCCTGGACCCAAGGGTCAACAAGAACTGCAAGGAACCGCGGAGGATCGGGAACCCACCGCTCTCGTTCTGCGAGTACAGATCACAGCACGACGGTTGCTGGGTCTGCTACGGCAAGGGGAACAACCATGCACATGACCACCGGCATTGCAAGGTATATGAGGATGACAAGAAGACCTACTTCGCCGCCGATCCCGACAAGAGGCCCAAGGAGCAACGAATTGCCGATTGGAAGGCAAAGGGCGGAGACGGTGGAAAAGGCCAAGGAAAGGGCCAAGGGAAAGGTGGAGGAAAAGGATATGGTAGAGGACCCGGCCCCGACCGACGCGTGAGGTTGATCGAGGAGGTTGCAGAGGACATGTTTAGGACATTGGAGGAACTCAAAGCCCAGCAACGTGGTGGACAAAGTCTGGGCGGATCGCAGCAGGAGGAAGCTGCGGCAGGCCACGTCTAGAGGAGCCCCCACCGGACTGGGACTCTGGAGGCCTCTCCTCCGAAAATCAGTGGAATCTTAGAGAAGGCGAAGGAACATTGGGTGCCGAAGAAGGCTCCAGAAGAGCCGAATCCACTGAGTTTCGCCACTCCCAACCCCTGGAGCGCCCTGCCAAGGGAAGTGTATGTGGGCAAGGGACGTGGCAAGAAAGGAGGAGCGACCACGGAGAGCCCCGTGGACGGGCAGGACCAGCCCAGGATCTACACCATCCGTGACCATACCCTCGAAGTCCTGATGCACCCGGATGTGCTAGAGTTGCATGCCGTCAGAGTCATCCATACACCGCAGGGTGACGAGCGGCAGTTGCACTTGAAGGTGCGTGTACGGTGCGGACAAGAGGAGTTGGTTGTGGTTGTTTTGGTGGATACGGGTGCCCAGGTGAGCCTGGTCCGGAGAGGGTTGTTCAAGGAGGAATCCCTGCAGCCCAGCTGTAGACCGGTACGCCTGAAGGTGGCCAATGGAGAGATTATGGGTGGTGGCACCCATGAGGCCACTGTCAGTATGCAGTTTCGGGGGCATGAGCGCTTGAACCGCCCTGATTTGGCGAAGAGAAGCACTCTATTTGGGAACTTCTATGTGGCCGACATTACAGATTGGGATATGATCATGGGGTATGACTTCATGGTAGAAAACGCCATTTGAGCCCTTCTTCATCGCACAAACCCTGGTCCGGGAGGATGATGAATGCCTTACATGGCTGTCCACGGATTATGCATGTGGATCATCCCAATGGAATGCTCATGCAGGAAGAGGATCGGATTGTCCAAGCGGTGCAAGCTGTGGTTGCCAAGTCCAGAGGAGCCCGCGGAGTTCAGCTGACGGAGTATGGAATGGCGCCGCAGGTGTATGCCAGGATGATTCAGACGCTGGGAGCCGAAGCGCCCGAGACGGACGTCTTTGCTTCCCGGGATGCCCCACGTTTGAGGAAGTGTAGGAGGCATTGGCATTGAGGAGACTCAGCCTGGCACAGGCATTGGGGTTTGAAGGAGTGGGGGTTCATGTATTGGCATGGCTCCCTGGAAAATACCAGACGTACGGTGGAGAAGATCGTCGCGGATAGGGCGAAGGGGATCCTGGTCATAACCGGCATAGGATCCACCCCATGTCCGCTGGAAGGTCTCAAATCGACGCTGGATTCCATTACCCTGAACGAAATGTCATTCAGGCCAGAACAGGAGTTGTTCATCGACGCCAAGGGTTTATCAATGCACTCCCCGGGTCAAGCGTGGGGTACCAAGGCTTTCCTGGTGGATGGGGCGCAAGCCCAGCTAACGGGTGCTGAAGGATTCATCCGTAGGGTTGAGGCGGTGCCCATTCGGGTCATGTTTGAGCCCGAGGAGGAAACAGATCATCCAATGAATGGCATTGAAGTCCTGTCCCACGCCGAGATCGACGACGTCGTCAACTACATGCGGATGGGGATGCATGACGGTGTGGCAGCCAAGGAGGGGCAGGCCATGGTCACATCTCCGCATTGGTGGGACGTCAGGATGTGGGTAACCGGCAAGTACGAGAAGGATGAGTTCGTGGCGAGGGTCATGGATCACATCACGGACCAATATGATGGTCCGGCTGGGTCGGACGCGCCGACGTCGGATTTTCCAAGAATGGGGGCCGGTAGCGACAAGAACTCGGCTGATGCCGCAAATTTCCAAAGATTATCGGTGGGAAGCGCGCCCCACGACGATGAAGACGGCATATCGGACGAGGAGAAGTCGGACTTGGACCCGGAAGAGGCCTATACCGCAGTGCGGTCGGTTGTATCGATACCGAAGCAAGCAGCTGAAGAGGCCCAGGAGAACCAGAAGGTCGCCGAGCTGAAGGAGAGGCTGATAAATGCCTATCCGCGGCTATTCAGTGGCGTCGCCAACAAGAACCCTCCAGATCGTGGGAGGTTTGGTACAGGGAGGATCAAGCTGAAGCCAAACCCGGAGATCTATCGTCATCGGGAGTACCAACTTCAGGGCGATCGGGCAGAGGCCATGAAGAAGTTGTTGGCCGAGTTTATTGAGCGGGGCTGGATCGAGCCCTCCGACAGTGAGTGGGCCAGCCCAGCCTTTATCGTGCCGAAGAAAGAGAAGGGCGAGTGGAGGTTGGTGGTTGATTATAGGGGTTTGAACGAGCAAACCGAGCACGACTCGTACTCGCTTCCTCTGATCGACACCATCCTTCAAAAACAGCAAAAAAAGCGGATCTTCACCGTGTTAGACCTGAGACACGGCTATCACCAGATGCCGCTACACCCGGACTCCAGGCCCTGCACAGCGATGTCGACGCCGCTGGGGCCCATGCAGTGGAAAGTGGTGCCTATGGGCGCCAAGAATGGCAACGCCGCTTTCCAGCGCATGATGGAGGACCTACTCGGTCCTGTCCGGGACTGTGCCGACGCCTTTGTGGGTGACATCATCATCGGGTCCGGCACGGAAGACATGACTGAGGACGAGCTCATCAAAGCGCATGAGAAGGATCTGCGCCGAGTGCTCAGCGAGCTGGACAAGCACAACATGGTGTGCAAGCCCACCAAACCCTCACTCCTTGTGAAGCAAGTGGAGTTTGCGGGTCACGTCGTTGGTCACGGGCAATGCAGTCCCATGCCTGGGAAGCTGGCGTCCCTGCACCACTGGGAGAAGCCCCACACCATCAGCAAACTCCGATCCTTCATGGGGTTCTGCAATTACTATTCGGGCTATGTCCGGATGTATGCAGAACTGTCGGGGCCGCTGCACAAGATGCTGCAGGTGGGCAAGTTCGATGGCCGGAAGGGGAGCAAGAAGAAGCTTGCCTGGACCCCTGAGGCCGAAGATGCGTTCAGCCGCCTGAAGCAGCGACTCCTGGGGCAGCTAGGGCCATTCCTGGTGGACCCGGACAAGGGATTCGTGCTACGGACGGACGCCTCGTACTATGCTGTAGTGCCGTCCTCGAGCAGGTCCGGGATGAAGGGTCGCACGTACCCGTGGCGTTTTGGAGTCGGATCCTGGCCGAGGGCCAGCGTCGAACCTGGACCGCGAGGGAGAAGGAGACGTACGCCATTGTCTGTGCGCTGAGGAAGTGGTCTGGCCACATCGGGTTACAACCGGTGGTGGTTTGCACGGACCATCAGTCCTTACAGAGCTGGCACAAGGAGCTCGTCGACAGCCCCTCGGGACCGGTGGCAAGGAGGGCCCGGTGGCACGAGACGTTCGCCAAGATTGACCTCAGCGTCGGATATGTCCCGGGGAAGCACAACACTGTGGCAGATTGCCTCAGTCGATGGGCCTACCCCGCGGGCAAGGCATGGATGGACATATCCAGCCATGGGGACGCCGAGGAGACCGAGGAGGCCAAGCGCATCATCAAGATGAAGAAGGCCATGGAGCAAGAGGGGGGCAAGTGCTTTGTGTTGATGGCAAACCGTACAGACCTGGCCAAGTTGCGGGGCGCCCGGGTCCAAGCTTGTTGAGAGGAAACCCTCGAGCAATGTATGGTGGCCCCCGTAGAGCTAGTCAGGTCGGTGCTGACAGAAGGCTGGTCGGATGACTATGCGGCATCCGAACACTGGAGCAGGTACTGGAATGCCGTGAGCGCCCCGTCGGACGACGAATGGCCTGTGGGCTTGACCGAGGATGGGGATAAATTATTCCTCAAGGACAAGCTATTGGTCCCTGAGAACCGAATGGAGGAGCTCATTGACCACTGGCATAACGCCCAGCTCATGCATCCTGATCGGGACAAGATGCAGCAGGACCTGGAGTGGCGTTTCAAGTTCCCACTGGGGTATACACCATCCTGGACAAGTACTGCAGCGACTGCGCCGTGTGTCGGGCCATAAAGAGCCCCAACCACTCCACGGCTGGCAACCTGGTGTATACGGCTATACCGGAGGCTCCTATGCGGTCCGTGGCCATGGATGTATTTGCCATGCCTGCGGTCACCGCGGAAGGCGAGACCTACAACTGTGTCATCCTGGCGGTGGATAGGAACAGCGGGTATATCGTGACGGTCCCTGGCAAAAAGTCCAAGAAGAAGGACAAGAAAGACAAGCGTGGAGTGGGTCTGCAGGCCAAGACCATCGCCAACGCCATGATCAGGCATTGGCTGACGATTTTAGATGTCCCAGCTGCCAACTGCAGCGATCGGGGCAGTTAATTTGTGGGGACGTGGTTCAAGACGATGTGCAAGCACATGGGCATTCAGCAAGCCAAGACCGTGGCGTACCACAGCCGGGCTGAGGTGGCCGGGCGGCAGATGTTCGAAACGTTCCGCAAGCTGCACATTGACGAACCGGGCCGGAATTGGTACAATTTGCTGTGGTGAGTACTCCAGGCCTACCACGACCTTCTGGGGCCCACGGGACTGTCGCCCCATCGTATCCTGTTCCTACTGGATCGAGTGTCACGCACTCTCCCGTGGTTGAACCGTGGCAAAGTGGCCCGGGATGCGAGTGCTATGATGGCTGAGGCGGACGACACGGCGGCCGAGGTGTGCGAAGCAATTCGGGACGAGCATGAGAAGAGGGCCAAGTACTTCAAGCAGAGAAAAGTCCAGAAGTATGCTCTCCAAGACACCGTATGGGTGGAGCGGCACCACAAGGATGTCCTGTCCAGGCATCGGCAGGCGTCTTGGTATGTCCCGGGGGTAATCGTTCGAAAGGTCGGGCAGGATGGGTATGCGGTTCGTGTTGGGGATAACAAGATCCTGGACCGTGACCATACCCAGCTTCGTCCCCAGCCGGTGATGTGGACTCGGATGACGAGGGTGAGGACGACGACTTCACCACTGAGAAGATCCTGACGAACAAGCCAGACCCGGGGACGCCTTGGGGGAGGCTATATAAAGTCCGTTGGAAGGGATTTGCCGCATCCAGAGATTCGTGGGAGCCTGCGAGCAGTTTTGTGCCGAGGTATACCACGGTCCGGATGGATTATCTAAGGACGAAGAACATTTCCTTGGATGTCAAGGACGTGTTGGTCCATTTGGTCGGTGCAGCAGCACCGTGATGGATCCACCTTGGCATTCTTGTTTGTTCTTGTGCTTGGGAGACGGGTGAGGGCGTTTTTCTGGGGACTTTTGGGCCTTGATTGGCCATATATCCTCTTCACCCGGTCTCCACATATATATTTCATTGTGGTATACGTATTTAGGTCGACCGACAACGTTTCTCTATCTTTGATCCCCTTGGTCCATTTTGTAGATCAAGAGGAGACCGGATATGGCGCAGGGCACCGATTATGAGTGTCCTCACCCCTCCCTTGGGGCATGGGGGACACCTACGCTGTATGTGGGGCCTCCATGTGTCCTTGGGACATGGGGGGGGGGATTGGAGCCCATTGGGGTCCTCCCGTCCCCTCTTCAATGACTTCCGAGCGGATACATCGCTCTGAGAAGGGGGGTGAAGCCAGTTCGGACCCCCGTGGCCATCTTTGGTTCACTTTGGGTGTGTATCTATGGGCCGGCCAGCCGCCATGGGCTGATATCATACTCTCCCATCCACCTGACCTAACCTGATGTGATAGTGTGATGGGTTTGGCCATTCCAGCTATGAGCGGCCACATTCACAACCGAGGCGCCGCCGGCTGAGATTTCTATATCAGAATATCAGGAATCCCCAGGGTTTTTTCATCATAATGTTTCCGTAATTTTTCAGCTATCTGTTCTGATTGTCAATGTATCGGTGACAGTCAGTTGGCTCGCGATTTTGCGGTAACCGATTGGTTAACTGCTTTTTCCAGATATTTTAGCGGAAACCCCGATGAAGGGTCAGATTTCATCAGAAAAGGGTTCGTTGCTTCCGAGATTTTCATGTTATACACTCCCAAAATTAATCCGATTTTTTCAGACATTCAGAATCGGATTTTCGATTTCGAGGTCACCGCACTGGATATGATGGATTTCGAGCGGTCGTACATTTTTCCCCGATCACGAATCAAGCTTCCTTTTGTTGTCTCCTTCACTTTTCTTGGAGATATAGGCGAAACAAAATTGATTCGTGAGGCCATTTTCAAAAGTCATATCTCCGGCTCACTGCGAAGAGTTGCAATTTTGAGATATGGGCTGGAATCGCCTTCGTCTGAACTTAATTTGGGAAGCGTCAAAGACCCTTGGTTCGCACACCTGCCCGTGGGATCAAAGGATCATGGTCAAGAGGGTAGAAAGGGCTTTACAACTCTTGGACCATGATACCGAATATTTTAATATGAGTTTCGAGTGTACCGCACGAGTGTTGGTGTTGCATAGAAACGTTTCTTGGGTTCCTACGTATTTTTAACGTGAAGTTATGTCCAAGGAGGGGCACGGCATACCATGGTGGGAGCCACCTTTTGAGCGTATGTATTATATGCATGGTATGTGCTTCGCTATGCTCACGCCCATGTTATATATCATACGTGGCAAGGGCTTTGCCCATGTCCCAAGGGTGAGCTCCATAGCGCTAGACCAAGTCTACCGCACATATAGTGCATGTGGGAAGGCTTACGGAGCGACCCACAAGCGCCACTATCAATTTTCCCATTTTCATGGTGCATGTCGAGAGGAGGTTCGGAGGTGTCTTCATGCGTCCATTTGGGGATCCACCTAGGAGGATTGTTTACAAATGGTTCGAAGCAATCATGAGTTGAACCATATGTTGATACCATGGGTGAGCGAAGTTATATACTATTGTGCTTACTTGGATTTGGCAATATTTGCATGTTTTTGACCTCATTTTATGCTCATTTTTGTATTTTATGTGCTCAACTGGTCGGCTAACAGTAAAGTGCCTAGGGATGCGTGAACTATGGTATGTTGCTTATATGTTGGCGTATGCTTCAGTGTTGCACCTCACAATATGCGGGATCACGTGTTCACTTTGGCGGGGCACACGAGGCCTCACAAAATTAGGTCTCAAATTCGTGAGTTGACTTGTGAAGCATGGCATGTGTACATCAGGAGGGGTTTGGGGGCTAATGTTGGGATATTCTTGGGTATGGACCTTCGCTCTCTATCACCCTTGTATATCACTCTCCGGTTTGACACATGCATGGAGCACTTGAATATTTGCCACATGCATTTTTGAGCATATAATTGAATTTCCGGCACTATGGTGTGATTTGCCTAATTTTGCTATGTTGTGAGGTCAACTTCATGGGGCAATTCTCGAAGCCCAATCGACTACAAGTCCAACCAAAGTTATGTCAGGGTAGGGCATGCTCCTGAGTGCCACTCTAGGCCATGACACGCCACCCCCCCCATTGGGCCAGAATTTACAGGCTTGGGAGTGAACACATTTTTGGGGTTTGTGTAGTGACTTTTGACACATGGCATTTAGCCATCTTATTTGACTTGGTTCAGGGCATCATGTTGGCGAGTCAAGGGAAGGTCCTGAGTGCAGGGAATGAGGGGTTTATGGCTGTGATTGTGTATGTTTCCATCTTTCCCCAATTTTGCTCAATTTGTGTTCATATGCCAATTTCAGGGCTTTTCCATTATTCTAGTGGTGCAATTCTATGTACATGCCCAACGCCCGTGTCTCCGTGTGCACCGTGAGACGACCGGCGTGTTGAAAGAAGTTGTTGAGTGTCAACACGGGACCTCAAACACCCTTGGAAGCCCTCAGTGTGCATTTTCTGGATTGGAGCTATTGTACTTGGGAGTTGGTTATTGCAAGGGATCAAGATTCGTGTAAAGGAGCATTATTTTACTATTTTTTTTGTGGGAAATTGTGCAGGATAGGGCACGATCATGCAGAACCTGGTGAGAAGCAAGACCATAGAAGTGACAGGAAATGGTGGAAGGGGTACAGCAGGGGCCGGTCCTGGTAGGGACCTTTTTAGTAATCATTGGTTGGAGATTGAAAAAAAACATGGACAAACGGGGTCCCAAAGGGATTTGTGTCTTCGAGCCAATTCCTGATGCTAAGCCGAAGGCTGACAAGCCCATTCGTGCAGTTGGTCGTAGAGAAGAGGCCATGCGTGAAAAAATCAAAGAGTTCCAAGGAAAGGGCTGGTTTGTGCCCAGCCAATCCCATTGGGTCAGTCGGCGGTTTCTTGCGCCAAAACCTGGCACAAATAAGTGGCGACTTGTCATTGATTATTGGTACGTGAACAGGCAACTTTGCGGGTGCGAGTTCCCGTTGCCGGTAATCGAGGCCTTGTTTGTCAAGCAGGCTGGAAAACAGCTCTGGACGCTCCTCGACCTTGAGGATGGGTTCCACCAAATGCCTCTAAGTGAGTGCAGTAGGCCATACACTGCCTTCTGTACTTCTTTTGGGGCAACTGAGTGGAGGGTCCTACCCAATGGAGTGAAGGTAGGACCCCAAGGATTCCAGAGAATGGTGAGTGATTGTTTGAAGTCGCTACAGCCGCACACACACATTTAAATCGATGATTTACCCACGGGGACACGACCCAAGCTTTGTGGTAAGGGCAAAATACTTGATTGAAAGGCATACTTCGAAGACCACCTTCATAACTTGGTTAAACTATTTGAGAAGTTAGAGGAATGCCATCTCAAAGTCCGCTTTGAGAAATGTCATCTTTTTATGGAGAGAATCAAGTATTGTGGGCATGTTTTAGTACATGGGGGAATGCGTAGTCCCGCCCCTTCCAAGGTGGATGCGGTGCGCAATTGGCCCAAGCCTAAAACCCCAAAGCAGATGAAGGGATTCTTGGGGGTTGTAAATTGGTATTCAATTTACATAAGAAATTCTTCCAATATTGCAGCGCCGTTGATGACGTCGCTGCAAGGTAAGTATGAGCGTGTCCGCGGGGTAGATGGTCGTAAGGGACGTTGTAGGGTACCAAGGAAGCGTAAATGTATCCAGTGGACGCCCGAGATGGAGTGTGCTTTTGTTCAGTTGAAGGAAGCACTCAGTGCTGAGTGTGAGTTGTGCATACCATCACCGGAGGGTGAATATCGCATCCATGTGGATGCATGCAATCATGGAGTCTGTGCTGTCCTGGAACAACAAAACCCCGAAGGGGAGTGGAAGCCTTGCACTTTTTTTAGCCGCAAGCTTGAAGGCAAGGAATGCAAGAGACAAAGAGCTTGGAGCACCCGCGAGCAAGAGACTTATGCATTAGTCTCTTGCTTGCTCAAATTGGATTGGAGGACGAAAGGTCACCGTGTACACCGACCACAAGTCTTTTGAGAGCTGGTACAAAGAAGATCTTTGTACCCCCTCAAAGCCTTTGGTGAGGCGTGGCTGGTGGCACGAATTTTTGAGCCGGTCCCACATTGAAGTGGTATACAAACCCGGCAAGGATAACACCGTCGCCGATGGGTTGTCCTGGTGGGCATATCTGGCTGGATTGGCGGATGACACCAATTTTCACGGCAGTGATGCCGATCAAAAGGGGGTCATGAAGGAAGAGCGTGAACTCAAGGAAAGGGAAGAAAACGTTTTGGCCCAGCGGGCTAGAGACACGCAAGTACATTCCAATACAGGACTTCTCAATGCCATCACTGCCGTGAAGGCTGTCTTAACTCTCCAATGGCTTGGATATGCCACAATGCAGGCTCTAAGTGCTCATCAACCTTGGGTACAACCTTGCCCCTCCATTCTTCAGTGTTTCCATGACAATTCTCAGGACATTCAGGACAGACAGGACAAAGAGATAAATGAGCTTGCTGCATCTATTGCTTCTGTAAAGGGATGCGCAGCTAATTGGTCCAGTGTGACTGTTTCTGGTTATGCAGCCCATCGCCAAGCTCAGATGAGTCATTTGTCGTATTTGCCGGAGTCGGAAGGACTCATTTGTGCCGTGTCCAAGGTGAACATACCACCTCAGTCCGAAATTCTCTATGAGGATTGAAATGAGCATTATCGGGATGGGTTTCCTGATTGGGACCTCGAGTCTGATCCAGTCATCTCAAACTGGAATCATTGGGATTACGGTATGAGGTGGGACGATGACGAAAAGAAGATTCGGGTCAGGGGAAAGATTGTGTGCCCTACAGCTCTTTTTGAAGACGTGGTGGTGGCAATACATTCTTATGGCCACCCTCGGGTGGAGAAGACTCCCGAGTTGTTTGATAGAAGATTTTGGTGCCTTGCTTACGACTTTCCAAGGGGTAGGTGTAATCTGTCACCCGACATTGCTAAAATTCTTAGGCGAATTCATGAGTGTCAAACCACGAAGGCAAGGCGTGGCAAGCAACCCGACACATGTGAGTTTGCTCCTGTTCCGCAGTATCCCTTCACATCCCTTGCAATTGACTTTTGTAAATTGCCCGAGTGTTTGCAGAAGTCCACTGGAAAAAAGGTGGACTATCTCATGGTCATCGTCTGCCGTGAAACCGGGTATCCATTGGCAATCCCTTGTCAAGAAAAGGGATTGGACAGTAAGAGCGCTGCTTCTTTGTTTATGGATCGATGCGTCCATATGTTTGGGTTGTCAAAAGATTTCATTTATGACAATGCGTCCATTATCAACTCTGAATTTTTGAAGGATTTGTTTGCCATGAGTGGAGTTGAACAACACAGCTCGGTGGCCTACCGACCACAGAGCAACGGACGTGCTGAACGAGCTGTCCAAAGTATTGTAAACTCACTTGGCGTGGGGGTTCCAGCAAGCACTCTTGCGTGGAAAGCTTGCCATTGGCCCTTTGGGCTTTGAACAATTTGCCGGGGGCAGTCAGTGGGTATTCCCCACATCGACTTACTTTTGGGAGAGATCCTGTAAGTTGGGGGGATTGTTTGCCCGTATCTCTACAGGATGGGGCTGAGGATGCAGGACAATTTTTTGGTCGCATGTTGGACGAATGTGCTGGAGTCCGAAAGCGCCTTGAAGACCTCCATGCCAAGGAGTTTGCCAAATGTTTGGCCAAACATCCGGAGCAATCGTTCCAGCCAGGGGACCGTGTATGGGTACGTAATCGTATTGTAGAACCTCCTGTGCATGGCAAGCTCAAAAGGGTTTGGCAAGGCCCTTGTGAAGTGTTGAGACGCATCTCACCGGGCACCTACCGTGTAAATATCCGGGGAAGGGAAGAGATCTTCACTTCTCGGCGATTGAAGCCCCATGTTCCTTACAAGGACGACAAGAAAGTGCCTTTGCACTATTATACGGATGAGGAAGGGTTGATTGAGACCGACGACTACGTGGTCGGGCGTGTTTTGGAGGGTTGTGTCGTTAGGGGGAAGCGACAATGGCGAGTCAAATTTCGGGGGTTCCCCGAACCTGAGTGGCATTATGCAGGCTCTTTCTTGCATAATATCAATGACACGTGGGCTCGGTACAACCGTCTGAAAGAGATTGATGTGTCTTTGTCAGATTTGCCCTGAATTATTGTTGATTTTCTTTTTTTTCACCAACTATTGGCAGGTTGGCCCTCCAGCACGTTTTTTCATCGAATTTTCCCCGTTGGAGTCGAATGCCATCTCTTCACACTTTATTCAGGCAATTTTGCATTGACGCTTTGAACCCTTTGCCATATAATCCCTTTGCCCTTATCCGTTGCCATTGATTGATGGTGGCTGTCTCTCTTACCCACATGTCTTTTCCACTTGTTTCGCCTACTCCTTCCATCTGCATTGTGATGTCCTCCTCACTCCTGCTTTGCATCTCCCCCCTAACTTTGGGTTGCTGGATGCAACCATGCCATTGTTTTGTTTTGTTGTGGGTGTTTCAGTGCCTATGCCATGGTGTGCCCACCACTCTGGGATGGAATTTGGCTTGACGCGCTGAATTCTTATGTTGTTACACCTTCCGCCCCTATCTTCAGGTTGCTGGACGCGATGGGGGCCGCCAATTGTGCTTGGGGGGCGCCTGTTCCTCGAAAAATGGGTGTTTCTTTTTTTAGGTCACCACGTTCTATTTTTAGAATTTTGGTGCTATTTTTAGTAACAAATTTTCGATTTTTCGAACTCCTCCCCACTGGCCCCGTTTCGCGTTTCCTCAGTGTCCGCGACCATCCTTTGCAACGCTTGTCGCATTGGTGAGGTCCGTTTCCCCCCAGGGTTGTCCTATTTGGAGATTTCAATTTTCCGCTTTGCTTCTTTTGGTAACAAATGTTACTATTTTTAGCAAAAATGTGATTTTCCATATCTCCGAACTGGTGGCACCTGGGGAGGTTCCGAACTGATCCTCGACGTTTTTTTGGCATCCACAACGCAACCGTGGCGTATGTTTGCATTACATTTGCACCAGCGACCCCCGGTAAACCCTCCTAAAAAACGTTTTTAGGGTAGGGTTAGCTAGGGTCAAAAGCCGTGTTTTTGCCATAGTTTTGACATATCGCTGAGTTGGAAGATTTTGTGAGTACCTACCCCCTTTGACGACTCTATCTGGATGCAACCATGGCAACGTTTACCTTCCTGCTTCCACCTGGGTCCCAAATGATAGAATATTTGGTGAACAAAAAAATTTCGGAGAAAAAAAATTGTTTTTTTTCTAAAAGCGTTTTTTCCATACTTTCTTCATTTATTGTCTTTGGTGACCTCAACGTGAATTTTGGCATCGTATGGCCCTCATTCTGCTTGTTGATTCCCCCTCGCGCCATTTGGTGGCACTGTTTCGCTGCGGCTTGGCTTGTCGCCGGGAGCTAGGGAGGGGGTGTAAATGGCACGTGTGGGGGCTTTGCATAGGTAGTTCATCGCCTAACCACCAGCATTTGAGTTATGCAGGCTGCTCAGGGCTAGAGAGGGGGGTGTCTATGCAATGCCCACACCTGTGTGGATTTTGCACCCACCCACCCGCCCTATGATGCTTGTTTGTACTCCTTTCCATGGCTCTGACCCTCGTTTTCTGGCTTTGGCGTGTCAGAGCATCGGGGATGTCTGAGTCAGGGAGGGGGGTGAAAGAGTTGAGGCATAGCCATGTCGGAGTCCATGTTTGTTGCCCATTTCTCCTTTGCACACCCATGTTGCTTCTTGTGCGCCATTTCAGGTGTAAATTATTTTGCGATCTCAGCATTTGATTCCAATCCCAGATTTCGATCCGAGAAGTAATTCGGACCGCAGATTTCTGTTTTGTTTTTGCAATCATGTTGTTGCATTGATTTAATTTCAATTCTGCGGTTGGCCAGCATTTCTTCTAACATTATTTGTATTTCCGATTTGTTGATTGGCTGCTGCTGTGTGTGCGCGCGCGCCGTCTTTGGTCGCGCCGTATAGCAGGCCAGCCAATCGAATACCTTTCCAGTCTGGTGCTAATAGTGTTAGATCTATCATGTTGAAATTGGAATCACTTATTGAACCGGAGGAAGACTGTGTGACAGCCATAGTACGTACGTTGATTGCTTCTGTGGGCAGTGTTGAGGGAGTACCTCCGGGGAAACCAAGACAGTCCTTATCTCTGCTATGGTGGTATTAGTAGTCACGGCAAAACCTACCAGTCACATGGGGTGTCTTCCGAAGGGGACGAGAGATGAGACCAAGGGAAGCATAGGTAGGCGCAGTGCTGGTTGTGGGATACATTGGTTGTTGCCTTGCAATTGGATTCCATTGAGGTGCCACACCATATTTGATTTTGAGGTCTCATGCATTAATTCTAAGAGTTGACATTGCATTTGCCATTCATGCATGGTTCATTCATGGTGTGACTCAAAATTTGATGTGCCCACGATTCCAATGTCAAGGTGAACATACAGTGTCTCCTCTCCCCAAGGTGGATTTGGTGCTTTTTCTCACTCTCCCGCTCTCTCCGAAATTCATCATACTCCTCAAGAGGTAAATTGAGCATTTAATGCCATGTGACCGTTGTCTTTGATCCTTTGAGACTCTTGGGCTCTTTCACGTTTTTTCAAGTGCCTGTGGCTTGGGAGTTATCCAATTAAGACATGCCTTGGTTTTGCCGTGTTGTGGTTACACTCAAGGATAGGCATTGGTTGAGCTTTCGCCACCCTCTCTCCAAGTGCATGCATGCTCTCTTTGGTCAAGGTTAGGCGAAACGCTCTCCCCGTGCATGCCTTCTCTCATGGTGGTTAGGTAAATCTCTCTCAAGGGATTTGCCTGGGGAATATCTCTTCTCGGGCCTGGTTAGGTGATGCAACTACTCTCTCCGGCTCTCCGGGATGGGACCAACTCTCCATGCACGTGCTCTCTTTGGCTGGGATCATCTCTCCATGCACGTGCTCTCTTTGGGTGGAGGTTAGGTCCCATGAGTAGCCCGGGAGGCCTTGGCCTACTGTGTGCTTCTTTCCAAGAGGTGGATCTTATTGTCTATGGTGTATTCCTCATTTGCTAATTTGGTCTAGATGAGTTGTTGATTGTAAGAGCTAACCAGGTCATGGTTTGGTGCCTTGGTTGGTGCGTTTACATGCCTCATGTGACCATGTATGTGCATGCGCAATTCCTGCCCTCATGTTGGTGTAGTCAAGACGTCCGGAGACTCAAGTGTGACTCATTTGCTCTTTGGGGATGGCCCAACGGTGGTGTCCATCATTTTTTCCCTCTCCTCCACCCCCGGTGAGACCATCCATGTCAACGGGTAGAAGTGGTGTGAATTTTGGTTTACACTTTTGCATGCATGACTCAAGTCCATGGAATAATGCCCATGCCCATGAACTCTTCGTCTTTGCATTGCATGTGGTTGGACCGGAGGAGTACGTTGAGTCTTACTCGCGCTTGTGAATTCTTTTTCTTTCCTCAAGGGTGGACCATTCAGAAACCATTTGGACCTTTGCCCGTGCTCGTGCCGTGTGGATCATTGGACCATTCGTACCCGTTCTGGACCCGTGTTTGACCGGTGTTTGACCGTGACTAATTTTTCGGTTTTTGTGGACCATTGGTGAACTCTTGGTTTGATCATTGTTGGGCCGTCTTGGATTCTTTGGTCATTTTGTCATTGGGCTTTCAATTGGAATTGTTTGTGGCATTGCAGTGCTCTGAGGGACTTGAATGGGTTTTGAGCTTGGAAATCTCTGCTGGTTTTATTGGTTGGAAATTTGGTTGGTTGGAAATTTGGAAAAACATTGTTTATGCAATGCCCAAACCCGTGTGGATTTTGCATAAACAATTGTGTTGCGTGTGCGGGGTGCTGGGCCACGTGGCTCCTGTTCACCGGTGTGCACGCTCGAGGTTTGAGGTTTGAGGTTTAATTTTGCGGGTACTAGACGCCTTTCCGCCCCGGGGGGCCACCTGGTCGGGCCAGGTGATATCCTCCCCACCGAGTCTTAGTGGGGGGCTCTCCAAGACGCACCTCCTGCCTGGTGGCAGAGTCCCCCGGGTTCACAGGGCTCGGAGCCCCGTCCCTCCCCGGCTTCCCCGTTTCGCCACTCCCCGGTCAGTGCATCAATTTGCAGCCGTGGCTGCGGGTGCTTACCCACCGCCTCGCCCCCTAGTGCGTGGTCGCCCGGGGTGCCGGCGCCGCCGGGCCCGTGCTACTGGTGAAGCGGTACCCAGAACCTATGGCCCATGGCCCAGAGGCCTGTGAGCCGTCACACCCGTTATGGCCCATGGCCTGGAGGCTTGTGAGCCGTCGGACCCGTGCGGAAGCCGTTGACACCGGCTGTCAGCGGAATATCCCTGTTCTCTAACCGGCGAAATCTGGAATCTAATTTCTATTCATTAAATCGATGTGGAATTACCATAATTTTACTGTCTTGGTCGATTTGCGGTTAGAAATCGGTGAAATATCCGATTTCTGTCGCGATTTCTAATTGTCGTGAAATCGCCGCCAGATGTCGCCCGTTCCGTGCACTGCATTAGATAGTTCTGTAGAACGATCTTTCTCGAAGTTAAGACTGAAACAGTCTTCGAGTGATCCGCAATTCGTTCCTTGATAGAACGCATCGCGTCGCAGACTTTTCCCAGAAAATCTGGGCGGCCGAAGGCGCTTTGAACCCCCAAGTGGAATAACGAGGGCTACGAGCGTTCAAGCGCCCAGAGACGAATTAACGTGCCTCATAGTCATAGGATGAGGCCAAAGGATCCCAACTCCATAGGCCCAAAGGGTTATTCATTTTGAGTGTTCTCTAAGAAGTGCGCTTTTTCACGTACTTGGCGTCCAAGTACGTGTAGAAGTATGTTGAGTTGGCATTTGCCCCACCCATGCTTGCCTCTACATCCGGGGCATATCACTTGTTTTCCCCGGATAGTACATATATGATCTCCATATATATATTGGCAATATATTTTGCGTGCATGCTAAAATCCGGCTTTCCGAAAGGAGGTCGATTTTCGACCAAAGCACTTGCATGCGTGTGAAGGGACCAAAGTTACTCTAGAATATAGGCATACTTTGATTCTAGGCCACCAGGCTGGGTGTAGAAGGCGACGGTAGGGTTGTATGCCATATTTGGTGTCATATCACGTGCCCATTTGGCGGGTGCACCATTCGGAGACTAACCCGCCAATGGACCCCATATTGCACGAAGTTCTTAATTGTACTCCGAACCAACACTCGCAAGCCTAACCTTCGTGGAGCGCTCCCGAAGCGATGCGTTGCGAGCAAGGTGTGTTTTTTGCAATATTCCATATTTGCATGTGCCCACTTGGGAGGCAGCGCGCGCGACCTTCCAAAGCGCCCCAAGTGGAGCACATATGTGGAATCGAAGGTCATTGGTGTCGGATCATTGTGTTCAGAAGGATTGTTCGATTACTCAATCCACGCCGAAGATATTATAATATATTTGTGTAGTTTTCAAGGCACTTTTGCGTGTTTTTTCGCCAGTCTTGCTGTTTTTTGCCCGTCATGATGTCAAGTGGCGACCATGTATCTCAACGTTGCGCTCAATTGACATAATGACCTAAGTATGTTATGAGGGTACATACTTTGGTGCCCAACATATCTTGGACCCGGCGCACAACTCCTCTTGGGTTTGGCATACCATGGCCGCCATGTTGGCGATCTGGGACGATCCCAAATCATGGTCTCACTTGGCGACCCTGCCATTCCCAAGACCGGAGGGGTTTGGGCGACGCCCAAAAGATATGTTGGACGCATATGACTTGATACCAATCCTATGGCACACTCCGGTCCAAGTCGGGCATGTGCCTCATTTACCCCAACCATGTCTGTGCGCATTTTCGGCCATTTTGAGCAATTTTCCACATTTTCTGCCCCCTCGTGCACGCCGGACACATGGACCAATGGACCATATATGACATGGGTGTTATGGATAATGGTCCCCATGGTTCGCACACCACGTGAACGAAGCGGAGCAACCTTCGTTAAGGTGCTAGCCCAAAGTGAGTGTGGACAATTTTGCCATTCGGGCTTTTGTGGACCCAATTGGGATTGTCGCCACGCCGAGTGGCATGGAGATCTCCCAGAGCCAAGGGCATGGCAGTCAACCTAAAACTCCTGGTGGTTTGCGTATGGAATGGCGGATCCGATCTCCAAGCCGGCGTGGAGATATACTATTGGGGATACCCCCGAATTTTGGCTCACTTTGAGCAGCCAAGAAGACCCCCTTTTGGGACCCCAATTTCACCCCCCCCGTGTGGTCAATTGGCGGCCCCATATCTCTACGCCCAAATGGATCCCGGACCCAATTGCAAGTTGTGCACTCAGATTGAGGTCCTAGGTCCTGCCTCCTATCCTGTGGGTCGTTGGCCTTGCCCTGGCTGGGCGAGCCACGCGTGGGAATGACGCCAATTTTGGTGATTTTGGCATCATGACCCCACTTGATGAACCCGTGGTGCCCTGATGCCGGGACCTCAGAGGGAACCAGGTTGGGTGAGGGCTCCACAGAGATGGTATCTGAAGGGCATAGGGTCAGTTGACTCGTCCCTACCTCTGGCGGGTCCGGTTGAGGGGTCAATTTCGGAGTTTTCGGAGCTAATATCAGTTTGGGCTGAAACAGCCCATTTTCAGCTACCAACTCCTAGGGGATAATGGCGGGGCCCCATCTCTGGCTCAGAGGGGAGTTGGGACATAGGGAACCACTGTCGGTTGGCCTTCAAGCCTCTAGGTTCCCAGGAACTCGCCTGTGGCTGGGCGGGACACCCCCCCTATTGGCAGGGCTTCAGGGTCCGGACTGAGTAGGGCATGGGTTGTGTTTGAGCCCCCGCCCCTGCCAGCCACTGAGAGGGTCGGACCCGGGATTGGGATATGAGTTGGGACTGAGTGTCTATTGTCTTGTGATGCCCTTACCTCAGTCCAGTCTCAACCCCATGTGTACATATCCTGGTGTGTTGCTGTACATACTTTTGCTTCCTTGTTTCAGAGTGGCAAGGATCCTGAAACGCTTTGTCACATGACACGACCGTAATGATGCCCCTGTGAGCGCAGTGCTTTGCCTGCCTGCTTGCTTGTGTGTGTCTACCGCAGCGTCCTGTGGCCAGGCCCCCCACGGGAACGCGTCAAAAGCGTTCCGGGGCCGCGGGGTTACCCAGCTTCCGCGTGCCACTCGGGGCCTTCGAGGGGTACGAGCAGCACCCCAACCCCGAGGACTCCAAGACCACCACGGAGCCCGCAGCGCTGCCCAGAGCATCGCCCTGAGCGACCACGGAAGCGCTGCGAGGAGGTGGACAGACCAGGACTCCCACATCAGCGAGTCCCATCAGCCGACCAGTACTGGCCGCACTCTCAGCCGCGTCATTCACCTCCACAACCACACCGGAGCAACCGCTTCAACAACCACCACCAAGGACCTCAAGACCAAGTACGCCCCCTGCTGCCATGGTAAACTGGCAAGAAGCGGGCAAGACGTGGCCGCAGCCCCACCCCCATGCAGTGCGCCTGCTGCGTGGGTTGATGTGGGACCAGCACTACCGCCACAGCCATCCCCAGTGCGAAGGCGGCATGCCCGGGAGCTTCGAGCTCCGCGAGGACATGGGCCCCCACCGCCTGCAGGCGGTCGAAGACTGGCTGCGGGTGGAAGGGTATGCCTTCCGCTTCCGCCAGAAGCGCTGGAGGGTCTGGACCCGCCCAGACAGGCCCGGCGAAGGGCTGCGCCCCGACGGGATTGAGGAGCACGAGAAGCCCAACGAGTACCCGTCGGCCGCCACGATCAACGTCTCAATGTGGGACATGATCGAGAGGAAGTTCCCGGAGGCGGGGAACGCGCGTACGCTGCAGGGCAGCAGCAGCAGCGCGTCTCCTGGGAAGAAGAAGCGTTCCGCCGGGGACGAGAAGCGGGACAAGAAGTGGCGGGAGTACCAGGAATCCCTGGCCGCCGAAGCCGCCCAAGGCGCCAAGGGCGGAACCCCAGCCCGCAGCCCCCAAAGGGCCAGTGGTGGTCACCACCCCGGCCACACCACCCTTGGCGACTTCCTCCAAGTCGCCAAGCAGGCCAAGGCCAAGCCCCGTCAGCTGCACCTGAGGAAGTCAGCCCCCAGCAGCGACGTGGAGTCGGCCCACCGCGGGAGGATGCCGGCCGACCAGGCCAGCTCCAGCAGCAGCGTCGCTCCCGACCAAAGGGACGTGGCGCGCGCTTGCGAGCGCGCCTGTGAGGGTGCCCTGCAACCTTCCGGTTGCCCGGCAACGGGCCACGCAGCACAACGCTGCCGTGGAGGGCGCCGTCGGCATCGCCCATGAGGAGGCCACCGATTGGGGCAGAGGCATGGCCTTCCACGCCTCGACCGTCGCGGCCATCGCGGCTGGGCTCACGGCTGCAGCCGCCCATGAGGCAGTGACTGCCCAGGTCAAGGGTGAGGTGGCGGCAGCCGCCAAGGAAGGCCGCCTGACGCAGGAGGCCATTGCCTGCAAGGAGGCCGAGGTGAAGGCGCTGGAAGAGGCGCTTGCCCAAGAGAGGGCAAAGAAGGAGGCGGAGGAAAGGGCCCACGCCGAAGCAACGGCCAAGGCCCAGGCGGACGCTGCCAGGAAGGACGCCATCGAGGCCACGCGACAGAAGGTCGCTGAGGAGAGGGCAAGGACGGAGGCGGAGCTGGCAGCGTTGGAAGCTGAGAATGCTCGGCTGCAGCAGGCCCGGGAAGCCAAGGCTGCTCAGGCCCTGGAGGGGGACGAAGGGCGGGCTGCTGCAGCCACGGTCGCCGCAATGGCGGAGGCGGAGGCCGAGCTCCGCCGCGAGACTCCCCCGGGAGGATCCCGAGTGGAGACCCTTCAACAGCTTTTCGAAGGGGACGCCTCCTCCAAGATGGCGCTGGATTCGGAGGAGGTGGACACGGGCAGCAGTGGGAGCAGTGGCCCCACTGCCTGCCGACGGAGGAAGGGTAAGGGGAAGACCCCCGAGAGTTCACGGAGGCCAGCGGGCGGACACCCCCACGACTCCAACCCCTTCTTTACCGCCAGCGATGGGGAGGAACGAGGCCGCCGACATCGCCGAGGAGTGGCTGGCGGAGGAGGCGGAGACATCCCCATGGAGCCGGAGGGTGAGAGTGAGGATCTCCCTCCTCCCTACCGGAGCTCGGAGTCTTCCGCGTGCGGGACCGAGACGCCCAGGCGGGGCGACATGGACGAGGATGATGACATGGACTTCGACTACACGAAGAAGCCCCCATCCTCGGGCCCACCGAGGCGACCCAGCGGAGACCCACCGGGACCCCCTGGCGGAGGACCATCAGGACCCCCTGGAGGACGCCCACCAGGTGGACCCCCCGGAGGCGGACCTCTGGGAGGGGGAGGACCCCCTGGACCGGGCGGACCCCGCGGAGGCCCTCCTGGAGGACCCCCTGGGGACCCCAACGACCCACCAGGGAACGGTGACCCGGATGCCACCTGGCGGTGGATTGTCCACCTCCGCAGGAGGGTCCAGTCCCTCGAGCGCGAGGTAGACACGGGCAAGGGCGAGATGATCCGCATCGCCAGGGTCGCCGCGGGCGCACAGAAGGAGCGGGACATCGCCAAGACGGAGATGGTCAAGATCGCCAAGGTCGCCACCGCTGCGCAGAAGGAGCTGGACATCGCCAGGGGCGAAACCAGGCTGCTGAAGAAGGTCATCAACGGCCTGCAGCAGCGGTTGGACGCGCTGGAAGGCCGTGGGAGCGTCGGCAGCGACCACCCACCCCTGGAGTCTGGCTGGTCCGACGACGGCTGGGGACCTGGACCAGGTCCAGGCAGACCCCACGCCCCCGGCCGAGCCCCCAGGAGTCGCCCCAGCTCCAGTGCCCCCTCTCTGAGCGCCCACTCTCACCACAGCGCGGGCCGCCGCAACGAGCGCGTGCCGCCCGGCAGTGGCAGTGAGGAGTGGCGTGATGAGTGGCTCAGGGCGGAGTACCACAACTGCCGTGCCCCACCGCGGACCCCGGTACGCCCCCGACGCCCTGCACCAGCCCACGAGCAAATCCCAATGGCTGGCGGACATTATGGTGGACTCAGGGATGAGGTCCCCAGAGCAGACGTGGAGTGGGATGTCGACGGAGGCGAGGAAGTCCTGGAGGAGTTCGGCATTAGCCCGCCGCGTGGTGTACGTTGAGAGGCCGCTGGACGCAGCCGCCAGCGCCGTGATGAGGAGGCATACATGGAAGGAGTACGGCCTGAACATCTAGGTTCAGCGTACATGGAGGAACCACGGCGTAGCCACACGGATACCGTGGAGGAGATGGAAGTGGCGGCCGTGGGAGTCCGTGGGGGCCGCCGATCGGAACCTCGGTCGACCTCGCGGCCGGCATTCATGGTCTCTAAGGCCGCAGATGCCGCCGTGTGGGAAGACCTGAAGGAAATCAAGCCCCCCATGTACGATGGCAACCCCCTCAACCTCGACCGCTTCTTGGAGAAGCTGGACGATTGGGGGGTGACCGTCACTGAAGAAATGGATCCCGCAGAGGCGGAGACATATGTCTTCAAACGGTTCAGGTACCGCCTGCCGGAAGTGCTCCAAGAGCTATACTTCGTGGCGACCAAGGAGGGGAAAATCAAGACCTTCAAGGAAGCCAAGAAGTGGCTCAACGAGCAGGAGCAGGTGGACGCTCCGCAGGTGGCTGCCAAGCGGTCGAAGGCCATCAAGCTGGAGCATGATGGTCGGGAGATCCGCCTACGAAATTGGCGGGACTTCCGCGGGCAATACACCCTCTTCCGCCGCAACATGGAGGACTGGAATGAGGGTGACCAGCAGGCCCGCCTGCTCTCCATGCTGCCGGAAGCATGGATCAAGAGAGTCGCCAAAGAGGAAGCCAAGAGGGCCAAGTCCAACCACACGGTCAAGATGATGCTCGCCAAGGAGTATCATACGCGAACGTGGTGGCTTGGACAAGGATGAACGTGGCCCGGGATGTCAAACAGCACTCTCTGCGGAACGCCCTCCTCATCACCGTCACGGGCGATCGTGAGAAGACCGCGATGTGGCGCCTTGATGAGTGTGAGTTGAGCGGCCAGAGTCTGCAGGCCATCCCGGCGCGGATGAGTTGCGACGACATCCTGGAGTGGGTTGGAGAGGAGGTACTCAAGGAGTACCGTAACCTCCACCACACCCGCGGGTTGAGGCCCGGCGACCGTGACGTCAACTACGTTGGTGAGGGGCCTGGCGCGGAAGCTGCCTTGGACCCAGCGGGAGCCGATGGCGATGAGGCTCTCGTCAACAATGACGACGACGATGAGCCTGCCGAGATGGCCGTTTGTGCCTTGGTGGCCAACAACCTGAACGCGGGGAGCAACCGGGGAAGCTGGAAGCCCCTGCAGCAGGGTTGGAAGAAGAAGGAGGAGAAGGACCCCTGCCGCATTGGCAACCCTCCGTTGTCCTTTGGGGAGTTCATACGAGCTCACCCTCAGGGCTGTTTCGTGTGTTATGGAAGGAACAAGGGTTCAACCATGACCAGCGAACATGCCTCATCCACCAAGCTGACACGGAGGCTTACAAGAAGGTGCACGGGTCGAAGAAGCGTGCACCCGCGGGTATCCGGGAGGCCAAAGTGGAGGTGAGCAAGGACGAGCTCTCCAAGCTGATGTCGGTGGGGACCGAGTTGGCCAAGGAGATCCAGGAGATCAAGAGGAACTGGGTCCCCAGGTCGGACAACAAGAACAAGGAGAAGAAAGAGAACGACAACGACAAGGACAAGGACAAGAAGGGTAGGAGAAGGGGAAAGAAGGAGAGTGTCAACGAGGTTGATGCGGAGGACAGTACCCCTACTACCACCACAACCGACGCCCCTTAGCGGAGCCCCTACAGCCAAGGGCCCCGGCTAGGGCGGTCGCAGGATGGTGTCGTGGGAAGCGCCACACCAACCAAGTCGGGAGACGGTAAGCACAAAGGGACTGCCGCGGCCGGAAGGCCCGGTCCGGCACCCAAAGCGAAAGACAGTCCCGGTGGCGGGTCGAGGGCAAGTGAAGGGACGAACCCTTGCACCCGTCCATCCTTCGCGACCAAGAATGTGTTTCATGTGCTTCAAGATCTATCCGACAGTATCGGAGGATCACCCGGACCGCAGCTGGATGCTGCAGATGGGCAGCCTGAGCCCATTGTCCACGACCTGCACCAGTCACTTGTTGAGCTTCTGGAACGGCCGGAGATCCTGAGCTTGCACGCCGTGCGCTGTGTGGGGCGTGAGCGGCAGTTGCACCTTAAGGTCCGTGCCTTATGCGGGGAAGTGGAGAAGGTCTTCGACGTGTTCGTCGACACGGGAGCTCAGGTCAGCTTGGTCAAGGCTGGCCTACTTCCGCCAGAGTGTCAGGCTGAAGGTGGCGAATGGCCAGTAGATGGTCGGAGGCACGAAGGAAGCGGCCATTGGGCTGCAGTTCGTGAACCACCATGAGCTGAGCTGCCCAGACATCGGCAAGGAAATCCTCCTGCAAGGTCGCCTCTAGGAGGCTGAGATGGACTGGGACATGATCGTTGGGTACGACTTCATGATGGAGACGGACTCCGGCGTTCTCCCGGCCCAGGCCTCAATGACCCTGTACCAGGACGACCAGCTCTTGTGGCTTTCGTCACCTGAGCACCATGTGGAATGCAAATGGATCCACCCGGAACGCAATCAGCTCGTAGTGGCCGCGCTGGGCACTGAGCCAACTGGCCCAGCAAACCAGCAGTACGGCGTAATGCCCGAAGTGGCGAGCCGAGTGGTCGCGGACCTGGGTGCTTCGGATCTGGCCCTGGATGCGTTCTCTTCAGGAACCTCCGCCCATCTTCGGGTCTGTGAGAAGTACTGGAGCGCCCAGGACTCCGCGTGGAAGAAGCACTGGGGTCCGCATCAGGGCTTGATGTGGATCCATTGCCCCCGATGGGACATTCCAAGGGCGGTAGCGAAGATTCGCAAGGACCGCTCCAAGGCAGTGCTGGTTGTTCCTATGGGATGCACCGAGAAGGAAAGCACCCGACATTAGGTGGTCTCATTGACCAACATGACCTTAGACAAGGTCGTCCTACCGGCTGGAGAGAGTGTCTATCAGGACGCTAAGGGACAGCCCATGCCACCCCAGAGATGGCCAACAGAATTCCACTATGTGGATGGGGGCCTTGAACAGGCCGATACCACGGACTTCGTGTGTGTCAACCGCATCATGGCGGAGCCATGGAGGCAATGCTTTGCGGTTTCCCCTGTTGATATCGGAGAATCGGAGGACCCCCTCACTGAAGAGGAGTTGGATCTGGTTCAGGGGTATATGAATCAGCCTACTCACGACTGGGGAAGCCAGCGTGAGGGCAAGGGCCAGGACAAAGCCTGGTGGGAAGTGGACTCGATCGTCTCTGGTTCCTTTGACCGGGATACCTTCGTAAAGAGGGTGCTGGACCACATGTCCAGCCAGGACGAGCCAATCGGCGGGAACCCACCCACCTACGGTGACTTGTTCCGAGGCAAGACCAGAGATGGCCCTTTGAGCCACCTGGGAAGACCACCTGAGCCGAAACCGAGTGGGGTCGCTACCCCTCAAGTGAGCTCAGTGGTCCAGGTGCCCGGAAACGCCAAGGCGGAGTCCGATGATTGCCCCAAGATCCAGGCATTGAGGGCCAGGCTGAAGCAGAAGTATGGTGAAACCTTCTTCAGCGGAAAACCTGTGTTTCCCCCACAGGTGCGTGAACCGTATGGCGAGGCCAAGATACGACTGAAGCAGGACCCCCGTGTGTATAGACACCGGGAGTTCGCCCTGCGGGGCGAGAGGAAGGAGGTCATGGGGAAGATCCTCCGTGACTTCATGGGGAGAGGCTGGCTTGAACCGTGCCACTCCGAGTGGGCCTCTCCGTGCTTCGTCGTCCCCCAGAAAGTGGCTGGTGAGTGGCGGCTCGTGGTCGACTACCGCGGCCTAAACGCCCAAACGCAGCATGACAGCTATACACTGCCCCTCATTGAGGATATGCTGCAAAGACAAAACAGGCGGAGGATCTTCACGGTGATTGACCTGAAACATGGTTATCATCAGATGCCTCTCGCGGAGGAGTCCCGTGCCTGCACAGCCATGAGCACCCCACTTGGACCTCTCCAGTGGAAGGTGATGCCCATGGGCGTTACCAGCGGCAATGCGGCTTTTCAGCGGATGCTGGAGAACCTGCTTGAGCCGGTGCGTGACTGTGCAGACCCCTTCGTGGACGACGTGATCATGGCGTCTGGGGACCCCAGTATGAGCTATGAGGAGCTCCTGGAGGCACATGAGAGGGACGTCACCCGAGTGCTGGACCTTCTGGTTCGGCACAAACTCACGGGCAGCAGTGACAAGGCCACCATTGCGGTAAGCGAGGTGGTCTCTGCTGGCCACGTAGTTGGGAACGGGCAGCGGAAGCCCATACCTGGCAAGGTGGCTGCGATCGAGCACTGGGAAAAGCCCAATAAACGGTCTCTGAGCTATGGGCGACCTGGGGTTCTGCAACTACTACTCGGGGTATATCAAGATGTATGCCGAGTATGCAGCCCCCATGACGACCATGCTCAAGGGCAATCGAGAGGAGACCAATAAGGGGTCCAAGAAGGCTCTAGTCTGGCATGCTGAGTCCGACCGTGCCTTTGAGGGGATGAAGCAGGCGCTGCTATCCGCAGTGGGTCTGCACCTCGTGGATCCTGACCGAGGGTTCGTCCTGCGCACCGACGCTTCGGACTACGCCGTTGGCGCTGTGTTGGAACAAGTGCTTGACGATGGGAGGCACGTGCCGGTGGCCTTCTGGAGCCGAGTCCTGGCGGAAGGCCAGAGACGGACGTGGACGCCCCGAGAAAAGGAGGCGTATGCCATCGTCATGGCTCCCAGGAAATTGGCTGGGTACATAGCCCTGCATCCCATCACCGTCTGCACCGACCATCAGAGTCTGCAGTCGTGGCACAAGGAGCACGTGGACACCCCCTCTGGTCCCGCCTCCCGACGGGCAAGATGGCATGAGACCTTGGCCAAGTTCAACCTCACGGTTGTGTATGTTCCTGGCAAGGACAACACCGTGGCGGACTGTCTCAGTAGGTGGGCCTATCCCGCCAGCAAGGGCATGACAGACGTGTCTGCCCATGGCGATGAGGCTGAGACCGCTGAGGCCAAGAGGATCATAGAAATGGAGCGCCTGATGGAGGAGGAGGGTGTTAAATGCTTCGTCGTCATGGCTGCGGATGCCTTCCTCGGAATGAGGATGGGCAGAGCGGTCAGAGTACTCGCCCCTGAAGGAGCTGAGTCCGACAAGCACCTTATCCCTGAATCTTGCCTCCAGGACGACTGGACCGACGACTACTCCAAGTCTGAGGCCTTTGAGGCCGAATATAGGGCTGTGACCGACCCTGATGTCGGGCAGAAGTGGCCAAAGGGGCTGACTGAGGAAGATTGCAAGCTCTACCGGAATGGTAAGCTGCTGGTCCCAGAGTCCCGAGTGCTCGAGCTATGTGAGGCTTGGCACCACAACATGATGCACCCAGGGGTCAAGAAGCAAGCCCTGGACATGCAGCGCCGGTTTGAGATCGACCAGATCGGTCCCTACAGCGCCATCAAGAAGGTCAGGAAGGGTTGCTCGGTCTGTCAGGCCTGCAATCCCGATAACCGGAACGTCAAGGGGGAAGCCCAATGGACTCCGGTACCTGACCAGCCCATGGAGAGCGTGGCCATGGACGTCTTCTCCATGCCCGAAGTTCACATAAGCAAGGAGACCTTTGACTGTGTGGTCCTTTGTGTGGATCGCCACAGCGGCTACGTAGTAGCCGTTCCGGCACGCAAAAAGGGGTTGCTTGCCAAGGAAGTGGCAGTCATGATGATTCGTCATTGGCTGACCGTCTTTGACATCCCCCGCACCATTTGCAGTGACCGAGGGCCCCAGTTTACTGGTGGCTGGTTCAAGGCCATGTGTTCACCCATGGGAATACGTCATGCCAAGAGCGTCGCCTATCTCAGCCGGTCCAACGGCCGGGCTGAAGTGGCTGGAAGGCAGCTGTCCAAGAAGCTGCGCAAGATTCACATCACCAATGCACGCCGGAACTGGTTTGAGGAGATGTGGCCCGCTCTGAAGTCCCATCATGACACCCCCACTCCGGGTGGTTTGTCCCCTCACCAGATTCTGTTCGGCAGAGACCCCCTTGGTCGGGGACTTCCCTTGTCTGGTGATGGTATGGCCATGGACGCCAAGGAATTCTTTGCGCGGCAAGAGGCAACGGCGCGGGACATCCGCCAGCAGCTCGAGAAGGAGCATGCTGAGCGTCAGAAGTCCGCCCCGAGCTCGACAGCGCAAAAGTTCAGGGTGGGAGACCCGGTGTGGGTGATCAGACCCCGCTTTATGGGCACCCACCGCACCAAAACCTGGTTCACACCCGGAGAGGTGGTCCGCAGGATTGGTGAGGACACCTACCGCATTAAGGGGGGTCACGGACAGTTCCGGGAGCGCCACGAGAGTCACTTCCGTGTGCGGGAACCCGACCTCCGTGGCCAACATGTGTCCCTGAACTACGCCGCACATTAGGCTGATTCGGACGACGATTATGCTGAGCAGGACGACTATACCGTCGAGAGAATCCTTGCCCAGCGTCCGAACGCCTCGGCACCCGGAGGCCTGGAGTTCAAGGTTCGTTGGCGAGGCTATGGGCCGTCCCACGACACCTGGGAGCCCGTCTCCTCGTTTGTGCCGCAGATTAACGCCCCCTTCATGGACTACATCAGCAAGCACAAGACCAGAATCCATGTATCGGAGTTGGCAGCACTCACCCGGGCGATTGCAGCCAGGGGCGCCTGATCACCGCCCTGAGCTCTCCCCTGATGCAGTTTGAGTGCTTGTTAGGTCAGCGGATCGTCCCTCACTTGCTTGCTCTCTTCCATCTTTCAGTGACCTGCCATCAGAGTGGCCATATACCCCCCCCTGCTGAATCCAGGGGAGGATGGCCCATCTCTTCCACTTCTATTGGTCACTCCCCGCCTGCCGAATCCTTGGGAAACCAGGCAGGCGACTGACCTTGACATTTCCTGAGCTCTTAGGGCCTTGAAGCCCATACGACGTTGCGCAACGGATGCCGCTGTCATCGGCATTGCGATTTTTTGGTGTGTGGTCTGGTCCCATGGCACTTGCGGGATCCAGACCAGTCTACGTGTGTCTGCAGACTATATATGGCCTGAACTCACGCGTTTTCCTGTTCACCCTCCTGCATATGCCTTATCCTAACCAGGGCGTGGCTTGGCGCTCTGTCCAGAGTGTGTTTACACGCCTATTACCCGGTTTATTGCTTATTTTTCTACCCCCCAGGATATGTGCATCTGTATGTTGCGTATTATCAGCCCATCAGCGCCTATGGACTGTTTTTCCCCCCCCCGAGGGCATGCGAATCGGAATAGGAAGGCGCCCTGAGTCGCCGGGTACATGCTCTTACATGAGGTCCAGCCTGGACCATTACCTAAGTACAGATTCTTCTGTTTGTGTGCTCGTGATACCGTGTGCCCTACTGGCTGTGATGTGCTGAGATCCTGATGGCGCCAGGCGGGAAGCCCAGTTGCCTGACTACACTCCCAGCGGTCCGCCACTGTCAGTCCCAGTGTGAGCCTACCGACTCGCAGACGCACTTGCAGTCGGGTGGCGACCTCCGGTGTCCTGACCTCGGTCAGTCTGCCTGGGAAACTGGTGGTTCGAGGAGTCGACGCCTCCGCCCAGACTGCATGGGGACTCCCCCATGCATAGCCTTCGTGGTAATGGGGCGAGGGAGAAGACGGCCTTGATGCCCGATCCCTTATTAGGGAGCTCGTTCGACTTTACCACTCTGGACTCGCGTCGTGGATATGGACATGGTGCGCCCAAGGAAGGACCCGTGGGGACTCTCCCCCAGACTGCGGCCTTTGGAAGCCTTGGGTAGCCTAATGGATCTTTGTGGTCGCTTTCGACCTGTGGGACCACCTCGGTCGTCGTGTGACGCCTATGTTGGCCGTGTATGCCACTGCCACTGTGCTGGTGACCGTCGCAGCCGGCACCCGGTGCGCCTGGTATGGGTTAACGGGTCCTTTGGATGCCGAACAATCGCCACCAGGACCCGGGACTTGATACTTGATACTGTACTTGCAGTTACTAACAGCTACAACACCGTACCTGTCTTACTGTGGGATTGCACTGGGCAGCCTAACCCGCAAATCAGCCTGAAGTGAGGATGCCCCGCTGCCATGCTTGGATGTTATCGAGCCCCCCCAAGGGTTTGCTCTAAGGAGGGGGGTGAAGCGGTACCCAGAACCTATGGCCCATGGCCCGGAGGCCTGTGAGCCGTCACACCCGTTATGGCCCATGGCCCGGAGGCCTGTGAGCTGTCACACCCGTGCGGAGGCCGTTGACACCGGCTGTCAGCGGGACGTCCCTGTTCTCTAACCCGCAAAATCTGGAATCCAATTTCTAACCATTGAATCGATGTGGAATTACCATAATTTTACTGTCTTGGTCGATTTGCGGTTAGAAATCGGTGAAATACCTGATTTCTACCGCGATTACTAGGTGTCGTGAAATCGCCGCCAGACGTCGCCCGTTCCGTGCACTGCATTAGATAATTCTGTAGAACGATCTTTCTTGAAGTTAAGACTGAAACAGTCTTCGAGTGATCCGCAATTCTTTCCTTGATAGAACGCACCGCGTCCCAGATTTTCCCCAGAAAATCTCGGCGGCGGAAGGCGCTTTGAACTCCAAAGTGGAATAACAAGGGCTACGAGCGTTCAAGCGCCCAAGGACGAATTAGCGTGCCTCATAGGCACTGTGTATGAGGTTTTGCCACCCATAGTCAGAGGACCAAAGTTACTCTAGAATATAGGCATACTTTGATTCCAGGCCACTAGGTTGGGTGTAGAAGGCGAGGGTAGGGTTGTATGCCATATTTGGTGTCATATCACGTGCCGATTTGGCGGGTGCACCATTCCAAGACTAACCCGCCAATGGACCCCATATCGCACGAGGCCCTTCATTGTACTCCGAACCAACACTCGCAAGCCTAACCTTCGTGAAAGGACGCTTGTGGAGCGCTCCCGAAGCGATGCGTTGCGAGCAAGGTGTGTTTCTTGCAATATTCCATATTTGCATGTGCCCACTTGGGAGGCAGCGCGCGCGACCTTCCAAAGCGCCCCAAGTGGAGCACATATGTGGAATCGAAGGTCATTGGTGTCGAGTCATTGTGTTTAGATCCAATCCACGCCGAAGATATTATAATATATTTTTGTAGTTTTCAAGGCACTTTTGCGTGTTTTTTCGCCAATCTTGCTGTTTTTTGCCCGTCATGATGTCAAGTGGCGACCGTGTATCCCCACATTGCGCCGAATTGACATCATGACTCAAGTATGTTTTGAGGGTACATACTTCGGTGCCCAACATATCTTGGACCCGGCGGACAACTCCGCTTGGGCTTGGCATACCATGGCTGCCATGTTGGCGATTTGGGACGATCCCAAATCATGGTCTCACTTGGCGACCCTGCCATACCGAAAACTGGAGGGGTCTGGGCAACGCCCAAAAGATATGTTGGACGCATATGACTTGATACCAATCCTATGGCACACTCCGGTCCAAGTCGGGCATTTGCCTCATTTACCCCAACCATGAGTGTGCGCATTTTCGGCCAGTTTTGAGCAATTTTCCACATTTTCTGCCCGCCGTGCACCATGTTCAGCCCCCTCGTGCACGCCGGACACATGGAGCAATGGACCATATATGACATGGGTGTTATGGATATTGGTCCCCATGGCTCGCACACCACGTGGGCGAAGCGGAGCAACCTTCGTTAAGGTGCTAGCCCAAGGTGAGTGCGGACAATCTTGCCATTTTGGCATTTGTGGACCCAATTGGGATTGTGGCCACGCCGAGTGGCATGGAGATCTTCGAGGGCCAAGATCATGGGAGTCTCAGTTGGCCTCCCGGTGGATTGCGTATGGAATGGCCGATCCGATCTCCAAGCCGGCGTGGAGATATACTATTGGGGATACCCCCGAATTTTGGCTCATTTTGAGCAGCCAAAAAGACCCCCTTTTGAGACCTCAATTTCACCCCCCCGTGTGGTCAATTGGCGACCCCATATGTCTATGCCCACAGGAAGCCCGGACCTAGTTTCAATTTGTGCACTCAGATTAAGGTCCTAGGTTTCTCCTACTATCCTGTGAGTCATTGGCCTTGCCCTGGCCGGGGGAGCCACGCGTGGGAATGGCGCCAATTTTGGTGATACCCCCCCTATTGGCAGGGTTTCAGGGTCCGGACTGAGTAGGGCATGGGTTGTGTTTGAGCCCCCGCCCCTGCCAGCCACTGAGAGGGTCGGACCTGGGATGGGGATATGAGTTGGGACTGAGTGTCGATTGTCCTGTGATGCCCTTACCCCAGTCCAGTCGTAACCCCATGTGTACATATCTTGATGTGTTAGTGTACATACCTTTGTTCCCTTGTTTCAGAGTGGCAAGGATCCTGAAACGCTTTGTCACATGACACGAGCGTAATGATGCCCCTGTGAGCGCAGTGCTTTGCCTGCCTGCTTGCTTGTGCGTGTCTACCGCAGCGTCCCGTGGCCAAGCCCCCCACGGGAACGCGTCACTGGCTTGTCGCCAGTGGGACCCCCTTGGGCTGGCGCGGAGGCTGCCTAGCCTAGGGGTTGGGGCGTGGCGCAGTGCGCCACTACTGCCTTTGCGGGTGCAGTGCCCCGTCCGTGTGTGCGCGGCGCTCGCGGCCGGTCTGGGGGGCTCGGGCCGGTACCTGGTGTTGTGTCTCTCCCGTTTCCCCCTTCCCGCCCCGCGTGTCCCGCGCTGCGTGTGGCGGGCCGTCCCGTCCGGGTGTCCCTTACCGTCGCTCGCTGGTACGCCATTACACGCGGTCTGTGCGTTCCGCGAGCTCGGTCCGGTTGCTTCTCTGGTAGTCCCCGCGTGCCCTTTGCGTGTGTGTGCGCTCGCGCTCACGCGGCGTCCGCTCCCCCTGGGTGGTGTGGCGTGCGCACCTCGTGCTGTCCCGGCACTGGGCGCTGGTAGGGCCGTTCCACGTAGTCCGTGCCCCTCCGCGTGTCCTGCCCCGGTCCCTTGCTCCGTCTGGCGTGCTTGGGGGGGGGCGGTCAGGTCCCGGTTTCCCCCTCCCTGGCTTGGGGCTGTGCGCCCCCCTTGGGGCGGGTCCGTGGCGTTCGTGTGCTGGGGGGCAGCCCGTGCGCCGCGCCCCCCGTTTGTGCGGCCAGGGGGGCCAGTAGGGCGGGGGGTCGCTCTGCCTGGTTCCGTCCCTCTGCCTTCCCTGGGCAGGCAACTAAGCGGGTGTCACTGGCGTCGTTCTGGTCATGGGGGGCGTGGTCCCCATACCACCCCCGTTCGCGCTCGCCCGCCTTCTCTTGGCGCGATCTGTGCGGCATCCTGGCGCGTTGGCGCGGGCTCCCTTGTTCCCCGCGGTTCCTGTGGGAGCTGGCGGCTTGGGCGGGGGGGCGGGCCGTGCTCCGGCTCCTCTCTCGGGCTGGGGAAGGGGGGACCATCCCCCCTGCCTCGGGGGGTGGGGGCCGGCGCCCCCGCGGCTTGCGGGCTGGTGGAGGGGTTGGGGGGGGGGTCGCGCCGCGGCCTCCCTGCTCCCCCTCTGGGGGGCGGGCCGCGGTTCCCTACCCTGGCCCCCCTCTTGTCGTCGGCGCACTTCCCCCCGGCGTGCGCGTTCGGTCGGGGTCGCGGGGCCGACCCGGGGGGGGGGGGGGGATGAGGGGCGGCTCCCCAGGGGGCCCCTTCAGACCTGAACCCCCCTCTGCCCTCCCCGAGTGGGCATTGGTCACGGGGGGGGTCATGGGGGGCGCGGCCCCCATACTGTTCTGGTGCGCCGCCGTGCGTCGCCCCCAGGCTTGGTCCGCGCGCCGCGCCGGCACGCTGGTGTGGGGTCGCCTGTCGGCCGCGACCCCCTCGGGAGCAGGCGGCTGGGGGCGCTGGGGTGCGCGGTGTGCAGATCCAGCCCCATCCACCCCCTCCGCGTCGCGGTCCCTTTTGGGGCAGGGGGGGCGTCCCCTCGGCTCCGGGGGGGCGGAGGGTCGCTCCTGTGGCCCTCAAGCTGGGGGGGGGGGGGGGGGATTAGGGGGGCGCTCCGCCGCCCCCCGCCCCCCCGCCCCGTTGGGCGTCGGCCTGCCATCCGTTGTCTCCGGCGCGGCCCCCGAGGTATACTCGTGCCGTGGGGGTTGCTGGGTCGGCCGCCAATCGGTCAGTGCGGCGGGGGGGGGAGCAAGGGGGGGGGAACCCCCCCGCCCTGGTTCGCGCCCCCGCCTTGGCCAGTCCCGCCTCTGAGGGGCTGCTCCGTTTGCGCCGTCCTGGGCGCCGCCGGTCCGCCGTCGGTCGGCAGCGGGCAGGGCGGGAGCGTGCGGGTGGTTCACCGGGGGCGCTTGCCGCGGCCGCGGTGCCCCCTCACCCCGGGTGCAGCGGCCTCTTTGTGGGGGGTGCGGGGCCGCCGTCTCTTCGGTCTGCCTCCGTCCGCTCTTGGGCCTGAGGGGGAGGGGGGGGGATTGGGGGGGGCCCTCGGGTCCCCTGGCGCCGCCCTCTGACGGCCCAGGGGGGGCGGCCTGGTGGTCCCGGCCCCGGGGGCAAGCCGTCGGCTGGGGGGTCGCACTCTTCCCCCGCCCCCCTCTACCTAGAGCCGGACCCTCGTGCAGGACCTCGCTGGGGTCCCTTGTCCCCCCCGCCGTCGCCGCGCGGCGCTGGCCGGCCGGGGGCGGCCGTGAGGGTTAGCGGTCAGCGGTTAGCGGGCTGCGGGGCAGTAGCCCCCCCCCCGCGCTCGTTGTCTCCGCCCTCCCTCCCGCGGGAGGTGGCGCGCGCTTCTCCGTCACGCCGTATCGTGGGGGGGGCGTGGGTCGGGGGGCCCAGCCCCCCCCCCCACTCTCTCGCGTCCGCCGTCTAAACCGTCACCTGCGCCGCCGCTTGTGTGGGGGCGGGGGCTGTGGCGGTGGCGGGTTGCGCCGGTGGTAGCGCCAGTGGGCGAGGGCACTGCGCAAGGCCTGGGGGAGCCAGTTGTTGGCGTCCGTGTCCGTCATGCGGAGCACCGCCCCCCCTTCCAGGAAGGCCGGCCACGTCGGCCCCCTGTCGGGCCAAGCCGCCCAAATCACTGACCTGAGGACCCTCTTGTGGTCCTCTGGGGCTGCCCACCCCCCCGGGGGCACCTCCCGGTTTCCTCCGTACCTCCGGAGGAGCACGGCATCAAAAAGCCGGTTCCTCATCCCCCTGGTCGTCCCCTGGTTGGCCAAGCTCAACCACCCGTACACCTCCCCGGCCAGGGGGAGGGCCTTATCCCCCAGAGGGTCCGGGGCCATGCCCAAGTCCCGGTCCCAGGGCCGGGCCACCCCTGCCCCTCGCGCCGGCTCCCCCTGCGGCCTCTGTGCCTGCGGCGCCGGTGCCGCGCCCCGCCCCCCCCCCGCCCAGGCCCTTCCGCGCTGGCACCGCTCTCGCTGCGGGGGGGACTGGCTGGTGCTGGGGTCGTGGGGGTTGGGGGGGGATGAGCTCTCTGGCGTCGGGGTAGATGTTGTAGAGGTGGTGGTGGTGGTGGTGGTGGTGGTGGTGGGTGTGGTGCGCCGGCATCTGTTGGATGTCGGGGAGGATGCACCTCACCGGCTGCAGGTCCGGCTGCGGGGGCGCCCTGCCCCTTGCCCCCCTACCTTCGACCCGCCCTCCCCCCGAGCTCCCATGCCCCGTCCCGCCTGTCCCTGGGGGCCCGTGGCGCCCTTGCCCTTGCCCTTGGGCCCCCTTCCGGCCCCCACGCCTCTTTCCCCCTGCCCGTGCCGTTGGATCCCGCCCCCTGTCACCCACGCCCTGGCCTGCCTGCTCGCCCGCCGTCCCTCGCCCCGCACCATGCATCTGGGCGCCCTGCCCGCGCCCCTGCGCGCCCTTCCCGTGCCCTGGACCCTTCCCGGCTCCCTGCCCTGTGTCGCCACGTCCGCTGCCCGCGCTCTGTCCCCCTCCGCTGCTGCTCGCCTCGGTGCTCCATCTGTGTTTGCGCCCTTGCTCCTTGCCGCGTGTGCCCTGGCCCGCCCCCTGCGCGTGCCCCTGGGCACTTCCCCTGTCGCCTCCTGTTTCCCGCTCCGCGCTCCCGTGCCTGGCAAGCAGCTCTGCCTGCGCGCCATCCCCTCCCTCCTGGATCACGCGCTTGGCGTCCCGCTGCCTTTGCAGCTGCGGCAGCGTGACGCCCGGCGGCGAGCGCTCGGGTGCCGGGGGGCGGACGTGCCGCGTCCGTCCGGGGCGAAGGGCTTACGGGGGAACGGCTTGGGGGGGCTGGTGTGGGTGTTGGTGGGGTTCGCGTGGGTGCGGTACTTCGCGCCCTCCCTGCCCACTGTTGCTACTGCGGCGGCCGCCGGTGAGGCGCCCGTGGCCCGTGCGGGGTCCGTCCCCCGCTTCCGTGCCGTGCTGGGGGGCGCGGCGTGGCCGGCGGAGGCGGTGGCGCGGCTCGCCGAGGCCGCGGTCGCAACCCCTCGCGCACCCTCCCCGCTCCCCTCTGCGGCTGTGGCTGCCCTCGGCGATGCGCCATGTTCCTGCGCCGGGGCTACCCCCCGTGTTGGCGGCGTGCCGGGGGGCCCGGTCGGGGCCGCGGCGTGGCTTGCTGGGTCTGCGGTCACCGCTCCCCACGCGTCTGGGGCCCCCTCCTGGGGCGGGGCGGCAGGGCTTGCTGTTTCAGCGGCGGGGGCGGTCACCTCGGCCGGCTCAGGCCCCTGGGTCGACGGTCCAGTGTCAGCGGAGGCCGCCCGGGGCTGTCCTGCCAGCGGCCCGACCGGCACCGCCGCCTCCGCCAGCCTCCGCTCCTGGCGCTCCGCGGGGGTCTCCCCCGCCCATTCCGGGGAGACGGGGCAGCGGGAGCGGGACCGGCGCTGGTGGCGGTCGCCCAGCTGGGGGGAGCCATCGGAGTCTGACATCACTGTTCTCCTGGTAGGCATGCCTCGTGGCAGGTGCGCCCTTTCCACTACCTCCCGGTGCATCAGTGTTCGGCCGTGGGCAGTGCTGTGCAGTGCTCTGCGGGGGGGAGGGGGGGGGGGGGGGTGGGTGGCCGGCTGTGGCGTCAGCCTCGTACGGGCGGCCATCCTTCGGCATTGGGAGGGGAGGCGGGGGAGCCACGCGGCCCACGCGTCGCGCCACAGCTCCCAGTCTGGGGCGGGGCTGAGGGCCCTGAGCCCTCGGGGGTTGTCGGGTGGTGCCGGGGGGGGCCGCACTAGGTGGACCCCCATAACGGCGGTAACCTCCTGTGTTCGCAGCAAGGTGTGTACCCCGTCCCGCGCCGCGGGCGCTGGGAGGGGTGGGGCGGGGTACGGGTGCTGCCCCATAGAGGTGGGTGGGGATGATCCCAAGGACGACGACGACGAGGAGGAGCAGGGGGGTGCCAGGGCGCTCTTGCCAGAGGACCTGCCCCCTGTGGTGCGCACTCCTGGTTCTTGAGAGGGAGGGGGACAGGTCTGGGTTGCCCGAGTCGCGGGGCGCGTGCGTCACCGGCGGGAGGGCGGGGCAGCAGGTGGGCTCCCTGCGGAACGCCTCGCACACAATGGCCTACGGGGGGGTCCGCCTGGTGCCGTCGTACACCGGGTTGGTCGGCCAGGGGCGGGCGGGCGCCCTGTCCGCGCCTTCCACGAACACCGTGATTTCGCCCACCTCCAGGTCCTCATCCGGTGGGTGTAGAAGGTGCAGCGCTGCATCCAGCTCGGACACCCCCCCCGGGTATGTGGCCTGCGCCTGGTTCAGGTACGGGGCCGTGTCCCCGGGGTAGCACGTCCTGAGGGCGCGCAGCAGGGCTGGGGCGCTGCTGCGGAGGGACATCGCAGACCCCGCTCCTGTCAGCCGCGGGGTGTCTCCATGGACAGGGGCCGGCCCGACCGGTTGGACTCGCGCCACTCCATCCAGTGCCCGTAGAGGGCTGCCTTTGGGCCGATGAGCCCCAGCTGGATGGTGTTCACGATTTGGTGCATCGCCGGGAGTAGCGTAGGGGCCCCTGCTCCGTTCAGGGCGCCGACGGCCGGGAGGGCGGTCTTGTTGAGGAAAGCCCTCGCACTGCCCGTCGGGTCACGTCGTGCGGCAGCGTGCGCCTCATGCGCCTCTGCCACCGCGTCCGCTACCAGGCCCCGGACGGTCGCCTCCTGCGCTTGGCGGCGGGCCCTGGCGTGTCCCGGCCCATCCCCCCGTTCGGCTTGGCATGGTACTGCGGGCTCTGCAAAGGGTTGCGGCGGGTGGGGGTCAGGGAGCGAACACGTGCAACAGGTGCGCGACGGATGTGGGGTCCCGCAGGTGCACGTGGATCCACAGAAGGGCAGCGCCCGCGGGGCCCGCGCGGTCGTGTGAGGGGGCCCTGTGCCCCCTCGATGCGCCGGTGCAAGGCCTCCTCCTCCGTGCGCCTGCGCGGGCCCGCGGGAGGTTCGGGCCAGGGGCACGTGGCAACCTGGGCGCACTGCGCGCACGTGTTGGCGCCCGTCAACGCTGCGGAGGACACTGTGTCGCATTCCCCGCAGAGTCGTCAGGTGTGTGGGAGGTGGGAGGGAGGCAACCAAGGGTTGAGATGGCGGAGCAAGAGGTCATCCCACCTCTGTCAGAGGGGGTCCCGGATCTACAGCAGGCAGGCGCGGAGGCGGCGCCCGTAGTCCCTGCCGAGCGTCTTCCGCTGGACGTCCCGCCACGTGTCGTTGGAGAGAATCCAGTGGTCGTGGAAGGCGGCGATGGTATCGTCCCACGCCGGGCGGGGTTGCCCCTGGGGAGGGGTTGCCATGTACACGTGGCGCCCGGTGAGGTGGGGCGCCAGTGTATCCCATTGGCACCTGTTTGTGGCGTCCCGGTGGAGGAGGGGCAGTAGGGTGCCGTCCGCGACTGCCTCCCACCCCACTCGCAGCCCTTCGCAGCCGTCCAGCTCCTGGTGCAGCGCGGCTGCAAGGTCGGTGGGGAGCATGAGGAGCAAGGGCCCCTGGGTGTCGCCCAGCCGGGACAGGGCGTCGTCGTATACCGGCCCCCCAGTTTTGAAGTGCGGAACGGCGAGCTGGGCGGCCCCGTCCTCCGGGGGTTACCATCGGACGGTGGCTGTGTCGTCTCCCCATTTGCGTATCTCTGTAGACCGGAGTATGTTGGCGGCGTGAAGGACGATGCGGGGGGGGACGGGCGTCTTGACGAGTGAGGACACGTCCCCAGCCCATTCTGTTTGCAGCCCTGGGGCTGCTTGCAGCCATTCCCCCGTCGCCGCGTCCAACGGGTGGTCAGGTCCCGCCCCGCAGACCACGGTGGGTCTCAGCCGGGTGTCCGGCCCCCATCCCTTGAGCGGGAAGGCGGCGTATCGTTGCGCAGGGCCCTCCGGGGCGTGCGTGGCAGCGCATCACCGGCCCCACTCGCGCAACCACTCCTCACCCACTATGCGTGCCTCCCACGCGGTCATGGAGCCGCGCCCGATGATCCACGATGGGAAGAGGGCGTCGTGTAGGTGCTTTGAGAAACCCCCCGGCAGGTCCCGGTACGGGTGGGGGCCCTCTTGTGGCGGGCACTCCAGAGTGCCATTCATGACACGGAGGGAGGCTACGAAGTCCTTGTCAGGGTGCGGGGGAGGGGGGGGTTGGTCGCCCTCTGCCGCGGTGAGCCATCGGTGCACCCGGGCTGCCGCGCTTAGGGGCTCGCGGAGGAGTTGCTCCGGCCGGTGGTTGCGAAGCTCCCATGCGAAGTCCCCCGGCCGGCGCATGTGGTGGAGAAAATCGTCCACAGAGGTCCCTCCCGGCGGGTCGTAGCGGGCTATGGCGCGGAGCTGCGCCTCTGCGTCCTCAGGCACCAGCCCAGAGCAGAAGACTTCCGTCCATGTGGCGCCTGCGGAGCGCCACGAGGCCACCCACAGGGCTTTGTCCCCGGGTGGGAGGTGGCGGGCCGCCTCGTGTACCGCCTGGCGGTAGTGGGGCCAGAGGAGCGATGAGTGGAGGCACACCACGTGCATGTGCAACAGGGTCTCCTCCGGGCCGCCGCATAGGCGGCACGGTTGTGGGAGGACGGCGACGCCGGAGAGCCGCTCCTTACGGACGCGGAGCCTGCGCTGCACCGGCGTGTGGCCGTCTCTGGCCCGCAGCGCCCGGGGGTTGGGCCCGGACATAGGCTGTGGCGTGGGCTGCGCCCAGAGGTGTGTGTCCTCGGTGCGTCAGCGCATAGTCCGTCTGCGCCCGCTGCGCGACCTCGCCGAGCGTCCGCATCGTGGGGTCCCGTAGATCGAGGTGGCCGTCATGACCGGCGACAATGAGTTGGGCGTGGCCAGGGTCCGGGGCTGTGTTCTGCAGGACGGTGTCCTGGGACTCCGCCCAGTCCGCTTTGGGCAGTAGGGCGTCACTGTGGTGCGAGGTGGCTCGGACGTACCACAACGGGTGCCCGGCATGTCGCCCTCGCGCGCACAGGCCGTACCAGAGCCACCGTAGGGGCATCTGGTTGACCACCTTTGCCGCGCCCGCGGCGACCCCTGTAGTCCGCTCGCGATCCGCGTGTCGCAGGAGGTGGAGGATGACTTCGGCGTCCACCGTGTGGACCCACGGTCGGTGGGCGCAGTATTGCAGGGGGAGGGAGGCAGCCACCTCCTCCCCATCGGGCACCGTGCCCGAGATGGCCACCACCCCCATGCGGGTGAGGTTGGCGGCGAGAGCGACGCTGGTGGCGTGTTTGCAGGGTCCGCCCCCCGACGCGTCGGAAGAGGTGTGGCCCCAGGCCTCCGGGATCCAGTAGTACCCAATGGGGCTGAGCCACCCCGCGTTGAGGTCGGCGAAGTGCCACCGGACGTCGGGGTGGCTGGGGGACAGTTGGTCCACGCTCAGCGCCCTGGTGTTGCCGGAACTGATCGCCGGGAGGTCGTGCAGCCGGATTTCCGCTCCGGTGATCGTGCCTGCCCAGGACCGGAGTGCTGTCACATGTTCGTTGAGCCACGCCGGGCCTCCGTGCTGGTGCACCACGAGGTGTCCCGTGTCCTCCAGCTGGTCCTCGGGCGCGTGCACTGCCATGTGTGGGTCGTGCGGCACCCCCGTAGCTACCAGCAGGGCGGTGCCACGGGGGAGTCCACGGGGCCTGGGCTGGCCTGCCCCCACCTGCACTATTACCGACTCGGCCTGGAGCTGCGCTTGCCCCGCCGCTCGGGTGCATTCGTTGTCCGTGGTCACCAAACACACCGGGGTCGGCGCGTGGGGCCGGGGGCGCAGGGGCTCGGGCCACGCCACATCCGCGTTAGGTTCTGGGTGCTGGCTTTCCGCGAGTACGTCGTGGAGGATGTACATGAGGGCCGCCAGCGGGTGGTACGCCGCCCCCCGCGTGGGGGGCGATAGGCCGCCTCGGCGGCAGTAGCCCCCGACGTCGAGGTGCAGGCCGTCCGGGGTCACCCGTTCGCCGGTGTGGGCACCCTGCTTAGACCTCTTGGGGTGGACGAGTCTCAGGGGGGGTCCCGTGTGCCGGTGGTGTGGAAGAGGTGGACCAAGGCGTCGCGCCACCCGGGGTGGTTGGTGGGCTCCTGCTCGTGGCGGCAATAGTGGAGGTGTTCATCGGCCCATTGGTTGAGGCATTCCCGGACCGCCTTCGGCCACAGGTCGTCGTTGTCGGGGAAGGGGTGGCGTGGCCCGTGGTACCCATGCCACGGCGTAGTGTGCGGCACCGTCAGGCGGCACGTCTCGCGGTGTCGCAGCTTGACGGTGCGCCGCGTGACGATGTTGCCAGGTCGGGACTGTAATTGGACGTGGGCCGCCCTGGGGCACGCGATGGGGTTGTAGAGCCCCACTCCCAGGGCGATCAGGGCCCGGGGTATGCGGTGGATCCAGTCACCTCCCGCTAGAGTTGCGAACTCCGGGACGGGGTAGTGCACCTTGGGACATATTCCGTGCGCGTCGGCTATTTCCCAGAACATCTTGGTGACCTCGGCACGCACGGAGGTTGAGCGGTGGTGGACGAGTGTACCCACAAGGGCCACCGCTGCCTGCTTTCACCGTGTTGGTACCCGTGTGAGCCCCAGTGTCCGGTCATCCTGCAGGCTGTCCCGCGAGGCGTCGAAGGCGTACCGCGCCCTGTCCTTCGCGACCTGGACCGTGATGTGGTCCAGGTCGCGCGCGATGTCGGAATCGTTGGCGATGAAAGGGGGGACGTACTGTGTCAGTCCCCCGAGGATCGCCAGGATGAAGTCCTGCACCACTTTTGGTGGCGCGAGGGTGTTGAGGCACCAGTGGTGCACCGCCGGCAGGCGCAGCAGGTGCTTGCGCTGCAGGGAGAACTCCCCGTCCGGCTCAGCCGGAGTCCCAGGTAGGGGACGGAGTCCACCGCTGGTACCCAGTGCCATGGGTTTTCCAGGTGGGGACAGAGGCGGAGCTGCAGGCCCGGGACCCCTCCGTGGTGGCCATGGCGCAATTGCGGGGGTTGAGCTCCATGCCCATCATCCCGAAGTACGCGGCCACCGCCTCCACGGCCTCGACGAAATGCTGCAGCGTCTGGGCCACTACCAGCAGGTTGTCGATGTAGGCCTGGGCGAGGCCTTGCTCGGCCTCTCCCGGCGGGCGCAGGCGGTGCCCCTGCGCCCTGTGCAGGGGCTCCAGGAGGAGGGCGTACAGCAGGGAGCTCTTGACGTTGCCCTGCCGGACGCCGCGCAGCATGTGGACGGGCTGGGTTAGCCCGTGTGCGGTGACGGTGCGCAGCCTGGCGCACGTGTGGAGGAAGAGCAGGAGGTCGATGACCTCCGGCGGCACGAAGAGGTTGCCCAGGATGAGATGGAGGGCGCCGTGCGGGGCGGTGTCGAAGGCCTTGCGGGCGTCAAAGCAGAAAACATAGTTGGGCCTTCCTCGCTGGAGCTGCCGCTGCGCCATGAACCGTTGGGGGCCCCTGTTGGAGCCAGGGAGGGCCCCTTGCTGCCAGTCGCTGACCACTCCGTGCCGTGTGAGCACTTCCGTGATGCGCTCGGTGAGGCGGCCCGTGAGCAGCTTCATGTCCAGCTGGCCCAGGGCTATGGGCCTGTAGTCGTCCAGTCTGGCGGGGACCGGTACCTTGGGGCTGAGCCAGATGTGCGCATCCCTCCAGTGCATCGGTGGCGGGGCGCCGTGGAGGATGGCCCGGTAGGAGTGGACCAGGAGCCACTGGACGGGTGCCGGGAGGGCCTTGTTGAAACGGGCCTCCACGTGGTTGGGACCTGGGGCCTTGGCATCGGCCTTGTCAGGGCGGACTGCAGGTCCTGCATGGAGTACTGCTGGACCTGTGACCAGGCCCCGTCAGTGACCCGGGGGAAATGGCGGCCGAGGACTGCCTGGAAGCCTGGGAGGTCCACCGGGCGTTTGTCATACAGTTCACGCCAGAAGGCGCGAACTGCGAACATCACGTCGTGGGCCTCCGTGAGGAGCGTTTTGGTGTTGGGGACCCGCACGTTCCAGAGGCCTGACGGGCCTGGGGCCTCTACCTCCATGGATTCGCGCACGGCTTTCGACCGCTGGGCGATGTCGGGGGCGTGGCGGCGCCAGAAGTCCTTGATGGCGCGCTTGCGGTCTGCCGCCAGGAGCGCGCGGAGTTGGCGAATGTCCTCTTCGACGGCGTCTGCTTGCGTCTCCAGCTCCTCCTGTAGTTGGCCCTGTGTGGTCGGGCGGAACCCGGGCGACGCACCCCGCAGCTCCTTCGCGAGCCGGAGCGCCGCCTCGGACCGGATGCCATGCCGTGCCGCGTCCGCCTCGTACGCCGCCGGCGCGCACGCTGCCAGGGTGTCATAGCGGAGGACCGCCGCCTGGAGCCGCTTTCCGCTCTCCGGGGGGTCCCCCTCCGCCGGGTCCGTCCCCGCCGGGGAAGGCTGCCGGCGTCCCACCACACGCGTTAGGGCATCATGCGCCGCGTGGAGGTGTTCGAACACCTTGTCCACCGCGGCCGCGGGCATGGACCCGTAGGTGTGCTGCTCTGCGGGAGCCAGCCAGGGCGCCAGGGAGGGTTCATCCTGCGCGGCGGTGACCGCCGCCCACACGCAATGTTGGACGGGCGCAGCCTCGGCGTTGTACGGGAGGAGGCGGCCCTCCGTGTGGCTGTAGGAAGTGGGCATCGCCGCGCGCCCCGCTGCGTTGAGGAGGCCTGGCAAGGCCAGGCGGACCGGGAGGTGGTCCAAGCCGATCACCTGGGGGTGTGCCATTCCGCGAGCCCAGACGCTTTCCCGCAGGGACCACGGCAGGAGGGGCTCGTTGACCAGGAAGGTGTCCGCCCTGTGCCGGGACGGGTGGAGCGTGGGGCGCAGGTCCTCCTCGCCGCCTGCCGTGGCCCTCCGGAAACCGCAGGCCTCCCAGCCGGCGCGGAAGTGCTCCGTGGCCTGGTAGGAGGTGGCATCCATGTAGACGTTGGTGTCAACCGCGATGACCACCGGGTGTCTCCCATCGAGGCTGCGTGCCTTGGCATACATTTTTATGTCGGCCCAGAACGCCGCCCGTCCCGCCCACGGGGAGCAGCCTGCTTGCGGCCCGTGGACGTTGATGAGGGTGAGGCCTCCCCCGTCCGTGCGGATCTCCAGGGCCGCGGCCTTCCCAGGGACGATTTCCCTGAAACTGAGCATCTTGTGCTCCGCCACGTACTTGCTGCTGACCGCGGTGAGGAGCCCCCCCCCTCTCGAGGTGGAAGTGGCTCCCGTCTCCGCCAGCCGGCTGCTGAAGATAGGGGTGTACTCCTTGTCCCGGAGCGCCGCGGCCACGTGCATCTCCTGCGCCCGCGTGGCAATACCTGTTTCCTGGAGCATGACGGCAAAGCTCCCCTCCTGGGGTAGCATGCCGGTGATGAGGTGCTCCTTGTCGGTACAGGCCGCCGGCCCCCGGCGCTGCCGGAGATTGTCCCGGAGGGACCGGTCTGGCGGTACGAGGCCGTTGCGCAGGTTCCACGAGAGGAGCCATAGGACGTCGTCCGCCGTGTCCTCCTGGAGTCAGCCATCCCGCATCGGCAACGCCGCTGGGTCCGCTGGTGCAGCCAGGGCTCCCGGGTGCGCCGGGGCCATGGGGTGCGGAGAGCCCGTTCCCAGCTGGGCCCACAGGGGGGCCAGGGGGACCAGCCCCGCGGGGATAAACCCTTGTTGGGCCGCACCGCCGGTCCCCGGGGCCGCCCCGGGTGCCTCCCCATCGTCGTCTGCGTGGTAGGCCGCCTGGGGCGGGGGGCGCCGGGCGTACGGGGCGTGCCATGGGGACCTCCGTGCCCTCCATTGCATGATGTTGGAGGCTGCCTCCTTGTCGTCCACCAGGGCTGCAGCGTGCACTGCGTGCCACGCCAGGTGTTCCAACATTGTCCCGCTTGTGTAGTACTTGTCTGCGCACAGGGTGAATTTCGTCTGTTCCGTGGCCCCTCGTGCCGAGGGGAGCGGCACCGACTTCCGGATGGCGCCCTCTGTCGCTGGTTCGAAGGGCAAGTTGGCCAGTGGAACCGTGTGTGGCGCCAACGCGCGGCCCGGGGCCGCCGCAGCGAGGGCTCGTGTCGCGGGCGCGGGTCCGAGACTCCGGACGGCATCGCGCTGTGCGTCTGCCTGCAGCCACGCTTGCCAGTGCATGGAGCTCATTAGGCGGTCGGGTTTGGCCCTCCATTGCAGGTTGTGGAAGGCTTGTAGCCAGTGGTACACTGTGGTTTGGACCGCCAGCTGGAGCTCTAGGTCAGCGGGGTGCGCCGCTGCCAGCCACACACCCGGCTTCGCCGCCCGGGCGTTGTCCTTCAGCCGGACCTGGAGCAGGAGGGCGTGGTGTTCGCCCTCCCGTAGCGCCTTGACAATCATGCGGGTACAGTCCGCCACGTGGACCACGGCTTCGGGCCCCGGCAGGCGCTCGGGGTCGCAGACGACGATGTGCGCGTCCGCCGGGCTGAACATGCAGACCACCCACTGTGGGTTCTGCTGTCCCCGTTAAGCCACCACCAGGGTAGCCGCCGGGCGGGCTTGCGTGATTGGCCCCGCGTGGAGGTCCGGGACGTCCGTGGCCCTGATGGCGTTTCCCTGCCACGCGGCCCGTAGATGCTCCTCCTGGTCGGGGCTCCACACCAGTGCGGGGGGGTTGACCCATCCCGGTTCCTGCCTCTTGTTGCGGGCGCCGACAGTGTGTAGCAGGACTGCTAGCGGCCAGGGGTCTGCCGACATATAGTAGGCCTGGGTGGGCCCCTGCTGCCAGTCGACGTCGGGCAGGGGCGGGAATGCCCCTTGCCTGGCGGTGCTGTGCCAGACAGTCCAGCGGCCCCCAGCCAGGACGTGCGACCGGTACCCTCCGGCGTGGCCGTGCAGGATGGCCTGGTAGCCTGCCGTCTGCAGCACCAGTGCCTCCCCCCGCTGAGGCCATGGAGGGAGTGTGCCGCCGCCCGCATCCCAGATGCGGGTGCTCCCGCTGATTGTGGCGTGCCACGGGTGGGGTGCATCGCGCTGCGGCCCTTGCATGCTTCCCGCAAACTGCGCCGGGCCGTGGTTGTGGACGAAGCTCTCCCCGCCTTCCGCCAGCAGTGCCGCCGCGACAACGTATAGCTGCTCCGCCGTGAGGGGTGCCGTCGGCGTGTGCATTGCGGCCGGCTGGCGGGGCTCCGTGTCGCGGCAGGGGAGCAGTTGCGCCGGCCACGCCGCCACAGGACCCATGGTGACTGCCGCGACCGCGGACGCCAGCGACGTGCGGTCCGCTGGCCTGTACTGCCTGAACCCCGTGGTATCTCGGGCGAGGTGCCTGTGTAATGGGATTGAGCTGCAGTGCATGCGGACGTGGTCCCTGTAGATTATAGGTCGCGCGCGTGTGCGCAGTCTCCCAGATTTGTTACGACATTTAGTGCATGTTTCACAGAGATTGTATTATAAAAAGCATGGTGTGTTATTATCTCATTTTGTAGATATATGATGTAGACCCGGACAAAGGATTTGTCGATCTGGGGTCATAATCAGTCATCCTCTTGGTGTACTTGTGGGATTGGGGGATATGGAGGTATGGTCGGTCACAAGATCGACACCTAAGTTCCGGGTGCCTTACAAAACCGTCACCTAAGTACGGGTGTCAGTGCTGCTGCTGACATGGTGGGAGCAGTGGCTGACAATCTACCCGTGGAGTTGAAAGTTCGGACGCTGTCACTCAAGCCAAATACTGATGAGGACGAACAGACATTGCGTGAGGTTCAAGAGGCTGCTGTACGCTCTTGTGCTTTTGCCGCCGTCCAAGAAGGACTCGACGAGGAGAGAGCGGTGATCAAATTCCGAAGGCAGCTACGTGAGTCAAGACCGGAGCGCTATCGCCAAGGTATACGCTCCGTTGGCTGCAACTGCGCTCGTACTACTGACATTTGGGAGGCTGGCTATGGCGGTGCTGAGCAGGCTTTGTGGGTTGCGGCTCAGGAGGACAAAATGGTTGAGCAGTACAGCCAAATTGTGCGGCTAGCGGGAGTGTAGAGCACTGAGGATTCAGTCCAAGAGAGGAGCGCGCTGCAACCAGGCATCCAGCCACAGGAGACCGCCCAGGACAGTGTGCCGCCGCCAAGCCTACAGCCAAGGAAGAGTGCGGCGCCAAACAGAAAACGTGAAGGAGACAGAGCGCCGCAAACAAGCGTACAGCCAGAGGAGGGTGCAGCGCCAAACAGACGACCCGAGGAGATGGTCGCCTTGCAACAAAGCACCCAGCCAGAGGAGAGCGCAGCGCCAAACAGACGACGCGAAGAGAGGACGGCACTGCAACCAAGTGTGCATGGTGCACCAGGAGCCACGTCACAGGATACCGAAGGAACACAAGAGTTTTGGACAAACTTTGTGACCTCGCTGGACGCAATGGAGGTCACGATGGCCAGTGAGCAGACTAAGGCCAAAGGAAAAAGAACACGGTGCCGGAAAGAGAAGGTTTAGATGTTCTTGCACACGTGTGTCAATGTGCGTGCAGATCCACGCGAGTGTGTAACGATACCTACAGGCGCCACGACAGGGTGCATGCTCAATGGGAGTGTGTGTTGATGTGCATGCGCGTCCACGCATGGGTGTAGGTGTGTGCCTGATGTGCGTGTGCGTCCTGTGTGTCTGCACCCTCAGCTTCCAAAGGTGCTGCCTTTTGTCAGGTGAATCCAATTTCAAATGAGTTGATGACAAAAACAGGTATGTCACTGAGGCGCGGGCAGCCTCAGTCGCCAAGTGTTTTGCACTGGTTGGTGCATACATATTATCAGGTTTGCCTTACTCTTTTGAGACAGTGCCCTGGTGTGCCTTTGTGGCATCTGGGCTGTTTCCGGGTTTGAGGTTTTTCAGTGGCTTATATATATATCAGCGATGGCGCTGCCACCGCAGTTGCCCTTGGCGCTGACTCTCCTGAGTTCAGGCCTGTTTTTTGGCTTTGCACCTAATTTTGTGGGGTGTCTTCTTTTGGAGAGATACTCAGTCAGTGGACTCTGATGAGTCCTTGCGCTGGCTTGTTTGCCCAGCTTTGGAATTCTGCACTGCTTGTGTGGAAGATGTTTGCCCCTTTTTTTCCTTGTGTTTCGTCCTTGCAGGGATTGCAGGGAATTGGTTACAGTGGCGCTGGTTGGAGCCCGGGCCACTGTGTCCTTTTCGCGTGGGGCAAGAAAACCTTTTTCTACGGGTCCTGGAAACAGTTTTGGTCTCTGCGTGCGCCCAGAGGACCATTGTTTTTGCATGAGTAGCCATACCACTGATGGCGCTTTTTTTGTGAAAACTGTTTGGAAAAAATCCGGCAGTGGGTTTTTGGAACAACATATTTTGTGCAGGTGCAGCAGGAAAAACCAAGCCACTGGAAACATACGAAAGCCCCCCACTGATGTTGTAATTTATTTTATTGTGCCATATGGGTTGCCAGTCTTTTGTACAATTCAACACCAATTCTCAACAAGATATTGTATGATACACACTCAGGCCTAGACAGCTACGGGTTGAGGCATAGCACTCTGGTCTAAAGAAAGCTAAGGTCACTGAAGCATGTTGTAGATTAGTTTGGACAGCTAGGCCCTGAAGCAAGGTAGGCCCACCTTAGACAGCTAGGAACAGGGGTCCTGAGGCTTGGTAGGGGAGTGTGTAGGTAGATTTAACCCCATGGTGTAATTGAACCAATTTCGGGGTTTACGTCACCCATCAGTTTTATATATGGCGCAGCAACTCATCCCATCATTTATGTAGATTATCAAACCCTTCCATAGGTGTATGTCAGGTTTTAGGACGGGAGTGTAATGGGATTGAGCTGCAGTGCATGCGGACGTGGTCTCTGTAGACTATAGGTCGCGCGCGTGTGCGCAGTCTCCAAGATTTGTTACGACATTTAGTGCATGTTTCACAGAGATTGTATTATAAAAAGCATGGTGTGTTATTATCTCATTTTGTAGATATATGATGTAGACCCGGACAAAGGATTTGTCGATCTGGGGTCATAATCAGTCATCCTCTTGGTGTACTTGTGGGATTGGGGTATACGAAGGCATGGCCGGTTACAGCCTGCAGGCCGCCGTCCAGGCCACCGCTCCGCAGTTCGTGCAGTCCGGTTCGGCACCATCCGCGCCGTTGCTTCCCCTTTGCTGTACCATGGTGGCGGTGTCGAGCAGGGGGCCCTGCTGCAGCGCCTCCGGGCCCTGCCCCGGCGAGAGGGCGCGTGGGACTGGCTGCGGGAAGCTCTGCGCGCCTCGGCGCCCGGCCTGCATGTGGTACTGGTTTTGCCGGCGGTGCTCCGGGGCCGCCCGGGGTACGAAGAAGAGTTGGTGTAGGTACCAATGGCCTTGCGCGGCGGACGGGTTGCGGAGCGTTAGCCACTGTTCCACCACGCCTCCCGGGTGCGCGGCCTCGACGCGTCGCTGCAAACCCAGGCAGCCCAGCTGGTTGGACGTGCCCGCGGCTGGGATGTGGGTCTGCGGGTAAAGCACCCGCAGCGGCTCCAGCGCCAGGTCTAGCACCTCGTCGTTGAGCTGCTCAGTGAGAGCAGACGCCCTGTGCAGGGCGTGGCGGACCCCGGGTGTGGGGGCCGTGAGCTGATCGAGCACCGGCCCTGGCGGGTACCGTGCACCCGGGTTCGTCAGCGACTCCCTCGTGTGGCTCAGTATGGCCCTCCATACGTCCCTCGTAAGGGCGTCTTGGGGTGCCAGGGAGGGGACCAGCCGTAGGAGGCGGTGGCACGCCGGCGGCGATCGCATGGGCTGTGGGGCGGCCGCAGTGATCCACTTGCACGCCGTGCCGGGCAAGATCGCCCCCCATTCCACGGTCCCCATGCTCTCGGCGTGGAGTAGCGCCTGGCCCTGGACCAGGGGGAAACAGGGGCTCGGGCGCCCACCCTCTTCCCTCCACCGTACCCAGGCCGCCCCCCCCTGCAGGCTGCGGAGCAGGGCCACGCCGGGGAGGAGCGGCTGCGGGAAAGCCCCCTTGACGGCTTGAGTGGCGTCGGCCAGGGTGCCAATGGGCAAATACCACAACGGGAGGACCCACGGGCCCGGCAGCCGTTGCGCCTCCCCTGCGTCCCATCGCCACTCGGAGTGTGGCGGGGCGGCCGGGACCATGCCCGTCAGCAGGAAGTGACGTGCCCTCTTGTCGGGGTGCCGTTGAGGAATCGGCGCGTGGCTGAGCCCCATCTGCCGCGGGTGCCACTGGGAGGCCCCCCCAGGGGCCTGCGCCAGGGGTAATCCTGCCCCGCCGGCCAGGTGTGGAGGCAATTTCCTCCGCGGTCCCTGTGGGGGCGTCCTCTCGTGCCAGGTGCAACATGACGGCGAGCACCGCCGACGTGGAGAAGGGCCACGCCCGTGGGGGGGTGTACACCTGGATGATCCATTGTTGGCGCGCCCGCCGCACGCGGGATGCGTGGAGCACCCCTCCGACCATGTCCGCCGCCAGGACCAGCACCATTCCCGAGGGCTCCACAATGATCCCCTCCGCGGGTCCGCCGTGGCGGCCCCGGGTGTGCAAGGCCACTGCCGCCTGTCCCGCGTGGGTGACTGGGTCGACGGCCTCCTGGATGTTCACGCTGCCGCGTGAGGTCTCATCCAGGCTCCAGCCCTGCGCCAGCCCGTAGCGTAGGGCGGCGTGTGCGGCCGCGCGTCCCACCTCGGGCAGCGCTCTGTTATCGGGGCCGGGCTGGGGTTGCTGTTTGGGGCACCAGCCATCTCCGGTGCAGTGGCCCCGTTTCGACGCGGGGCAGAGGGTGGGGACGCTGTCCACCGGCGGTGCAGGTTCCGCGGGCGTGCTTCCCGTGGAGGGCTCCGGTTTTTTCTTCCTGGACGGAATCCGTGCCCCCGTCCTCTTGTGGGGGGTCTCCTTCGCCGCCTCTGAGTTTCAGCGCCCTGATGACCTCGTGTGCTGCGTCCAGCGTCGGAGATCGGTGGCGTGTTTTGCGTGGGGTCGCGGGTTCCGCCATTGTTGTGTCGCTGTGCCTAAGAGCAGGGGGTGGGGTGCGGATTTCCCGTGGCTGGTGCACGTGCTGTGGGCGTGGCGGGGCGTGGGTGGGGGAGCTCGTACGCCGGTTCCGCGGGCCGGCATTCGTGTGTGCCTGTGGGCACTAGGTGCTCCCCCCCCGCGGTCCGTGGCGGCCCCGTTGCAAGGGGCGTCCGAGGCCGGGCGCTCTCCCTGCTCCGGCTGCCCTCCTCCTGGGGGCTGTTGAGGCCCGCTGCCCACGTGCTGTGGGCACGGGTGTGCGGGTACGGGGTCCAGCGCGGTCCCCGTGGCCCGTATTCCCTGTGTTCCTCAGGGGCGGGCAGCCGAGGTTTCGCGGCCCGCGTGTCCGTTGTGAGGGGCGTCTGCGGTCAGGCGCTCCCCCTCCCCCGACTGTTCGCCCTCTGGGCGGGCTGTCGGGGTCCGTCATCCACTCTTGCTGTGGGCGCGGGTGAGCGGGTTCCGGGGGCCCGGCGCTGTCCCCTCGGCTTGCGGGCCCTGTGGGGGCGGCGCTCCGCGGGGCTGGTGGGGGTCGTCCCCGGGGGGGTGGCCCGCCACCGTTGCGAGGGGCGTCTGGTGTCAGGAGCTGTCCCTCCCCCGGTCGCCCGTCCTCTGCGGCGGGCAGCATGGGTACCACGACCCGTGTGTTCCAGGTGCGGTCCATGCGGGCGTGGGGACCCAGCACCGGTTCCACAGTGTGCGCCCCTGCGGGCCGGCGTTGCTCGCTGTGGGGGTGGTGGAAGGGCGTCCCCGGGGGGGGTGCCTTCCACCATTGTGAGGGGCATCTGAGGTCAGGCGCTGTCCCTCCCCCGACTGCCCGCGCACTGGGCGGGCTGTTGGGGTCCGCCACCCACGTGCTGTCGGCGCAGGTGAGTGGGTGTGGGGGCCCAACACTGTCCCCTTGGCCTGCATGCCCTGTGGGGGCTGCGTGCCGCGGGGGTGGTGGGGAGCCGTCCCCTGGGGGGGTGGCCTGCCACCGTTGTGAGGGGCGTCTGGTGTCAGGCGCTGTCCCTCCCCCGGCCGCCCGTCCTCTGGAGCGGGCAGCCAGGTTTCCGCGATCCGTGTGTCCAGGGTGCGGTCGGTGCGGGCCTGGGGACCCAGCACCGGCCTCACAGCGTGCGCCCCTGCGGGCCGGCGTTGAGGGCTGTGGGGGTGGCGGAATGGCGTCCCCGGGGGGGGTGCCTTCCACCATTGTGAGTGGCGTCTGGTGTCAGGCGCTGTCCCTCCCCCTGCCGCCCGTCCTCTGGAGCGGGTAGCCGGGGTTCCGCGACCCGTGTGTCCTGGGTGCGGTCGGTGCGGGCGTGGGGATCCAGCAGCAGCCCCACAGCGTGCGCCCTTGCAGGCCAGCGTTGCTCGCTGTGGGGTTGGCGGAAGGGCGTCCCCGGGGGGGGTGCCTTCCACCATTGTGAGGGGCGTCTGAAGTCAGGCGCTGTCCCTCCCCCGACTGCCCGCCCACTGGGCGGGCTGTTAGGGTCCGCCACCCACGTGCTGTGGGCGCGAGTGTGTGGTTGTGGGGGCCCAGCACTGTCCCCTTGGCCTGCATGCCCTGTGGGGCTGTGTGCCGCGGGAGTGGTGGGGGGCCGTCCCCGGGGGGGGTGGCCTGCCACTGTTGTGAGGGGCGTCTGGTGTCAGGCGCCGTCCCTCCCCCGGCCGCCCGTCCTCTGTAGCGGCCAGCCAGGGTTCCGCGACCCGTGTGTCCCGGGTGCGGTCGTTGCGGGCGTGGGGACCCAGCACCTACCCCAGAGCGTGCGCCCTTGCGGGCCGGCGTTGCTCGCTGTGGGGGTGGCAGAAGGGCGTCCCCGGGGGGGGGCTGACTTCCACCATTGTGAGGGGCATCCCAGGTCAGGCGATGTCCCTCCCCTGACTGCCCGCCCACTGGGCAGGCTGTTGGGGTCCGCCACCGACGTGCTGTGGGCGCGGGTGTGTGGTTGTGGGGCACAACACTGTCTGCCTGGCCTGCATGCCCTGTGGGGGCTGCGTGCCGCGGAGGTGGTGGGGGGCCGTCCCCGGGTGGGGGTGGCCTGCCACCGTTGTGAGGGGCGTCTGGTGTCCGGCGCTGTCCCTCCCCCGGCCGCCCGTCCTCTGGAGCGGGCAGCCAGGGTTCCGCGACCCGTGTGTCTCGGGTGCGGTGGGTGCCGGCCTCACGGCGGGCGCCCTTGCGGGCCGGCGTTGCGCGCCGTGGAGTTGGCGGCAGGGCGTCCCCGGGAAGGTTGCCGTCCGCCATTGTGAGGGGCGTCTGGGTTCAGGCGCTCCCCCTCCCCCGGCTGCCCGCCCTCTGGGCGGGCTGCCAGGGCTCGCTGGCCACATGCTGTGGGCGCGGGTGTGGGTGGGTGCGGTTTGTCTGGTGTCTGTGCGGTGCGTGTTGTGGTGCGCGGTGCCACTTTTCTCTTGTCCCTCTGGTGCTCCCCTCTCTGGTGCTTCGGTGCGGTGTGGTGCCCGCCGTGTGCGATGTGCCTGCCGTGCCCCCTTCCCTGCGTGTGTCCCTTGCTCGGCTGCTGGCTACGCCTTGTTTCGTTCGTGGCTTCGTCGCTCTTTATCTTTCCTCTGCTCGCCCTCCTCCCTGGCACGCACTTTTTCCCTGCCTCCGTTCTGGTGTGTGTCCTTGTCTTTCTCTTCGCCGGCTTTCTCTCTCGTTTCGCCCTGTGAGACAAAAGGAAGGGTGGGGGTATGTGGGCCTTTGTCGTGCATCGTTGGCACCACGTTCATTGCGGCGTCGCGGCGTATAACATACCTGCCTTCGCACTTGTGTCTACGTGTGTGCGTCCGCTCCTCCCCCTTCGTGCCATACCATGGTGTGCTTATGTCTCTCTTCCCGTACCCACACCCTTTCGTGTGTTGTTTGTCGTGGTGCCGTTGTACTCCTTATGCAAAAAGAGACCTGCGTGAGTGGGGGCCCTCTTCCCTGTTCCCCTCCCTGCTCCCTGGTTGGTTCCACACTTTTGTTGGTCTCTGTTGGTGGCGCGGGCCGGGCGCTCGTTGCTTCCCTCGTGTGCGCGGCGTGGCACACCTCTTTGGCAACCTTTGTTCGTTGTCCTTCCAGCGTGCGCGGCGTGACATGTAACATACTTGCGTGGCTCCCTCTTTCCCCACCTCTTTTCACGTTTGGCGTGTTCCGGCACCGTCATACCCCCTATGCGGGTGGGCGTGCTGGGGCGGGGCTTTTGCATGCATGTGTGCATACTTGCGGTGTGCCTCCACCATGGCACGGTTTGTAACGTACTCTTGCCTCCTTGCGATCTTAGTGTGTATTGTGTTTGTTACGGCGTTATGTAGCGTTGCGTGGCATATGGCGGTGTGCACGCTCGATGTGTTGTGCTGCGTGTGCGGTATCCTGGGCCACTTGGCTCCTGTTCACCGGTGTGCTCGCTCGGCGCGTTATGTTGCGTGCGCGGTGTCCTCGGCCACTTGGCTCCTGTTCACCGGTGTGCTCGCTCGGTGTGTTTTGCTGTGTGTTGCGTGTGCGGTGTTGCGTGTGCAGGGCGTCGCTGCGGGGCGCACACTCGTCCATCCGGACGGCGGCTTTTAGTAGCCGGCAGGGGCTGGGTACACTCCGGGCGGGCACAAGACCATCCGGATGGCAGCTGTTTCTTAGCCGGCAGGGGCTGGGTACGCTGCGGGGCGTGCACTCGTCTGTCCGGATGGCGGCTGTTCCGTAGCCGGCAGGGGCTGGGTTTGCTGCCAGGGGCGCACACGTCCATGCCGACGGCGGCTGGTGTTGCTTGGCACCTGTTCTAGTGCCCTGGTTGCTTGCCTGTTGTGCGCGCTGTCCGGGTTTGCGGCACGCGGCGGCCGTTGTTGCTTGGCATCTGTCCGTGTGCCTTGACTGTGGCCCGCGGCATGCCTCCCTGGCGTGCCTCGTGGCCCCGCGTGGTGCGCCGCGCCTCGTCTGGTTCGGTCGCTTTCGGTGCTCTGGTCGGCCTTCCCGACACCATGGTGCCTTTCTCCACCCCGGGGGCTTGCGCCCCTGGGTTTGGTGGCCGGCTGCGCGGGGCACGTGGAGGGCAGCCTAGAACCGGGCTCATTCTGCCTGCCGCTTGCCCCCGCCGAGGCAGGGGCCCTGGGCTGGCTCCGTGTCGTACCCGTTCGGGGCCCTGCGATGGGGTTGTCCCTGGCGGGTCCCACCGGTGTCTGTCTTGGGCTGCGTGCGCTGCGGTGGTTGGCGTGTGTGGACCTGGTTTCCCGTACCGTCCGTCGTTCGACAGGGGTCTCGGTCGGTGCACCAGGGCTGTTTTGTGTGGACGCCGACACCTTTCTTTTCGGGTCGGAGGACGCCACGCCCCGGTACCGTGCGTGTGTGCATGTGCTCGTCATTCCTGGCCGGGTCGGGCGGGCCGGCCTCCCGGGCGCGTTTTGGTGCGCCTCACCTTTCCTTTGGCCCCTTCGTCCTTCTGTTTTGCTTGGCCCCCTCTGGGCTGGGGTTGCCCCTTTCTTGTCCCTTTGTTTGCCTTCTTTCTTCTCTTTGGTTTTTTTTCTTTCCCCTTGCGCGCCTCCGTTGTCTCTTGCTTTCTCTGGTTTCCGGTCCCAGGTGCCCTGGGCCTTGGCGCTAGGTGGTCCCCTCCCCCCCTGCCCTTTGTGGTTTTTTCTTCTTTTTTTTTTGCTCTGGTTTTTGTTTCCTCCCGCCCTTCTTTTCCTCTTTTCCCCCCGTTTTTCCTTTTTCTTTCCTCCTTGTTCCCCCGCCTTTTTGTGCCCCCCCTCCCCCCCTCGTCTTGTTTGTTTTGTTGGTCTCCCACTGCTCGGCCCTCCTTGTGCTCTCGCTGCTTTTGTGCCCCCCGCCTGGCCTTTGGCTGCTTCCTTGTGGTTGCTGCCCCCCCCCCCCTTATTGTGTTTTCCTCTGCTGCTTTGCTCCTGCCTGCTTGCTTGGCGTTCGTCCGCGGTTCTCGCCGACTGCTCGCCCCCCCCCCTCGGTGCACGCGTGGTGCCTTGTGCTGTCTGGTATTGCCGAGCTGCGCTGCCCTTTCGTCGGGTGTGTTCTGTGCTGTGTGTTGTGCTGTGGTGTCTCGCCTTGCTGTGTTGTGGGCTGCTGCGCGCTGTGCGGTGTTCGTTGGGGCGTCTGTTTGTGTGTTGTGCTGTACTGTTGGTTGCTGCTCCGTGTTGTGCCGTGTCTCTGGTCGTGCCGTCCTGTTGGGTTATTTGCGGTGTGGTTTGCTGTCTGGTTTTGGTCTGTGTTGCCGTGTGCTGTGCTGTGCTGTGTCCCTGGGTGCCGTGCTGCGCCGCACTGCTGCGCGTTGTGCCGCCGGGTGTTGTGCTGTTGTGTTCTGTGTTGTTTTTAATTCGCTCGTTCGGTGCCGCTGCTTGTTGTGCGGTGCCCTGTGGTGCTGCCCGTCGCTCTGGGTTCCTGTGCTCTCCGGCGCTGTGTTTTGCGGTGTTCTTCCGCGCTGTGTGCTCTGTGTTGTGTGTGTCTTTTTGTGGCGTGTTGGTCCGTGCTGTTGTTCGCCGCTGTGCTTTGTCCTGTGTGTGTTCTGGGGTGTCGTGCTGTGCGTGCCCTGTCATCTCCGCTCTGTGCGGTGCTGTGCCTCGCTGTGCTGGTGCGCTTGCATTGTGCTGCTTGTGTGGTGCGTGCTGTTGCTGGTGCCTGGTGCTGTGGTGCGTTGCTGTGTGTTGTGTCTTTTTCCTTTGGTATTCTGTGGTGCGGTGCTGGGTTTGGTTGCCTGTGGTTGTCTTCTGGTGGGGTGTATTTCGGTGTCGGTTTCCCTGTCTGGCTGCCTGGCCTGCTTCCTTGTGGTTGGTGCGGTTTGCTGTGGTGCCCTGTTTCCATTTGCTGTGTTCTATGTTGCTGTGCTGTCGTGTGGTGCTGTGGTGTTGTGCTCTGCTGTCGTTTTGCGGTGCTGTTTGTGCTTGCTTTTCCTGGTTGTGGTGCGCTATGTTGTGCGTTGTCGGGCGTCGTGTCGTGTGGTGCTGCGGTCTGTGGTGTTTTTTTGTGTTTTGCCTGGTGCTGTGTGGCGTGCCTGTGTTGGGCTTGGTTCGTGCGCCCTGCTGCTGCCCCCTGTTCCCGTTGCCTGGTCCTCTGTCGTGGCCCGTGGTTGTGTGCTGTCCTTGGGTCCGGTGCTGTGTTGTTCTGTTGTGCCGCCTGTCATGCAGTGTGCTGCTGTCTGCGTCGTCTCTTGCTGGTGCCCTGTTGTTTTTTTTGTGCTGAAGCAGGTCACGACCATACCCTAGCATATTACCCTTAAGGCATCATTATATGGCCCTATATATGGGATATATATGGGATAGGGTATATTATATTCGATTTCCTTGTTAGGAGCATAGGATATGGGATAGATAAGGCAATCTTGGATGTTTAGTAGTTATATCAATTGGTGGATGATAGCGTGGGTTTCTCATTCTTGCATATCAGGTATTTCACTGGCTATGTGTAGCATATCTGTTTGCAGGATACTATTCACTCAACAGTATCGTTATGTCTTCTGTGCCAAGCAATGTTGCTGCCCATGCCACTGCGACCTCTGCTCCTGACCACCCAGTCTGCTTTCATAGTAGCAGAGGCGAAAATGTTTCGTCTCTGTTGGGCATTTGGCATCGCGGAAAGTGATCGGTCCGCGACATCGTGGACCAAATTCAAGTTAAAATATCTTCCCCGGGAGGGATAGCTGAGTATGTCCAGGTCCCCACTCTCAGGATCTCCTCAGCCCTGACCCCATCGACCGGGCAGGGGCCGGAAAAACGGGCCAAGCCCCAAGTGGCTACAAATACCAAGTCTCCGAAATACCCGAATGTTCCCATTGGGGCCCCCCATCTTCGAGATCCAGCTGGTGTACCTGGGATGGTCGGGGGGAAATTGACCGCCACCCTCAGAGAGCGATAAGAGGACCACAATTGCCTATTACGGGCTCGGGAACCATTATTAGCGCTGAGAATCGGGCAATAATCGACTCATCTACTGTGGTGATCGAGCGTACGAACGCTGCATCCTTACGCACTGCCGACTTGGGTACGATGGCTTCGCCAATGGGCCCCATCGTGGTCGACTCTGGCACTCCTTCGTTGCTAGGGAATAGCCAGAGCCTCAGGTCAGAAAAAACCTGTTTGCGGCAGGGCCCATCAGCCCTATTGTTGACCAACTCGACGCTGAAAACCGTCGAGTCAGTTCGCTCACACCTGATCCCCATGGCCATCTGGGTCCGAGAGGCCGTGGCCCTGATCCAGCAAGCCCTGTGGGGGACTAGGCAGAACCCCACTATGGTGCAATCGTCGCCCACTCCAATGAGTGGATCGCGGCGGTTTCCCTCCCTGGCGGAGGAGTCTCCTTCCCTGAGAGCGTACCCCAGTCCCCCAAGCAGATCCAGGCTAAATCCTACGATCATCGAGGAATCCCCCACGCAAATCGAGGAGTATGAGTGTGACCAGTTGTTTCCCCTGGCGTTAGAACAGGGGAACGACGATGAGGAGGAAGAGATTGGAGTGCTGTAACGTCGCGCCCTCCATCATTCCCCTAATTCCGTTGCCTCGTTGCCTGCACCGCCTGAACCTATGTCAGGGACGGGGGATCGCCCCATGCTTGTGGAAGAATCCCCGGCGCCCCACGACATCATGGTGGAGGACTCTCCGGCCCCTCAATGCATTGTCAAGGAGGAATCACCGGTGCCTATGAGCGGCGTCAAAAAACCACCAGTGTCTTGTCGTGGAATCTCCGGCGCCTACGGAGGACCGGGCCGGTACTGAGTCACCAGTGCCTATGAGTGGCACCAAAGATCGTCCATCCCTAGTGGATGATTCTCCGGCGATGCCGAAGGTTAACAATCTGTGCTGGGGGGAAGGGAATCCGGTGGAGGGAGGTTCGGCAACCCTCCCAATAAACTTGGTCTCTCCCCCAACAACTACATCTCCTACGGAGGACCCCCAACCGCGGGTACTGCCCATTTGGGGGGGGGATCCAGAGGTTGCAACTGGCTCGGAGCCTGCTCTTGCTTCCCATCCAAACATCCAACCACCTGTGGTGGTTCATGAGTCACCACGATATATTGTGGTGGACGAATCCCCACCGCCACTGCCGCAGCCTAATGCTGTTGGTCCTGTTCCCCCTTCGCCGTCAACCCAACAGCCGGCTTAGATCGAGCACGTGAACGGAGTCCCGTACCTGATTCGGCCCTCTCGTGGTGGGGGTTCGGGGGGGGGGGCATTCCTCTAGTGGGGGGACGCCTGCACCTGTTGCTGCGCGCGCCACACCCCTGTCTTGCCCTGCGGGAGGGCCCTCTGTTCCCTCCGTGGCAGGGGGGGCTGCTGGGGGAGGCGGTGGTGGGTCATCTCCTCCTCGTGGAGGGGCGGTCCATCGTTTCGGAATTTCTGGGGGCCCCGCTCAAACACGGGGGGGGGGGACGAACTAAAGCACACCTGTTGCTGTCCCTGGTGTGTGTGGTGCACTATAAAACGTGCATCCAATCTCTGATGGCTCAGGTGAAGGACCTGCGAACTCAGAATCTAGAGTTGCAGCGATCCCAGCAGGAGCTTTCTCAGGCAGTAGCCTCTACCGCTGGCATCAGTCAGCTCTACGGGGACGAGATGACCTAAGTTGACGCATGGCTCATTTTGAGTGCCAAGATGTCATGCACATCCAATATTTCGAGCAAAACAAAAACTCAATTTGTGTGGAGAAATGAATTACTTACTTGTCCAACACAATACAAAATGGAACCCATTGCAATGTATGTAGACAACATAGATTGACCCTGATCTACACACAATTCACATTGTCCTTGTGCTTTTTGTCTTGCACCATGCAGTTATAATGTGATATGCTCGTCAATACCCCAACTTTTCATAACAAACATTCCACTAAAAAAATCATACAAATGCCCAATCATTTGCTTCACCCAATGTCTAGCAACCGATCACTGCACCTACCAACTGTGGGCAACCTTGTACGCCGCCCTAAACTCTGACCAAAACTGATCTTCTTGCAGTCTCTGCCTCGCATGCGTTTTATTACTTCAAATGCTGCGAACGCCGACTGCTCGCCCCCCCCCCTCGGTGCACGCGTGGTGCCTTGTGCTGTCTGGTATTGCCGAGCTGCGCTGCCCTTTCGTCGGGTGTGTTCTGTGCTGTGTGTTGTGCTGTGGTGTCTCGCCTTGCTGTGTTGTGGGCTGCTGCGCGCTGTGCGGTGTTCGTTGGGGCGTCTGTTTGTGTGTTGTGCTGTACTGTTGGTTGCTGCTCCGTGTTGTGCCGTGTCTCTGGTCGTGCCGTCCTGTTGGGTTATTTGCGGTGTGGTTTGCTGTCTGGTTTTGGTCTGTGTTGCCGTGTGCTGTGCTGTGCTGTGTCCCTGGGTGCCGTGCTGCGCCGCACTGCTGCGCGTTGTGCCGCCGGGTGTTGTGCTGTTGTGTTCTGTGTTGTTCTTAATTCGCTCGTTCGGTGCCGCTGCTTGTTGTGCGGTGCCCTGTGGTGCTGCCCGTCGCTCTGGGTTCCTGTGCTCTCCGGCGCTGTGTTTTGCGGTGTTCTTCCGCGCTGTGTGCTCTGTGTTGTGTGTGTCTTTTTGTGGCGTGTTGGTCCGTGCTGTTGTTCGCCGCTGTGCTTTGTCCTGTGTGTGTTCTGGGGTGTCGTGCTGTGCGTGCCCTGTCTTCTCCGCTCTGTGCGGTGCTGTGCCTCGCTGTGCTGGTGCGCTTGCATTGTGCTGCTTGTGTGGTGCGTGCTGTTGCTGGTGCCTGGTGCTGTGGTGCGTTGCTGTGTGTTGTGTCTTTTTCCTTTGGTATTCTGTGGTGCGGTGCTGGGTTTGGTTGCCTGTGGTTGTCTTCTGGTGGGGTGTATTTCGGTGTCGGTTTCCCTGTCTGGCTGCCTGGCCTGCTTCCTTGTGGTTGGTGCGGTTTGCTGTGGTGCCCTGTTTCCATTTGCTGTGTTCTATGTTGCTGTGCTGTCGTGTGGTGCTGTGGTGTTGTGCTCTGCTGTCGTTTTGCGGTGCTGTTTGTGCTTGCTTTTCCTGGTTGTGGTGCGCTATGTTGTGCGTTGTCGGGCGTCGTGTCGTGTGGTGCTGCGGTCTGTGGTGTTTTTTTGTGTTTTGCCTGGTGCTGTGTGGCGTGCCTGTGTTGGGCTTGGTTCGTGCGCCCTGCTGCTGCCCCCTGTTCCCGTTGCCTGGTCCTCTGTCGTGGCCCGTGGTTGTGTGCTGTCCTTGGGTCCGGTGCTGTGTTGTTCTGTTGTGCCGCCTGTCATGCAGTGTGCTGCTGTCTGCGTCGTCTCTTGCTGGTGCCCTGTTGTTTTTTTTGTGCTGAAGCAGGTCACGACCATACCCTAGCATATTACCCTTAAGGCATCATTATATGGCCCTATATATGGGATATATATGGGATAGGGTATATTATATTCGATTTCCTTGTTAGGAGCATAGGATATGGGATGGATAAGGCAATCTTGGATGTTTAGTAGTTATATCAATTGGTGGATGATAGCGTGGGTTTCTCATTCTTGCATATCAGGTATTTCACTGGCTATGTGTAGCATATCTGTTTGCAGGATACTATTCACTCAACAGTATCGTTATGTCTTCTGTGCCAAGCAATGTTGCTGCCCATGCCACTGCGACCTCTGCTCCTGACCACCCAGTCTGCTTTCATAGTAGCAGAGGCGAAAATGTTTCGTCTCTGTTGGGCATTTGGCATCGCGGAAAGTGATCGGTCCGCGACATCGTGGACCAAATTCAAGTTAAAATATCTTCCCCGGGAGGGATAGCTGAGTATGTCCAGGTCCCCACTCTCAGGATCTCCTCAGCCCTGACCCCATCGACCGGGCAGGGGCCGGAAAAACGGGCCAAGCCCCAAGTGGCTACAAATACCAAGTCTCCGAAATACCCGAATGTTCCCATTGGGGCCCCCCATCTTCGAGATCCAGCTGGTGTACCTGGGATGGTCGGGGGGAAATTGACCGCCACCCTCAGAGAGCGATAAGAGGACCACAATTGCCTATTACGGGCTCGGGAACCATTATTAGCGCTGAGAATCGGGCAATAATCGACTCATCTACTGTGGTGATCGAGCGTACGAACGCTGCATCCTTACGCACTGCCGACTTGGGTACGATGGCTTCGCCAATGGGCCCCATCGTGGTCGACTCTGGCACTCCTTCGTTGCTAGGGAATAGCCAGAGCCTCAGGTCAGAAAAAACCTGTTTGCGGCAGGGCCCATCAGCCCTATTGTTGACCAACTCGACGCTGAAAACCGTCGAGTCAGTTCGCTCACACCTGATCCCCATGGCCATCTGGGTCCGAGAGGCCGTGGCCCTGATCCAGCAAGCCCTGTGGGGGACTAGGCAGAACCCCACTATGGTGCAATCGTCGCCCACTCCAATGAGTGGATCGCGGCGGTTTCCCTCCCTGGCGGAGGAGTCTCCTTCCCTGAGAGCGTACCCCAGTCCCCCAAGCAGATCCAGGCTAAATCCTACGATCATCGAGGAATCCCCCACGCAAATCGAGGAGTATGAGTGTGACCAGTGGTTTCCCCTGGCGTTAGAACAGGGGAACGACGATGAGGAGGAAGAGATTGGAGTGCTGTAACGTCGCGCCCTCCATCATTCCCCTAATTCCGTTGCCTCGTTGCCTGCACCGCCTGAACCTATGTCAGGGACGGGGGATCGCCCCATGCTTGTGGAAGAATCCCCGGCGCCCCACGACATCATGGTGGAGGACTCTCCGGCCCCTCAATGCATTGTTAAGGAGGAATCACCGGTGCCTATGAGCGGCGTCAAAAAACCACCCGTGTCTTGTCGTGGAATCTCCGGCGCCTACGGAGGGCCGGGCCGGTACTGAGTCACCAGTGCCTATGAGTGGCACCAAAGATCGTCCATCCCTAGTGGATGATTCTCCGGCGATGCCGAAGGTTAACAATCTGTGCTGGGGGGAAGGGAATCCGGTGGAGGGAGGTTCGGCAACCCTCCCAATAAACTTGGTCTCTCCCCCAACAACTACATCTCCTACGGAGGACCCCCAACCGCGGGTACTGCCCATTTGGGGGGGGGATCCAGAGGTTGCAACTGGCTCGGAGCCTGCTCTTGCTTCCCATCCGAACATCCAACCACCTGTGGTGGTTCATGAGTCACCACGATATATTGTGGTGGACGAATCCCCACCGCCACTGCCGCAGCCTAATGCTGTTGGTCCTGTTCCCCCTTCGCCGTCAACCTAACAGCCGGCTTAGATCGAGCACGTGAACGGAGTCCCGTACCTGATTCGGCCCTCTCGTGGTGGGGGTTCGGGGGGGGGGCATTCCTCTAGTGGGGGGACGCCTGCACCTGTTGCTGCGCGCGCCACACCCCTGTCTTGCCCTGCGGGAGGGCCCTCTGGTCCCTCCGTGGCAGGGGGGGCTGCTGGGGGAGGCGGTGGTGGGTCATCTCCTCCTCGTGGAGGGGCGGTCCATCGTTTCGGAATTTCTGGGGGCCCCGCTCAAACACGGGGGGGGGGACGAACTAAAGCACACCTGTTGCTGTCCCTGGTGTGTGTGGTGCACTATAAAACGTGCATCCAATCTCTGATGGCTCAGGTGAAGGACCTGCGAACTCAGAATCTAGAGTTGCAGCGATCCCAGCAGGAGCTTTCTCAGGCAGTAGCCTCTACCGCTGGCATCAGTCAGCTCTACGGGGACGAGATGACCTAAGTTGACGCATGGCTCATTTTGAGTGCCAAGATGTCATGCACATCCAATATTTCGAGCAAAACAAAAACTCAATTTTTGTGGAGAAATGAATTACTTACTTGTCCAACACAATACAAAATGGAACCCATTGCAATGTATGTAGACAACATAGATTGACCCTGATCTACACACAATTCACATTGTCCTTGTGCTTTTTGTCTTGCACCATGCAGTTATAATGTGATATGCTCGTCAATACCCCAACTTTTCATAACAAACATTCCACTAAAAAAATCATACAAATGCCCAATCATTTGCTTCACCCAATGTCTAGCAACCGATCACTGCACCTACCAACTGTGGGCAACCTTGTACGCCGCCCTAAACTCTGACCAAAACTGATCTTCTTGCAGTCTCTGCCTCGCATGCGTTTTATTACTTCAAATGCTGCGAACTCAACACAACGTGCACAAACAACAGAGGCAACAGTGGACACAGTGTCTGTGCTATCCTACCACCTCCAATAGTGCAATCATTGGTTGACAAAACATACACTATTTTTTATGAGGCATGGCGGTCCCCCGCCCAAAGCATTGCACCAAAGCGGCCTAACCATGGGCAAGATGAGCGTTCATGGTGAGCCGAAGTTCTCCGAAGGAGCCGCGGGTATTTACAAACCTAGTCAGGGTGAAAACACTGCATGAACTGCACCATGGGCCTGAAAAGGTTAAAATACAAGTGGAGGCCATTTCGGTGAAAGATGCAAAGGGATATATAGCCTATACCAAGGGAAAATGAAGAATAACACAATAATATAATGAAAAATGGACCAGTGGATTGAGCGAAGAGAAGTGAGCAAGTGCAGGGGCAAAAAGAAAAAAAAGACTGGAACAATCTGGCTTGCCTGAAGTCAGTCCCGGGCCCTGTAGCTGATCTGAGAATTACTAAAGTACAATACCCTTTCATTCTGCTTAAGTCTTGCGCTCTTGCCTTAATGGTCCTGAAAAAATAGAAAAGAAAAAATTCCAATTGATGGCTCAAACCTCAACAAGGCCTTCAACTCCGTCCCCCAGCAAGCCCTATGGCAAATCCTACACAACTACAACTCCCCCAAACACATTATTTCTCTCATCCAAAACCTATACTCTCATCCCGCTGACTATCCCACCGTCAACGGCTTCTCTCTCCTTGCCGCCATGACTATCAGAGGACTCCGTCAGGGATGCCCAATGTCTCCAATTCTTTTCAATCTCTTCATTGACCCCATAATCCGCCAATTCTCTTCCTTGCTCCCTTCTCACACCTTCTCCGCCCCGTTTTCCTTTATTGACCACATTGCCCTACAAACTGCCTGCCCCAAAATTCTGCACACTGCACTCTCCTTCCTCTTCAACGTAGGCCCAAAATACGGCCTCTCCTTCAACGCCACCAAATCCGTACTCCACGCCCTCAACAATGCTCCTCACCTCACCATCCGCATTTCCTCTACCACCCACTTCAGCACCTTCGATCAACATGGCAAACCCAGCCAATATTACAAATACCTAGGGGTCTTCTTGTTCACTTCCCAACAAAATCAACAAATTTTCCTCCTCCTAAAAAACCTCGTCAACTCCTTCTTCACCAACCTCCTTCCTCTATCCCTATCACACACCGAACTCATCAAACTCTCCAACATTCAACTTATTCCTATCCTTGCCTACCGCCTCATCTACAATTCCCTCGCCAACAAACTTCTTGACACACTTGACCACTCCATTTGGACCAACATAGCATCCCAAGGCAAACTCTCACTCCGCACTCCCAACAAAACCAAGTATTCTCCTCGCCACACTCTTGGTCTTGGCATCACACATATCTCACGTTACCCACACTCAAGCAATCAACCACTTTCTTCGGTACACATCCAACGAAGGTCCCCCCACATCCAATCACTCTATCCAACACGCCCTTTTTCACCGCGGCCCAGCTTCTGACCTCCTGCAAGACATGCTCATCACTTCAGCCCACCACTTCTCGATCCAAACACACAACATTCCACACCACAACCCCTGCCAAGTCCGATCGCTTCCACTCAACTCAGCTATCTAAATCGCCCTCCTCGACGACAACAACGAAAATTCAAATCTCTGGTACCCAGGCACAACCATCCAGCACAGTCTCAACTCCACATCAGTCCAATTATCTGACAACATCTTCCACCTTCACGACACCCACCACTTCTCCTTCATCACTCAAAAGGGCAACGAACTCTCTTCCTTTATTACTACCCCCACACATCCAATACGCCCAACCACACTACACGACTTCCCCATCCCACATACCACCACCCTATCAACCACATATTTTTTCCAGCTCAAATCCAACCATAATATTCCCCTTCCCAACTTTTCACATCTCGATTATTGGGGCTGTCACGACTTACTCAACGCTCTCCAATCCAACACCACCTACTCCATCATCTATACCGACGGATCAGACGACCCCAACTCTTCCAACCCCTCCGGATCAGCCGCAATTGTCTCCCTTCAACCCAACAACCACACTATCATTACCTCCCCCTCTCCCCTCAAAGGATCATACCCAGCAGAAATCTATGCCATCATCATCTCCCTCCTCTACCCTCAACTCACCACCCTCCCCGAACCGATCATCTTCGTCATCGACAACTTGAACACATGCCTCACCCTAAACACTCTCCTTCACTTTCACTCTCCCCCCTTGACCACTAGCAACAACTCCTTTGCTCTTTGGTACAACCTCATATGGCATCTTCTCGAACATCTAAAACACATCACCATCCTATTCACTTGGATCAAAGGACATGCCGATTTCCCCGGCAATGACGCGGCGGACAGTGTCTCCAAATGGAGCACCACCCATTTGGATTACCTTCTCTCCCCCACAACTTCCACGCGATTGGCCATTAACCAAACTCCACTCCCCGGCAACATAACCTCTAAACTCACGAAACATCAACTCCCAACCCATCAACACAACAACATTCACCTCTCCCTTAGTAATCACTTCTTTCTCAAATCCTCGTGGTTCTCCACTTTCACCTTTAAGTGGGTGAATGGCCTCTTCTCTTGCAAGGGCTACCAACCCCACCTCATCCTCAACACCTACCTTTGCCCTCTTTGTAACCATCACCACCCCTTGGACCCCATTACCTTCATCACAAAATGCCACACCACTAACGCAATACGGGGAAAGTTCTTCAACACTTGGAGTGGGCACTTCCACAACACCATCATCAGTTGGTGGGCCACCGCTTCCAAAGGCGACCGCCGCAACTTCATTCGCACCCTCATACCCAACACACTCAGCAATCAATTACGCACACCCCCACCAAACACAACCTACTACTCCAACATCAAATCTCTTCGTCAAGCCCTAAAACATCGACAAAAGCCTCTCACCACCCTCTTCAACGAAACCAAACAATGGCTCATCGACAACCCCATCTCTAACCTTCATCAGTTATCTCCGACAGCCACCTCCAACCCCTGGAACGAATCTTTTTCCATTTACAGTACATCATCCACCGCTCCCCACCCACTGCACTTTCCATCCCCTATCAACAAGGAACCAACCAACAAACAACCTCACTCTCAACGCCCTACCATAAAACCGAAACCCCCCACCAAAACTTCAGCCATACAACTTCAACACCTTCCGCCTCAACCACTACACCCCCACATCATCAACCGCATACCTCCTCCAAATGACACTTAACCTCAAGTCCCATCTCTCACCTCCAGCGCATACACTCGCTTCACCAGCGGCACTCTCGTCTTGTCAGCCAACAGCAAACAATCAGCAACCAACAGCCAGCAGCCAGCAGCCAGCAACCAACAGCAATCAACAAGCAGCAGCAGCAGTCAGCAGCCAACAGCCAGCGACCAACAACCAGTAGCCAGCGGCCAGCAGCCATCAGCCAGCACATCAACCACCCACCGCCTCCCTCCCACAGTAAGACACTTCCAGCGACAACACCCAGCAACCAGCCAGCAGCAAACATCCAGCAACCAGCAGCCAGCGACCAGTAGCCAGCAATCAACAACCAGCGACAGGCAGCAGCAACAGTCAACATCCAGCACCCAGCAGCCAAGAGCAAAGAGCCAGCAAACAGCGGCCGCCATCATCCACCAGCACGCAGCCAGCAACCAACAGACATCTGACACATCAGCCTTCACCCGTCACCCACCTACACTGTAGGACACAACACCGTCACCACACTGCACCACACAAAACATACACCATTGGCAGCAGAAAAGATATTCTACACAGCTGCACAGCTGCACAGCAATCTGCACAGCTGCACGATGCACATTCGAGCTTCAAATTATTGCTGTGTGCTGTACCTTCAGTTAAGGGTTCAAGAACAGCTGTAATCAGTTTACTCACATATGCAGAGCAGACAACTGGCAACCACCACTGCACCACAAACCAAGTTCTCAGCTACCCACTCACCTCGATTCTCAACTTAACTTCAAAAACCTTGGCCAGCCTTTGTGACACGAAGTTCTTTAGCGCCGTGTACGCTGCGACCAGCTCAAACCAAGTTCTCGGTTAACCACACACCTTAGTTCTCAGTGACATTTCAAAAACCTTTGTGACGCGAAGTTCTTTAGCGACTCGTAGAGTGCGACCAGTTCAAAACGAGTTCTCGGTTAAGCACACACCTCAGTTCTCATCGTCATTTCAAAGGCCTGTGGCAACCTTTGTGAAGCGAAGTTCTTTGGAGCCTCGTACGCTGCAACCAGTTCAAGCCGAGTTCTGAGTTACCTGCACACCTCAGTTCTCAAAGTCAGTTCAAAAACCTGTGCCAACCTTTGGAAAGCAAAGTTCTTTTGAGCATCGTAGGGTGGTACCAGTTCAAA